>OX424506.1:4456160-5685851 GCA_949152395.1 Agrochola litura
TTTTACATGGAGCGACTACCTATCTGACCTCCACAACTCAGTAACTGGGTAGCACGATATCCCTTTATAAGACTGGTTGTCAGTCTTTTCGGGCTTCTGACTACCCGTAACGCCTGTCAAAAATCTACGAATGACAATCGGATCCAACGGTTTAACGTGTTTTCCGAGGCATGGTCTCGATATGTAATGGATGGTCACCCATCCACGAACTGACCGCGGCAACCGTTGCTTAATCTTCAATCTTCCCCTGTTGCTGCTGTTATACAAGCCCTATACAAACCATAATACAGGATAAGTTTTTATCCAGTGCGCAAACTTTAACACGTGACTTTACTCATCATTATGAACAACTTTTACTATGGGACCAAACCTGAAATCATGAAAAAAAAATCAGCTGTTCCCTACATTTATGTTCGCATTACTCGTCAAAATGTAGGGAACAGCTGATAATTTTTTCGCGATTTCAGGTTTGGTCCCATAGTAAAAGTTGTTCATAATGATGAGTAAAGTCACGTGTTAAAGTTTGCGCACTGGATAAAAACTTATCCTGTATAGTCTAAAGTACCTAATGATAAAAAAACGGTCAAGAGGGAGTCGGCACCCGCGCACCGAGGGTTCCGTACCATTTTAAATTTTCATCGGCGAGGCCTATATTCGTCAGTCAATTTTAACACTGCGGTGTAGAATATTGCAGTTTTAGGTCAGCGCCATCTCTTGACCGATAGTGGAACTAATGTAATTTTTGTTGATGATTTCGGAAGAAGTCTGCTATTTAGAGACATCGTTTTATTTTTCCTGTAATCTTTAGATAAACTTCTATCTCATAGAATAATTACAGATTTTTCTCCATGAAAACTTCGGAGATAAGGGGGACGGTATTTGTGACAGACAGACAGACTGAGTCGCACCATAAGGGTTCCTTTTTACCATTTTGGTACGGAACCCTAAAATGATAAATATGTTGGAGCGTTTAAACGCTTCATTCGACGTTCTGGTCCCAACATTGTACTCGTATGTTTATACTGATGAGAATAAATAACCGCTACACTGAGTAAATATTGGCGACTCCAAATTCTCCGTTTGTTGCTAACTTTCAAATGAAATCCTTTAAACATGGCTTGTTTATGTTCTTAGCTGACTAAGGCATAAAATTGTTTTATAAACGAGTACAATTTTAACAGTTAAAATTAAAAAATCCCCCGACACAAAAATTTCCTCATTTCTCTTTCCTACTCCATCACCAGACCCTGTTCTCCTATCTATCTATAACTTATTCATTGAGACCATTCCAATGAGCCCAAACACGGTATCTGTAAGTTGGTAAGGGAGTTGGGCATTGTGCAGCATGAGTTCAAGATTACTATGTTTTTCTAATATCATTGAAGTAACAGAATAGGTACCAAATTTCAAATCGATCAGATCTATGGAAGATACTCACTTCCATTCATCAACTAGAAAAGAGCTGATAATTTTCAAATCGCTAGAAAACCGCTTTCAATTTGGTTCACCCGTTTAAGAGCTACGTTGCCACAGACAAACACATACATATATAGCGGTCAAACTTATAACACCCCTCTTTTGCTTCGGGGGTTAAAAATACGAAGCATCTTTGATTTAAAATAAATTAAACCAGCTATCATAAAATGTAATGGTTGGTATAATTCTCAGAACGTGCTTTAAACCTTATTGGTGCCCTCTTCTGAAACTCATAAACATAACATCACGCCTGTATTCCCCGGAGGGTTAGGCAGAGGTGTAACTATAGTACACCCACATTTCACAAGTTATGTTTAAGTCCCATGCAATAGGGGGTGAGCCTATTGCCATCTATTGGACACAAATCCAGACTCTGGGTTGCTACTGAGCAATTCCAGATGGAAAAAAACATTTTACAAAAAAAAAACAACCGACTTCCAAAAAAAAAACACTACAAAGTGTTTTTTTTTGGAAGTCTTGGGTTTTGTGTTTTCGTTTTTTGCCACCGACTTCCGAAATTAAAGTTATTTTTCACTTTGTAGTGTTTTTTTTTGGAAGTCGGTTGTGTTTTTTTTTTGTAAAAAGTTTTTATTTTTCACTTTTTAGTTGTGGTACCTACCTCACACATATTCGAATACCACTATCTGCTACCAGTGACACGAACTTATCATATCATCTACATACTAAGTGGGAAAAAAATACGTATTTTGTAGCTAACTCAAAAACTACCCAAGCAAAGTTAATAAAATTTATATGGGACCAATTTGGGAGCATACCCTTTCAAAAAAAAAAGAATTTTTTAAAATCGGTCCACAAATGCCGGAGAAATCGGTGGATATACATAAAAAAAAAAAAAAAAAAAAACAATCATACGCGACGAACATATAACCTCCTCCTTTTTGGAAGTCGGTTAAAAACTCAATAACACTTTGCCCGACTCGGGAATCGAACTCAGGACCTCATGCTCAGCAGTAGCGCTTGCAACCACTAGACCAACGAGGCAGTTCTGAAACTCAATGGCAATAAAATTATGATATAAAAATAATATTTTGATAGGTACCTGTCTCCAGCCCGTCCCATCGTTGATGTCCTCCCCCCAGCGACGCCCTAAGCCGAGGTTCATACCCCACAGGGGGTACTCATAGCAAGCGCTCGCCTAGTTTTAATTAGCATAGTTTTTTGCTCCTGGCTGGAGGAAAGCCCGATTAAATAGTCATGACCTCAGAGGTCAGTTATGAAACGTTCTACAGAAAAAAAAAATTTTTCAAGAAAAAAACAACCGACTTCAAAAAAAAAACACTACAAAGTGAAAAATAACTTTAATTTCGGAAGTCGGTGTCTTGGTTTTGAATTTTCGTTCTTTGTCACCGACTTCCGAAATTAAAGTTATTTTTCACTTTGTAGTGTTTTTTTTTTGAAGTCGGTTATTTTTTTTTTATTTTTTTTTTTATTTTTCACTTTTTAGTGTTGTGGTACCTACCCCAAACAAATTCGAATACCACTACCTGCTATGTAAATAACAGTGACAGGAAGTTATCATATCATCCACAAACTAAGTGGGAAAAAATACGTATTATTGAAACTAACTCAAAAACTATCCAAGCCAAGTTAATAAAATTTATATGGGACCACCTCTGAAGTATGATCTAGCAAACAAAAAAGAATCATCAAAATCAATTCGGTTAAAAAAAGGTACCTAACGAAGTTTAAACACTAACAAAAATATTGCAGGCTTATATTAAATCATCATTATCTGCCTAGACTTTCCCAACTATGTTGGGGTCAGCTTCCAGTCTAACCGGATGCAACTGAATACCAGTATTTTACATGGAGCGTCTGCCTATCTGACCTCCACAACCCAGTTACTGGGTAATAATACGATACCCCTTGGTAAGACTGGTTGTCAGACTTTCGGTCTTCTGACGACCCGTAAAGACTGTCAAAGATCCACAAATGACAGCCGGGACCAACGGTTTAACGTGCATTCCGAGGCACGGAGGCGTCTTGATATGTAAAGATGGTCACCCATCCACAGACTAACTGCGGCAAGCGAAGCTTAACCTGATCGATAGACCCTTGCGGCTGTTATTACTTAGCTACAAGCCCTTCTACCTTCTCTCTTCTTTTTCAATAGGTCCTTACCTATCGAAGTTTAAGGACTAACAAAAATATGCAGGCATTAAATGAAACATAAAAATAACTTAACAGGTTTATTTATTAAGGCCGTATCTTAAACTCTTATAGCTTACTTAGATTTAATAATATATGTATCACAAAGATTTTTCTTTTTGAATTCTTCAAGCAACGTAGGATTAAGCATCTTATTCACTATGTTGGATACTCTACAATCATAAGGTGCTGATGCATGGTCAGATTCTATGTTGAACACTTTTACTGGCTTGTTAGTGTATTTAGACAAGTTGTAATCTTCAGGAAGACTTCCAGCTCTTGGATGTTGCAGGCCTTTTATAAGAACCAATTCAGAATTCAGCTTGAAATTGGGTTCATAGTTTCTTGCAAAAATAATTCTTCTGTATGCTGATTCTAGTATGGACCACTTGTATTGTTTCGAATAGTTTCCCTGCTTCCTCATAGTATACAAGCAAGCATCAACTTTGGTTTTCCATTCTTTGATCTGTTCCAAATATTGAACCAATTCCTCGGAAACCCCTCCAGTCATTAGTTGGTACAAGTGTTCCAAAACAACATTTTGTAGCTCTGAATCCGTCAACTCCCCTAAATGCGAATTTAGCTGTATTCTTAATGCATCTGGGCTGCTGTCCAAACAATATACAACTCCAGTGTGTCCTGTAATTTTCAAGTTGTGTAAACATGAAGATTTGAATGGAAACCAACCATTTGTAATGGAGCGCTTTGGAGAATAATTTATGAATGGAATTCATAATACCGTGTTTCAACGTCGGAGCATGAAACCGAGTACACTTATGGTAAACAAATCGAGCAAATGGTAATCAAAGAGTTTTGGAATCAAGAACCAACACTGCATTAATATGCATTAGAATTGCTCCAGAAATACAAGTCTCTAACAAACTCGACACTTTGAGATATCAAAACGTATTATTGTTAACGCAATGTTATTTCATTTACAAACGAGAATTTGAGGACAAAACAGTATTATCTTTTATCACAATTATTTAATTACCTTCTATCTCCAATAAGGCAGCCAGTTCCAAAGCAACATTCACTCCAAAAGAATACCCCAGCAGATAAAACTTAGATTTGCTCTCAAACTTGGTTTTCATAAACTGAAACAATTTATAAGAATTTTTCATAAAGACGTTTCATTTCTAAAAGAAATTTGATATAACAAATAGCCTGCCATTATTATAATAGGTAAGCTCTCGGAGGTATTTTTAAAATAAAATATTAGTGAAATTAGGTTTGAGTCGCGGCTCGGGGTAGGTAAATAAATTGTGATCTTTCTTTTTCGTCTTAAAAATGTAGCGTTGTACGAAAATTGGAGAATATTGCAAAAATGGGTATTTCATTTGGTTTACATTTATAAATAAAATGTAAATATTTTGTAATGTAAAAATATTATTTGCAAGTGCAATCATTTTGATAAATATTTTGCATAAGAAGCTTGAGTTCTAATTTCGTTTGCGCTAATTTTTTTCATCAAAACAAAATAATTTTAAGACTGTTGTTCTAGTATTCAAATACCTTTCGAACAGTAGCAGCCATTTCCGGAATACTGTTTCCTTCAATATCTGGAGCTAATTGGACGGCCACTGCTTGTACTTTGAGCCTTTCCGCCACCGAACTGAAGACTTGGTGACGGCCTTCAAAGCCAGGTATTAGCGTCAAGTACGTTCCGGTGGGGTCGAGGTCATTCTGAAAAGCATCAAATATTCGACACAATAAAAGTGTGCATAACATAACTTCACGCCGAGGTGTACCTCAACACACACAACAGGGAGAACATCCACATAACCCAATAATGCTTTGCGCGAGTTGGGAGTCAGACCCAGGATCTTATGCTCAGTAGTAGTGCGTGCTACCATTACACCAACTTAACAGTCTAAAAATTATATTCGTCACAATTGACATTTTTTTACTAGAATCAATTCTATTTTTTGTAAATTTTGACGTTCAATACTGCCTTTTTGTGCCTAATTGAAATAAATTATTTGACTTTGACTTTGAATTACCTAACGGGCAAAGAAGAAATCATTACAATTATCTAAACATACATACTACAAATAAATAAAATTGAAGTGACTTTTTGTAATGTCAAAATATCAGCTTTTTACTAAATGCTATATGAAAGTATTAAACGGTACATAAAAGGAAAATACAATTTAAAAAAAAAATTGTCTGTCTGTTTGTTCCGCCTAATCTCCAACACGGCTGGACCGATTTTGACGGGAGTCTTACTAGACGATAGCTGATATTACAAGGAGTAATTAAGGCTACTTTTATTGTAGAAAAAGAATTAGGGTCCACGCGGGCGAAGCCGCGGGCAGCAGCTAGTATATTATATATTTTTTAAATACTTTTTAGGGATGTCGCGCACTAGACGACCACGACCACGTAAACTGTGAAACCGATACGAATTGTAAATTATGTTCACTATTGGAAAAGGCTGGGCAGCCTTTTCTTTCACTCATCTAAAATAGTTTATAATCTGAGTTTGTTATTATTAGATGCCAATCCTTTTTGATTAAAATAAGTTGCCTACTTTTCTTCAAGCGAGATTTTGCGAGTACCTACATAATGTAGTCAAGTTTTTTAAATATAAATACTGCTAGAAGAGAAGTCTGTGTTTTTTAAAGTGAAAACTTCTTTAGGCGTATTCGGCATTTTTGAGATGGGAACAATCAATTGAACTCGCAACACCGTTACCGACTCCTCATTTTTGTAAACGCGATTATGCTCTTTATTTATATTACGTCATGTATCCATTTTCTATGCAAGTATTTTTACTTTAAAGGTTTTGAAAGTTTTTTTTTTTTGTAAACGCGATTGTGTTATTTATTATAAGGTTACAGACTAATGTTCTATACAAGTATTTTTCTTCCACCAAGGCGATCTTGTTCAAGTTTTCACTTCTGTCGGCACTCCCGGAGTGCCACTTTTTTTTTCCTTTTTCTTTCCATCGTAGTGTTTTTGAAGGTTAGCTTTGTTTACAAAAATTGTAGCGTGCTCATTAGCAAAATTGTACCATCGAATATCTTATCTCAGCAATTATGATTATCTGATAAACTATTACTGACAAAAAAATATCATGACTAAATTAGCTGTATTACAAAACGTCCTGATTTCTAAACCAGCTCCAGTAGTAATATCATTAACAAAAACTTTATTTTGACGTAACGGCCTAATATACAATAAAATATTATCGCTTCACTTTTTTGGTATAGTGAGCTTGGGATCCTAGGTTCGATTGCCAGGACGGGCAAAGTGATATTAGGTGTTTCAGTCAGGAATTTCTCAGTAGCAACCCGGAGTCTCCCGGAGCCCGGTTAATGGTAATACGCTCGCCTCCTATTACATAACATAACATAACATCACGCCTGTTATCCCCGAAGGGTTAGGTAGAGGTGAACCTACAGTACACTCACATTTCACCAGTTATGTTTATGTCCCATGTAATAGGGGGCGAGCCTATTGCCATCAACCGGGCACAAATCCAGACTCCAGGCTATTACTGAGAAATTCCAGATGGTAAAGCCCAATAACACTGCCCGACCCGGGAATCAAAACCAGGACCTCATACTCAGCAGTAGCGCTTGCGACCATTAGACCAACGAGGCAGTCAACGTCAGTGTCATATTCAAGAAACAAAACATGTTTTATTTTCATTTAATCATCATCCATGTCATAACATGGATGATGATAACATAACATAACATCACGCACAGATGAAACATATTTCATCTCACCATCTGCCTAGCCTTTTCCCAACTATGTTGGGGTCAGCTTCCAGTCTAACCGGATGCAGCTGAATACCAGTATTTTACATGGAGCGACTGCCTATCTGACCTCCACAACCTAGTTACTAGGTAACACGATACCCCTTAGTAAGACTGGTTGTCAGACTTTTGGACTTCTGACGACCCGTAATGACTGTCAAAGATCCACGAATGACAGCAAGGACGAACGGCTTAACGTGCTTTCCGAGGCACGGAGAAGTCTCGGTATGTAAAGATGGTTACCCATCCATGGACCAACCCCAGTAAGGATAGCTTAACCTGTTATCATTATTTTACCTCTGTTCCATTGTTGAGTAGTGTGACCATTGGTACAATCGGATGCGATATCGCTAGGTGCTTTTCTTCATCATCAATACGAGTATAAAATGCACCTAAACCATTATTATTCTTTGCATGTTCTGTAGTGTCATTTCCAATGTTCTTCAGGCTGGAATAAAAAACTATTAAGATGAAAAAGTAGAAATACAGATATCCCAAGAAAAGTCTGCGCTTCGGGAATCATCGTCTTTCTTCGAAAATACGAACGCGCGATGATGAAATCTAAGCGCATAGGTATATTATCTTTTTTGGTTTAACTGTACCTACCTAATATCAAGAAACGTAAAAGCATCTGAAAAGTTATGATAGAAAAACCTACGTCAAAAACTAAGAAAGAGTCTTTACAAAAACTTTTAAACTTAGATCATAAACTGAACCCAATCAACCCAATCTAGGTTACTACCTAGATGTGGAACATGTCTGTAAGGTCTCTGATTGGGTACTTTGTAGTAACAAAGTACCAAATAGTACTAGCTCATCACTACTCGATGCACGTTGCGTAGGTCCATAAAAACTTTGCTTACTCAAACCAATTTTCTGTAAAATTTTACGACCGAACACAAAAAAGTTGCTGAGGTTTTGTTTTCCTTTATCACTTATTTCAATGTAAGAATAATAGTTGTTGTTTTTTTTATATAATACATTGGTTGATATTTTACATTGATAATGACATAAAACGTATGTAACTTTTAGTACCTAAATAAAATAAATAAATAAAAAAGCCTTTTATTTCATGCATTAGAAAGAAGACAAGATTTAGATTAAGATTAACATTTTGTTTTTAAATTATTATTTTCTACAAGTATTATGTTTGTAATACAATGTAGTTTTTGTTAAAGAAAGAAAGAAAGAAAAAGTATTTATTGAGACTCGCACAAGGAATAAAAAATTAAACTAAACACCTTAAAACATTAATAAAAAATAAAATAAAAAATAAAAAACAAGGTAAAAAACCAAAAACAGAAAGTCCTGTACGAGGCCAAAAGGCTACTATCTCAGCATATGCTGCGACATTTAAAAAATAAATGTCGCAGCGCTGGTATTCTGATAGGGCCCATAGTGTTATCATTACATAATAGTTTATTAGTGTTTTCATAACATCTTTTCATTTTTTTATAGTTTCCTATGGTAATTAAAATTAAATTAAAATAATAATAGTTATAGTACCTAATAATAGTTATAATAACATATATAGTAAGGGATAATCGTCGACTGGTGCCTCACTTCATCTTAAAAAAACGTCTAAGGGGCCTCTGCGAGTTGGCTTCGGCCCCTCGTACGCCTTCCAAAGGTTCGGGACCCCAGGGTCTCGAGAAATGTCAAGAGACGTAAAAAATAATAATAGTAAAAAAAGTATAAATTAAATTAGATTGTTAATATTTATAAAAATATTTTTGAATACCTACCTTGTAGTACCTACTTCATTCATGTATTTGCAATACATTAAATACCTATACCTACTTCATTCATTATTTGTTAATTTCCAATATTATACATATTGTGGTTGTGGCAACGCACTCAATGATTAACATCACAAAATAATTTTGTATTTACATACAGCACTCAAACATCAATCAATGAGCCAATACATTAAAGTTTTACAAGCGAATAATGAATAAAATTTGGTATTTTAGTACAAAAGCACCACAACGAATTTTCGTGTAACCAAAGTAATTACTTAAAATACCAACTCACCGTTTAATAGTCATGCGTTGGATCTTTTCAACTGGATAGTCTATTTTATGGTAAATTCTGATAAGAGTTTGTAGTTCCATTAAGTTAACTTCATTTAACTTTAAATCATTAACTATTGCGCCATTCTGAACATTTTCGATTTTTGCAACACCTAAAATTGTATTAGATTTCATTATGTCAACGGAATAATTTATTTTCATTCTTATTTTTGATTTAGACATCAAAGGACCTGGGAAAGTAATGAAAGACTTCAAATAAATCAGATACCTTTAAAATTAAATAAAGAAGTTTTTCAGATTCTAATCATACATTTAACATTAAAGTGAATGATTTGAGATAGAAAAATACATAAGTCAAAGTCAAAGTCAAAGTCAAATCATTTATTTCAAATAGGCCCATGTATGGCACTTTTGAACGTCGAAATTTACAAAATATTAAAAATGATTCTAGTCGCCCCTTCCAAAAGGTAGCTTTCGTATGGAGAAGAATGGGCAAGAAACTCCACCGTTACTCTTTTAAAATGTTTTACAATAGTTTGTATAGGTACGTACATTAGTTAAATAATTATATGTGAAGACGATGCACCTAGAATAAAATTACTATACCACAATAGGTAAAAAGAATTAAAAATGAAGCAACGACAGATAATTTAATATGTGATAGATACATGGTGCTCACATATTTACAAACATTGTAAAAGTAGACGATTTTCCTAAAATTTTGTAATTAATAAGTCAGTGTGTGAGAAAGTAATCACAGAATGTTAAATCAATGTCATAAAACACAAAATAATCAATTTTACAATTAAATTAGCAACCAGTTTGATTTTGTCTTGATTCTAAATTGTCCTATGGAGCAGGACCAGCATGTTTCCAAGCACTCTTATCCTGGATATAATCCTCTAATTTGTAATATGCTTGTTTACAAAGAGCACTTTTGATATGAGTTTTAAATTTTCTTTCATTTAATTGCAATATGTCACAAGGTATTTTGTTGTAACATTTAACACAGTACCCCATAAAAGATGTATGTACTTTAGATAATCTGTAAAATGGTTGATCTAGTTTATCTTTATTTCTAGTATTAAAATTATGTCTATCACTTATTTTATTTTATACACAGTTTGACATTCCAAAAAAATTGATAAAATTAATAAAATTATTCTCCGATATATTCTATTTCTAATACGAAATATCTTTAAAATCTGATAATACTGATTTCTTGGTGTTTTTTTTGCAAGTAAAAATATTTTATTTCACATATAAAAAAACCGTTTTTTTTTTTTTTTTTTTTCTGTATTAATAAGAATTGACGTTCTTAGTAATTGATTACAATCTAGCCTAATAGACTAATAAGCAATTTAATTCTAACTTAATATTTTACGAGATAGATTATGTTATATCTAAGAATAGTGTCAATTTGCACTTTTACACAAGGTCAATTTCGTAGCACTTTCTTAGGGTCTAATAATTGGTAAAACACTTTGTTCTTGTGTTATATGTATAGCACAGCATTGTTACTATTTATTAATTCACTATTTACACACTACACGAACTCAAATGGTTTAGTTCTCTTTAACCTACGCACTATGTCCGTGTTGTCTAGCGGCTGAATTGCCTCGACATTCACATGTCGGTGGAGTCTGTGTTCGTGGGCATCAGCAAATTTTTGGATGATGGTAGCGACGAGTTCCATTTTAAGGTCACGGTGGAGGTCGTCATTTCTAATATACCATGGTGCATTTACAACAACCGGTCAAGTGCGAACCGGACTCGCACACGAAGGGTTCCGTGCCACCGTACAATATTTAGCAAAAACGACGTAAAAAAAGACGTTTCTTGTATTTACCCCCTTTAATTTTTTATTATATTTATTTTTATTTTTTGTTCTAGCGGCAACAGAAATATTATTTGTAAAAATGTCAACTGTCGACCCATTACGGTTCATGAAATCCAACCCATAGGCTTTAGTAATGGGGTTCCGTTTGACACTCTTCAAAATTAAATATTTGGCAAAGAAGATGGGGAAAATAAAACTGATTATAATAAACCAATCGAATTTGAACCAATAGCTAATTAGCAAAAAAGTTTATCCAACATTCAAATTCATAATTTAAGGTCCCACAAACTTCAAATTCGACCAGCAGATACTGTTGAACTTTGCCGGTCGCTAAATACGTGTTCAATGCCCCTATTTGGTAGTATCGCCGCTCATTGCACCGCACTTACCAATACGAGATGCATTAATTCCGTTTGAAATCGCGCACAGCAAACTCATTAGGTTCCAACATTATAGCACTTTAGAATTGGGAGCATGTTGCTATGGTCAGCAACGTTGAATGGGCTGTTTATCGATTTTGATTCATTGAACTAGTTGAACAGACGACGAGCTATTTTCTTTTTAATAATCATTTGAAATCATCAATGACAATTTTGCAAATAGGTCACCAAGATACAGGCTGTGTCTAGTTTGGAACCCACGGTTAAATCTGTTTAAGTTTTTTGTTGGTTAGAATTTCAGGCCATGTTACTTGTATGTTTGTGAGCTATGTGTAAGTTTAATAAATTAATTAAGAAAACATTATTTACTTCGAACAACAAATGATACAAGGGTACAAGACAGAGCGAAGAAAATACTGTAGCAGTGTAGTCTGTTGTTCAGTTTATTTATAGTATTTATGAGAAGTTAAAATGAGCTTCCCCTAGACATAGTTGAAGGGAATGTCCGCAAGAAAAACACAAATTTTTTTTTGGTACAGTTAAGTCAGTCATTTCTAAAAAAAAACCGTCCTTTTATATACGGAACTCTAAAAAAGTAAATGATACACACACGACAGGATACTCATTCCTGTACTAATAATTATTTTAAGTAAACCATAGGAGACACAATGTCAAGTTAAAGATAAAATTGTGAGAAAAAATTACTTACCTAATATTTTCGCTATTTGCAACTCGTAATCACTGGAATTTTCTTTGTTGAAATTGCAGGTCAGAACATTGTTATACTTCAATTTCAAACTATTTTCCATTGCGTTGAAAAATGCCATCAACATTTCTGGCTCCAAAACTATTTTGGAATCTTTCGGTATTTTGTTTGCCTACCAATGAAAATTAAATAATTCACATTTGTAAATAAATTGCTAAGAGAAGTATAAAGGTAAAACAAAGAAACTACGTTTATGTGCGGTGAACATGATGCAAAGACAGAAAAAAACAAAAAAGAAGTTAGGGAAAATATACGTCACATTCACGCAAAACGGCCATCGCTCAGCATAATGCTGCGACCATATGCGAGCCATCAGTGCTCACAATAGTACGCTACAGTGGCAAATGTCAAGGGGCCAAGTCTGCTAAAGCAATTATGTCGGAATGGCCGATCATTGACACCATAATTATTGATTTTGACAGTTTTGGTAATGTCCTAATTGAAAGGCGTCATTATGATATTCCGATGGCATGCCACTGACACTCCATTGGAAATAAATATTTGGTACTCTCGTATGTAATGACGAGTCGTAAAATCTCCCATTATTTTGACATTTTTTTAGACCACTGACGTGCCACTGACGTGCCACAGACACGTCATTAGGAAGTTTAGGATAATACAAACTAGCACAATATTATTGGCGTTGCCTTAGAATGGTTATCATAATCTCCAGTCATTGAAAATAGCAGTAATGGCCACTATGTTCAAGTATTCATAAAAGGTGCATAAAAATACTAAAACAATATTAATGCAAACAGTAGTATGAATACTTAAAGTGAGATATCCCCACACTTAGTCTAATTTATTTTTATAGGAGGTACATTTTGCTTTGAACACTTTAGTAGAACCAACAGAAATAAAATAATCTCGTGGACCTTTTGATAGAATAAAAAAGTATATCCACGAGAAAACACCATCTCAAAATAGGACGAACAAATAAAAGCGTGTTCACAAAAAGGAGTACATAGTTCTCACCCTTGTTAGAGCATCTGTTCTTATAATTAGTGCTGGAAAACCACGTTTGGATCTTGCTTGGCATATCCCATCCAATACTGAGAACGAAAACTCAGCACTGGCACTTGGTGATGACGTTGTTAGTATGACAAAATGGCTGAAAATTTACCAAAATTAAATTAATATTAATAAAATAAATATCGCTGAAAGCAAACTTGAGTTAGAGAACTTGGGTACTTAAACAACACACACGAAAAGACGAAAGTGTTTGGTTCACTATGAATTCTAATGAAGGAAAAAGCGCGCAAGAAAATCAGGACTTAGATAATTAATTGATACAGGCGTGACCTCGCGGAAATCCATTATAAAATACAATAGACGTGGATATATTTAGTAGGTAACTTGTTCCGCTTAGCTATTTCTAATCGAGCGATGAGTGTGGTCTGCGCTCAGCGCTCGGTGTGGTAACACGTCGTGTTCGAGTTCGCAACAAGTCCATCGTCATCCTGAGGATGCCTCGTTGAGAGGTAAAACACGTGTCGATTTCTTTCAGGAGTTTTTTATGGCTCTTTAGAAATAGCTAAGCGGAACAAGTTACCTACTAAATATATCCACGTCTATTGTATTTTTCAGGACTTAGATGTCTACAATCGCATACGCGCAGTGAACAACCATGGTATTCAACACCCATGTATCTATTAGCTTATGATAAAAGAGGCCACTTTCTATTGAAACCTTTACCTAGACAATTAGTCAAACATAGGATATTTTATACCCAAATTAAAATAAGCAAGAACATTAAATCGTAAACCATTTCGCTTTTAACGTTATTTCTCTAAAACGGCTATAGCAGCAGTAATTTATCTCCAAGAATAAAGCTTTAAATTTTACCTCAACTCATTACAATAGTTTTTAGACGTCAAGTCTAGATTTATAACAGCAGAGGCGGTCTTATTGAACATTGGAGTAAAATCTAGTGCATTCTCTTCGTTTTTATCTCCTATATCTGGGACTATGAAAATTCCTTTGATAGATCCTATCCTAGAAGCTTCTTTTAACATTTTCGTGCAGCCGTCCTGTGTGTGAAGATTCTCCGTGGATATTTTTATTGTAACGTTATGGTTGTTCCACGATCTGGTAAAAATTAAAAATGTTATAACACACAACTGTTGTTCTACTTTTATACTCCATTTTAAATAAGATTAAACATTTAAATCAACCTTTTTTACAGTCCGTTCAACCGATTTTGACTTCTATGCCGGAAAAGGATGGCATTAAAAGCAAAAAAGTGGTTACAATACAGCTGCCATTTGTCATGTCAGCAACGCAATAGAAGTCAAAATCGGTTGAACGGACTGTGAAAAAGGTTTATTTCAATATCTAATCTTATTTCAAATGGAGTATGGATATTGTCAAATAACGCTGATGCAATTTAATTTTAATCCTCCCTAATTCAATTTAACGGGATATTTTATTTCCAGTTCTGCTCTTTCGACTTTAAAATTAATTCGTCTCGTCGATTTCTCAAGATCTTTACAATTTTATTTTATAAAGTGTCATCGTTTATCTTGGTAATAATTTCAACTACACCAAGTAGATTCTCAAAAGAGAAAACTTTTGAATTAGGTACGATATTATGTTATCATTGAAAATTACGAGTAGGTACTCACACAAACTTAGTTTGCCAATAGCCACTGACTTTGGCCCTGGAGTGTAATACAATCTTCCTGGCTCCTTTATTGACCAATCTGTCAGCTAGTTCGATTCCTATACCATTTTCGTCACAAACCACTATGTATACACCGGTTGAGCTGTAGTTCATTCTAAAATATAAAATCAGAAAGGAACCTTCAAGACAGTCGGTTAAGAACCGATATTTTTGTCATTTATATGCAGTTTATTAGTAGTTTACTCTTAGGCCCGTATTACAGAATCTAACTCAAGACTCAATGTAACTTATAACTAGTTTCAACTATTCAAATAGCTTTAGCTCTAGTCTTGAGTGAGGATCTGTAATGCGGGGTTTAGACTCCACGCCACCGAGTACATAAAGTAAAACATCGACAAAATAATCTACATACAAATTTTTGAACACTGATAAATTACTATTGGTTAAATCACTGCAATGCGCAGCATGTGTGAAAAAATGCTTACATAACTCTAATAATATTATGATCTATCGACGCCGACGGCTGAAGTTCGGTTGAATTTCATTTAGATGCCATTCATACTTGGGTATGAATGACATCTAAATGAAATTAATTCCAATTATTTATCGAAAATACTAAGCGATTTACAATACAATATTTAATTGTCTATCAAGAATATCTAACTGAAAGCCATAATAGCCATCAGTCCATCAATCAAGAAAACATTGAAAGAAAAGCTGCAAATAAATTCTCTTTTCATAAAGATGCCAAGAAATAAGTATAGCATTAAAGCAATACTCCTAATATTAAGAAAGGCAGAGAGCTACAATAGAACAGTCATATTGACCCTTTAATAAATATTTTTGCAGACGCCAAAATATAGTGCAAATGAAAGTCGAATGGCTGTTGACCTGTACAAAGTTAATCCTTAACGATGGGGTTGTTTTTCATTTAGATAATATTACAAGTAAGTTTATTTAATAAGTGTTTTAAAGAAACAAATTAAACCTTACACAGTTTTCAAGAACTGTATCGTTTAATCTGAAATTAAGTTTGTTGGAATGAAAAAGATGAATAAAATAATTAAAAATAGATGGATGAATATAACTGATTTAATAAGTCAAGGGTAAGGGTCTCCTGACCCCTGCCCTGACCCCCTTGACTCTTCAATTTCCTATATTTAAAGAACTAATTTACTTTGTAAAAGAAATTCAAAAGACAATATCTTGTTTTTCCTTTAACACTAGAATCACTGATAAATACTTTATGCATCCTACGTCTATAATAAATTAATAACAAATAGTTTTTTAGCCAATCATAGTTTTTGTTAATTCCGATAATATTAGTATTTTGGTACACGGCTGTTGGTTTTAACCGCCATAAGATTGACGATACAAAATCATGATATTGTTAGTAATTTTCTTATGTCTGATGACTATGTGAAATGTTCTTTATTTGGTTTAATTAAAACTCTTAGTTACTAATCAGTCGTTTTTCTTGTCGTCGCCAAAAAACATACTGCAATATTGGTCATCCCCCATAGCAAATAGGGTGATAATAATTTTTGAAAATTCTATTGTGATTTTTCCATTATTTGATTTATACATTATTTATACCTATTTTCAAGTTAATCAAGCCACACAGTAAAATATTCCACTATAAAAATGAATACCCTTTTCACCCCGTCAGGGGTAAATTTTCAAAAAACTCTGAGTTCGAGAGTAAGACCGCGCGTTAAAATTCTTCCATACAAACTTTGACACCCCCCAATCCTCCCTTAGGGGGTAGTTTAGAAAAACAAAAAATGGCAAACTTTATAATTTACATAGATAAGTATTCGTGCTAAGTTTCAAGTTTATTAACTCAAGGAATAAGATTTTTCATACAAACAAAATCCCCCCTTTTTACCCTCTTAAAGGTCGAATTTCCAAAAACCCTTTCTTAATGGATGCCTACGTCATATTATCTACCTGTGTGCCAAATTTAAGCTCAATCCGTTCAGTGTTTGAGCTGTGCGTTGATAAATCATTCAGTCACCCTTTCCTTTTATAGATTACAGTTAAATGTTAGTACATATAATATTATGTCAACTAAAACATAAGTTCAAGAGTATTTATGAAATATTATTATTATTATTTATTTATATAAGAACTTAGCCTATGTTAGTACTTAATAACTAAAACAGATCTTGTCCGATCGGCTAACGTCCAAACAAGCAGACTATCTGCCCGAGCGGCTATCAAGTGCAGAATGATGTTGGGACTGTCACGCAACCTGCGAAGTAACGAGGCAGATTTCTTGCGCCATACTGCGTTAAAGCAGTCAGTGCGTGCGTCGGCAAACATCGCCGACGCCCTGCAGAAGCGTGGCAGTCGCAACAGCACCCTGAACGCATTATTATATTGGATACGCAGACCATTGCAAGCCCTTTGGGTATATTTGAACTACAGGGCCCCCGAGGTGTTGTGCAATACGCCTTACAAAGGGCAATTTTAACTGCAACTGTACATCGAGAGAACCTGCGGGCCAGCATGTTCGCCCGGACTGACAACGCTCTGCGCTCCCTCTCCAAATCTAAATCGTCTTTCAGCGAATCTGTTATCAGATGGCCCAAGTATTTAAATTTATACACCGTTTATTGGGTGACCTTTAAGTAACAGAGGAGGGACCGTAGATGGACATCTGGCACCAGACCTAAAGACGATATACTCTGTCTGTTTGGTGTTGTATATCAACCCATGAGACTCCGCGTACGACTCGCACACAGCCAGTAACTTACGGAGAGCATTGATCGAGGGAGCCAGCAGCACCATGTCGTCCGTGTAGCTTAGATTATTAAAACAAACACCATCCACATAGCAGCCGACACGTATGCTGCTGAGTCGCTCGACCAAGGCATTCACATAGAAACCGAAGAGCAAAGGCGGGTCCCCCCTGTCTCACCCCACACTCCGGCTTGCATGGCTCCAAAAGCTCCCCCAACCATCTAAAATAAAAAAATAAGAAATAGCCTGATGAGAATGTTTATGAACGTCTGATCTCAAAATATCTGACTTACCTTGGTGCGACATCAAAGCCTTGTTTCATGATCTCAGGACTTCTCATTCTGATTAGAACTTTGCCCACGTGCTTACTCAACGAAAGGAGTCGGAATGCTCTTGAGATTTCAAAAGGTGAATATTCTACCCGACTTGTTGGTCTCACTGTACCTTTTGCAATACCTTCGGTTATCATTCGTTGGAGAAGCTGTAACGAAAACAAATCATTTAACCATTCAACGTGGCAATACTGCCAGTCTTTTGGGCTCGTTTCCGACTGACAGCGAAGTGAAGGAGTACTTCGACGCCTAATGGTGTCCTTTTGTTTTTGTATGTTAGTTATTTAATTTAGTACCTAGTGTAAATAGTTAGTTATGTTGTATATTTAATTGTATACAAGGTGGCAGGGACATTGACGCGCAAGCTGTTGCACTTTTCTATGAAAAAGCAGTTTTTTTTTGTTATAACCGACGATATATTGAATTGATTCAGGTGTGACCTTGCGGAAATCCATTATGAAATACAATAGACGTGGATATATTTAGTAACCTGTTCCACTTAGCTATTTACTAGAGCCAGAGAACGCAGAACGCTCTCTGCGTTTAGCGTTTGGTGTGGCAACACGCCGTGTTCGAGTTTGCGAGATGTCAATCGTCATCCTGAGGATGGATGTCGATTTCTTTCAGGGTTTTTTCATGGCTCTTTAGAAATAGCTAAGCGGAACAGGTTACTAAATATATCAACGTCTATTGTATTTTTTTTGACGATATATTTCTACGCTAGGTTCAGAATCATGTACTGAATCCATGGTAACAGGTAACGCGTCGATGTCCCTGACACCCTGTAGCCTTTTAATATAATTTAATTTATGCTTGTATACCATGTGGGTGCCAGGAATACCTACAAAATTATAATGGCATGTGACGACGGCTTTACCTTGACCATTTTTGTACCTGTCTTGATTTTTCTCTGAAATAGTTTCTTGTTTCGTACTTTTTAAATCACTTTTTTTTCCATAGTCGGGTTTCAGTTTTTTAAACTTAGGTATATTTTTATTTTCAATAATAATAAAAATAGGATAGAAACCGGTGCGAAAAATAATGCAATAAATTGTGAATGATTTCTTGTAGCTCATAATTTTTCGATAGTTTATAATATTACGGAAATAATATAAACTAACACAGTTCGTAATTTTATGGTGACATAATGTTTGTTCCGTTTTAGATTCACAACTGTATAATTTACAATGTAGGTCTCATTTTAGATTAATTTAATTTACCAAACGAGTTTTCTATAGAACGACTTCATTGATATAGATTAGTGCGAAATGCAGTTTATTAGTTATTTACACTGTTGAATAATTATGATGTATTTGTAGTTTTACTATTAAATATTAGTCGCATGCGTCACTAGTTTCAGTGATATAGTAATGTCAGTTATGTAATTGGCCACATAATAAATTGCTATTAAATATTTGTGTTAAAAGTAATCAGATTAGGTCTGTGTACTGTAAAATGTGGCTGTGCAAAAAAATAAAGACTTAAATAGATGGACTAAAAGACTAGAATTCTGGTCCTTAAGTCCATAGGGACTGTAGGCCATTTTGTTATCAATAAATCAACGACCAATTCATAATAATTATTAAAAGAAAGTAGAATATCCCATAAACGAATTTCTGCAATAGAAATGTAATTTTTGTAACCAGAAAAACATCTTTGTTAGCTCTGTCCATACAAAGAGTAAAAAAAGAATTTCGCTTGGCAAACACCCAGTTTGGTTGATAGATTAATTACTTATAAAAAGGTAGACGACCGTTAAGCAAAGATAACTCAGAACGGGCAAAAGTAAGGTAGGTTTTTGCGACTGCTTAAATGATTATATAATACAAGTTGTGCCCGCGGCTTCGCTCACAAGACTATGTGTTATATTGGCATTATAAGTTAGTAAAAATGTGAAGTCATATCCTTTACTACAACACCGGTTAATTTTGTTAACTTAAAATAAAACTTGTTAATAGGTACAGTGGGCCGCATCAATTGGGTAACCCAGTTGTATTAAAATTTAATACAACTGGGGTACCCAATTGATGCAGTCCACCGTACATCTTTGGTTTAAGTTTAACTGTGAGGCTATTTACTTCGTTGACAATGTAACTAAAATTCAATTAAATTCAAAATATTTTATTTCACATAAACCTACATAGGCACTTATGAAAAGTCAGAAGCTAGGTGCACGGTTCCAATTGGTCGTTTTCTATGGAGAAGATCCGGCAAGAAACTCCACGGTTGCTCTTTTAAAAATAATTGGCTTTTACAATATTTTCAAATAACAAATTATTTTCTTATGTAACATGTCAAGATTGAATGCTTAGCTCCTTGTAGCTATAGCGTGATGATATTCATTTCAGAGGTATTTAATGAAATCCTGATGATATTTTTACGTTTTATATTTTAACTCTTCTTTGAACGTAAACAACTCTACGCTATTTCATATAATGTGTTATTTTTGATGTCCCATAACTCTAAGGTAATTTATGTTATAAATAAAAATAATACAATAAAGTCCTAGAACAAGACGTGTTCCAAAAATATATAATTTCGAAGATAAGATAACACTATGTGTGTATCTAAGTTTCGTAGATAAGTACGAGCAAATCATTTTCATTCAAACCAGTCATTAATTATTAAAGCTAAGAAAATGCGCCGTTATGATTTTTTTTTTCTCATGGTTTTTTTTTTTTTTACTATTGATCTCGCAGTTTTGACCACTGAGGTCTTGGCTGCTTAACCGGTCTTTCCTGTGGGTACCTTAAGCTTCTACACTTAAAGCCTCCAGCCAGGCAAAAACTATTCTAAATTAAAACTAGTTGAGCGCTCGCTAAGGGCATCCCCTGTGGGGTACGAACCTCGGCTTAGAACGTCACTGGGGACAGCAAGAAGGGACAGGCTGGATCAAACTTAGATTTTCATCTTGATTATTATGCGGGGTATTTAAAGCTACGTACTCAGCTGCAACAACTGCTGGCACCTCGTTTTCCAGCAAGGGTCGGGGGGGGGGGGGGGACGGACAAAAATAGTCTGTTTCAATAATGTTTTATATTTATTTTTTATATTTCGGGTAAGGGTTACATAAACAATCGTGACCTGTCGAATTATTTTGAATTAAAAACGAAAAAAAACAATTAATATGCCAGTTCTTTCTTCGACATGGTCTCATTAATACCCTAGAATTATAGGATAATTATCAAGAGGAACACTTTGTTTATTAGTAAAGAGTTACATTATTACTCTACATTATTTTACACTCGTCAACTTGTATGTAATTTTCCTCACTGCATCCGATGCAGCAAAGTGAGTGGAATTTCCAGCGATGTCAGAACTAAAAGCGATGGAAGCACTGAAAGCCGCTTACAACATGTTTTGAGTTTAACATTTACAACTGTACGGTAAGTTCCTCTTGCGTCTATTAAATATGAAAGGCTTGAAAGGGAAATAGATTTCAACATTTTCGCATTTAAAACTATCTTATTATTCTCAAGCGCTACCTGAATGCAGAAGCGATAATGTTCAGTAACAAATTTAATTGCAGAAGTAGACTTTTTGGCAGATTAAGTTTGTAATTAAACACAGTCAGTCGATTTGCTGCTAAAGTTACCACGATGCCAGTTGGTTGCTTTCAACTTGGGCTTAGAGAGTTGTTGCGGTGATAATTTCAAGCAACTACAGTTAAAGCAAGTACTAATGATAAAAAATAACAAATCTAAATCCAAGTATAAAAATTGTTTATTTTTCGCTTAGGGAACAATTTTTTTTCTTGACACATTACCAAGCTAAAACACATTTTGCGTTGCATTACTCTCACGGGTTAAGCCACACTAATATAAAATACACAAATAATTAATAAAACATGTTATAACCATTGCAAAAAAATCATCCAATAATTATGAAACTTTGGGAAATAAAAATAAAAGAAACATTTGCTGTCCGGTAAAACTTGTAAAAAAAATGTTGTTGAATTTACATTTATGAAGTTTAATTACGCATTACGATTTTAAAAATAAGATCAACTTTTGTGTACACACGGCTACACATCAAGCTATACATTTCCAGAATAAGCTGACCTCGCATTGTACGAAAATCCTATACGATGTGAGATCAGCATAAACTAGAATTTTATAGCTTGATGTGTAGCCGTGTGTACCTACAGACTCGAATGTATTTATGTAGTTTTAGCAAGAACAAATACGAGATGAAATTCAAACAAGCCGTGTCTTAAATGACGAACTTCCATACAAATTTTCATCCCCTATTTAACCCCTTTGGTGGATGAATTTTCAACAATTCTTCCTTTGTTCTCACTTTCATAAAAAAGAAACTCTATTGCAACATTTCATTTTTCGAGACCCAGTGGTTTAGGCTGTGTATTGTCTGTCAATTAATAAATGTTATAAAGAAGAAAATATATATGGAAAGCAAGGCTCACCTTTTTATCTTTAGCGTTTTCCGGTCTGAATATACTAGAGAAATCAACAGCCTTGTATGATCTATCTCCTTCTAAGAAAGACATACCAATATCCGTGTTCTCGCCCATGTCATAAGCATTAAGGTCTAAAAAGAAGCCGCGGAATCCGACACACTTCATTGCAGTCTGAAAAAAAAACATGAATCACTGGAGTTTCGAAAATATTCGTCACCTATGGTTGTGTTAAAAATTATCAACATATTATGTAATGAAATAACTACTGTTGTCATCAGCTTTTATCATTTCGGTACTGGCTTAGAATCCATTCAATCTCACTGCAAAACGAGATCTAACTTACGAGCCCAAATCTTCAAGCCAGTTGTTGTATTTCGAACTTAATTCCGACTAAGATAAAGTTTTATATACAAAATTGACAACTCAGACTCAGAAAAAATACAATAAACGTGAATATATTTAGTAACCTGTTGAAAAAAACGCTGAAAGAAATCGACACGTGTTTCACCTCTCAACGAGGCATCCTCAGGATGACGATTGACTTGTCGCGAACCCGAACATGGCGCAAGATCACGCCTGAATCAATTAACTAACTTAGACTCAGGTTTGGAAAAAAAATTGTATTTAGAACTTTAGTTAGCTATGTCGGAATAAAGTTTGAAATAAAAAAAAAACAGCTCATTGGTTTTTGTCTAAAGAAAAACCTTGCTTTGTAATAAGACCGAATGTCTTTCAGTTACTTCGGACCAAGGCTCATGACGACCAGTATAAGACAAGCACCTACCAATGTTTAAATACAATCAATCCTTCAATAAACTTGCGGAGTAATTGCGTTGCACACATACACTGGCAAAACTTTTCATTTTGACAGTTCAACAACATTCATTGAGTTATTTACGTTGTTGAGCAGACAAATACAAACATAATGTGAAACAATGGATCAGCAATTTCCTTCAAAATCATTCGGGCTGTGATTGATAGCATGCTAAGCAAGTGTGCTTATTAACTAATTCTCTTCATCGCGAAAATGTGCTCATGTGTTGTTCGTGGCTAGTAGGAGCCTTAACTGGGCACATTTCCAAGTACTGTTTGATAATTTAAAAAAAAAGGTAACCAAACAGCCAATACTTCTGCCAGGCTCGCCAAAGCGGTGTCATGTCTGTTTAGAATTTATTGGTCTTTGAGCAAGATATTTTATTTATTTGTAGGTACTATGGTTAGTCGTTAGATGAATAACAGTTATACCAAAATACTAGTAGGTAGTATGTACACACGACTACACATCAAGCCATCCAGTTTATGCTGATGTCGCAATGTATAAGATTTCCGTACAATGCGAGGTCAGCTTATACTGGATTTGTAGCCATGTGTACCGAAATTCAAATAAAATATATATTTCGGATATTCTCGTTTTCCAATTAAAATAAATTTATAAACATTAACTGGAGTACTAACAACTCTAGTAATTTTTAGATACGGATTATATCCTTGAAATATGTAGACAAATAAAATCCAACAGGTAGAATTTATTAAAATATGTTACGACGTAAATAATTATTACATGAAACTATATGCATATTTTAAAAATATATTCCCGACCGAATTTCAGTTACGGCGGTACATCTCACTCCGCGGAGATTAGTCAGGTACGCAGGAGATATTAAAGTGCACACGTGTGTGCGCAAACGCAGCGTGCAGTTGTACTCTTTATTCCTTTACTCTCATAGTCTCAAGGGATGGCTATCTCACATGACCAGGAGATCAAACATGAACGTAGTGCTTACAGTAAGCTCTTTAATTTAAGTACTGAAGAGTGAAGAAAATTGAATCTTAATACTCACCTCACGCAAAAGTCCACCTGTACAATTGATGACTAAATCACAACTTTTGCATCTTGCGTTAGACTTAATCATATTCAGGAAGGAATCGTTCCGAGAATAGCCGATATTATTCTCTGAAATACCAAAATAGTACATAATAACTTTACATAAAACTATTTTAATATTTTATCAAGGAAGTCGTCCTGAGGCGAACTATAGTAATTACATTATTTGACATTCGACGGGTGGTTTGTTTGTTTACTTTGGTGTTTTGATTAATTTGGCAATATTACTGTATATAAATATGAAATTTCGCTTAACATATTAATAATGAATTGCAATTATAACACAGAATTTGATTTTATAACCTTTTTAGGTGTAAACAGGGCATTTGAAATGTTTCCAAATACTTTTTTACAGCTTAAACTAAATATTCGGTGTAACGATACTTTTTTTTTTTTTTTTTTTTTTTGAAATGGCCTCTCGCAGTTTTGACCACTAAGGTCTTGGCTGCTTAACCGAACTTTTCCTGTGGTGGCCTTAAGCTTCTACACTTAGAGCCTCCAGCCAGGAGCTTTTAAAACTATTCTAAATTAAAATTAAGCGAGTGCTCGCTTAGGGCATCGCTGAGGGGAGGACAGCAAGAAGGGACAGGCTGGATCAAATTTATATTTTCATCATGATTATTATGCGGGGTATTTAAAGCTACGTGCTCAGCTGCAACAACTGCTGGCACCTCGTTTTCGAGCAAGGGTCGGGGAGGAGTTTCATTGACTCGGGGACGCGGTCGCGATCGCAAAGGACCTCGGCGGCGAGGTCGGAATGACGGGAGGCGTCTGTTCTTGTATACTGTACTGGTGGCCCTATTCTGCTCCTGGAGGAGTGTAATGGGGTCATCTGGGTCGGAAAGAGTATGCCTCGGTCGGCGAATCTGACTGATACGGGAAGGGATGTAGTCGGCTGACTCGACAATCAGAGGATTGCGATGTTTGGGAGCGGAGTCAAAGTAACTCTTGGACATGCGTTTTAGGAATTGGCGGATCGTTGGGATCTTACAGTCGAGATGGAGGATCTCGTTTCTGACATAAAAGGGGGCTCCCGTGGCCTTACGAAGGAAACGGTTCTGTAGGGTCTGCATCCTATGGATGGAATGGGGTTTGGCGTGAGCAAAGACTGATCCCGCATAGGTCATGATGGGGCGAATGCACGCTGTGTAGGTTCGCAATTTGCACTTTAGTGACAATTTGCTGCGTGCATTGAGAATGAAATGAAGTCTACCGAGAGCGAAAGCGGCTCGCGAGCGAACCGACTTTATGTGCTCTGAAAAGGAGAGGTGATGGTCGAGGATAACACCGAGGTACTTGGCTCGCTTCTCCCAAGGGATCGGCTTGCCGAACAAGGTGATAGGTCGGGGGAGGGGGAGGGCTTTGGATTTCGGTTTAGTGAATAAAACCGCTTGACTTTTGTCGGGATTGACCTCGATTCTCCATTTCCTGAACCAGGCGCCAAGGTTATTGACAGCCCTTTGCAGGTTAAGGAGCATCGTTTCGGTATTGCCTTTACAGATGATCGCAGTATCGTCTGCGAACAGAGCCAAGTGCGTCCATCTGTGTTTGGGAATATCGCTAGTGAATAGGGTGAATGCGAGGGGAGCTATCACGGAGCCCTGTGGGACTCCTGCCCTTATGGGGCGGGGAGAGGATAGGGCTCCTTCGATACGGAAGCGGAAGGTGCGGTTCGACAAGTAGTCTCGAATGATGAGCACGAGACGATCTGGCACACCGAGTTTGTAAAGCTTATATATTAAGCCGTTGTGCCAGACTTTGTCAAACGCTTTCGCAATATCGAAGAAGACCGCACCTGTCTGTCGGCCTTGGGTGAGAGCACCGCTGACCAGCTCGACAATACGGTGGACCTGATGCACGCTAGAGTGCTGAGTTCGAAAGCCGAACTGCTCGTTGGGGATGAGGCCCTTGGTCTCTGCGTAGTCTCTGAGACGCTTATAAATAAGCCTCTCATAGATTTTGCCGAGGACTTTGAGCAAACTGATGGGGCGGTAACTAGTGGGCTCGCTTTTAGGCTTGCCGGGCTTTGGGATTCCTATGACTGTGGCCTCTTTCCACGTCTGAGGGAAAATGTTATTGCCTAATGCACCATTGAAGATGGTGGTCAGTAGCATGATTAAGTGGGCTGGGAAGAGCTGGACCACCCTATTGGTGAGTCCGTCTGAACCGGGGGCTTTACGAATATGGAGACCCTTGATAATCTCGTGTACCTCATCTGGTTCGATGGGGGGCAGGGGAAAATCAGGGTCTTCAACGGGAGGGAGGGAGGATCTACGTTCGACTTCGGCGTCGACCTCGTCGAGGTGAGCTTTGTCTACTGGTAGAGAGCTGGGAGAGCATTGAGCTTCTAGGCTGTCGGCTAGGCACTCGGCCTTGTCGATGTCATCGAAGGCGATGGTTTTATCGGGGTGGACTAGAGGGGGCATAGAGGCTGATTGAGTGGACCTGAGTTTCCTCTGGAGTTCCCAGAAGGCTAGATGGGTTGGCTCGAGATCGCCCAGCATCTTGTCCCAGCCCGCGTCACGCAGCTCCGCAATACGTGTCCTTACAGTCCTCTGTAAGTAGCGCATGTGGGCTTTGTTGGCGGCGCAAGGAAAGATACTGTAGGCACGAGTGGCCGCGCTCTTCTCAGTCATCAGAGCACGCACATCGTCCGGGAGTTTCAAGTAACAGGGTTCTGTTGCTGGAACCTCCCTTGAGCAGTCGCTCAGGACGGTTTGTACGTGCTCCGTGAGTGAGTCGATCGCGGCCGTCGTGTCAGCGATTGAGTCAAATTGATCGGGAATTGCGTCTAATAAGGGGGACGTGTTGGATTTCAGCTAAACGCTCCCAGGGGGAGGGGGGCGCGGGGTAGCCAGGGCTGGGAAGGCCTTCTGGTGGTTGATTAGAGACCAAGGGCTAGGCCTCTGAGGGCTTAGCCGCTCGGGGATCTGAGAGGAGGGGAAGGGTTGATACTCCCTTTGTTTTTGCTGTCTAGCGTCTAAACGCTTAGTCAGCTTGCCTGAGTTAGCCTTAGGGGCTTTTGAACAGCCGCGGTAGTTGGCTGTGTGACCCTCGAGGCCGCACAGCACGCAACTAGGCGGGGTTTGGCAATCGTTACGGTCTTTTGGGCGCGGACAATCAGTGGTACCGTGGTCGCCCAGGCACTTTACGCACCTGGGTTTTGCATGGCAATTCTTTTGCGAATGGCCATACAATTGACAACGGTGACACTGACCGATCGCGCTATTTTTCCAGGGCTTCTCAATGGTGAAGCCCGTTAAGTGACAGATGGTCCTGACGTTAAAGATGGGGTGATGCCCCTCAGTAGGGGAGCATACGACGAGAACCATGTCGTATGCTTCCCCACCGCGCGAACGGTGCATACGATGCACCTCATCGACGGGGATTTTTTGCGACTGAAGGTCGGCTAGAATTTCGGAGGGGGGGATTTCTTTGGGGATCTTTTTGATCACCACTCTAGTCTGTCTGTCTTCTGGGAGAGAGTAGGTGTGGAATGACACACCTCTGTCTCTCAGGACCCTGGTTAATTCCCTGTAGTCTTTCGACGACGGGACCTGTACTTTAATACCCTGTTGGGTCGATCTAGCGTTTGTGTAGGCTATTTTTAGCTCTACACACCACTTTGAGATTGCCGTCCACTTCTCCTTGTCCTGAATGAACACGGGAGGTGGAGGCGCGACCTTTTTAGGGCCGGAGCTAGTAATGGTTGCGTCAGCCTGGGAGGATGACGCAATCGGGCGGGGGGAGGTGGGAGGGGAAGCTACTGTAGCGCACGTAGCTGTGTCAGTTAGGCTAACTATCGGGGGGGTGGGGGAAATTGAGTCGTCGATAGCGACGACTTTGGCGGCCTGGGAAGAGCTCTGTCTCTTCTTCTTCCTCTTATTACTCTTTCCCATGACTTGGGTGAAGCCTTCGTCATCCGAGTGGGAAGAGGAGGAAGCAGAGACGTGTGCTTCTGTGTCAGGGACGAAGTAGGGGTG
This sequence comes from Agrochola litura, assembly GCA_949152395.1. Taxonomy (NCBI): domain Eukaryota; kingdom Metazoa; phylum Arthropoda; class Insecta; order Lepidoptera; family Noctuidae; genus Agrochola; species Agrochola litura. The sequence goes on from OX424506.1 coordinate 4,484,577, forward strand.
GGGGGTCTGGGGGCGCGCTGTACTAGCGGACACGACTTCCGTGTCCATGTCTGAGGGACATGGACTTGGACTGGGACTGGGTTGGGGGTCAGTAGGGGCACTGTCCGTATTCTGTGAAGCAGAAAGGACTTTGAATTCTAGACCGAATTCATTAATAAGAGAGGGATCCTTGAGGAGGACTCTACCTAGTAAGTCTAGGAGTCTGGCGTTGTCGCTCCTGAGCGATGTGAGGTCATTTCGGAGTGACTGAAGGTCACCCTGTAAAGCCTCCATTTTAACTGACTAATTTAATTTTAATTTAATAATGAGGGAATCCTAATTTCCTATTTTCCCTATTCCTATCTCCCCGGTGGGTATGCCGGGGATGAGTAATCCCTCCCTGTCGGGTGTAGACAGGGAGGATGGGTGCCTGATAGTGAGCCCTAAGCTTGCTTTGGCCCGTTGCCTGTCTTAATGTGCAACGGGGTCCTAACCAGTCTAGTGCGCCGGGTGTAGACACACCCGACCGACACAGGGTGTGTAGCTGTGGAGGGAATACTGTCACCACGTGTTGACTAGGAGATCCCCCAAGGCCAAACACTGGGACCCGGCCAATTCACTGCCTCACCCTGAAGGGGATCAGCGGGTGTGTTGGGTCAACACCCCACTCGGCTTCGTTGGCACCGTATGGTATCCACCGAGTGACCACGAAACTGTGGTTTTACCCAGAAGGGGCCTAGTGAAGCTACACACACGTATTTTCTGTTATAGAAATAAGATAGCCTTGAAAAAGGCCGTTTTTCGATCTTAGTCCAATCGATTGACGATTGGAGATCGGATGTAGTCGGGTGACTACGAGAATCGTTACGTAAACGCAACGGAATATGACTCAAGAACACTGAGTCATGAACGGGAGAGCGCAAGCACGCAACCGTCCGTGACCAGTGCTGAGCGTCGAGTGTGACTTTTAACATCTCTTGCATGCTGACAATTTGTATTGCATGTATTGTAATCATGTTTGAGCAAATAAATGATTATCTTATCGTATCTTACGATATTAATTATTGCTTTTCAAAATCAATAATTTATTTCACTAGCTAGCGATATTTCATATTTCCATACAGTAATTTATTTTCAAATTAATAAAAACAGCGAAATATTTGACAGCTATTTGCGACGTTTGCACACTTTCAGAATGCACGCTCTTAATCCTGATTTACACCGTGCGATTTAATTGTCGATGGCATACCATAGGTTGAAGCAACAATACAATTTGAACCGTCTTATCAGTGTTTAGACGATGCAAGTCACTATGTTTCTTCAATTTTATTGTAAGCCACAGGCAAGAAACTTACATTGTATAAATGGGGTTTTACGTTCATGATAGTGTAGTTCCAGAAATGAAAAGACTTTTACTGAGATTAAACTAAAATAATAAAATACAGAAAGCTGGGTATGTAAATTCTATAATTTTTATTTTTTTTTGCCAATTTCAATTTGACCCTTTGATTTTCATTCCATTTTTGTATTGTAATAAAATTTACTTTTAATGTTTGCATGCCTAATTGGTAGATTGTACAGGGATCTCAACATTTTGTGAACACCTTTATTTATGTACCTACTTTCAAAGCGAATAAATAATTATGTTTCATTTTGGTTTTTTTTTTATCACTACACTCACTCCTCCTCTACTCCTAGATTTGTATAAATGAGTACAAAATAATGAAGTGACATACCATCAAGCTTAGGAAACAGTCGAAGCAGCAAGTTTTTCTTTAGCACATTACCGACAGTGGTAAATACGGTACAGTCTAAAGACAGGCATAACGCTATCACTGCTTGTCCCAGAGCACCTGCCCCGCCTGTCACGAGTACGCTTTGACGTTTTGAGAGATTTCCTTTCATTGCCTGTAGGAGAAAAGAATTAAATTTTATTGATATGAATAGATACGAAATAGATGAAATTTCAAACACAGATACACCCTCGACAGTTATCACCAGGCTGCTACCGAGAAAATCTATTTATGGAAAAACTAAATAATTGTGCCCAGGAATGCTCAGCATTCATGCTCGCGACCACCAGACCAACGAGGCAGTCATACAGTGTGTAGCACTGTAAAAAAATTATGTTAGTAAATTATAATTGGTTTCATTTCAAAATGTTTCTTTGAAGCCATGGACCGAAATTGTCCCATGAAAAGCCAAAATCACACTTTACTACTATATGAAATAAGCAAGACGGCACCTAAGCTGTTCTAAGATACTGTATCATACACAATCCTACTTGAAGTCCAGCTTACCCATATTGAGGGAATAAATTATACGTCAGTCCACTGCAGGAGATAATCTTCTAAGACTGACAATATACCAACTTGAGTTTACGCATTCAGTAACATACCATCTACAAAATAGATAGGTAGGTACAGAAGATCAGCTCCATAAAATGGGCGAAAACTGTACAGGCGCAAGGAGATCTCAAATTGTCTAAAGGTCGGTTTAGACCGAACGAGTGAACTTACATTCTGTCACCAAGCTGCCAATTTTTTTTTTTGTGTTTACTCATATAAGGCTTTATTTTATAGGTCTATCTATACTAAAATTTAAAAATAAAATGCTCTTGCTGTTGTACAGGGGCTAAGTACATCATGTACAATGGTCTCTCCATTGTAAAAAATAAATTCACAGTGGCGCATGGAATTAATATGTATTATATTGCAATGGTGAGACCATTGCAAAGGTTCTATGTTCGTTTGGTTTAATCCATAGACTTAGGGCCTGTTTCACCACCTTCGATTAGGTTCTCGTTAACTTACTTGTCAGATAATATCCTACAAATTCTGTTCCATTTTTGAATTTATTCAGTGAGTAGTGGCTATTCGGACATCGTGAAATAGGCCCTTAGAGAATTGGACTAAGCGTCTTATAAAAGTAACCACTCTTCTGAAAGAGACAAAGCGACTATGCGGCCAATACCTGCAGTACTACTAAAGAGACAACTACTGGCCGCAAATTCACTTTGTCTCTTTTGTACTTTTCGGTCTGTACTCACTGCACAATTGAATATGAAACGCTCAGTCCATTCTGTAAGTCTATGGTTTAAGAACGCGGCGACGTATGAATTGTCCATACAAACGTAATACCTAAATCATTTGCAATTGGGCATATTTCCACCATATTATGTTGTTATTCGGATTTACACAGTGTTTCGTATGTGTGTGTGTGTGTTTTGTCGTGCTCCTACATCTTTTTTTTTCAAAAATCTTTTCTAAATTAAGTTTAATCGAATTTAATTTCGCACATTTTTATAACGTAAATGACATGTGTTCATATTGTTTTTTCTGTATTATTAACAACAATATTTATAATATTGTTCCTGCAGAAGCATAGCTTATATTATCAAGTTACAAATTATTGAAAAAGAAAATGGAAATGTTAAGTTTTCATTCATCATTTTTGGTATTACGGAACACAAATCCAAATTTATCATAAATTTTTCGAAAGCTAGTAGTGCTATCGCGTCAAGTAATAATTGTCAATGTGTGCGTGGTAGTATTGCTCACTGTTGGTGTATATCGCTCCAACAGGCATTCACACTAGCGCAACGTGTTTGGAATTGAATTTTGCAAACATCTCGATTTGTAGTTGCGAGCCGTGTTCGTAGGCCTCTTAAACGCACCTTCAAAAAAAAATAACAGTCGCGCGAGTGCGTTTGCACTCACTGCGCGTGAAGGTTGTCTATGTGTTCGTGCGTTTTCGCTAATTGTATGGAGCCAACCTTCTGTTCCCATTGTGCCATGTATATGAAGCATACCTATTTAGTCCTGCATATACGAGTATATGGCATCTTGGGAGTGAAATGAACCCATTTAAGTGAATATTTTATCAAACAGAATACTACGAATATTTGGAGCTTCCGACGTTCACTTTCTTCAGAAAGGTTATTTGTCTTGAATGATGTTATTTTGGGCCTTTATAAAATCTAGATGATGCTTGTTAAGTTTTGTATGTGTGAGTGAGTCTTTGAAGATATATGTTGCTTTTTCTCAAAAGGAAAAAACGGAACCATTATAGGATCACTCTTGTGTCTGTCTGTCTGTCGGTCTGGGTGGCTGTCCGTCTGTCCGTCTGTCATAGCCAATTTACTCCGAATCTAATGAACCGATTAAGTTGAAATTTGGTACACATATGTATTTGTGTAACCCAAATACGGACATGTAAAATTTTGATTATGGGGTCACTTTTTGGGGGCAAAGTGAGAAATTTAAAAAAAAGTTTTGCAATCTGTACTGTGTGACATATCAAACGAAAGAACTTATTGTGAGGATCTCAAGTGTATCTTTATATAATTTTAAAATAAACAATTTAAGAAAATAGATGAAAATTTACCATTCCACCACCTTATCTCCGAAACTACTAAGCCTAAAATTTTGAAAAAAATACAGATAATTGTTCTTCTTTCATTAATTACAGGAAAACCTATAAGAAGTTTATGGTCTTAATAAAACATGCTAAATCTCTCAATATTGTACGTACAAACTTAAATTTACAGTTGAAATGTATAGGAGAACATGTTTTTCAACTCCAATGTTAAGTTTGTTCTTGGGATAAATTCATCCCAACTACGGAACCCTTCATTGTGCGTAGTCCGACGCGCACATGGCCAGTTTTTTTTTGATAACTCAGTAACAATATTTAATTATTATTGTTCTAATAATACTACTTCTGCTTAGCAAGAGTCTTAAGAACAAGTATACAGTTATAAGATTTGGTAATGATCAAAAACTGTTAAAAATACGTTAATATATTCATTCCACGGCGTTTTTTCCTCGTTTTCCTACTTACGTAGTTCTTTTCAATATCTAATGAACTTTATAAGTACTCATTGACCTTTTTTGAAATAGGCAAGATACTTTAGGCCTATTGACCTTTCCAACTTCTCTGTTTTAATTAATTTCACTATAAAATATTTCCAGTGTCATTAAATAAGCAAAATATAACTTACTAATTATTCGGCGTTTGCGTAAAATAATCGCAAGATTAAAAAAAAAAACACGCACTATGAAATATTCCGTAGTTGGATGAATTTATCCCAAGAACAAGAACAAACTTAACATTGTAGTTGAAAAACATGTTCTCCCATACATTCCAACTGTAAATGTAAGTTTGTACGTATAATATTAAGAGATTTATTTAAAGACCATAAACTTCGTATAGGTTTTCCTGTAATCTGTGAGTGAAGAACAATTCTCTGTATATTTTTCAAAATTGTAGGCTCAGTAGTTTCGGAGATAAGAGGGGGGGAATGGTCAATTTTCATTTGATATGTCACACGGTACAGTTTGCAAAACATTTATTTTTTCTTTTTTGCCCCCAAAAGTGACCCCCATATTCAAATTTCATTTATTTTCGAATTGTAATTTGCGAATTTGTCTTTAATTAATTATTTTATTGTTATTATTTTAAATTTTAAGGTCAGGCCAGATTGTTTAATTTATATGTCGAAATCCTATTGATGAAATGTAAATTGACTATCTTTAAATTTGTAGACGTAAGTAAATTATGAAATTCAAATGTTAATTTTTTTTGTGTACATTCTATAATTGTGTAATTTTGTGTGTAAATTCAGATACAAGTTACTTGTTTATGAATAAATGACTATGACACGTCCGTGTTTGGGTCACTTAAATAAATATGTTTTGTAATTGTTTCTATGTTAATTAATGTAATTAGTGTTGTACCGTTTTAATTAACTATAAATATATAAAAATGTGTACGAAAACTTCAAATTAATCGGTCCATTAGATTCGGAGCAAATTGGCTGTGACAGATGGACAGACAGACACACGAGTGATACTATTAGGATTCCGTTTTTGAGATACGGAACCCTAAAAATACCTAAAAATAAAGAAAAACATAATAATTAGCAGATAAAAAATAAGAACTAAATGAGAGGAGTATCAAGGGTTCTGTTTGGAAAAACGGAAACGTAAACATCAAATTACCATAGCAGTAAATGTACTCATTTCCTGATACTACTGTATCAAGGGTTCAAAAGGAAAAAACGAAAGAAATGTAGCAGGAAATGCAAAAAAAAATGTAGTTCATAGTCTTACCAAGCAATAATACGCAACAGCATACGGCAGCGGTACGGTTGCAGCATCTTGCAGGCTCCAATATTCCGGAACTGTCCATAACAGAGACGAGTCTGCCTCAACAGTACTACCTAATGCACCACCAGCAACCAGGCCCATCACTCTATCACCACTGTTGAAGTAATTAAATGTCAGTTAAGTAATTGGTTAGAGAATGGGATCCCATTCTTCTTCATAGAGATCTATGTTGAGGAACCAGCAACTAACTTCAACTTTCTTACTAGCTGACCGACTCCTTGTCAATTTAAAAGTACTTGTAAATTGTTTATTGGAATAAATGTTTTGATTTTGAGTTTATGAGCATCCTTCTTCTTCTTATACTACTAATCTGGTGTCATAGTTTAAAAGCCGCCCATGGGCCTCTGACTTGGCTTCAAATACCATCGAGAAATATCTCTCAGGCATACCGGTTTCCTCACGATGTTTCCCTTCACTGATTTTGAAGTAAGTGATCATTATACAATACGCACATGAATCCGAAAAGTCAGAGAGAGGTGCGTGCCTTAGGTTCGAACCCGAGACCTATGACTTGGCAGTCTGATGGTCACACCTCTAGGCTATCACTGCTAGCATCAGCATCCCCCTGAACCAATAATTATCAGAACGGTGTTCGTGAACAGATTTATCATCATCATCATTGGATGCCTTGTTCCACAACTGAAAATAGGCCTCCCCCTTTTATGCCTGATATTCTGTAGGTCGTTCTCCCATCGGGCTGAATAGATTAGGTATGACTAATCCACTCTATTGATTAGCACTAGGAAGTCAAAAGAGAGCTCATAAGGTTATTATTTTCCTAGCCATTTCCAAAAGTGTTGGGGTCAGCTTCTAGTCTAACAGGATGCAGCAGCTGAATACCAGTATTACAGCTCGGTATCTATCGTCTCTCGTATATTTACGTCACAATTATAGTTGCCAAGCAAAAATATATCTCTCTAACAAATCAAATTTTTTCATCATTTTACTCTCTCATTTTGAAATTGCCTTTCAAGATATTTTATTGGCTGTTACGAGCTTCCAATAAAGAGCACCAAGTATTTTCTAATAAGACTTTTAAAACTTTATGTACTTAATTTAATTTCGTATAGTCGAAACTTACTCTGCGTCGATACCACTGAAATCCATGCCGAAAGATAATTTATCTACACTGTTGTTGCCAACTGCTTTCTGAACATCTTTTAATGATATGCCAGCGTAGGAAACCTGCAAAATAAAAGCTTATTATAGGGATTCTTTGTAGATTTTTGTATTAACAAGCACCTACATATTACATTACACAAAATCACGTCTGTTCCCCGAAGGGTTAAGAAAGAAAGAAAAACATTTAAGCACCGATTAAGCAGAGATGTTCCTGTAGTAGATACACTACCCAAAGTATTCTAGTTGTACATAATTATTTAACGTCATTTAATTCAATGTAATTTAATTTTTAATTAACTTTTAATTTATGAACTAATGTAAACCAAATGTTTAATCCTAGTCTATTCTTAGTTTAGTTTATTTTTATTTATTTATCTGCCACTCTATTAATATTATTCTTTTTAAAATTAATTTATTTCGATTCTTGATTTTGTGTATTGTATTTCTAGATGCTGTTATTATTTATACCTATATGCTTTGTTTTTACATTATTTTAAATCAGCCATTAATAACAATTAATTGCAGAAATAAAAATGTAAAATTCTAATATACAGTGCATGTGGTGTTAGCCTTTAAATAATTGTTGCACTTATAAATGTATATCGTATACTTTTAAAATAAATGAAATGTGTAAACAATTGTAGACTAACCTATTAATAAATAAATAAATTCCAGTTATGATTAAGTTACAAATAATAGGGGACGAGCCTATTGCCATCAACCGGGCAAAAATCCAGACTCCAGGCTGCTACTGAGAATTGGTTAAATCCAATAACACTAAATGAGCATCCTCTATTTTCACCCGAGCAGGAGGCCTACCACCAGCTCAAAAGCAGTATTATTTTAATATTACGTCAGTTTAGAGAAAGAGATGGAGCTATACGTCCTGTAGAGCTTCATTTCTTTCCCACACTGAAGTAATATTAAAATAATACTGCTTTATGAGCTTGTGGTAGGCCCCCAGAGCAGGTACTGCCTATTATTTCACCACCCTTATTCTTTCTTATCACAGTTGGTCAAAGCGTATTGAAACAATACTATCAGCAACGGTTGTAGAACCTTTTAGCTGAATAAACATTGATATTATTCTAAAGTCAGGGAAATCGATTCTAAATCAAATTGACTGCTTCCTCTCTCCTACTTATTTAAAATTTAGTGCCCGACAGGGTCCATAATTGTTTAAATTTATTTATGTCTACCACCTGTGCCATTATGGATTGCAATAAAAATAAAGATAAAGACTTCTAACGAAAACTGTCACTCGTTGACAGTTGTATGGAATGGGTACAGCATGGCAAATTGACGTAGTGAGTCAATTTGATGAAAATGAAAATGAAAAATAGTTTATTTTAACAAGTAAACCTTAACACTATTGATTGGAGCCTCCTTCTAAGCAAATAAGCCTGTATTAGGAGACTCCGCTCTTCCATAACTTGAATAAGTATCATTTACTTGTCTGATACAAAAATGTACGTACTTACTACGAAATAATAATATTTAAAAAAGAGAATTAAAGCTAAACATGCAGCACGTACGCAGGCATGCGAGTGTGTGAGTGAGAGTGAGGGTGTGTGATTGTGAACACGAATGAATCACAGTGTATGCATGAGGTTAAGAATGGTACAGGAATTAACTAAGTGTAGGGTTATATTTTTATTCCAGCAGCGTTTCCGTGTCGTCATGGGTGAGTGGTTTTATCCAATTAGTAACAATTTTTTTTAATTCATTTTGTTTCTAATTAGATAAACAATTAATTTTACTAACTGTATGTTAAATGCTTACCTGAACTTTGTTATTATTGAAAACAGTAGTAGGTGCTTCGATCCATGTAAGGTCATCCAAATTACCTGCTCGACCCGACAGGGTAACGTTTCGAAGCATTGTTGACTTTTTAGCTGGAGTGTAGTAAAACCCTCCCCATTGGCCCTACAAAAAAAAACAATATTTAAGTGAATAAAAAAGACGTCTTTTTTATTCCAGGCGTGAGCACTGTACAGTACAACTATGTTCTTAATGTCCCTCGGCAAACTTCATGTTTCATCAGTCGTCGGATTTCTATCAGTTGCCCTTTGCACTTGGTGCAGACCGGACGCTCTCAATCGACTTGGAAGTATATAGAGTTGTTAATACTCTTTTAACTTAATGTAATTTATTTTAAAAATGGTAGGAAAGCTGCTAAAGTCGCAGGCACGACAGATAGGAAAATAGTTTTACAACTCTATATAGTTCACACGAAAATCAAAATAAAACAATAATAAAATACTTAGTTCTGAATTCAAATTATTATACAAAATAAATCTAATAATTGATGGACATGGAAATTAGCATTCGTTTGTATTCAGAAATGCGATGATTTCCGAGGGACATTAAGAACATACAAATACAGTAACACATATTCTGTGAAAATTTCTACTGGCAAAGCATAATCAGCCTATAATGTTCCCACTGCTGGACACAGGCCTCCTCTCTGTGAGATCCCTCTCACAGATCAGTGATCGAGCTTGGAGTATCGCAGCGCGCGCAGTTTTCCGTCGATCACCGAGCGTTCAAATATATACCTTATTTCCATTGGATAAATATTAAATACAATTGATAAATTTAAAATCCTCTACTATCCCGTCCGCCAGTCTGCGCAGGCCACAAGGCAGACTGATGGGAAGACAGATAGACAGACATACGAGTTCCGTCACCGTTTGAACACTGCAAATGGTTTAAGAAACTAGAGCATTTAAAGCAGTAACTCCGCAGTTTAGGTATAAAGCTACGCGGCGGGCCCGTCTTGTCGGGCCAATTCAGTGAGTGTAACGTAGTCAAAAGATCTAATAGTTACGCAATAGAAAGAAAGGCAACGTCTAGGTGAATATAACTGAAGGTCATTAGCGCTGTGTGATGTGAATTGCACTTTATTGTGTCTTGACAAGAGTCGCTTTTTATTTAAATGATTTTACGGAGTTTTCCATCTGTATTAATCTGTGGCAGGGTGTTAAACGGGTTGATATAGTCAATGGCACGCGGCGTTGCACCCACGCGGTTTGCGGTTGTAAGTAAAACCGAACATACTCGGTTGCATTTTGGAGACCACTCATGTCAAGTGCCAAAAAACTATTATCATTAATGCATTTACAGACATGGCTATAGATATGAATTAAAAAACTAAGTTTAATATCATAAATATAACGCCTGTTTTCCCCGAAGAACGTGTACACCCAAATTTCACCAGTAATGTTCAAGTTCCACGTACAAGGGGGCGAGCCTATTACCATCGACCGGGCACAAATAGAGACTCCGGGCTGCTACTGAGATATGTCTGATAAAAAAACCCAATAACACTTTGTTGGACCTGGTAATCGAACCCAGGAACTCGTGCTCAGCAATAGAGCTTGCGACCACTACACCAAAGAAGCAATCAAATCCTAACTAATATTAAGTGAGTTTGTTTGTTTTTTACGCTTTCACGCTAAAACGGCTGAACAGATTTGGATGAAATTTAGCACATGGGTAGACCCTGACCAGGAGAAGGACATATGCTACTTTTTACCCTGGATCGCAGACTAAGTCGCAGGCAACAGCTAGTAATACTATATTAGGGCAATTCATTTTCCTTGAGACTATTAAATTTAAATAACTGTTAAAACAATTTTGATAGAAAAAAGATTAGAGTAACTACAAACTTATTATTGAAGTGAAAACTTCTTTAGGCGCGTTGGGCATTTTTTTGATGGGACTAAACCGTTGATTTCGCGACACTGTTACCGAGTTTACCGACACCGTGGAGTAAAATACATCAACGCGTTAATTACCGCGGTGCGCTGAGTAAAAGACATCAACGCGTTGATTACCGCAGTGCGTGGAGTAAAAGACATCAACGCTTAGATTACCGCGGTGCCGATTCTTTTTCAAGTTTTTAGTGCCATTTTGTTTTACCTTGTCCCATTACCTAACTCATTTTCTAGAATAAAATGTCATAGTAACAATTTAATATATATTTAAGACTTATTTACTATACGACAGCAGCAAAACTGTATCAACATCGGTGAATTCCCGTTCCATGTAGCAATGTGCTAAAAGGCTAAGATTGTGCTCAAGACATATTGACAGATCGTTAGCTTGTCGCCTCCAAGCATCACGGATTCGAAACTTGCGAAGAATTATAAATAGGTTTCACTGTTCTTTTTACGAAAGAAACAAGCGGATAAATAAATATGTATGGCTTTACCGACTGACTTTGAGTTCACTGGTTCATTTTCAGAAGGTGAAAGAACTCATGAATATAAACCACTTTTATAATAGGATCGACTCAAAAATGTTGAGATTAATATCTCCTGTTTCATACAAAAAAGCAATATTTACCCAATTTATACAAAATTGTTTTTTCGCTATAATTAGACTCGGTATCATAGTAAATGTTGATTATATTCATAACTGTTTGAAAAGGCTCAAGACCGTTGCCCTCGAAAAGTAAGAGATCCAGATAGAATAAGTCTGCCTAGGGCTCCAAGGACTTCTATGTATAAAAATAACTGTTATCATATGTGTGGACTTATCTATAACAAAATACCAAAGAACTTATTTATTTTTTATAATGTTAAAATTATGGCTACTATTTATAAATAATGTTAACAATCTATTTTAAATTAATGTAACGACAATATTAATGCTGAATGTATTGTAAAATTAATTAATAATGGAAACATTTAAAGCATGCCATTGTACATAAATATGATACTCTGGCATTAAATACGATGTAATGTTTTGCATGTCAAATGTCTGACTTTGTATTAGGAACTTATTATTATAAAGCCCAACACTGTACCAATACTTATTGCAAATAAATGATTATGATTATGAACTGTTTTCACTACAAACCTTTTGTAAGATATTGATGGCAAGATGTTTCTCCAATTGGCTCTTGTATATTTCATTGTTAGGATTGAAAGAGGGTGCGTGGAAATCGTCGATTACAACCAAGCCTATTTTGTCCTCTCCATCACTTTTTAACTTTTTGACGAAACCTACAAAGTAAAAAAAAGTAAAGTACACAATCAATAATCATCATCATTTCAACCGAAAGACGTCCACTGCTGGACATAGGCCTGTCCCAAGCATCGCCACTTCGACCAATTCTGTGCTTTCCGTTTCCAGCGGATTCCTGCGGCCTTCACAAGGTCATTGGTCCTTCTTGTGGACAATCAATAATATTATGTTTTATCAATCATAATTATATAGCGTCACTAAAATTAATATTTCTGGCATCATATAAATCATCAAGTTGCACGCAAACGTATGTAAGCTGATTTTTTTTATTAATTCTATAAATACTTTAACAAAATAGCGAGGTCAAAACTGTAAATTGAATATTTTTGAAAAAAAGTAATTGTTACGAGGTGTGGGAACAGGTTTGATGCCGAAAATAAGGTTTTTATAATTTTTGTACGTCTGTCTGTTAATCTGGATGTATGTTCCGGTATGGATGAAGTTTTGCTCATAGATTAACACATAGGGTACTTCTTATCTTGGTAGTACGTTCCGGAGGGATATTTTCCGACATCCTCGCGGTTAAAGCCGCAGGAAAAAGTTAGTTGTCAATAAAATGTTGTAAGAAATGGTACCGTAACGTACACACAACGTTTAATTGACCGCATTGTTACTTGATTGTCGTCAAACATGAGAATCCATAATAATATGCAATAGAATTCTTTTAGATTCTATTGCATACGGAATTTAATATTACCTATAGCTCCACAGTAAGGCTGCCTTTCCGACACCAGCACCACCCGCTTCGTTCTATTAAGTTCATCATACACGCGCGGCACCCAATCCAATTTATTATCACAATTTACTGGCACATAAGTGACATCTTTGAGATTCTGCCTTTTCAATAATATTAATATTTGCTTCCCATCCGACATAGAACTCATGACGCTAAAGTGGCTCATAAGTCCTTGAAGCTTTGGCACTCCCGACTCTAGTGCTAAAACGAAACTGTCCTTCGAAATATTTCGTAGCGACTCCAATTTCTGGAAAAGGAAAATGTACGACGGGATTTCATTGAAATTAAATTGTGCTGCTATTATTGTTAATGTATTTTATTTTTAAACTCCGACGCAAAAAGAGGGGTTTTTTAAGTTTGATCGCTATGTGTGTGTCTCATAAAACGGGTGAACCAATTTGAATGCGGTATTTTTATTTGAAAGCAGGTTTTTTAGCGATGGTTTTTAGACATGTTTTATCAAAATCGGTTCAGTCGTTTAAAGATTAATAGCTCTTTTCTAGTCTATAAATGGATGTGAGTATCTTCCACAGGTCTGATCGATTTTAAATTTGGTATTCTGTTACTTCAATGATAATAGAAGAACTGATGCTGCAGCATTACCTAGAATTTGCAGGATACCCAATTCCCTTACCAACTTTCAAGTACAGATATCGTATTATCGTATTGTACATAGATGGTGAACAGGGTCTGGTGATGAAGTAGGAAAGAGAAATGTTTGTGTCGGGGGCTTTTAAAAATTTAATTGTTAAAATGGTACTTGTGAGATTATAGAAGATAAGAAAAATAACAAATTCGCTTTCTGGAGGTCATCAATGAAAGATAATTCCCAAAAAGTTTTTGTGATTTGTTGAACACATGGACAAATCCACTACAAAAGAATTTGTAATGATGATTCGCTGGTTTTGTAAATAAAACGTTCTAGTTTTCAAATAAATATCTTCATAAGATCAAGATTTACTTATTAAATAAACGAATATCTCGTTGAGGAAGACATCTTTGACATAAATCCACGATCAAAGTCATATTAATTCAATAAGTCGGTTCTTACCTTTTCATCTCCCAACAGATCTTCAATAATATAAAGATTTGCTTTATCGACGTCGGAATTTTGAACTAGCAAAGTATCAAAATCAATATTGACATTTATAATTGAAGCCACGTCAATTGTAACATTGGGTACATAGTTCGAAATCTCTTGGATCATACAATTTATATTGATATTTGACGTTACGATTTGGGTCGCTTTAATTCCTTTCATTGTTGTGTTTTCGGCTACGATTTGAAGTATTATTTGAAGAGCAGTTTTAAGCTGAAACAAATCAAATAAAATATTTTTAATATCAATATTCTAGCTATCAATCAGAGTAGTTCAGTCTGCCTAGCCTTTTCCAAACTATGTTGGGGTCAGCTTCCAGTCTAATGGGATGAAGCTATTACCAGTATTTTAAATGGAGCAACTGCCTATCTGACCTCCACAACCCAGTAATTAGGTATTACGATACCCCTCGGTAAGATTGGTTGTCAGACTTACTTAACGACTGTCAAAGATCCACGAATGACAGCCGGGACCAACGGCTTAACGTGCTTTCCGAGGCACGTAGGAGTCTCGATATGTAGAAATAGTCACCCATCTACGGGCCAACCCTAGCAAGCGTAGCTTAACCTGATGGATCGACCAGTGCGGCTGCTAGTACTTAGCCACGAGCTCCTCAGAGTGGAATCTATTGTCTTATTGAATATACTGAAAAAAATGTTTTCTATGGGATTATAGGTACTCCATTTACAAACAATTATAATGGCTATAAACCTTTCGTTATTACTATATAAACGTATATTAAGTTTCGTTATTTAACAACAAATATAAAACAATGTAATCTATTCACCATTTACACGTACATTTATAAAAAAATACTCTAAAAGCATTAAGTCCGCTTCTGTACATTTCTGTGTTTGAAGCATTAAATAAATAAATAAAATGCAGTCATTTCAACAATATTAGACAATAACTTATGATACTTGGCCGTTATTTTTATAATGCTACAATAAACGATATCATCAATTAGTTGCGTATTTTATTAACGGTTACAATATTTCATATTCGTTCTAAATAATAATAAAATGTTTTGTAAAAGTATTTTGCTGTTGTAAACATTTTGCTGGCTTTCATCCTAGATGCAAGGCTGCAGATTAAATCCTGCGCCAAGAACGCTCCAGCGTGATTGACATTCAATTAAGAATCTGCTTATCCTATGAGAAAATGTGAGGAAACGCTGCCTTTAAGCTTATATCTTGAGCTTTCAATTTAAGCGAAGCAAAAGGCTAGGCGAGGGTTTTTAATACGTCATTTACCGTCATTCTTTACATACATCGTAACTGACGGATTTTCCCCATGGGGACAGGCAAGCAACGCCACATGCTTTGATCCTTACATAATGTTTTGCTATTGCAGTATTATACTGCATAATCAACCTTTTCACACGAACATAGGCCTTTAAATTTTTTCCTTTTTCGTGAAATATTTATTCTGACACCAATTCAAAATTTTTCAATGGAAGAAAACTCTAGAGTTTTTTTTGTTGACAACAGTCAGTCGTCAGCTACCAGGCATCCGGAAGACATTCAAAATTAATACTGTTGATATTTTATACAGTCAATATACTCGTAATTATATTTTTATTCGTCCATTTGCTACGAATCTAATGGACCAATTAAGTTGAAATTTGGTAGACATGTATTTCTGTGACCCAAACATAAAAGTGTAACGTAAATTAATGAATTTTGAATACGAGGGTCACTTTTGGGGGGCAAATAAGAAAAAGTTAAGCAAATTGTACCGTGTGACATATCAAATGAAAGGGCTTGTTGCGAGGATTTCAAACATATTTTATTTATAATTTTAAAATAAATACATTTAAATATAATTAAGAAAGTAGATGAAAATTGACCATTCCCTCTTATCTCCGAAACTACTGACACTATTTTTTTTTATACCGAAAATGGTTCTTCACACATAAATTAGTTAGAGGAAAACCTATGAGAAGTCTATGGTCTTTAAAAACACGGTAATTCTCTCAATATTGTACGTACAAACTTATATTTGCACTTGGAATGTATGAGAGAACATGTTATTCAACTACAATGCTAAGTTTGTACTTAAAAGATAAATTCATCTCAACTACGGAACCCTTCATTGTGCGTAGGTAGTCCGACACACTTGGCCACTTTTTTTTAACTGTTTCCTGCGACTTCGTTCACTTGGAGTAGGCCATCTTTTGGAATAAAAATTATTGCATAATGTTGTTCTGTTCTATTATTATTCGTGGCACATCACTAAATCTGCTCATCCGTGTCAGCTTTGTTGTATTTAAAAAATAAACAAGCTATGACAAAGCTAACGCGTTAAAATATTAGTTTGGATTTAAATTAAAAGCAGCGTCAATTTTCACTAAATCAAATCAGATCAATGTTTTGCTTTGCTTACAGTTTACAAAGTAGATCTATTTCACTTGCCAAAATCAATCTGCCTAGCTTTTTCCCAACTATGTTGGGGTCGGTTTCCAGTCTAACCGGAAGCAGCTGAATACCAGTATTTTACATGGAGCGACTGCCTATCTGACCTCCACAACCCAGTAACTAGGTAATACGATACCCCTTTGTAAGACTGGTTGTCAGGCTTTCGGGCTTCTGACGACCCGTAACGACTGTCAAAGATCCACGAATGACAGCTGGAACTAATGGTTTTTTTTTTTTGGGTGGGAAATTATCAAATAACTTCTCCCGCTCTGGGTGGAGTGGGAGGGCGTGTCAGCCTCTTACTGACTAAAACCCACCCGTGTTCCTTCAGTTGCCATGTTGCCGGGGGGCCACGATTTCCTTTTCGGCCCGTATTCGCAACCCCGGCAGGCATTGGCCCTAGCGGACCCCGTCAATTCTGCTGACATCTCTTAAAGGTGCGCGTGGAATAACTCGCGCCGTCGACCCGGGCTTGGTCCTTATCGGACGGCGAGCTACCCATTGCTCACCGTCCGCAAGCCCGCGCCTACGGTGGCCGGAAATCTGCCTGCGATTCCCGACGCCCAGGGCGTCTCCTCCTGCGGCGGTTAGGGGCGCGAGGGCGCGATATTTGCCTCTCTCTCACGCGTTCCGCCTCCTCTTTCGCGAGCATTACTGCTTCGCAGAAGGAGGTGGGGACTAACGGCTTGACGGGCGCTTTCAAGTAATGTAAAATAGAGGAAACCTTTACATTAATGTGTTAACACATTCTTAAAGATCACACAATCATAGTATTTATTCTTCAATTTTCAAAATTGCACTGACGACTGTTTCTCTCTGTATTATCCAAACGTTGACTAGTTTCTCCCAGTCAATACTGCATAAGGCATTGAATCCACCTCGGAAATTTTGTGTATGATTTAAGTATTAAATAAATAAATAAAACTTTTCTGACGCAGACTGCATTTACATTAAAATAATTGGTGAATGAATGTATGAATATTTATTGAAGTGAAAACTTCTTAAGGCACGTTGGGCATTTTTGAAATGGGACTAAACCATTGATTTCGCGACACCATGACGTCACCATAACGGCGCATACATACTTTGTAATTTACTTTTGTAAACGCGATTGTGCTCTTTATTTATATTATGTTACGGATCAATGTTCTATGCAAGTATTTTTACTTTAAAAGTTTCGGAAGTATTATTTTTGTAAACGCGATTGTGCTCTTTATTTAGATAATGTTACTGACCGATGTTCTATACAAGTATTTTTCTTCCACCAAGGCCATCTTGTTCAAGTTTTCACTTCTGTCGGCACTCACAGAGTGCCACCACTGTTTTTTATTTGTTAAACACAGTCTTCAGCAAAAATTCAGTTGACTCTTTATGTTTTGCCAGTAGCGTACAAATGTTATAGTTACAATAGGTCTGATACAATAATATTATATTTAAATTCAGAATCATTATGATTAAATTAAGTATTTACAAATTCAAGGTATATTAGATTAATTAATATTAAATTCAATAAACAAATCTCACAATAACAAAAACACCCACATTCATTACTTAGTCGTATTATATTAATATTATTGTCATTAAAAATTCATCTACAGTATAAAAACATTTATGGATTAGAGATATTGATAATTTCTTCTTGAAGCTCGTAATCTTTAGTTGCTTTAAGAGGTTAGGTAATATTAATGAATATTCTAAAATCGGTGTATAAAATAAAGAAGACAGAAGACTCTTGTCTTCTGTCCTAAAACGATACTTACGTCAACTTTGTCCATTGAGTAGTGTGGATAAAACGCTCTAGTTAACAAAACTTCTGACTGTGGCTGTACTAAAGGTTTATCTACAAATATAACGTTATCAAGCTCGACACCTCCACACCTGAAAAGTAAAAGAAAAATGTAACATGATTTTTTTTAAGCTATTGTATAGCTTTTATCGCGGGTTTTGAGCGTAGCAACCGAATCAAGAAATTCCGTAACGAAAATAAAACCTAACACCCCCCACTCCGCCTACCATGTACAGCAGTCCCCGAGTGCCACACGTTTTCTTAAATATGACACTGTTGTTGACTGCATCCTTGATCTGGTGGAAGTAAACGCTACAGCTGCTGTGCTCATGCACAAAATCTGGGAATCAAACCTAGGACCTCATGGTCCTAGGTTTGATTCCCAGATTGGGTGAAGTGTTATTGGGTTTTTCCATCTGAAATTTCTCAGTAACAGCGCTTAGTCTGGATTTGTGGTAGATATCAATGGGCTCGCTCCCTGTTACATGGGACTCAAACATAACTGGCGAAATGTGATGTATGTGTAAGCCGCACCTCTGCCTAACCCTTCGGCAAAAACAGGTGTGATGTTATGTTATGTTATGTGACAATGACGTCTTGTAATATTACGGAGTTTGTTGCACACTTCTTCCTTACTTCTTAGCCTTACGAAATTGTTTTTGGTCTTTTCTAGTTCCTCAAGTTAATTTAATTAAATGATGTTATGTGTACGTTATTGAGAATTATCGTAAAACTATTTTTGGGGCATAAAATAATGGCATAATCAGCCTATTATGTTCCCACTGCTGAGACATGGGATAGAATAGAATATTTTTTATTATGTACACCATAAAAATGACAGAGATAAATTTAAAAAAAATTACATTGGTTGACACAATGGGCGGTCTTATCGCTAAAAGCGATCTCCTCGAGAGATCCAAGAGATCTCTGGGATCCTCTCTTCGATAGGGAGTGGGCTATAATTTACCACGCGGGCCCAGTGTGGGTAAGTACATTATGTCACATGCCTTCGAATTTTTGGTTCTAGGATATGCCGGTTTCCTAACGATGATTTCCATCACCGTTTTGAGAACAGTGGTGATGAAATTATTTACACAAAGTAAAGTGCCTGCTTGGGTTCAAAACTAGGACCAACAATTCGTAAGTCGCGTACCATATTTGGGGCGATTTCTCATTAATATTTTGTTTCCTCAAACATAAGAGCACTTCAAAGGAACGACATCCGAAAATATATCAACCCTCATTTGTTTCAGAAGTGCTTTTATTGTTTTTATTATAGTCTTTTTCGACAAATATGACGTCATAACATCATGTCAACAAACATGACGTCATAACATCATGGCGTACTGAACGACTTTCACATTTTTAACCGACTTCAAAAAGGAGGAAATTCTCAATTCAACTGCATAAATATAATATTGTTTTGGTGTTACTCTGTTCGAAGTTAGTGGGTCTAGAATCATGTTCTGAATCCATGCGCGTCAATGTTCTTTGCAACCGGTATAGCACAAAGGAAAAAAAAAAAATTGGTAAACAGTGTATACTAATTTTTTAATTTTTTATTTTGTCTATTTACATAATAACTATTTCTGTTGAAATCTACAGGCGGAGATGTCTTGCAACATTTGTTTGTAATGTATCATTTGACGCGAACTTGGTTACAAAACGGCGATACACAAGACGCGGCGAAGACTCGCTTCGAGCACATGGTTCAAGCTCGCTCCATTTCTTGTTACAAAACGGCGATACACTAAACGTGACGAACGCTCACTTCGAGCACTTGATTCAAGCGTGCTCCATTTTTTTTCAGAATGGCGGAAACATGCGCTCACAATGCTCGCATCGAGCGGCTCGCTGCATTGACTACTGGTACGCGTTTCAAATTCACGAAAAAGCCGACAGTCGCCTGAAGAATCCGGCGCTCGCATCGAGTGGCTTGACTTGCTGCACTGGACTACTGTACTGTGTTATACAAACTCGATACATTACAAAAAACGTTGCAAGTCAGTCTCCGCATTAATATTTATTTTTATTATTTCGGATTCCACGAACGCATTTTGCACTTTTTAGAGCTAGCAAGATTATTAAATTAATTATTTTTGCAGCTTCACTTTTCTTTAATAAATATTTTGTGTCTCTAAAAGCACTCAAGGTATAACAAACACGTTTAAATAGTAATTTGGAGAAGCATAAAAGTATTATTTAAAGCATTTCTTTAAAAGCCATCAGACTGTTTTTATATTTTTGTTTATTGAATGAAGTAAAAATTCGGCTCCTAAAAACACTGAGTTCAATGAACTTTTCGTAGTTAAAGTAACAAAATCAATTTTCTAAAAAAGACCTATAATAATATAACCTTTAAAAATGTGATCTCCCATCCTCTGTAAAAATCCCTTAAATCACGTAGTACATTTTATTACAAATATAACATAACATCACGTCTGGTATTTAAAAGTAGGCAGAGTCGTATAACAAACCGTTAGTCAGCGGGTTAATTGCATAACACACTAACAATGTATTGCAATGCCTTTCATTTTGATTGTTCGTTTTAAAGAAATTTATTTATCCAAAAAAGAACAAATTCACTTAAATATGAGAAACTAAACAAAACATCTTAAGTGATAACATAATTATTGTCGTTCGATCTATCGAGTACAAACAGTGAGTAATGATTATTTTGTTCAATAAAGTTCAGCGACATTAATTACGTTATTTACATTGTCGACCAGACGAATTTGGCAAACTTATGAAGCAATAGATTAGGAATTTCCTTCAAATCCTACGGATAGTGATTAGTGTTGTTCAAGAAAACGTAATTGGGGTACGGGCCCAAATTTAGACAGACGGACAGGGCTGTTGCTGAGAAATAAGTACGTAAATAGTGCATCAAAATTACCTCACAACTCCATGAATATTATTATACTGAGCAGCAACACAATTAACACCATTAATTTTAACAATATTCAATATCTGTTGATCCATGACGCTGATCCTCAATTTCCTAATAAACTTGGGTACTGAGATCCCTTCATGGTTCCTCGATAGTGTACTGAGTTGGATCAGAGAGTCCAGGAAAGTCACCCAGTCGCTGTCACTGTTCCATTGAACGAATGCTTTTTGTCGGTCGAGGACAGATGATTGAATGGATTGGAACCTGTCCCTGAAAAGAAGGATAAAAATTTGGTATAGTATTTGATTGAAAACATTTTTTTTAAATTAGGTAATAAGGGCCTCCTCTTTATCTCGATATTTTCTGTTGAGAATGTTTTATATAAATTCTAATATTTTTTTATTATTTAAAAATAGAGTTTAAATTTAATTTATTTCTGCAATAATTGGATCTTAAAATTAGCAAATACTGTTGGAGCAGCTGAAGATTGTAAGACCATATTAATTTGCATTTTATAAACTTAATTTCCTTTGTATTATATAATTGCATAGCACAGGTGTGAGCACTATGTACTAAAGAGTTACCATTTATAGGGTAATATGTCTTGCATTGACTTGAATGTGCCCTGGCGGCTGTGAGTATGTCATGCTCACTCAGATGTTTCGCTGATGGTGGCGCGTGTGTTGGATCATTTAGCTCCCTTCAAAATGGTTGAGGTGAATGGTGCTAATCTATGCGTCATGTTCGTGAACGGGCGCCGTCAGTTGAGACTGGTCATCTCTTAGTTGCCACGGCTTATTTTTAATTTATTTTAATTTTTGGATTATTCTTTGTTTTATCTTTTTATTACGGACACTTCTAACGTGCACGTCTTTCTACATTGTTCTCACATGTATAATTTCAACATGAATGATGTAACCAATATTTTGTAACAATTTTTTATTTAAAAGAGTGTTAGTGGAATTTCTTGCCCGTTCTTCTCCATAGGTACAGTAAGCGCTCAAAAGTGCATGAGCACGCTAAGAGTCGTATTGCTGTGAACACGCGGTATAGTCCGTACATTTGTATGTGTAAACAGTCAGACGTCTGTGGTGTGAGTGCCGTACAAACACCACAGAGAACGCAGTTTTGAACTACACACTATCGTATCGTCACGGTTCGCGAGCGCCGCACTTATATTTCCATAACTTTTGTTAGCACGCATCATACTCGTACGCGTGACCTTGGCCAGTGTATCGCATTGCTAAAATTCGAAAGTAAATTATATGTGCAGATAGCAGAAGGCGTTAAGCGTTGGTCTTAGATTCAAGATGGCTAAGGTTCTAATCTCGTAAATCACAGCGCTGTTTTTGCAAATATTATTATTTTTGTTTGCAATAATAATATTTTTAAATATCCTGCCTATTTATTAATGTTGTTATTGCAATAAAGGGTTTAGAATAAAAAATGCGTGATAGATAGATAGATAGAAGATAGAATATTCTTTATTATGCACACCAAAAAATTACAGACATTAATTTAGAAATTATGTTATAATAAAAAATAAATAATATTTATTCGTTATGTTTATTTTACTTAAGTATAGTTATCAAACTGCTACAATTATTTATCATTACTCCACCTGAATAATATGTGAAATAGATGTCTAGAAACTTAGAAGCAATTTGTATTATTTTAACATATTTAAATTTTGAAATGTTTTAAATTTTAAATGGATTTTTTTGCACCATAAATATAAAGCTTTGATCATGGTCTAAGTAATTAAGCAATAAATAAGAATATTAGACTACTTAAAATGTAAAAAAATCTACTGACAAAATTGTTGATTTTAAGGTTAAAGGCAGTTGTTCATATTAATTATTTTAAACTTTATTTGGCTTTAGTAAATATTGGTTGGTATTGAGGTAATAGCTTAAGTATTCATTTTCTTTACGAAAAGAAGATTGAAACTAAACCTCAAATTTTAATCCTAAAATAATACTATTACTAAAATAATATTAAACAATTTCGGTATATCTGCAAGAAATACGACAAACACCCTATTGAAACGTGCTTAAAAAATTCGTTACCATAAATTCATGCAATAACGAATCTGTTGTTTATTAAGTTGGTACGGTCAATATTTTAAGGTCAAAAACGGTTTTCTAGCTGGTTTCAGTGATGCAAGCCTTCAGAGTGCACGGCGAACGGTTCATAATGACGTGTTTTTAATAATTCAGCAAAATATCTCGTTGGTATGAAACCATTTGTTTCATTCACCATTTGACGTCGCTGCTACTCGATAATAAGCCCCTTCCTCATATCTCTTAACCGTCACAGTATTTCTCTAGAACAAAGAAAAACATTGTTTTTATTACACATAATACCTAATTATTTATTATTCACTAATCGAATTAAACCTCACAATGAATTTAAAACTTTAAAGGCATCTTCTGTCTCAACAATACCTCTGTTCTATCAACAATACCCTTGATTAAGATTTATGTTTAGTAAAATATGAAATATATAAATGATAACACTCACACTTAGTCCGGTTTTATTAGATATTCACTTCACTTTTAAGCAGCGCAATAATATTCTCTGATCTGATCTGATCTCTTCAATATATTTTATGCCTGCTTTTTGATAATAATAATCACAACACTGCGCTAAATGCTCGTCACCAATATTATCACAGCACGAACCAACAAAGTTCTATTAATTGAATACTTGTAACAAACTGCATCTACCCCACAGAAATCGAAATAATTTACTTAGTTTTTTGTGGTCTACCTGCTAAACTTTAATATTTATGTGAACAAGACGAATGAAACTAAAAACGAATGATGATTATCGAACTAGTCATTGGTTGCAGACAAAGTGAGTGTGTGTGTGTAATGTGCGTGTCTACAGTATTGTAACAACTTATAGAAGAAGGTCGTAAGTCAAACCGAAGCGTCAGTCTATTGCTTTGTGAGATTGCTTATGGACTTTTGGTCGGTACTGTACCTACTACGCTTTGGAATGGGTATCTAGCTTCATATTTCTGACTGACCGATTCCTTGACACTTAAAAAGTGCCTGTAAATGGTTTAATTGAAATAAATGCTTTGAGTTTGAGTTGAGTTTAGTTTTTTCTCTCATATCTAGTTAGAAAAGATTAGTCAATAGAGACAAAAAAAGTTGGTAGCAGCCTAAGGTACAGACTTACCTCAGTGTCGTCAGTCATTAAGAGCATGCATTCTGAAAGTGGGCAACGTCGCAAATAGCTGTCCAATATTTCGCTGTTTTAATTAATTTGGCAATATTACTGTATGGAAATATGAAATCTCGCTAACCAGTGCACAAAAATGTTTGATTATGAAATGCAATAATTAATATCTTAACACCGAATATTTAATTGTAGACGTAAAAAAATGCTTTTTACACTTAAAACGGTTACAGCATCAAATTCAGTGTAATAATTGCAATTTTAATATTTCCATACAGTACATTTGACAGCTATTTGCAACGTTGCCAATTTTTAGAATAAACACTCTTTTAACGGTACTGAGTTACGCTGCGGTACATAAAACCAACTGCTATTAATGCCAAGCACAAACATATTATTATGAAAATACCTCAAAATTAAGAAAAATATAATGATAGCAAAAAATATATATAATACGAGAGCTAAATGAGAGGAGTATCAAGTTAAGTCATGTCTTGAAATAATAAGCCTCTTTTCCGGAGTTCATTTGATGGGTATTATACCTTGTTTACATTATTTTCTTAAATTTTATGTTGCAAGTTTTATGAGGAGTAAAAGCAACGACGAAATAAATTGGCTACTACTTTTATGTTGAAGCTGGGATTAAAGCGGAATGGAGTTGGCACATTACCTGATAATGACTTGTCCAAGCAGGAAAACTTGGTTAATGTCTTACGGGTGCTAGAGTTTTTCTGCACTAATATTTTTTGTATGTTTGTTACGCTTTTATGCTAAAACGGCTGAACGGATTTGGATAAAGTTTGGCACATGGGTTAGGGCATGGTATACTTTTGATCTCGATATTCTCATGGAATCGAGACTTATGTGGGTAAAATCGTGGGGCGCAGCTAATAACATATAAAAATAAAGTACCTAGCTGTCGCGGTTTATGTAAACTCTTTTCTAGATTTGAGAACAGAGCATCTTTTACTTGAAAATGGTATTAAACGATGTTAAAGTATTTAGGTATTCATAGATAATGTTACAAATCGCCATCGATAAATCGAAAAAAGTGTTCAAACATGGTTTTCAGTTGGTGCTTTAAATTGATTTTGTTTTTATTAAAACTCTGTTATCACTGCAATTTGGTGTAAACGTAAAAACGTGGTATTTTTGTAAATCTTAATCTCCTTTTTCTTTTCGTGTGGTTAGTGACTAACCTGGTGTCAGAGTTTTAAAGCCGCCCATGGACTTCTGACTTCACATGCCGTCAAGAAATATCTCTCAGGCATGCCGGTTTCCTCACAATGTTTTCCTTCACCGTTTTTGAAGCAAGTGATAATTATACAATACGCACATGAATCCGAAAAGTCAGAGGTGCGTGGCTTGGGTTAGAATAATAACACTTCTTTGTGTCTCGTTCAGTGTCCTTCAACAGATTATTATGTATAGGTATACGAGTACATAAAAATACTCGTACGAAACTGTACAAAGCGAATGTAAAAGTAAGCTTAACTTACTTGTAAGAATATCCTCTAGATTTAAGAATCTTATAAACATCATCGCAGGTCAATAGTATTTCTTCTTCGTCCGACTCTGTGTTTTCAGCATCTTTATAGAATTTGAGAACTCTTACACTGCTCACAATACCATTTGCAATTCGCATGTCATCTTGACTGACCTAAAATGTTGAAGAAAATTAATACACCGTTGATAAAACAAATGAAAATATTATAGGAACCCTAAACCTCATAATTGGAGCAGTGAGTAGTAACATGACTATATGAGCCAATAGAGGCCTTTGCTTTGTAAAAGGAACAATAACATGCTCTCATTTTAAATTAAATAAACGTTTCTATTTGAAATAAAAATATGATGTTTGACTTTTCAATAAAACTAACACAGATTGCTGTTATCAAAATCTAGATCAATTTATTTTACAAAGGTCAATTTATTTTAGACGGTACTGTTACAGAAATTGGGACTAAAACAATCCTTAATTGCTTTCAAGTTTCATAATTTAATTAAAATTTTACCGCATTGAAACCCGATCATGGTTTAGAATTTAGTTCAAGTTAGAACAAAGTGAATCTGATCTTTTGTAATTGATACGTAGTTACTTACCTCAAATTTATTGCTGCCCCTATTGATGGCAATACAGAGTCTAAGTGGAACGTCTGGTTTCAAAACGACTTCGCTATAGAATTGAATATCTCGAAAGACTACGGACTGGTCCTTATAGTTTTTGCCAATGTGCATCGCCAGGGTTTCCCACACGAGAACTAATACTGCTGATTCAGGAAGAACGTTGGCACCTATAAAATAAAATACAATTTGAAATGGCCGCGCAGCTGAGAAACTAAAAATTGTAGGCGCAATATACTTTTGACTACTACGTTTTTATACCAAAAACTGCGTTGCACTGTATTTGCGGTTTAACTGCATTTGGCTACCACAATTGAAGTCCTTTTCAAGAGAGAAATCCAATCGTAGAGATTTTTTTTTAATAGTATTTGCCTAACCTCAGGAACTTCCTAAGCATCATTCATCGTAGGGCCTTAAGTCCCACGTCATTTCCAAATTCTTTTGGTTTTAGCCACATTAAAATCTATGATCTAGCTAATCACAGTTTATTGAACACTATAACGTTTCTTTTTTTCCAATTTCAAATCATTCAACAAAGACTTATTACTCCAGCAAACTCTGCTTTACCAAATATTAAAGATTGCGCTTTTATTTCATCAAAAATTTAACA
Source organism: Agrochola litura (assembly GCA_949152395.1). Lineage (NCBI taxonomy): Eukaryota > Metazoa > Arthropoda > Insecta > Lepidoptera > Noctuidae > Agrochola > Agrochola litura. Next base: position 4,511,733 of record OX424506.1, read on the forward strand.
GAATATCTTGTCGAGAATCTTAAAATTATTCCTTAATTTATTGCATGACTTACCGTCTCTAATATGTCCTTCTAGGAATTTGTTATCATCATCTTGTGTAGATATTGCAACGTTGCGTTCCATCGCTGTTTGCACTTCATCCTTTTCTACGAAAGACAGCTGCGGCCTGCAAACAGAGTGTTCCAATTTTGAATACGAATGAAGTCATTTGAAATGTTTAGTGCAGTGGAATATTAATTTGTTCTCCCTTTTGCATGTGAATGTAGGTTGGTATATCTAAAACTTACCTCATTTGCAAAGCTCATTTAAAATATTTGTATTCCAGACATTAATTATTATGCTTTTCTGGCAATAAAACTAAATTCAGAACATCAATGTTTTTTAAGGTTAAATTGTTGGAAGTTAAATCCAAGGAGTAGATATTTACTTCGTGGTTAAATTAATATTAATTTGAAAACTTCTTCTGATATTGAGCTGAATAGTTACAATGTAAGAAATAATACGACCATTTTTGAAGTGAAAATTTCTGCGCGTTGGGCATTGTTGAGATGGGAAAAATCAATTGACCTCGGGACACCGTTACCAACACCTCATTTTTGTAAACGCGATTGTGCTTTTTATTTATATTACGTTACGGATCAATGTTCTATGCAAGTATATTTACTTAAAAGGTTGTGAAAGTATTTTTTTGTAAACGCGATTGTGCTCTTTATTTAGATAAGGTTACGGACCAATGTTCTATACAAGTATTTTTCTTCCACCAAGGCGATTTTGTTCAAGCTTTCACTTCTGTCAGCACTCCCGAAGTGCCACTGTTTTTTTTTATATACTCGAAATAGCTAGTTATTTTTGACAGGGATCGGCTAAAGTTATGCATATCATAATTATTAACATTTCAGCACCCTTTGTCTAATAATCATAAATACATACAAAACGCGTTGAGAGCTTGTCATCTAAACTGGGCCTACTCGGGAACACTCGGCATGGGAAATTAGGGACGCGACGGGATGTCACCGGTCTGACATGACGTCATGATAATTAAACCATAAAGCGTTTATGAGGGTGTAAAGCCAGGTTCAGGTTACACCGGAATTTGGGCTCAACCAGGACGCATAAAGTACAGTAGCGAGTAAATATCCCAAATTCAGGTACCTAAGTTGAGGAAGGTAAGCAATAAACATACTACGTTAAAAAAAATCACATGGAAGCAAGTAATCATTCGTCTTTTTCTCAAGTTGGGGTCATAAATAAAGCATTTTTTTTTAATTCAGCTGCACAAGAAAAAGAAAAGAAAAAAATGGTTTATTTGTCACAGACACATGCATAAAAAAAGAAAATTAACTCGATTAATAAAAAGAAATAAAAAAATTGATCTACATAATAATTCCAAAGCACAAAACAGAAATAGTCGGCGGCTGCACGTCATGACTGTGACAAAAAGGCTTCCACTCAGCATGATGCTGAGCAGTAGGTGACCCACAACGTAACGTTTTTGTGGTCGTCATTATCTTCAAGTTAGAACACGTTTTTCACAACTGCCCGCATCTTCGCGCACGTGTCTAAGTATTCTTTTGATTTTACATATCAATAGAAACATGAAGTTACAGTATATTCAGAAGGAAATTATAATTTATGATCACTTTCCGGGCCCAATGTTCCAAATTCAAGAATGTCGTAATTCACAATAGGAAGAAGAGGCCTTTGCGCTTTGCCTTTGTCAGGGCAATGGCCGCTTCTCATGCAAAGAAGGCACGAGCATTGATCACTACGCTTATTCAAGACGGGTTGGCGATTTCAGACTTATATTAACTACAAGTCCATGTTTTCTCAAGATGTTCTTCATTCACCGATGTCAGTAATATCCAAGATAAACTCAGAAAGTACATTATGAATTGAAAAAGTCACATTGGTACCTGCCCGGATTTGTAACCACAACATCGGCCTAACCACCCGGCCATCACGACTTAAACTAAAATAATGTCATATTAAAAATATAAAATTCAATTCAATTTCTTACCAATTCTCACTGTGCTCCCAGTCCACAAAATTTGACATAAGCGGCGTTTCGGTAGACACAGGAAATTCTATCTTAGGATATAGAACATCCACCTTGGGATTAACACCAGCCTCGTACAATCTAAAATTAAATATCAATATTAAGAACAAGGTTGTTTCTAAAGTCTAGAGGACACAAGTACGATTGCTGTCTTTCAAAATAGAAGAAAAGATTATTTACCAAAGAATTCAGGCGTTAAAGAAACGAATCAGTTTCTAAGAATTTTGTTCTAACTGAAATCAAAATAACTTATTCGAGACAGAATCTTTGCAAACTTGAAACATATTTTCCAATATCTAAATGTGTGAATCTGTTAATGTAACTTCGCAGAAAAAGACTTAAAAAAATACCACGCTAGATTTACCATTTATTTTAGGACTTATATTATACGTATTTAGGTACAATACGTAGGATACCTAATATACTACGCAGGATAAACCACGCAGAATTTGGCCAAATGCGTGTCCGACAACGCACAATGAAGGGTTCCGTAGTTTGGATGAATTTAACAAGAACAAACTTAACATTGTAGTTGAAAAATAATGTTTCCCCATGCATTCCAACTGCAAGTGTAATTTTGTACGCACAATATTAAGTGATTTACCATGTTAAGACTATAGACTTCTTATAGGTTTTCCTGTAGGTAATCTATAAGCATCAGAACTATACACTGTAATTTTTCAAAATTTTGAACGCAGTAGTTTCGGAGATAAGGGAGGAATGGTAAATTTTCATCAATTTTCTTAAATATCTTTAAAAGTATTTATGTGAAAATTATATATACAGGGTGTCCGGTAAAAAATGGATAACCTTGAAATAGCATTTATTAGACCTTATGGCCGTTCTAAAAAATAATGCAAAAAATATATATCCCAAGTAGTACCAAAGATACGATTTTTTTGAAAAAAATACTGTTCTATTTTTAGCCACATTACTTACTGCTTCTCTGTCGGTATAATCAACGTACAATATTACAACAACAAATAATCGAAGGAATTCATTCATTTGTGGTTGTGGTGAAGAAGAATGTAAACTGAGGTAAAAAAGTTAGTTAAAAATCTTAGGTACTACTTGGGATCTATTTATTTTTGTGTTTATTTTTCAGGATGGCCATAAGATCTAACAAATGATATTTCAACGTTATCCATTATTTACCGGATTCCCTGTATACCTATAACTATATTATTAAATATCAAACTACGTCAACCTCATACAGATAGTGCCATCCACGAAGACGCGCCCCACTCCGTGATTACTGTACTGTAAGTTGTACTTTAGTACGGAGCGCAGCGGAGTGGGTGCGTCTTCGTGGATGGTACTATCTATACTGACCCAATATATTTAGAGTTGTGGACGCATCATTACTTCACCAATTCCTGCCCCAACTTTTGTACAATTTCTAACTTACTTTCCAACAGCCTCCAGAAGAAACTTCACTCCATTAGTGTTCCCACGTCTAGTAAGAGGGATGTGTGTGCATTCTTTATGCGACCTTTTTAGGATGGCTTGGAGTAAACCGTGAGGAGCAATTTCTACGACGATAGCGTTATCTGGTATCATCTTTGACACCTCTTCGAAAAGTACTGGTTTCTGTTGAATGCAGAGTTTAGTTATTCGATTTTAGAAATTAGTACCATATGAACGTATTTGGAACTAACCAAGTATCTTGACAAATAAATTGATAAGCACGAATAAAGGTACTGCTCGTAAAACTCGACGTAGATTCTTGTGTTCATTTTAAAATAGTTGAGAAAACCGGCCAAGTGCATGTCGGACCACGCACAATGAATGATTTCGTATTGGCGATGAATTCATCCCAAAAATTTACTTTGTAGTTGAAAAACATGTTCTCCCATACATCGATAACCGTCACGATCAATTCTCCAACTGTAAATGTATTTTTGTAATCGCAAAAAAGGAAAGAAAAAAAGGTATTTTTAGCCGAATTCAAAAAAAGGATGTTCTCAGTTCGTCGGTAAATTTGTATTTTTTTTAAATTTATGTTCTCCGATTACTCAAAGACGGCTGGACTGATTTGAAAAATTATTTTTTTGTTTGAAAGGGAATACTTTCTAGTTGGTCCCATTGTCATTTGGTCACGATCTGATGATGGGATCTTGGAAAAATCGAGGGAACTCTTCAAATATTATAGGCACACCTTTAGTGATTTAGGTTTTTCCACCTGGAATTTCTCAGTAGCAGCCCGTAGTCTGGATTTATGCCCAGTTGATGGCAATAGGCTCGCCCCCTATCACATGGGATATAAACTCATATGGCGAAATGTGGGTGTACTATCGGTACACCTCTGCCTAACCCTTCGGGGATTACAGGCGTGATGTTATGGTAAAACGAGAGTTGTTGCTTTGAGATCTACTTACATTAGACATTGTTTAACTTGGCACTTATGAAGACGGGCATTAGTTAATCATAAACATACTTATTTTCAATCTCTAACTTAAGGCGACGATAACCGACATGTAATGATTTTATACTGAAAATCACGTCTAAACGAGTAGTGTTAATGATTTGGAAAAAATACGTATTAAATAAGAGCATTTTCTTAATAACTTTAAGAAGGAATATTTTAGATTATGTTTATATTACATAGTGAAATCAATTTGTAAAGTTATGTCTAACGCGGATAAAAACTGAGTATCACGCAAAGTCTATCAAGCGTATTTTTTAAAATCTTCAATCATTTTAAAGATAATTTGATGATTGCTCTTTTAGCATAGGTGTTTTATTAAAATACCTTTATTTGTTTCATGTATGATAAATTAATGATGCGTTTAATTTGGGACAGCGCTCCTTGATGGACGAGTCCTATTACTGGCTGGACGTACGACACGTTGCGTGAGCTCAGTACAGAACACGCAAGCTAACCACTCAAGGTCATTGGCTTATATCTGCGTCTTAATTCAGAAATAACAAGAAAAAGTGAAAACTTACCAGCATATTGTTGGAATGGTATTCAGCTGATGAATACACAGCATTAGGTTCATCCCACCTGTCTTGAGGGACTGACGTTGATAACCATCTGTTGCTCCGTTTCTTCGGATTTTTTATCACTTCTCGTAAACGTCTTAGTACCTCAGGACCTGTTGAGGGTAAAATTGCATTACCTATAACCATCATAACATTACCTATAACTGTCGCGTTTTAGCATGGCAACAGCGGTAATTGTGGTCATTTTCTACGCAACGATGCGAAAAAAAATACGCTTCCCTAGTGCGCCGGGTGTAGGCCAGCCCTAACAATATACTGCAATGTATCGGGAGCAGACTGGCCTGTTTGTGTATGAATCGCTTCTGCAAGCTTTCATCTGTGTTGAGCGTGTAGCAGGGATTCGTTTAATGTATAGGTTACTAGCTGACCCTGCAAACGTTGTTTTGCCTTATAAATGCTTGGGGTGCACCATCTTTATCATTTATTACCTACCCTACCTACCCTACCTACCCTACCTACCCTACCTACCCTACCTACCCTACCTACCCTACCTACCCTACCTACCCTACCTACCCTACCTACCCTACCTACCCTACCTACCCTACCTACCCTACCTACCCTACCTACCCTACCTACCCTACCTACCCTACCTACCCTACCTACCCTACCTACCCTACCTACCCTACCTACCCTACCTACCCTACCTACCCTACCTACCCTACCTACCCTACCTACCCTACCTACCCTACCTACCCTACCTACCCTACCTACCCTACCTACCCTAAAACCTTGTCCTAAAAATAACGAACATTTTAAAAAAGAATTGGCCAAATTGGTCTAGGCGTTGTTGAGTTATGCGCTTACCAACACATTTTGCGATTCCTTTTATATTATAGATGTTTACTAACATAGTTGTTAAGATATATTATTACTAACATATTATTGAGTCGTGTTGCATGTTAATACACATATAATAAATAAACCCTTTCTATAATATCTCTCCGTAGGAACCCAAAAAAATAACTATTTAAGGTTTTTCGTAATTGGAACATGTTGATGATCACAATAGATAGGTACTGATTCAGGACATTAGTGGGCTTTATTTCAGTTTAGTGCTAGAAAATGTAGGTGGGTCAATGACCGCTATTGCTATGCTAAAACACGACAATTACAAGTATAACTTGATAACTAACAGTTGCTCGTTACTTCGTCTGCGTGGATTTTGAAGGTATTTTTTTTTAATACAATGTATTATAATTATCTAGGATAAAAAAGTAGCCTATGTCTTTCTCCAGGTCCCAGGCTGCTTCTCTATTAAATTAACGTTAATTATCGTTAAATTATCATAACCATCCAGAGTTATAAGCGTGAAAAGGTAACAGACAGACAGACAGATTTACTTTGGTGTTTATAATATTAATAGAACCTAGTATGAATTAATTACTGTCGTTCGTTTTCATGAATAAATACTCGTAAAACATCTAAAAGCATATCAAATAATCACAAGCACTCGTGGTTTTGAATACAAAATAAAATAATAACTAACAGCAAAAAGAAAAAAAAACAACGAAAAGCATAAACAAGGTAATGGTTTGTAATCCGCAAATCTTTTAAGTAGATACTGTTCCACGTACTCTAGTGCTTTTCAACTACTATTATTTGGTTGAGATTATTGTGGGAACAACATTTTCATTATAACAGGGCGATTTTTAAAAAGCTTTTATGGATTGCAAAATATTTCATTATTTTATGTTTTTAGGTACTAAACGTGAGGGTGAGAAGGTGAGAGGCTCGTGGCTAAATAATAACAGGGGTTGATTGAAAGTTAAGCTACCCTTGCCGAGGTCAGACCGTGGATGGGTGACCGACCATCCATTACATATCGAGATCCCTCTGTGCCTCGAAAAGCACGTTAAGCCGTTGGTCCCGGCTGTCATTTGTAGATCTTTGAAAGTCGTTTCGGGTAGTGAGAAGCCTGAAAGTCTAAAAATTAATAGTTAAAAAAACACTAGAAAAACACGCTTTTATAAATCCATTTACGTGGCTTTTCTCACAAGTGCAAACACGACTATGATACGATATTCCATCATGGAATGCCAGTGCCTATCTTCCGGCTTCATCATCAGACCTTGAAACCTAATTGTGGTCAAAGTTCGTTACAAGACTTTTCTAAGAAATTCAAAACAGCTATGATACGATTTTCCATCATGAAGTTCCAGTTCATATCTTCCGGTTCCATCATCAGATCAGTTCGACAGTACCATATTATTGTATTGTCATCAGAACTACATAAAGCTGCCAATTTTCATTACGCTACGACCCTTGGAAGATTGTTAAATTAGTTACCTTAGATTCCATTACATAGTTAGTTACATACAGGTCGACCTAATAAAAGCGTGTTAAAAACCGGTCTAACTAAGGGGTATCGTGTTACCCAGTAACTGGGTTGTGGAGGTCAGATAGGCTGTCGCTCCATGTAACATACTGGTATTCAGCTACGTCCGGTTGGACTGGAAACCGACCTCAACTTAGTTGGGAAAAGGCTAGGCAGATGATGGTGTTATTAGGTACTAATAATTTCCTGCCGGGGTTGCGACGAAAACCGAAAGGTAGATCGTGGCCCCCGGCAACAGGGCAAGCGAACACGGGTGGGTTTTAGTCAGTAAGAGTCTGACACGCCCTCCTGCTACGCCCACAGCGGGAGAAGTTATTTGATAATTTCGCACCCAAAAAAAAAAGAGTTTCTAATAATTTGTAGGATATGGAATTTTAAAATATGCATGGGTGGTCTCGAAATGATGAATAGTCTAGCAATATTGTTATTGATCTGTAGTCATCCCACACATAAATAATTAATATATTTTTTTTTGAAATAACTTATAATATATTTTTTATAGAAATAACTTATATATCATCTACTCAGCTTTAAAATGAAAAAAAACTTTAAAAATAAAAATCTACTAAAAAAAAAATACATTGTTTAAATTGGTACCACCTACTGTATCCTAATGATTCTGCATGACACTCACAAGTATAACAGCTACCAGGCGTAACAAAAATATTATTACAGCGTAATTTCACTCACCACATTGCGCGATATATCTCGAATGGTACGCAATATTAGCACAGGGTACTTCTTTGGCAAATATTCCACGCTTGGTTAGTTCACCTACGAACTCCTTCATTTTATCAGCTGGACCTGATATCGTTGAGGATTGAAAGCTGTTGTGGCAGGCTATGTCTATTTCTGGTGGACACTGATTTACAATCTGAAAAAAAAGACGGTTACTCTGCAAGTTTTATATGGTTACACTGCAAGTTTTATAAGGTTACACTGCAAGCTTTATGAGGTTACACTGTAAGTTTTAAAAGACAGAGTCAAATTAAATGAACTAGGAAAACTCCGCTGACGTAATAGGTATAGATATCTAAACATGATAAAACAAAAAATAAATTAACTTGATGAGTTTTTTTTTGGGTCAACGACTGCAGGTAGTCACTTGAAATATTAGTTTAAAAAATCAGTTATTTTTTTGTAAACTGCACCGACGTGATGGTTTTCAATATTTACTCACAAAAAAACAATACCACCAGCGGTCGTCGACCCAAAAAAACATCACCAAATATAGTTTACCAATTTACCAGCTAGGTGCCAGAGTTTCACTAAGAGATTTTTTCAAAGATATTGGTATCCTTACAGTGGCATCGCAATTTATCTTCGCCAACATTTTATATATTAGGCAAAATATACACTTATACACTAAAAACAGTGATATACACAATGTTAACACTAGAAATAAAGACAAACTACGAGCTCCCTTTCACCGGCTTCATAAGGTTCATAACTCATTTGTTGGGCTTGGTATAGACTTTTATAACAAGCTACCCTCTTCTTTGCTAGATTTGCCTTTTAATGCGTTTAAAACTAAAGTAAAATCTAACCTTTGTTCAAAGGCATACTATTGTATCAACGACTACATAAATGATAAGAATAGTTGGTCGCTGTGATTAACTCAAGACAATACTTATGTTCTATCTCCAGAATTAGTTTACCTACGGACAGTTACATAATTGTTTATTTTATTTGAATTTATAAGTCAATTTTTATTTTTTTATGATTCAATTTATTTTTATTTTATTTAATTGTTGACTTAATCTATTCATTACAATATTTTGTTATGAGTTGTATTGCAATTTGTGGTTAGCTAGCGACTTCGACAGTTGATCATTATTTATTTATTTTTTTGCCTGAGCAACCGGCAGCAAGTTCGTCATGCTCCCTTAGATGTCACTGCTTGCGGTAGCGTCGGGGGTCGGGTTGCCTCCTTCCCTCAAATATGGCGAGGGGGGTAATGGCTGATCTTTGCGTTATGCTCGTGAATGGGTGCTGCTTGTTGTGACTGGTCGTCTTGCTGATCATGGTTTTGTAATTGTAACTAGTAATTAATTAACTGTTTATTAATTTTTACCTCGATGGTCCTAGTTTATCATTTATAACTGCCAATTGCAGCTTTAAATAGCTTTATGTAAGCGGGCACGCCCTTTACGTCTGGAGGCTTTTATTTAGATATTTAGTTCTGTTTACGTTTAGTTTTTATTTTTGCTTGAGTATAGTTATCGATGTTTTTGGTTGGTATATTGGCGTGTGCTAGCTGACATATGGCCAATAATTTATATGTGTTGCGTAATGTAAATTATTTTGCATATTGTATAGAATTTTTTTTTTCTAACTTGAACAGACAGCTGTGCTGCTGGGGAGTTTGTTGCGCCACTTCTTCTTCCCAGCGAAAGGCACTAGGAAGTGGTGAAGGGTGGGCGTTTTGGGGGACTGTCTTATGTAATTTTGACGTTCGAAAAGTGCTGATTCTCAGCCTAATTTGAATAAATGAGTTTTTTTTTTTTTTTTGAATTTTGAGTTAAGTTTCGCCAGCTAATTTTATTTGACCTTTTTTTTTTGGGTAGGAAAATTATCAAATAACTTCTCCCGCTCTGGGTGGAGTGGAAGGGCGTGTCAGACTCATACTGACTAAAACCCACCCGTGTTCCTTAAGCTGCCTGTATGTTGCCAGGGGCCACGGTATCCCTTTCGGGTTTCCCCGCGACCCCGGCAGAATTTCATTTGACACTGTATATTGATAGATCAAAATAGTAGAATAATCGAGAGTACCTGAAGTCATTTTAGAGAGAAATAAAATTATATGTATATTATTATACACTTATCATTTAAATATTCTCACGATAGACGGGACAAAGCGAACAATACCAAAATCTACTTGGTATCCCCCTACAAGTCACAACTCGCTCAGTTTAGTTTTATGTGCCGTGTCATACGCCCCATATGACAGGTCGTATTTTAGTGGCATGAAGAACAGGGTGTAAAGTTCACTCATCCACCATAGAAAAGGGAGGATCCTCCGGCCAGACGAGTGTTTGTGTCTGGCGGGTAACTGCCCGACGGTTGAAGTCAGAATCTTGTATAATGTCGATCGCGCGGTAAACTCTAATTGCGCGATGCAGGATTTATATGACGTCATGTCTTTGATGCGTAGTTCGTATGTGGCGGTGTAACCGCTATAGTATTGTGTGCAAAAGAAAATATTATTTATAATATAGAAATTTAATAATTTTTTTAGACATGTTAAACCATCTAAGACGGTTGGAAATCAAAAGTAGGTGTCGGTAAAATTGTATATTGTCCAACTTGGCTAATGTAATTTTGCTAGACTATGCGGAATGGCATCACTGAGACATGGGATCACAGTTTTTCTATGACATTTCTTCTGATAGCCTTTCTATAGCATCTTTATTTGATAGCATTAAAATCTTAAATGCGACGTGTGACATTTACCAGCCCACACTGGGCCCGTGTGATGGATTACGGCCCACTCCCTCTCACCGAGAGGAGGCCTGTGTTCCAGCAGTGGGAACATTATAGGGTGATTATGCTTATGCTAAACCATAATATAACAAGTTGCAGTACTTCAAGCTCGGAGCAGTAACCCTGTGTTTACACAAGGTATATATGACTTTATTCTAAACCATGTGCCTAATATTTTCATGTATCGTTTCCACTTAAAACAAGTCGAAAAGACTATTTAGATACAAAAATTGTAGAAAACTTTGTCAAGAATTTCATAAAGGTGAACAAAACAGTTCACAATACATTGCTGAAACAATTTCAATACATGTATTATATATACATGGTCATACACAACATGTTTTTGACAAATCTTTTACAAGACTTGTCGAAATCAAGTATTAAAACTTGTATAGATAAGGGTGTAAACGCGGGGTAGGTAAGCATATAATTTTGTTGGTATTTTTAAACAGGTATGTGAATAAAACAGATAAATATACATGATTTAAAGGAGATGGAAACGATTGTATACACTCTTGGGCCTGAATACCTATAACGAGAACATGCACTGCCAGTGACATAGACGAAAAATATAAGACTGATTTTAATCAATATGAAATTGATACTCATTATTTTGGTTTTTCAGTAATTAATGATGTTTTATTTAAATTAAATGCACTATATTGTATAAAAGTATGTCGGATCCGGTCATTAGTACGGACACGAAACGAATCGCAAGCGCGCCACTGGCGACATCAAGAGTGAACTACCTACAACAAAAAAGGCACGCTTCTACAGAGTCGTGATGTTTGAAGGCCACGGCGAGGAGGGCATTCAGCCTCGGGTCGCATTGGAATCAAGACGTCACGGAACTGTTCTCGATTCGTGGTGCTGTTATTGTGTTAGTTGTAATTTGTGATCATTGTGTTAATTGGTGATTCATTTGATTGTAAATTATAATGTGATCTGAACTGCAAACTGTTTTTCTATTGCGCATTAACCAACACTACCCACACTACGCCCACAGTAGTTAAAATATCGCTGATAATAACGAGAGTCACATACCCGTCGCCGACAAGTATATATAGTGCATTAGTGCTTTGAGTTAATTATGGTCTAGTGCTACCTAGTGGGTAGGTTTGCTTTTTGTAGTTGTGTAATCGATTACTTTAATCGATAATCTCACGAAAACTATCTTTATCATATTTCTACGATTCCAGACTGAGAATTGAGCAGATTTTTTTATATTCAAGGATAAACAAATATGACTAATTTTTTAGATCACATCTGAAGTTAATACATTTGGGCCCAACATTTTCCATCTCCTTTGAATATTAAAATCATTCTTACCGCTTGATATCCGACACCAACAGCAGCCATGGATCCCTTAATAAGTTCTGTTTCGTAGCACACTTTCCCACGGCTATAAGTGGACAGGATCATTTCCTCAGCCGTGAAGGTATCGTCATGGTATGCACACGCCATTTCACCCAAACTGTGACCTTTGAGAACGAAAATAAAATTAAAGGCGTATTCGACCAATTACTTATTTTACATGAGAATATCATGTAGGTATAAGGCTGGTTTCACAGTTGTCCGCGAGACCGGTGCGGGACGCCCGTATGAGTTCCCGGAACGGAGACACACGTGAGGCGCTAGAACATTGTTTCACAGCGACGCGGATTGGTCCGTACGCGACCCGCTCAGGAAAGAGCCCCCCATGCAACGCTAGCAACTGTATCGTACTAACTCCCTCGTTTCAGAGTACTGTGGGCGCTACTCGTACGGGTTTCCCGTGTGCGGGCGGCCCGTGCAGATCTCCCGGATAGCTATGAAACCTGCTCCTAAGTAAATTGTTTCTCTCACTATTTTAAACTGAGTTTTAAGTGTAAGCAACCACACCCCAGCTTTCACTTATACTAAGCGACACCTAAATGAATGCCAAAATAAAAGCCCGCTGTTTGATTTTCAATGTTCGGCTCAGTGCCGAAAGTTGAAATCTTAAAGCCGTGTACGCACGAACGAACACGAACATAGCGAACACAAACATCAAATCTGAACATTTGGTTCGTACGTATGGACGGCATATTCGAACACGAATGCGAACATAGTTCGAGTCGAGTTCGCGCACAACAGTCGTGAACTCAACGTGAACATTTATTAAAGCTCTTCGAACACCGTCCACACAGAACATACTAAACTGATCGCCGCAAACATGTTTGACGAATAGAGTATTCGATGTTCGTTAGTGGTACGCACGTGCGAACCAAGTTGTTGCGTGTCATGCAACGCAACAAAGTTCGTACGTACGTACGTACACGGCTTAACCTCTCGAATGCCGTAATTACAGACACAATTAAAAAACCATTGTGTCTCGTGTAGATCTACGTTCCGGCATACCAAGGGTTAAGGCGTGTACGCACGAACGAACAAAACATGGTAGAACGTTGAACACGGAACATTTGGTTCGTACATACAGAGCTTTATGTGAGCACCAAGTATCCATCACATAATTAATTTATCTGCCATTGCTTCATTTTTAATTCTCTTTACCTATTGTGGTGTAGTAATCATAATCCAGGTGCAACGTCTTCACATTGTAATTATATATATAATGTATTACAAAATATTGTAAAATATTTTAAAAGAGTAACGGTGGAGTTTCTTGCCCTTGTGTCTTTTATGTGCCTAATTGAAATAAATTATTTGACTTTGACTTTGACAGAACAACGAAATTGTTTTTGACGAACACAGTGTTTGGTGTTAATGTTCACTATGTTCTTGTTCATTCGTGCATACACGCCTCAACAGCTCACTTTTATTTAGGCATTAATTTGGGTGTCGCCTAATATTAATGAAAACGGGCATTAGCATTATCGACTATTAGTTAGCAGTGGTATATTTCCAATTAATAGAGTAAATTGAGTTAAAAAAAAAACAGTGGCACTGCGGGTGTGCCGACAGAAGTGAAAACTTGAACAAGATCGATTTGGTGAAAGAAAAATACGCGTATAGAACATTGGTTCGTAACCTTATCTAAATAAAGAGCACAATCGCGTTTACAAAAATGAGGTGTCGGTAACCACCGGTTCCATCTCAAAAATGCCCAACGCGCCTAAAAAAGTTTCCACTTCAATAACGTAGGTATATTGTGTTTTAAACATAGCAGTGATATAACGATCAGTAAAGTGATTTTGATAAATTGTTATAAACTGCTGGAACTCCGCATATTCCCATTTCATTCATATAAACCAAACTATTGGATTCACACTATTAATTTAGTAAATACTGTTTAAAATAAAACTATTTAGATTATTTGTATAATTATATCGCTGTCCCCGGCGAATAAGATGGTAATGTGCTATTACGATAGTTTTAACTTTATTACATATTCGATATTTAGAGGTCCGATTATACTATGTCAATTTTTTTCATTCATTTCCTACGGTTATTTCAGAAGTTACGAGATTTTAAGGTGTATTATAATTAATGTAAAAAAACACTTTTCTTTTGGTATTTGAACAATTCCGCTATGTATATTAATTAGTTAATAAGATATTCACAAAAAACTGTTTTTTATTTTTCCTGTAAAATTTGGTTTTTTACAATTACGGTTTAATTCGCCGGGGACAACGATATCGCTACCTCTTATATCTAAAGTAGTTTTGTAAAAGACGGTGAAACCAATTAAAAGTACCTACGTTATTTGCTTATACTCACTACTCAATAATAAATGGAGTGGATTAAATAAGGTTTATCCGTGTCTTTATATTTATGAAGTGGCGATCTTTGTCAAAGCGAATCTACATCTTTATACACAACCACGAAGCACACGACACAAAAATAAAATATGCGTGAGACGTCATAAAAAAGCAGTATTTAATAAAAACATTTTAGGCATGGCATCCAAAATATACAATAAGTTGCCAAAAACTATCACAGACCTACACAAAATGGACCAATTCAAATTAGGTTTGCACGAATTTCTAGTTGCAAAATGTTACTATTCAATTAATGATTATTTAAATGAAAGATGATTGATCTTATAATGATTTTATAATGACAAATATAATGATTATTGAAAATTGGACTTGACTTGTGTATTTTTTTATTTTGGAATTTACATATGTACATATTTTTTTTTAGCTAACAAAGTATTTATTACTTTACAGTTTTTAACACAGCTAACTATTTACATTAGGTACTAAATTAAAAGACTAACTAACTATCTGTATAAATAAAAATAATAAAAACAAAACGACACTTAGGCGTCGAAGTATTCGTCCCCATCGCTGTCATCCGGAAACGTGCCCAAAAGACTGGCAGCATTGCCACGTTGAATGGCAATGCTAATTCTTTGGCCAAAGAATTAGCATTGCCATTCAACGTGGCAATGCTGCCAGTCTTCTGGGCACGTTTCCGGATGACAGCGATGCGGGATTTATATTAAATTTCTAAGGTAACTCAATTTATAATCTATTTTGTTATATTTAATGTTGCGATTAGTACCTAGTATACTTATTAATTTTGCACACCTCATTAGGTTATAATACAATGTACCTTTTATACCTCCAACACCTTTTTAACATGTATTAAGCAAATAAATTATTTGATTTGATTTGCCGACACCGATAGTATGTCTGCCTCATTATAGTGTTAATTTAATTTAATCTTTTATAAATATGTTCATCATATTAAACTGTCAATTTAATTATCAGCACGCTCAGCCTACGTAAATAAGACAAAATTGTAATTTACTTACCGATAATGTAATCAGGAACAATCCCCATTTCTTTAATGACATCAGTCAGTCCAATTTGTATCGCCCCAATGCCAACGAATGCGTTCAGGATATTGTCGAATATGGTATTATCTGGTTCTGTGATAATCCTTATGAGATCTAAACCTTTTGGTTCTAGTACTTTGTGACATCTGCAATAATTGTTACAAGTTTATTTCACTTCTTTAAACTCCAGCCGATCTCTTCTGTAAAAATCTGACAATGAAAACTTAATTGACGTGAGCTGTCAAAAGTATAAATCCCTAGTAGGGATGTAAAACGGTAAAATTACCCTGGCACAATACGGAAAAAAAATACTTTACGTAATTTACGGTATTTTATGGTAAAATATGGTATTTTTTGGTAAAAAATGTATTACACGTAGTCATACAGTCATACCCACTAAAACACTACAAATACGGAAGTGAGTATGTTTGTGTAGGTATATCATGTGTATGTCACTACTTCACTATTAACGGATAAAATGGATTTTAATGAAATTTGCCAGAGATATAAGCAGTATTGGAACTTAAAAAAAAAAACAGAAAACTGGGCTCGTGCGACTCATGCGTACTAAAAACCCCTAAAACTTAGTTCTCGGGTCAAGAATTCAAGATATGAATCACACCATGTGTCATGGATTATAATAATGTCATCTATGTGCAGAGGCAGAGCAGAGGACAGCACAAATTAAAATTTTAAACTTCTTAATTCGCCGGTAATTTTACCGTAATTTATATAAATGTCCGTAAAATATCCGTATTTTACCAGCGTTTTCAGTAAAACTACGTAATTTTGCAACCCTAATCCCTAGCGATCCCTAGTATCTAGTGGAATGACAGCACACTTCAAGCGCATTTAACGTTAGTTTCGCGGTAAGATTTTTACAGTATAGCTTCCGCACCGTGCCTGAGGTGCGCTGCCTTAGTTAAACGGTAGGCTGACAAGGATATCAGAGCAAAATACTTTTTATCACCACGATACATATATATACACTCACGCCTTCTTCCTATGGGGGTAGGCAGAAACAACAGAACACCACCTGCTATGATCCTTACATACTCCTTTTTCTTCGTTGACGTTCATCATCTGATCTTTCTGAAGAACATGACCAATAAGGACACTATGTATTATGTCCTCCTTTAAGCGCCCACTCCTGGCGTTTCCACTTGCATAATATGCCATATATACCTTTTGTTAGTCGCCTTTCATTCATCCTCTCAACATGGCTAAACCATCTAAGCATACTCTTTTCAATTTTGTCACTACATCTTCTTTTACCGTAGTACCTTATTCCAATTCCAAGTCTCTAAATACTATGCTAAGTTAACTATAGAACACAGTTTCTAAAAAAACGAGAGCTGACTGATACACTACAGTCCTTTCGCAGTTATTTTTCCTCCGATCCCAACCCACCAGAATAAATATCGCTGTCATTTCGACAGTGAGCTAGTTATGCAAAATTAGAGGTAAAATTACTGTGAAAAGAATTGTAATTTAATTGGTGACAGGAAAAGTATCACATCATACCCATATTAAATTAAGAAAACTATCGAACAACGTCGCTTGCCTAAAAGAAGATTGATTTATTTCTTCAAGATAAAAGCTGACACATCCTGTAATTTCCTATCGTTACAAGTTCAAGGAAATTATTAAATATTACAAGTCTAAAATCTTTTGAAGAAGCAGTCAAGTATTTGACCTTAATCGCTGCTCTGGGTAACAAAACATTAACAAAGGCAATCTATCATAATAAGCTGTAAGGGCGCTCTTTAACTCGTAAAAATAACTTAAGTTAGACTTGGAATTTGAGTCTTTCTTATTCTTGTATCACTTATTTTGTTTTTGTTGTACTTGATTGTTACCTTTCAAATCCTTGTCGAAACCCCGGATATAAGTACAAGGTGAAGACGACAATACGACAATAAATTAAACTTCATATATCTTATGACATTCCCAGTCTGCTTACAAAAAATCTATCAAATACATCCAATAGTTTAGTCACTATAGCTAGAGTTCGCCCGTCATGAGAATGAGTTCTTGAAACCTGTTAGTTTCATATTAACGAATATGTGTTTTTCGAATTTGATCCTTATAGTTACTAGAAATTGTCCGCAACTGACAGGTATCAGGAAAGCATTCTTTCGACGACGGTTGGACTGTAGTCAAAGATCGGCAAAACGATTAGTCAGCTCACTATTACCTATTTAGTTTACATGAAAAAAAAAAAACATGTCATGATTTCCAAATATTAATTAGACTTAGTGATTTTAAATACTAAATATGAAATTAAAAGTATATTGTGATTTGCCTCAAATGATTTTTGTATCAGTGTAATCGTGAAGTAAAGTATCTCATTTGACAGTTACTGTAAAAGTACTGGTTTTTTAATGGAACGGAATTGAAAACATGATGTTTGGAGCGTCGCTTAGCTTCTAAGTCAGTACGGTTTGAGCCTCGAAACCTAAAGGATGTCTTCAAGAAGTCTTAAGTCGTTATTATATTTACTACCTAATTAAATAGTTTGTTAATTATTGCTAAAAGTGTACCAAGTTTGTATGTGTGCAAGATTATAAATACAGAAATATTAGTACTGAAATGGTGTATTTTTTTTTATTTCGTTGTTAAGATTTATTTGATAGTTTCAAAATACTTCTATGCATTAGTATTGCCAGTGTTTTAATTTATTGTCGCATAAATTGTCGTCCCCAGATTGCAGAATGCCATAAAATAGCACAAAATTATAGTTAATAAGAAGAGAAACTAAAAATCAACACTGACAGACACTTTGTTAAAACATAGTTCATTAAAAAGGGATTCAACAGTGTTATTCTCTTTTGTTAAACCAAACGAAAATCTGCATAATTCTATATAAACATGAGATCTAAAACTAATCAGCTTCTCACACAATGATGCAGCAATATAATACGAAGTTAATGTAATGAAAACTAAGAGCTGTCTTGTGAATAATAATTATTTTATGTAAAGAACAAAATATAGCACCGAAAATGAAGAACGGTTTCCAAGTATTTGTTTCATTTACATTTTTGTTAGTTTTTCATTAGGTGTATTTGAGTGTTTTTATCTCAAGACGACATTTCTTTTCCATTTTGTTGTTAAGTGAACATTCTGTGTCATAATGAATACACAGTGTTTTCGTGGAAAACGTTCTAAGAATTATTTAGCCTAAGAATCAAAATTATCAAGCAACAAAGTAAATAGCTACATAATAAGCCGAAGTTATTATTAAGGTGTGTCCAAACATTGAGTGCTTTGCCGCGTTGTGTTTGGACGATTGCCGCGCGCGAACACTTCTGTCTACCTGCCGCGCACAAACATTTTTAGGAAACATTCATCACTAAATTGTATCTGGACGTATTTCTGCGGACATATTAAAGGCTAGGCAGATTGATATTGCCAACTGAAGTGCGCGGTGTGTCCCGGATGTGCCGCGCAATACTGCCACGCAAACATTCGTTGGTTTAGTCCAAACTAGAGCGTGGCAAAAATGTGTCCTGCAAACGCCGCGTGTTGCTGCCGCGCTCTTGCTGTTCAATGTTTGAACTCACCTTAACAATACAATGATTTTTGAAACAAAGACATACTTGTGGATAGCTGAAGCAAACGTTGGAATCCTCATCAAATCGACTCCCATTCCAGCCCATTGGGATCCCATGCCGCTATACACGAACCATAATGGACGTTTCACTCCTGGATAATAGTCCACACTCTCTGCTATGCTCAAAGGTTCTTGGTTTTCATTTGTGTCTAGAAAAGTAAGAAAACATTATATACCTAAAATTTCATTTCAACTCTTTATTAGTGGCTTTTGTGAACATTAAATTTATCCAGATTTGTATGGCAATCAAGAATGTGGGAATGTTGTAGGCCTAGGAGACTGGAGATTTGTTGACCATTTTCTATTTTTTTAAGTACCTGGTATTTGTTGAAAGGCCTACACAGCTGTCCGGTCGACACAGCTGACGGTACCTTGCCAATTCATCTATGAAAATATTATGTATGTAAGGAAAAATCTGCATCTTTTTAAGAAAATAAGTGATAGACATAATTTTAATACTAGAAATAAAGATAAAATAGATCAACCATTTTTCAGATTATCCAAAGTACAAACATCTTTTATGGGGTACTGTGTTAAATGTTATAACAAAATACCTTGTGATATATTACAATTAACTGAAAGAAAATTTAAAACGCATATTAAAAGTACTCTTTGTAAACAAGCATATTACAAATTAGAGGATTATATCCTAGATAAGAATGCTTGGAAACATGCTGGTCTAGCTCCATAGGACAATTTTGAGTCTAGACAAAATCAAACTGGTTGCTAATTTAATTGTGTAATTAAATATTACAACATTTTTTTTTTTTTACATTATGTGATTACTTGAACTCACACACTGACGAATTAGTATCACTTGTAATTTTTTTAGGAATATCGTATAGGTTTTACAATGCTTGTAAATATGTGAACACCATGTATCCATTACATAATTATTTTTTCTATCATTGCTTCATTTTTATTTTTACCTATTGTGGTATATAAATCTTATTCCAGGTGCATCGTTTTCACATATAATTATATAATTAATGTATACAAAATATTGTAAAACATTTTAAAAGAGTAACGGTGGAGTTTCTTGCCCATTCTTCTCCATACGAAAACTACCCTTTGGAAGGGGCGACTAGAATCAATTCTATTTTTTGTTTTTGACGTTCAAAAGTGCCTTTTTGTGCCTAATTGAAATAAATTATTTGACTTTGACTTTGACTTTGTCCTCCCATAATTATTAACACTTTTATTGGAAAATATTGTGGAAGCCAATTATTTTTGAAAGAGTAACCGTGAAGTTTCTTGCCGCTTCCATAGGAAACGACCAATTGGAACCGTGCACCTAGCTTCTGACGTTTCATAAGTGCCCATGTAGGTTTATGTGAAATAAAAAAAAAATGATTTTGAAAACTGACTTGGTTATTGCAATATTAACAGAGGACAGAAAGATCCTGCTTTAGAACCTTTTAAAATAATCTCTAAATCGTCTTATTCTACACCGGATGACTTAGTCTGTTTCAGGAAGCTCACGATTAGGCAAAGCAAATTTTTTTTGTAAATTGAAATGCAAAACGTTTCTTGAATCTTGAAACTTTGAAGGACTAAAAATATAAAACAAGTGAACAAAGTAATCCAGTAATAATGAAGGAACATTTTTCAGCAACAGTTAAAGACTAATGACAACAATTTGTACTCATAACGACTCCAAAAGTTTATGTAGCCGTCCTTCAAAATCTTAATGAAAATAATTTTTCGGAAAATTATGTATCGGTAACGAAAACAGGATAATTATTGTCTAATAAAAAATATAATCAAGACACTAAAGCTGTAATTTTAAGAACGTTGGTCCTCAGATGATTTTGTAAGAGAGTTTTTACACTGAGCGTAGGCATTGAACCTTGTTGACGCCGCGTAAACGCTTCGTAAATGCATATGACGCAACGCTAGCGTCATGTAGACGTGATAACCCTGAAACTACGTCACGTTGATGGGGCGCAAGCGTCACCTTTGTGCTGCGTCTACATTCTACTAACGCTTATCCTAACTAGTAATAACTATAATATTATAAATGCGAAAGTGAGTTAGTTTGTGTGTTTGTATGTTTATTACGATTCATCACGCTAAAACGGCTGATCGGATTTACATAAAATTTGGTGGATGGGTAGACTTTGACCTAGAAAAAGACGTAGACTACTTTTCATCCTAGATCGCAAACGAAGTCACGGGCAACGGCTAGTGCTAAATAAAAATAAGCATCGTATTTAAACACTTAAAAAAATCTTACCCAGAATAGTAAACCCTCGTCCTGTGTGTCCAGGTATATCGTTCTCATAAACTTTATGTAGGAGAGCAATCTCCTCAGGGTCAATAGAATGACTCTTCATGATGTCCAGAATTTTTTGCACGCAGGATTCATCTCTACCTGAAGCTAATACTATGTGGGGGATTTGGCATTTGTATTTTTGAAGATCCTGCAATAGAAAGTTCAATGATAAATAATATTATAATTTTGTTGGCCAATGAACCAAAACCACCAACGAGATGGTGATTTTGGTTCACTGGTCTAGTAAACTAAAAGGTAGTACGATTTTGCGTCACAAAATTTAAGGAAAGGAAAAAAGGAGGAGGGGAGGTAATATCAGATTTTCGTTCCATCTTCACACATGTTATTTATTTTCATTGTCCAGTGTAGGCATTGACGCCACGTAGACCTTGCGTAAATGTATAAGTTTGACGAATGCCTCATACTAGACCAACGGCAGATGCGAAATCAAAATACATAATTCAACTCAAGAATTTTGGGAATCAAACTTTAGATTTTAAGATCAACAGATCATCAAGGCATTCTATCGAAATAGAGTACGTGCAGATTACGTGTAGACTGTTACGAGCATAAATACATACAGAAATCTTTTTCTGTGTGTATTTATTTATGCATTGCATTTTTTTTAAATTCTGTGCATTTACACAAAATTCAAAAGCCATTCCCTCGTGAAAAAAGATTACAACTTTGAGTAAAAAAACCTGTTTTGAAAATACTAAAATGTCTATCAGTACTTTAGGAGATAATCTTTTTTGAATCTAATCTAAATTAAATGCTCGTGAATGTTTTTCTTAACATTAACAGCAAGAAACCACAGTAAAAATTACTTACCTTCTCTTTATAATGTCCCTTCAACACAATATGGAAATTGGCACCATTATAAGAGAAATTGTTCAGAGCTGTGAATCCTCTATCAAAATCTGCATGTTCTGTGACCACCTGGATCCTTCCATCTTTTACTGCTGGAATTTGATCCTGAGGATTGTTGTAATGGAGGTTGGCTGCTAGTTTCCCTTTGTGGTATGCTAGACAAAGCTGAAAAATATTAAATGATGCCACACATTACCCCGTTGAATTTCTCAATTCGCTAATGGCAAGTGGACTTCTAGTGTACGTCATCCAGCTGAAGGTCGGTGTCCCGATTATGCTACTTCGGAACTCAACTCCGCCGAAGCTGTGTAACGGAATCCGGCTCAAAGTCGTGTCTTTGCAGAAAAACATCTAGGCGGAAATTCTAACAGGTTGTGGCGATGGCGAGACAGTGTTAATACCGCGTATACCACTTATTCCCCACAAATTAGTTTAAGCTTGTGCAGTTCCCTGTGAGGGCAAGTCACAGGGGCTGACACCAAAGACTGAAGCTGCTTCTCACACGGACGTGTACGTCGCTTTCTCTGTATATTTTGGCTGCTGAGAATAAACACAAACGTAGTATACAGGGTAGTTTTATAAAAATGTGGTTGTTATTTTAGTATATTGTGGTATCTAACGATTTCCACGCGAACGAAGTCGCGGGCAGAAGCAAGTATTAAATAAAATCTTACAACCTATTTTATAGCAAGTATTAAATAAAATCTTACAACAAATTTTGATATGACCATTGTTATATTGTTTCCAAAGAATGTGTTGTGAGTTGTGACGAATATTTTCAAATTAATGCAGTAGAATTAAAATATTAATTATTAACATAATACATTATTTGAAATCCAACACACTTTAAGTTTGCCTACATGCGTAATAATATATTATTATTTTGTTTTGTTATTTATGATAATTGAAGGCAAATTATATACAATGTTGTTCTATTTATTGAACAGACTATTTTACTTTAGATTGAATGACAAAACTAACTTCTGAACACAATAAAACTACTTGCATACAAGACGATAGCAAAGTAAAGACATTTTTTTTCTTTAAATTCTTGTACATAATAATGTTATATTTTAATGTTAGATTGTATATTGTCATTTATCTCTGCCTTCATTTAGTATGAACGAGGTATTAAGATTATTAATAACAAAATACAAAACAAAGATTCTGTATTCAGGCAACCGGAGCATCATTAAAAAAAATATATATATAATACAGTGTGATGTGAGTCTTTATAATGTGCACATATCGAAAAGAGGGAATCTATGCTTAATTTTATCGACGGTAAAATGTATATATAAAAAATTAAAATAAAATTACTTTTTATGGAATAAAAAAAAATATAACAAAACAGTGTAACTTTTAAATTTAAATGATCTATCGCGATAAAAGAAACTCCATGATGATTGGAAGTAATTAGGCGTCCTCATTAAATGAAAATTGTGGAAATAAACCGACCAAGTACGAGTCGGACTCGTGCACGAAGGGTTCCATACCAATATCTATAAAACGGCAAAAAAATCATGTCTGTTGTATGGGAGCTCCCTTAAATATTTATTTTATTCTGTTTTTTAGTATTTGTAGCAGCAACAGAAATACATTTCACAGATAATGATGATCGGTGAAAATTTCAACTGTCTAACTATCACGGTTCATGGGATACACAGCCTGGTGACAGACGGACAGACAGACAGACGGACGGACAAAGAAGTCTTAGTAATAGGGTCCCGTTTTACCCTTTGGGTACGGAACCTTAAAAAAACTACTCTCAATTGAAACAAACATGTTTTTTTAGCAAAAATCTGTTTTTTTTCATTAATTTTTAAATAATCGTAAAATTTCTCAATAAGACGACAAAAATAACAAAAAAAAAAAAAGTTTTTTTTCTTCTGTCTATAAAATTAAGCATGTATGTGCACATTATAAAGACTCACACTGTATATTTTTTGACGTCATTGTTTCGTCACAATGACATCGAGTAGTTAGAAGCACGGCAACTGATGAAAAAATAATATTACCTTAGTAACAGCACACACGCCGGACGCTGATTCACTATTCCCCATATTAGACTTGACACTTCCAACTTTAACTGCCGCATCCTTAGCAAAAACATTGCCGATTGCATTCAGTTCATTTTCATCAGCTTTTGAAATTGCTGTTTAATTAAATAAGTATAATTTGTAGAGAATATTAATAAAATAGATACCAACTAAAGTAAAATTGTGAGTCAATGATAATTCAAGAGCTTTTCAAGGATAATCTTTTGTTACTACAAGTGGAAATTTAAAAATCATAATAATATATTTAAAATAATTTATTAATATTTCTAGGAATAGTTTAATCATTAATATAAATAAAAAAACGAAAGGTGATTTAACCGGTTCACAGTCCCATGAACCATATCGTCGCTCGGCATCCAACCGCGAATGTGACATTTTTGACGAAAATCAGATTTTTGTTTTATTTCATTCTACACGTTCAAATACGTGATCCTGCATTTAAAAATGATTTTCGTCAAAAATGTCACATTCGCGGTATTGGATGCCGAGCGACGATATTCTGTGGTCTGTTCAATTGTTTTATTTTAACTATTGTGCCTGCATATGGGACAGTGAACCTGTTAACAAAGATATATTATGTGCTATATGTTCTTATGAATACCTGTACAAAATAATTATATTTGACTCAACTGTAAAATAACTAATTCAGACAAAACCATTCTGTTTACAAAAACTAAAACTGTTTTGACACATGTATGTTTTCGTTTTGTGTCAAAATGTGTTATCATAACTCCATGTTTACACCAAGGTATAAAACATGCATTGTACATGTTGTATCTACTGTTTTGTCAAGTTGTAGAAACTTGAACAAAATAGTTGACAAACCATGTCTGAAACAACGTACTGACGTAGTGTCATGTTATGACAAGTCTTTGACAAGATTTGTTAATGGGCGTAGACACGGGGTAAGATAAACAAAGCATATATTTACCTGCACCATGAGCTTCAACATATTCAATGCACTTAGGATCCACGTCCGTTTCTTTATAGAATTCATTAAGGAATTTCTCAATATCTTCAGTCTCACGATGAGGCAGGAACTGAGCATCCGTTCTCATACTGTAAATGCCTTTTGCATGGTATACTTCGGCATATATTCTGTGTGAGAAAATTAATACATTATGATTTATGTTGTATAAGTAGACTATAAATACTGTAATATTAAGCGGTTTTCAAAAAATACTACGGTAAAGGCGACAACGTAGTACACACGCCTACACATCAAGCTATACATTTCCAGTTTATGCTGATCTCGCATTGTATGGAATTTCCATACAATGAGAGGTCAGCTTACACTGGAAATGTATAGCTTGATGTGTAGCCGTGTGTACGACAAAAAAATTGTCTGTTAATATATGTGTAAAGGCTCCCACAGATAGGGGTGACGCGACTCTGGTGGAACAATTTCTATGAAATCTTCCCTTATGGCTTAAGTTGGAAAAGTTTTAATATTGAAATTAAATGAAATTGTTTATTCTGTAAATAGGATATCGGAGTCACTTTTACACGTCATATAAAAAAAAAAAATGAGCTAATGAGTTCGGCGTTTCCTATCTGACTACTCTGAGAAGAAAGGCTGAAACAAACTCAGAGGTCGCAGTCTGAATGAGGACCATGTAGATTAGTGTCTGAAATGGTATTTTGAGGAAAGAACCACACAGATTTGAGTGGACCTGTCCAGTCAGTGGAAACATTTGTCGGTAATCGTGTAGCTCAACTCAGAACTTGAGTAGCTCAAATCGACGAACAATACCAAAGAAAGGACATTTGGGTAGGCCGCATTAACTGCTCAAACTGCCAGACCATCATTAAAACAAGCTGAGAATAATATATCGATGATAAATTTCGTAAAAAGACGACAACAAATAGCTTTAAAATGAGGTACAATTATTATAATTAAGTTTAATGGAAATGTTACATTTAAAAAAGTATTCATCATACGAATATATTTTTAAAACAAAAAGCGTTAATACATTACGACGTGCGTGCCATCACCATAAATGCATTAATTAATATTCAGGAGCAAAATAATAAATCATGAATGAGCAAAAGCTCCAAATGTTAACAAAGCCTGATTGGTGGTTGATTACATAGATAATTGTTCTCCAGTTTTTATTAGAATCTTTAATAAATTTCAGTCAAATTACCATTGTAAAGAAAAAATATATTACCAAGATGATTTGAAAACGCTAAAATAACTGATTGAATAATTACTTATTTCAATGAATAGACCTGCTTCTAATGATTTAGAGAATAAACACAAGACAGAATTTAAAGAAGAAGATAAATCAAGATCACAGAATAGTACAGAAGGCACACTCTACGTTTTAGGTATGAAGCTACAAGTACGCGGCGGGTTCGTCTTGTCGGGCCAATTCAGTGAGCATAACAATATGTCAGTAGATATAAGAGTTACGTGATAGAAAAAGAGACAACTTCTAGGTGAATATAAGTAGGTAATTAGCGATGCCGGGGTTGCGAGGAAGTCCGAAAGGGATATTGTGGCTCCCGGCAACATGGCAACTGAAGGAACACGGGTGGGTTTTAGTCAGTAAAGCCCGTAATACACATGCCTGTAACTTGCACAAAAGTATGCGAGTAGCTTGCATGCCATTGAGTCATAACAACTTCTGATTGGTGAATGTCACAATGGCATGCTAGCTACTTGCTTATTTTTGTGCCAGTTACAGGCATGTGTATTACGGGCTTGAGAGTCTGACACGCCCTCCCGCTCCACCCAGAGCGGGAGAAATTATTTGATAATTTCCCTTCCAAAAAAAAAAAGTCGCACAATTACCGTTGTGCGACCTGAATTGCACTTTATTGTGTAGTCGCAAGAGTCGGTTTTTATTTAAATGATTTTGCAGAGTGAACCATCTGTAATAATCTGTGTCAATATTCATCTTACCTGTGTGCGTCCTCAGCCTTCTGCAAAAAGATAACATTGATTGCATCCGCCCTCACATATCCATCAGCATTCTTGTCAAAGCATTTCGTCTTTCCATCCAAACATAGAAGACCAGCTCTAAAAATCAATTGAAAGTCTTAATTAGGTCAGACTAGACACTTAGGGCGGATTTCACCAATGAAATTGAATGAGATCAGTACATCTAAACCGCATATAATAGCTGTCACTGTCATTATTGTTATGGAATTTTGGCACTGACAGCTCTTTAACGCAGTTAAGATGTGCTGATTGCGTTCAGTTTCATTGGTGAAATTGGCACTTACGGCCGCTCTGGTACCACAAATCACTAATTTAAAACATCGTTCTGGTTTCTGTAAATAGCATTAAACGTGTTTAGTGATTTATGGTGCAAATAGACATCCTTAAACTGACGCTACAAAATTTGTTTGAATTAACAGCTATTCGAGTTCCACAAGGCATTACTCTGGGTCCTAAGTTGTTTATTCAAATGTAATCTTCTCTGAATACAAAATAAATCTATGTATATCTATAAAACAAAGTTGGATTAGTTACACCGTTTATAACTTAAAACGGCTGAACCGATTCTTATGATCTTTCATTCGTTGGATTTGTCTCTGCCTCGAATAGCAGAATAAGTATTAAAACATCGCAAAAATTCACGAAAAAAAATACTAGCTAGGAATGCAGGTATAGGTAGGTAGGTAGGTAGGTATTGGTAGGTAGGTAAGTAAGTAGGTAGGTGTAGGTAGGGAGGTAGGTAGATAAGTAGGAAGATAGATACGTAGGTAGGGAGGTAGGTATAGGTAGGTAGGGAGATAGGTAGATAGGTAGGAAGATAGGTACGTAAGTAAGTAAATAGGTAGGTATAGGTAAGACGTAGGTAGACAGGTAGGGAGGTAGGAGGTAGGTAGGTGCGCCATAGATAAGTACTTAGTGCTACCCGTGCCAAGCCGGGCCGAGTAAAGCTAGTTAAAATTATTTTAAAGTCATGACAACATACCTTCTCAAATTCAATGTCAAATTAGGATGGACTCCAAAGTTGCAACCGCCAACAATAGCTGCATCACATTCCCCAGATTTGATAGCTTTGTAAGCTATTTCTAAACAAGCGGTAGAACTTGAACAGCCGCAGTCTAAACCGTAGGAAGGTCCTTTGGCATCCATCCAGTAAGAAATTCGGTTGGCTAACATAGCTTTGCTGCCCCTAAAATTAATGTGACTTATCAATAGCGATATCAATTTTTTCTTTTCCGTCGCCCCCTTTGTTCAACTGTTATGTTGGTTCTGGGTGTTGCAAGGCAGTATTGGGCTTATATTTCTCTATGTAGGTCACCAAGGTGGTGCAACCATGGTCGCGCTGCCAGCAAAATACAATATCGCCCATCGGCATGTGACTGCCCGTATTTTTCTAAATATTCATGAAAAATTACCGAAAATTAACTTAAGGGATTATCTATAATATTTAAATTGTCGACTATGAAAAAAAAGGAGGTGAAGACAATTTTTTAAAAAAAAACAGTAATTATTTAAAAAACACAATTGTAAGACCATCAAATCTTAGGTTTGAAAAAAAATACAAGAAAAAAGGCAAAACGGCCATCGCTCAGCATAAAGCTGCGACCCCATGCGAGACAGAGCCCCAGCGCTGGTTTTCAGCGATAGCTGGCGCTGACGTGATGACGTCAACCGGTGCAGCATATAGTGAAATAACAAATCAAAAATAAAATGAATACAATACTTAGTCCTAAATGTTTATACAAATTTAATATTTAAAATGGCAACATTTCGTGCCGTCGGCGACTCACGCGCCACCATAAAGCCATGATACTTATTGCAATCTGTATCATGGCTTTATGGTGGATAACTCACCAGGCGTTCAATCGGTTGAACAACCAACCATACATTTTTTGGCAGTGCGACCATGGTTGCGCCACCATGGTGTCCTACGCGCGTATCATGACAACCATAGAAACGGGTTTTCATTTTGTCTATTCTTCCGTCTGCAAAACCCGTTTCTATTGTGGTCATGCTAAGCATGCTGGTGAGATAAATATGAGCTTTATGCCCGTTTTCACCTTCACTAAGTGATTTTCAACGCTAGGCTAAGCGCTGAGAGTTGAAAATCCAACAACGCAATTTTATTTAGGGACTCATTTAAGTGTCTCTTAGTTGTCGGTGAAAACGGGCATTAGAGCCACGAACACAGAGCACTAAATCGCCGCACGAGCAGGGACGACGTCTTCTAGAAACAGCAGTGCTTATAAAATTCGTGACGCAGAAAGTACGTTGCGTACTCGTACATACTCGTAACTTCTGTCACGGACCGCCTCTAAAGCCGTCAGTGTATATGTCATTATTGTATTCAAAATCAATCTGCCTAGCCTTTTCCCAATTATGTTGGGGTAGGCTTCCAGTCTAACCGAATGCAGCTGAATACCAGTATTTTACATGGAGCGACTGCCTATCTGACCTCCACAACCCAATAACTAGGTAATACGATATCCCTTGGTAAGACTGGTTGTCAGACTTTCGGGCTTCTGACGACCCGTAACGACTGTCAAAGATCCACGAATGACGGCCGGCCCGGGACCAATGGCTTAACGTGCTTTCCGAGGCACGGAGGAGTCTTGGTATGTAGACATGGTCACCCATCCCCGGACCAACCCCGGCAAGCGTAGCTTAACCTGATGGATCGCCCCGTGTGGTTGTTAGTACTTAGCCACGAGCTTCTTATATGTCATTATGGTGTTGTAGTACAAATAAACGGTCGCGGTGACACACTTGGTTTGTATGGGAAGTGTTGACAACGCTGCCTCTAGCAGCGACCGCCAAGGCATCTCTGTGCTCTGTGGACACGAAGCATACACGAGCAAATCCCGAACTCCCGACTTTTCCGCAACCATAAATTGGCAGTGTGTGGGGTCGGATCGTTCTTCTACAAGCTGAAATCCCACGATGTTCTCACCGTTGATTAACCTTTGTTCTTCCCAAAAAGAGAGCATCAGGATATTCTCAATAAAAAGGCCAGCTACAATAGCTTCGTGATCATTTAAGAATGAAAGCAGAGCATAACTAACTCCTAATGTCATAATTATTTTTGCGAAATATTAATTTCACTTACCCGTTTACAACGAAGTCACTGCGTTTATTTACATTATACATTGAGAGTGTACTGTTGTCAGTATAAGATGAACCAACAAACACGCCTACCCTCTTTCCTCTTAGTGACTGAGGACTTGTTCCTAGAAATTAAATTACAAAGGATTGATGCGTTTTCATGTTGAAAGCTAGTTTCCGGGAATATTAATAATGCCTGTTTCACGATGGTCCATTGCATAGCCTGATTACTGAAAGCATTTGTTATGGGACAAAATTGTTACAACAACATAACACTATATTCTCCGAAGGGTTAAGCAGAGGTGCACCTATAGTAATCCCACGTTCCGCCAGTTATATTATATTTAGTTGTGTTTTTAAATACAAAAACACAACTAAATATAATTGTTAAGTTGTGTTATGTTTGTTGTTAAATTTTTTTTTTAAGCTTAGTGAAATGAAATGAAATTGTTTATTCTGTAAATAGGATATCGGAATCACTTTTACACGTCATATAAAAAAAATATTAAAAATAAGCTAGATGAGTTTGGCATTTCCTATCTGACTACTCTGAGAAGTCTACAGTGTCCCTCTGCTGAGCAAAGGTCACCAAATACTTCCAGGAATCTTTTTTTTGAGTCACCTCAATCTAGCCCTTGCGGTTCGCGTTAGAGAAGAATATGAACAGGTTATACCTAATGGTTATAATAATATATTATTAAAAACTAGCTTCTGCCCGCGACTTCGTTCGCGTAGAAGTCGATAAAATATAATATGGAAGCCCATATTACTTGCTGATAATGTAGCTTTCTGTAGGTGAAAGAAATGTTTAAATTGGTTAAGTAGTTTTTGAGTTTAACCATTACAAACAAACATACGAACTTACAAAAAATCCAATCTTTTCTCTTTATTATATTAGTTAAAATTAAAACAGTTCATAACAGTAACAATCCGGATATTTTTGTTGAATGTAGGTATAAGAAAAGTAGAAATACACACGGCTACATTATCAAGCTATACATTTCCAATATAAAATGACCTCGTATTGTACGGAAATTTTATACAATGCGATATCAGCATAAACTGGAAATTTATAGCTTGATGTGTAGCCGTGTGTCCCTAGGTGATGGACATAAATAGGTAGAGAACGCGGATCGAAAATGTTAATAAAGTATATGGCCTACAAAAAGTGGGAAGGTGGCGGTAGCAAACGGGGTTCAGAAAATCGTGTATGAGATTTAAAAAAAATACCTGAATCAAAAATTGCTCCATAGGCATGCTCCAAGAGCTTTCTTCCCATGGGCTCTAGCGCACATGCTAGTTGGAAGGTGACTCCAAAGAATTGGGCATCAAACTTATCTGTGCCCTTAATTTGGCCCATATGTTTGGGCACATCAGGATCATTGAGTTTCCATTTTGGTTCTTCACTAGTTACCATATCAACCTGTTTAATATTAATTAGTTAATGATTTAATTGCTTTTTTTTACCACAAAATCTATTCTTTTTAAAAGTTAATTATTGTAGAATAAAACTGATCATGAACATAATATTTCAAGCATTAGAATTTTGATAACATTACTCTAAGCATATTTTTACCAAAAGTCAATAATACTAAACAATTTAATCACTTTCAAAGTTTATTCAACAAATTATACTGGGTGGCAGGGACATCGACTCGAAAACTGTTACCATGGATTCAGTACATGATTCTAAAACCCCCCTGTGTGGAAATTTTTCGTTGGTTATTAAAAAAAATCTGCTGTTTCATAGAAAAATGCAAAATCTACGCGGTCAAAATGTATGGAACAGCAGATTTTTTTTAATAACCGACGAAAAATTGCAACACAGGCGTGTACAAAATCAGGGGGGTTGAGAGCGGGAGAAGTTGTTTGATACTTTCTCACACAAAAAAATAAGGGGGGTTCAAAATC
Organism: Agrochola litura; assembly: GCA_949152395.1. Classification (NCBI taxonomy): domain Eukaryota; kingdom Metazoa; phylum Arthropoda; class Insecta; order Lepidoptera; family Noctuidae; genus Agrochola; species Agrochola litura. Next base: position 4,544,153 of record OX424506.1, read on the forward strand.
ATGTATCACCCAGTATGGGTGGCAGGGACATCGACTCGAAAACTGTTACCATGGATTCAGTACATGATTCTAAAACCCCCCTGCGTGGAAATTTTTCGTTGGTTATTTAAAAAAATCTGCTGTTTCGTAGAAAACTGCAATACCTACGCGGTGGGAATGTATGGAACAGCAGATTTTTTTTAATAACCGACGAAAAATTGCGACACTGGGGTGTTCAAAATCAGGGGGTTCACAGCGGGAGAAGTTGTTTGATAATTTCTACACAAAAAAAAGGGGGGTTTCAAAATCATTTACTGAATCCATGGTAACAGTTTTCGCGTTGATGTCCCTGACACCCTGTATTACTGACCTTATCATAAAGATTGTTCATAAAATCCAAAACACTATCCGAGTTTGGGAACACTCCTGAAATACCAGTGATGACCACTTCTCCACCAGATAATGGCCTTGGAACATCTTGAGCGTTTTGGCCACCATTATTTTCAGAAGGAGCCATATTCAAATATTTTTTCACGTGACTTTAGTTTGAACTAACCAAATTCACACACGTCGCCCTGTAAACTGTGTTGGACTATTCAATTAAATTATTCGTACCGACTTTTTATATGCAAGGTCTAAGGCAGGAGTCACCAAATGATGGACCTTGTGTAAACAGTAAAATTATAACTAAAACTTAATCTAAAAAACCGGCCAAGTGCATGTCGGACTATGCACAATGAAAGGTTCCGTAGTTGAGATGAATTTATCCCAAAAACAAACTTAACATTAAAGTTGAAAAACATGTTCTCCCATACATTCAAACTGCAAATGTAAGTTTGTACGCAAAATATGGCTACAAAATACATAGTATGGCTCTTTACCATACCTACTAAGTTTTTTTTTCAAAATTTTTGGTCCAGTTTTCGGAGATAAAGGGGGGGAATGGTAAATTTTCATCGAATTTCTTAAATATCTTTAAAAATATTTATTTTAAAATAATATAAAAAATATGTTTAAAATTCTTGCAACAAGCCCTATCATTTGATATGTCACACGGTAATATTCGATTTTTTTTTTTTACTTTTCTTGTTTGCCCTCCAAAAGTGACCCCTATATTCAAAATTCATTAATTTACGTAACACGTTCGTGTTTAAGTCACAGAAATACATATATATACTAAATTTCAACTTAATCGGTCCGTTAGATTCGGAGAAAATTGACTGTGACCGACGGACAGACAGACAGACAGACACACGAGTGATCCTATAAGGATTCCGTTTTTTCTTTTTGAGGTATGGAACCCTAATAAAATAAAATAAATAAGTTTTAGCTTGCACCAACTTTACTCCAGAAATCAGAAAGATAGCTCAAAGTAAAAAAAAACACTTTTCACATTATTTTTAATTACTTATTTCATTATTTTTGTTCATACACAAACATTCAGGTATCTATTCGTTTTTTTTTATAGTCTTGGTTGCTAATAATCATCTATTAAACGAACCGCAACACACATAATTTTTTTTTTAAACAGGCCCGCAATGATACTAATTGGTGATCCCTGTTCTAAGGTATATTAACATAAACGAAGATCCCTTTGTTAACTGAAACATTGTTTAAATCAACGGAATAAAATGAAGCACTCGTTGAAACTTGATGGTGTCTAATGTTGACATGTAAATGTTGCAATATAATTTAGGTAACATTGTGATCTATTTTCATGAGGGCAAGGAATGGATTCCCTTGTCGGATTTTCAATTTTTGAAGTGAAATCTTCTTTAGTTGCTTTGGGCGATTTTTGGCAGGGGTTAAACGGGATTCGGTGCTGGGCTATAGAATAATATAGATGGCGTTAATACCAGTTTTAAGTTTTTAAAGTCATTAAAATAAGCAACTATACTCCATTTGAAATAAGATTAGACAAACCTTTTTTACAGTCCGTTCAACTGATTTTGACTTCTATTACGTTGGTGGCATGACAAATGGCAGCTGCAGTAAACAGTTGATATTGTAACCGCTTTTTTTAGGGTTCCGTAGTAAACAAGGAACCCTTATAGTGTCGTCATGTCCGTCTGTTTATCTGTCTGTCCGCGGTCTAGTTCCGAGACTCTTAGTACTAGAAAGCTGTTATTTGGCATGGGTACACATATCAATCACGCCGAGCCGATAAAGTAGTAAAACAAAATTAAGAAAAACAAATTGTTAAGGGTACCCACACACACGTAAAGTGATGACGTTTCGTTTTTTCTATCCCATAGTTTGGGGTAGGTATCATTGGAAAGGTCCTTCAAAAACATTGTGAGTATGTCAAAACCTTTTGGATTCAGGGATCCGTTTGCGAAATATTAAGCTTTAAAATGCAAATTTGCATTAGTGTCTCTCCCCCCTCCCCATGCCAGCTAAATGGTTGGTTTTGTGTATGTGAAAAAAATCACAGCATTAGTTTAAATAACGAAATTAGAAGAAAAACTATCACAGCTAAGTAGGCTTTACAAGTTAACGAGTAATAATCGACCAACTTAAATTTGTATTTGCAAAAACATGTTTTCCCATACATTCCGTATGGGAGAACATGTTTTTTAACTACAAAGTTAAGTTTGTTTTTGGGATAAATTCATCCCAACTACGGAACCCTTCATTGTGCGTGGTCCGACACGCGCTTGGCCAGTTTTTACTTGCCATCCTTATGCCCACAGTATAGAAGTCAAAATCGGTTTAACGGACTGTAAAAAAGGTTTGCGTAAATGTGTTATCTTATTTCAAATGGAGTATCGGTAGGTAATAGGTACCTCTTAACTTATAATTTCAGAGTGCACTCACCATTCTCTGCCCTTATCTCAATTTATTCGAGTTCGGCGTCATACTCAATATCTCAATACTCAATACTCAATATCTCAATACTCAATATCTCAATACTCAATATCTCAATACTCAATATCTTTATTGCTTTACCATAATGTGTACTTAGGTGGTAATTATACAATTTAGATCATTATGGACCCTGTAGGGCACAGCAAAAAGGGTAGGAGAGAGGAAGCCCGGTTTTAGGAGATCATTGTTTTTGTGGGAACAAGTTTTAACTTACATATAATCAAAGTCAGGAGATCGCGAATAAGATACCTACTAACATTTCGCTTAACTATTATTATTTATGTTTTATCTGTAAAAAGTACTTAAATATTTTAGATTATTTTTATATACCCTTTATTTTACATATTATAATTCTGTTTAATCATATTAATAAATTGTTTCCTTTTGAATAATTATTATTGCTATTTAATTTAATTATTATTGTTATATTTATAATTTATTGATTATTATGTTATTTATTTATTATAATTATTACATTATTTATTTATTATAATTATTATATTATTTATTGATTATAATAATTATATTATTTATTAATGATTACCGTATCATTAATATATCATCTCATCATCTCGGTAGTCACTCCCTTTCTAGCCATATCATCTTTCACACAGTCCATCTATCGTTTCTTTGGTCTTCCCCTACTCTTATAGCCATCGACATTCATACTCAAAACTTTCCTCATGATATTTTCGTCATTCCTCTGCATCACATGCCCATACCATGACAACCACACATCCCTCTTAGCATTCTCATCTCAGTTTCTTGCATTTGCCTTTCATTCATTCTTTTTGTGGTCAAACATTCTGATCCAGATAAGACAGCACGTCTAACCATTGTTTTATCACACTATCACACTAATATTATAAAGGCGACAGTTTGTGAGTGTGTGTGTATGTTTGTCTCTTCTTCACGCTCAAACGGCTGGACCAATTTGGATGAAATTTGGCACACAGATAGTTTATAACCTGAATTAATACATAGGATACTTTTTATCCCGATATTCCCACAGGATCGAGACTTACTCGGGTGAAACCGCGGGGCGCAGCTAGTATAAAATAAATATACTCGTAATTATGCATACAATGTACAATTTTGTTGCTAGCCAAGCTGTTAGCTGTAACTTCGTCTGCGGGTATTTTGTATTTCATCACTTTTTATTACCAATATTGACGCGGCCCTTCCGTTAGCGTGAGGTACCACGGGGTCCTCCGCTACCTAATTACTACTCCACCTCTCCGTTCGACAGGGCTTGCTGTTCGACTCGTGACGCCACAGCCCGGCTCCTCCACACTCCCTGTCTGCCTAACTGCCTACCTGTCTCCGTTCCTTCCTACCCGTTTGTCAACCTGACCCTGCCTATCCCGAGCATCCCACGTCCTGCGAAGCCGGCCCTTAATCTAATTTAATATTAATTTTATTTTAATAGTTTATTATCTACTTTTATTTTTATTTGTGACTTACATTTACCTCCACGTTACAATATGTAGGATGAAAAGTAGCCTATATCTTTCTCCAAGTCCCAGGCTACCTATTTGTCAAATCATAACGATGGGCCCAGTAGTTTAGGCGTAAAAACGTAACAGACAGACAGACAGAGTTACTTGCACATTTATATTATTAGCATGGAAGTACCTTCGTATGAAGAAAAACTTTGCATTCATCATTGGCCATTGTGATTTATAATTTGTGATGACGTTAATGTTAATTCATATGTTAATTGCTACCTTGAAGCTAAAATTGTCTAGAATTGCAAATATTACTTTTAATTTTACTTCAAAATTCCTGCAATTTGACCATTACAGTACATATAATGGCCAAATTGCAGGAATTTTCAAAAACAAATCAAAATTCAAAAGTCATTTATTCAAACTCGGCTGAGAATTTGCACTTTTCGAACATCAAAATTACATAAGACAGTCCCCCAAAAACGCCCACCCTTCACTACTTCCTAGTGCCTTTAGCTGGGAAGAAGAAGTGGCGCAACAAACTCCCCAGCAGCACAGCTGTCTGTTCAAGTTAGAAAAATGATTCTATACAATAGTATGCAAAATAACTTACATTATGCAACACAAAACATAATTTAAATGATAAATTATTGGCCATAATGTCAGCTAACAAACGCCAATATACCAACCAAAAACATCGAGAACTATACTCAAACAGAATTTAAAAAAATAAAAACTAAACGTAAACCGAACTAAAATATCTAAATAAAAGCCTCCAGGCATAATGGGCGTGCCCGCTTATATAAAGCTGTAACTGAAAGTTATAAATGATAAACTAGGACCATCGAGGTAAAATAAATGAACAGTTAATTGAACAGTTAATTACTAGTAACAATAACAAAACCATGATCAACAAGACGACCAGTCACCACAAGCAGCACCCGTTCACGAGCATAGCGCAAAGATCAGCCATTACCCCCTTCGCCATATTTGAGGGAAGGAGGCAACCGGACCCCCGACGCTACCGCAAGCATCGACATCTAAGGGAGCATGACGAACTTGCTGCCCGTTGCTCAGGCAAAAAATAATATGATCAATTGTCGAGGTCGCTAGCTAACCACAAATTGCAATACAACTCGTAACAAAAAACATTGTAATGAGTAGATTATGTCAACAATAAAATAAAATAAAAATAAATTGACTTTTAAAAATAAATAAAAAATTGACTCATAAATTCAAATAAAATAAACAATTAGGTATATAAACTCATATAAACTGTCAGTAGGTAAGCTAATTCTGGAGAAAGAACACAAACATTGTCTTGAGTTAATCACAGCGACCAACTATTCTTATCATTTAAGTACTCGTTGATACGATACGATTTAAATAAAGTAAAATTCAGCCTTTGAACAAAGGCTGAATTTTACTTTATTTTTACTTTATTTAAATTTATAAGTACGGGCCTTATGATAATATAGGTACCTATATTATCATGAGGTACGTAGGTACTTATAAAATGAGTGAACTCTTTTAATTTATAATAGAAATTAGTTTTATATGAGTTACATTTACATCTTGAAGTGGAGATGATACATTATATTTTATTTTTGTAAAAAAAAAAAACTTTTACATGTCAAATTGAAATAATAATAATTATTTTAAAAAGTAAATTTGCATAAAATGTAAACTTTAAAAAAAATGGAACCAAGATGACCTATTTCTGACCCCAATTCCACTTAATACTATAAACAATCTCATGTAGTTGGAGGCATCTTCTTAAAAACAATATACCTACCTAGACCCACCAGCCCCAGTGATATTCACGTAATAAAGACGAAACTTATAACGAAATAATATCATTAATCAAAATCGGGTCAGCCGTTTAGTATTTACGTGGGAACATAGGGACAGACATACATATAATCCTCCTTTTTTGGCTTCACCGCAGTCGGGTAAAAACTAGATGTCGTTGTTTCCTTACCGATTACTCCGAGAAGAAACCGAAACAAACGCAGAGGTCAGACATCGTTTTTGTCAGATCATGATGACTTGTTTACTCAAAAATACATAGGTAGGGAACAAACATTTTGATTGTTTTCTAAACTGATTTCTATTTATAATATTAAAACATGGTCAGCGGCGAAATCCAAAGGTTAATGCAAACGACATTTGATTGACCTGTACTAAACAATATAAATTCTTTACGTATTTTGGATTCATTCAAACAAAGGAATGGATGGAATGTGATATGAATTCAATAATATTTTCAGATGAAATAGTGGAACGAAATAGATACGTTTTATAAAATACTAGATGCGTCCCGCGGTTTCATCCGCATAAGTCTCAATTCCGTGTGAAAATCGGGATAAAAAGTACTCTATATCCTAACCAAGGTCTAGTCTACCCATATGCCAAATTTTATCCAAATCCGTTCAGCGTAACATATAAACAAACTTACTATCGCATTTATAATGTTAGTTAGGTTAGGTTAGGGTGAGGTCAAGGTTGGAAACTATCCCACAGGAACGTACTACCGGGATTCAAAGTAGCCTATATTTCCTAACCCAGGTCATGGCCTATCCATAGCCTTTGATCTAAATCTGTTCAGCTGTTAAGGCATGAAGAGGTAACAGACAGACAAGCAGATAATAAACTCAAATAAACTAAAATTGGAACCCTTACAGAATGATGCTTTGTCTGTCAAATTCAAATTTCAAATTATTTTATTTCACATGAACCTACATGGGCACTTATGAAACATCAGAAGCTAGGTGTACGGTTCGTTTCAAGATTGTCATGAATTGGTTCGTCAAGATCCTTCATGATTCTAGGTCAACGGGAAGTAATCTGTAGGTTTTGATTTATTCGCGAGTGTCAAAATTTGTCGCATAAATGGTCGTATTTTTTTATTGCGTAAACTTAGAAGCTCGATTTTTTAGAGCTCCAACGGGTCATAGACTTACGTATTTAATATTAATTTCAACTTGATACCTCCACACGTTCCTGAGAAAAGGGGTCTTTACAGACTGACGGACGGAAAACAAAGTGATCCTATAAGGGGTCCTTTGATGCACGGAACCCTTGAAATACAGAGTATTATGATTCTAAATTTCTACTTAAAATGATAATTAGTAATTTTAATATTATCACCGTTATTAAGTAATACCCCCAACATAGTTGGGAAAAGGAAAGGCTGATGGAAAGGATGATGATGAATTGTGATGCCAAAATTCAATGTATTTATTGACTTTCAGTTGACTCATACATAACAAATACGATTAATTATTTATAATTACGTACGACTTCACAATTCAATTGTTTCGTTACCTTGTCCTTGGACATTTGAATACAGCTTCATTGACCCTGTATTGTTTCAAGTTGTTATTTCGTTTTGTTATATGAGTAATCGTAATAATACACTGGCCTTCAAAACTTAGTACCACACTTTTAAGATTGCAATTTCTCAACTATAGAAGTCAGAGTTTTGAAAAAATGTTTTAAAGTAATTTTCATCAACATTCTTTGAAATAATAGGTTATTATACATTAGTTACGTTTTTAACAAAAAAAGATAAAAACCACATGTTAACCATTTTTAACTTACTGGGGAAAAAACTCAAACAACATTTATATGTATGTTTTACGCCTTATTTGCACTTTAATAACTGGTATTGCTTCAATTAATTTGATTTAGCTTCGAGCTGCTTTGGTTTACTGAAGACGAGGTTTCGGAGGCGATGTTGGGGAATATTCTTCCATTCTTCCATCAGGGCCTGTTTTAGGGCCCTGAGAGTGATAGGAGGTGGTCTGTGGCTTTTGACCAGCCTCTCGAGCTCATCCCAGGCATGCTCGATCGGGTTGAGATTAGGACTTCTTGATGGACAAGCCATCAAATTGATAGCAACCTCCTGAATGTACTCTTGTACGACCCGAGCGGGCGTTATCCTGCATTAGTATCGATCCATCACCCATATTTACAAAAATGGCCCTGCATACTCATTAAGGATCTCTTGTGCATATCTTTCCCCAATAAGGGTGCCATTTTCTATGGCTAGTAGCTCTGTGCGACCTTCTTAAAAGATATCAACACATACAATATGTACAGAGCCTCTACCATATTTGACTCTTTCTGTGAGCAGGCTTGAATGTATCGCTCACCAGATCGCCTGTATACTCTTCGCCTTACATCGGAAGTGAATAGTGAGAATTGAGACTCATCAGTGAACCTTAAATATCTTGTGAGTTATTGCAATTTCAAAAGTGTGGTAGGTAGTTAGGTAGGTACTAAGTTATGAAGGCCAGTGTAGTTTTTTAAAATTCAGACTAAAATGTACTTTACTCTGACTAGTCTTTTTGACGATTGTCAGAGCCCTATGGCCTGCAGGGGTAGTCTTTTAGCTGCAATGGTTAGTTACAATACAGCTGATATTTTGGGAAGTTTATACGATGTAGTTTAACACCTCCGTTTTTGCACAACTTCCAACTTTGAAGATTCTAAGTTGTAAGTTATTGTTGTTATTCTGTTGTTTGTAGTAAAAAAGTTGTCAATAAGACAATAACCAATTGAAATAGTTAACCTAAATTACAGTTTTTATTGACTAAAATCGAGAAAACGTAAGATAAAACTCTATTATGCGATATTTTGTTTACTAGTCCCTCACAAAAAAACTTAAAAAAAAAACAAAACCACTTCACGAAAATTAAAAAAAACAGCCTGCAGTGTACATTGCATAGAAATTGGGTTAATCATAATTGATCCCCGAGCCCCTGAGGTAGGTAAATAATGCGTAAAATTAACCCTGGCTAATTACGTGGCGTCGGAAAGCAAGACACAGAACAAGAATCTTGCAGGAATGGACATACAAATTGAGGTGTCGATTGACAATGAAGTCAGTAAGTTGGTGTTGAACACTCAACGAATTGGTATTCTAAGAAAAACGTTGGGTTATCAGTAATTATGATTCATTTATCTTAGTTAAAGCCTTGTCTGCTTTATAACATTATTTCGTGTTAATTTTTGAAAAATTATAGATTGATTCACCATCTTGCTACGCACTTCGGAAACCCTTGATGAAATTGATTTATTTTTATTACTTGAAAGAGTTGTAGGTTTTAATGTGACAGAACTGAGTCACATTGAGGATCTACCTACAGCCTACTATCAACAACCAAAGAAAAAAAAACGAAAATCCAATGCATATCGTTCGTCAAATCAAAAAGTGTAAAAGCTTCGAGAACCTGTAATAACACCGGCCCATACTCTATACTCTTTTAATTGGAATACAACAATGCAATTGGTATAGTGGTATTGATTTCCATTACGAACTCTTTTACAAAAGCTTTCCCACCACCGTGTATGGTACGACGCGAGCCACATGGCATAAGCCTTCCTTTGAATGGATTTTGGCGCTGTGAAAGCCAAATGAGTGCCAAAGAGTTTTCTTTGACTATCCACGTGCATGCATACTTCGGCTTTGTTGAATGCCTAATGCACATGTTAGGTGAAAAGTTAGAATATTGTTTGGATTTTGCAGATGGTGACAGTTGCTGGTGAATGAACTCTGTGCAAATATTTTTGACTATCGAAACAAGTTCATCTTTCTCTTAATCCTCAAGATCTATACAGTATTTAGTAATACACTAGCGACACCCCTATTCTTTTTTAAATGAAACCTTATTTTTGAGATAGGAAAAAACAATTGAAATCGCGACCGTTACCAACACCTCATTTTGTGCTCTTTATTTATGTTACGTTACGAATCTACGTAATTATTTTTACTTTAAAGGTTTTGGAAGTATTTTTCTTAATTGTTCATGTTTGCACTTCTGTCGACACTCCCGGAGTGCCAGTGATTTTTTCCCCATGGGGAAATCCTTTTTGATAGGTACCCTCCGTTTTCAGAGAACGGAGGTATAGGACGAACTCCTACCGACTAAAATCCCACTGTTCCTACTACTACCATGTGTCGGGGGCCCGGAAGACATTTGTACATTCGCCGCGAACCCGACTAGTATCAGCCTGTGATGTTTCACGACCGCACGTCCTCCCATAAAGGCGCGCATGAAACATTGCGTGCCCCCTTTTTGGGCCTGACTGTTCAGGCGACGACACAGCCTCAATTTGGTCGCCCGCAGGCCCGTCCTTATGATGGCCGGAGATCATTAAGCGCCTTTCGACGCCCGGCAACTCTTCTGGTACGGGTGGAGTGAGACGTATGCTATCTCTCCCTCTCCACCGCCTCCTTTGCATATACTCGTATTACCTCCACGCAAAAAGAGGCGACAGCATCCCACGCGTTTTCGCTTCTGACCATGGACTGAACCACGGCCGGAAGCGAGAGATCACCCGCACCGCACCGACGAGACTACAGCGCTGTTGGGCCCAATCTCGGCACTCCTCCCCCCCCCCCCTCCCCCTGCTTCGTACGGGTGCAATGTATTGATGAGGTAACATGTCAAAACATCGAGACCCAGTTACGAAAAGAGACTGTATTTTATAATATCCACGAATATTAATATGTATAAATAGATAATAGAGCCTACAAAACATTTACATTTTTAAATAATCCGTTGCAAATGTTTTGAGTTTTACTTACCATCAAATTCTACCATTTAAAACCACGCTTTCACAAGTACCTTTATACTTTAATCCCAAAAAGCCTCAAGATCTATCCAGCCGCTTTATGTGAATATCACAAACTCTTACTAATTGCTTACAGCGCTTTCAGGCATTTTACAATTTATGTAGCCGCTTCATTTCAGTGGCCTTCTTTTGGAGAATTTTCGTATTTTTTCTGTACCACAAAGTGGACTTAATAAATTAGTATTATTGTGGTAGGTGTTAATTTTCTGGACAAGACACACAATAACGTGATGAAAACCAAAAAGCCAGGTCTGGCCAGGCCTATATCCAGCAGTTGATGATTCTGGACTACTATTTATTATCTTCTTCTTTTTGTATGGTTAGTGACTAACTTGTCAGAATTTTAAAGCTACCCATGGTCCTCTGACTTGGCTTCTCATGCCGTCAAGAAATATCTTTCAGGCATGTTTTCTCCGGCCGGTTTCCTCACGAAGTTTTCCTTCACCGTTTTCGAAGCAAGTGATAATTATACAATACCCACATGAATCCGAAGAGTCAGAGATGCGTGCCTTGGGTTCGAACTCGAGACCTATGACTTGGTAGTCTGACGGTCTCACCATTAGGCTATCACTGCCCATGGCAACAATGATTTACAATGACAATGATTATGATGATGTTCGGGGTACTAGATGGTGGTGAATTTTTTTATTTCACATCCTACTTGGGCACTTATGAAACGTCAGAAACTAGGTGCACAGTTCCAATTTGTCGTTTCATATGGAGAAGAGTCGGCAAGAAACTATGGTGGTAACTACGATTACTCTTTTAAAAATAATTAGCTTTTACAATATTTTCAATTAACAGTGTTAATAGGTATGGGAGGACAGTGTAGGTCTTTCAACAAGTACCAGGTACTTAACAAAAAAATAGAAAATTGTCAACAAATCTACAGTCCACAAATCCTACAGCGTTCTCACATTCACAAAATAGAAAAGAATCTATCGATACAAAATATAGCACACAACAACATCACGCATGTAATCCCCGAAGGGTTAGGCAGAGGTGTACCTATAGTACACCCACATTTGGATAGTTATGTTTAAGTCCCATGTAATAGGGTGCGAGCCTATTGCCATCAACCGGGCACAAATCCAGACTCCAGGCTGCTACTGAGAATTTCCAGATGAAAAAACCCAATAACACTTTGCCCGACCCGGGAATCGAACCCAGGACCTCATACTCAGCAGTACTAGAAATAAAGATAAAATAGATCAACCATTTTTCAGATTATCCAAAGTACAAACATCTTTTATGGGGTACTGTGTTAAATGTTACAACAAAATACCTTGTGATATATTACAATTAACTGAAAGAAAATTTAAAACGCATATTAAAAGTACTCTTTGTAAACAAGCATATTACAAATTAGAGGATTATATCCTAGATAAGAATGCTTGGAAGCATGCTGGTCTAGCTCCATAGGACAATTTTGAGTCTAGACAAAATCAAACTGGTTGCTAATTTAATTGTGTAATTAAATATTACAACATTTTTTGTTTTTACATTCTGTGATTACCTGAACTCACACACTGACGAATTAGTATCACTTGTAATTTTTTTATTTTTTGGGAATATCGTATAGGTTTTACAATGCTTGTAAATATGTGAACACCATGTATCCATTACATAATTATTTTTTCTATCATTGCTTCATTTTTATTTTTACCTATTGTGGTATAGTAATCTTATTCCAGGTGCATCGTTTTCACATATAATTATATAATTAATGTATACAAAATATTGTAAAACATTTTAAAAGAGTAACGGTGGAGTTTCTTGCCCATTCTTCTCCATACGAAAACTACCCTTTGGAAGGGGCGACTAGAATCAATTCTATTTTTTGTTTTTGACGTTCAAAAGTGCCTTTTTGTGCCTAATTGAAATAAATTATTTGACTTTGACTTTGACTTTGACTTAGCGCTTGCAACCACTTGACCAACGAGGCAGTCTCAAAGGCAGTACAAAATATAAATTAATTAATAAAAATAAAAACTTATTTTAATTGAGTAAATGCAATATGTATCAATACAACTTGCCGATCTAAACAGTTTTTACTCACCATAAAAATATTAGGAATAGACAGGCTAATATCATTATTTTCATCTTATTACTTACCAAGTTTAGTAAGGTCGAAAAATATAAGTTGAGAATGCCTCGCTTTTTCATACAATATTAATCGCTTAGTCGTCGTCCCCATAATACACAAAATCTCTTTTAGACATCGCTAAGAAAAAAAAATACCACAGCGATAAAGCTGAACCAAATACTTCCCTACATCTTTTATACCTTGACAAAGTTATCATGTAAGTCATTTCGCTAAAACTACATGTTTAGGGAGAATATATTGCGAGAATAACCCTGAACCTTACATACAACAAGAGAAATACAATAGATTTCTTCCGCCATTTTCTCGAATAAGAATTTATAAGATAGGATGTATTTGGACGCATATTCGGATTCTTTGGTGTCCCGAATAGGGGATATGAGCGTTCTGGACCATTACGCGGTAATACGTAACTTGGATGGCTTAATATAATATTTTTGCACTTGAGCTTCAGCCAGGCTTTGCTCGTCATGCCTTGAAATCATTAAAATGGTAGGCACCTACTTGTAGTACCTAATGGTACAGAGAGAGGATGAAATTTTTGATAAGTAATTCTGATTTTGATGCAACACCTTTTTGTAACTTCAATGTACGTGCATAATGTGTAATGTATGTGTGTATGTTTGTGTGTGTGAGTCTGTGTAATGTATGTGTGTGAGTGTATGTTTTTGTAATGTACTTCAACGCGTTAGGGAAATTAATTGTTTATCAAATTTATAAATTATGCCAATTTACATGTTTTAATTCCATTATAAGTTTTGAATTAACGGAGAAGTTAAGCAGGCGAATTTATCTTATTATATGTAGAGAGTCTATTAACAGCCTTCGTTTATAATACCTAAATAAAAGACACTTTTATACTAAAAAAAAAACTACATTGTAAACTATTATCAAAACTGCTCGATACCGCTAACTTTACCCAAGAACCTTTCAATATTTTTTTTACATACTGATGAAATATAATGAAACAGAGTATGGGAGGTTTGTAAATGGGTTTTTTCGTTCCATTTGCTTTTAACAGAGTATTTTTGTTTTGAAGTAGGCACAATTGTTTGTTGGTTGAAATACAGAGTAGGTATTTTGTTTTCGTAGATTAAATCTGATACCTAGTGTAAAATTATTGGCTGTTTTGTGACGCATGTTTGTTCGTGTGCATTCAGTCAACGCCCTGTCTGCCTCTGCCTTCTGCATCTATTCTGTTCAAGCCATCTTCTTAGGTCGTCGGTCCACACAACGGTCTAGCTGGGGGGCGTTTCACACAACGCTTGCCGATACACGGACTCCGCTCCAGGACTCATCTGCTCCACCGGCCATCGGTCCTTCGACAAACATGGTCAGTTCACTGCCCCTACCTACAGCTGCTTGCTTACTCTGCAAGATATGTTAGTAACTCCACAATTACTGCGTTGTTTTACGAAAAAGATAAAATTAAATGATAGATAGTTAAATAGATAGATGATGAAGATGAAGTCACAACAGTCGTACTTTTTACGATTAGAATCTTATAGAGGAATATTAGTAGACGGATTTGCCTTTCTGTTTTTGGTCTCAAGCATTTCTACTGGGTATTCCAGGGTTTTATAGAGCAGTCTTAAAAAAAAATTCATTATTAAATTCTCAGCAACAATTTTTTTTTTAGGGTGTGAAATTATCAAATAACTTCTCCCGCTCTGGGTGGAGCGGGAGGGCGTGTCAGACTATTACTGACTAAAACCCACCCGTGTTCCTTCAGTTGCCATGTTGCCGGGGGGCCACGATTTCCCTTTCAGCCCTTATTCACAGCCCCGGCAGGCATCGGCCCTAGCGGACCCCGTCAATTCTGCTGACATCTCTTTGAGGCGCGCGTGGAACACAACGCGCCATCGACCCGGGCTTGGTCCTTATCGGACGACGAGCTACCCATTGCTTACCGTCCACAAACCCGCGCCTACGGTGGCCGGAAATCTGCCTGTGATTCCCGACGCCCAGGGCGTTTCCTCCTGCGGCTGTTAGGGGCGCGAGGGCGCAAAATTTGCCTTTCCCTCACGCGTTCCACCTCCTCCTTCGCGAGCATTACTGCTTCGCAGAAGGAGGTGACGGCCTCCCATTTCCTCTCGCTCCGTACCATGGCCTGAATCAGGGCCGGACGCGAGAGGTCACCGCCGCCGATCGCCTCCACGAGCTCAGTAACTGCCTGGAGTTTAGATTACCTGACTGTTTTACCCTATTAAAAATTAATTAGGCAATCCCTACCTTATTTTCTGGGACCTATACCATAACTAGTGAAATTTTGGGGGTCATAAACACCTCAAGCTAACCCCTTGGGGAAAACTCGTTTGAATACGTCCATTTTATTTAGGAGTACTCCCATATTAGACTAACTGGAGTATCTATAACAAATCACAAGATAGCTTTCAAGTTCCTGCGTTAATTTGATTCAGAAGTTACACCTAATAGCCTAAGTTAAAGCAAGGATTTTGATTGAAATGTAGTTAAAAAGTTTCGAATCCAGTTCAGTTGAACTAGTGCGGTAAATTAACTTCTAATACAGGCACTTTAAACTTGGAACGAGTAGTTTACTGGAGTATTGGTAAATGTCATGTGAAACCTTGGGGATTTTATGGACATGGAATACCATAATCGGATCTGTGTGAATTTTCACCATGAATGAAGCTGGAAGGCAATTTTTATTGCGTGTTTTTATCTTGCATAAGCTTGTTGATTGTAATTATGATACCACGATTCATAACGGGCCATAAAAACTAAAAAAACCTGTCATCTTTAGAATGTATAAATATTAGGTACGTAATGTACTAAGATCAATGAATAGTAGATTGTTATACGAGGGGCTAAAATAACCCATTCTATCGAGGTAGTTTTACTCCTGAGCTTTAGCGAGGGAGTAAATAGAAACCGAGTTTACTTTTCACTAGGATTAAAATATTAAATAGTTTATCTCATTTAAAAAATATACAATTAGTTCAATCTGAATTTTTAAGGAAACTTTTTATCCCGGTATGTGGTAAAAAAAAGCTAGTTTTACATAAGAATATAGACATTTCGTTTTTGTAGGCTCTATTATGCTACTTTTTCCCCGCTCTGGTATGCTACAATGACGGATTTTTTAGCAAGAGGAGTGAAAAGGTGTATTTATACATAATATGACTAGCTGACCCATCAGACGTTGTCCTGTCAAAATTTCAATTTAGATGTTTCGGCTGTTCCTTTGGGTTTTTTCCAAATTTTTTTTTTCTATATCACCCCAGATGCGAACAAAAAAAAAACGAATCAGTCGACCCATTTTCGAGTTTTTGCGAGACTTATGCACGGCATTTGATTTTTATTTAAATGATGACGTGAGCTGTCTGAGCTCTCCGAGCTGATCCTCTATTATTTTATAATCTTCTAAATATAAAATACTGTCTAACTCATTACTACCATCAACTTAAAAAATATTCGCGGAGGTCGGTTGTCAAATTACCTAGTCATTGGGTTGCCCTGGCCATTCACATGCAGGATAAAGCAACTAAGTTAAAAACTCAACCTACATCCATTATAAGTCGATTATGTTCCCACTGCTGGAACACAGGCCTCCTCTCTATGAGAGGGAGTGAGCCAATAATCCACCATGCAAGCCCAGCGCGGGTTGGTGGATATCACATGTCTTCAAAATTTTTGGTTCTAGGACATGCCGGTTTCCTCACGATGTTTTTCCTTCACCATTTTGAGAGCAGTGGTGAAGAAATTAAATACATAAAATAAAGTGCCTGCCTGGGTTCGAACTCATGACCTACAACTTGTAAGTCGGGGCCGATACCACTGAGCCACCATTGCACTCAACCTGCAACCTACATCCGCACTATTACTTCTTTTAAGCTTGGCGTTCTTTCTGACTTTTCTCCTTTTATTATTTTTATTATTCTTTATTAATCAGACAACAATCATCCAGCGTGTTAGTAAACAATAATATAACTTATTACTAGTGTTAGTAGTTACGATACAATAGAGAAGAATATAGAATAAACTTGTATTGTGAAAAGGACACCCCCAAATTAGTGTTTAGTGATTGTCCTTCTCACAAAACTTTTGATAATCGGAGAGTCGATACTCTCCGCCATAGTTTTTAAAATGCTGTTGCCACTCGCCTGCAACCTTGACAACAGCGACGCAGTTTTCTTGCGAATGACGGCGTGGAAGCCGTCAGTTCGGTTTTGTACAAACATATCAATCAATCAAAATCTTCAGCTTCAATATAAATACTTCATTTTTAATATAAATGCCAGATCTAAACATTCTTGAAAGAAAGAAAGGCCACATGCTTGAAATCAAAATAAGTGTGGAACAAGCCAAGTTTTTCATTCCTCCAGATGCATGCAAATGGTTGGGCGCATCACTTATGCATACACTAGTTTAAGAAGCATCGTCCGTGCCAAACATGCAGGGATCTCGTGGCACTTAGATCTATGAAAAGTTGATGTAAATTCTCATGAACATGCTTAGCGTTGGATGAAGATATTTCTGTAGGATTTAGTACCTACTTTACATGTATTATACCTACATGTTATAAGGTATTGTTTTGTGAAGATGTTGCTTCTTTTTGTTTGTAGGTTCAATAACTTTTATCCATTTTACGGCGTCGCGTCATGACTATGAGCTATCATCTCAGTGTAAATTTTTCGTACCTTGCTAATAATTCCCACCATAAATTTTACAGCCATCCACTTTCTAGGTTTTAACTTTTTGAAGTGAAAACTTCTTCAGACGCGTTGGCCATTTTTGAAAAAAACAATTGAACTCGCGACACAGTTACCGACACCTCATTTTTGCAAACGCGATTGTGCTCTTTATTTTATATAACGTTACGGATCAATGTTCTCTGCAAGTATTTTTCTTCCACCAAGGCGATCTTGTTCAAGTTTTCACTTCTGTCGGCACTCCCGGAGTGCCACTGTTTTTTTGTAAGATTGTTCCCCATAACTCCATTACACATATCCAAACAGCCTTCATATTGTCACTGATGCTACTTTTTATTCCTTCGTATTTGCTCCTTTACTTAATTTTCATTCTTTTTTCTTAAATCTGTGGCACAACTAACAATTTACTGTACAGTTCGCAGACGAAGCATGCTTTTAAGAGCGCTCATAATACATTTCAGGACGGTACTGCACTTACTGCCTGCTTTCCATTATGCCGTTCATACACGAATACATGTTACAAGAACTCTTACTAGGAGCAGTTAGTTTAAGTACTTGGTGTACTTGGCTCCGTAAGCATTAATTGTCATGTTTGAATATGTGGATATTTTGACGTCTGTTGTTTGAAAGTCATGAAAGGAAGTCTCGTGTCAATAATTTTGAATAATATCGGGGCTTTAAAGGAATTTTTGAAGTGAAAACTTCTTTAGGCGCCTTGGGCATTTTTGAGATGGGAAAAAACAATTGAACTCGCGACACCATTACCGACACCTCATTTTTAGGGTTCCGTAGTAAACAAGAAACCCTTACAGTTTCGTCATGTCCGTTTGTCTGTCTGTCCGTCTGTCTGTCTGTCTGTCTGTCCGCGGTCTAGCTCCGAGACCCTTAGTACTAGAAAGCTGTTATTTGGCATAGGTATACATATTAATTACGCCGACAAAGTGGTAAAACAAAATTATGGAAAACATTTTTTTTTAGGGTACCTCTCCTACACGTAAAGTGGTGACTTGTTTTTTTTTCTAACCCATGGTTTGGGTATCATTGGAAAGGTCGTTTGAAAACATTGTGAGTTTGTGAAGACCCATTTTTGGATTCAAGGATCCGTTTGCGAAATATTAAGCTTTAAAATGCTAATTTTTGTTAGAGTCAAGTGTCCCGTCCCCCCCGCCAGCTAAATGGTTGGTTTTGGACGTGTGAAAAAAATCACAGCAGTAGTTTATATAACAAAATTAAAACGAAAACTATCACAGCTAAGTAGGTTCTACAAGTTAACGAGTAATAATCGACCAACTTAACTTTGCAGTTGTAAAAACATGTTTTCCCATACATTCCGTATTCGAGAACACATTTTTCAACTACAAAGTCGTTTGTTTGTGGGATAAATTCATCCCAACTACGGAACCCTTCATTGTTTGTTGTCCGACATGCACTTGGCTGGTTTTTTTTTATAAACACGATTGTGCTCTTTATTTAGATAAGGTTACGGACCAATACAAGTATTTTTCTTCCACCAAGGCGATTTTGTTCAAATTTTCACTTCTGTCGGCACTCCCGGAGTGCCACTGTTTTTTTTAATAATAGTTTTTCCTTGAAAGTCTTGAATCTTAACTAATAATATAAATTCGAAAGTGAGTTTGTTTGTTTGTTATGCTGTCACGCTAAAACTGCAGATTTGGATGAAATTTGGCAATGTTAGAACACGACCTGAGTTAGGAAATGTAATACTTTTTATCTCGATATTCCAACAGGATCGATATTTCTGCGGGTGAAACTGCAGATTGCAGCTAGTTTTCTTATTAATTTTTATATTTCTATGAATTGTAAAGGTTTTCTTATTATTTTGATAAGCACGTCATGAAGAAAACTATAGAAATGACTTGGTGTTTATCGTAACCTAAAATAATAAGCATAAGCTCTTAATACAATATTGAAATTATTATTCAACCAGCAAATCCAGGCTATGATTTCTCTCAGAAAAATAATTCTTTAGTTTCTCTCACACAAAAATTTCAGACAGAAGCTATAAATCCATGTTTTATAGATATTACTGCCATCACGAACTAAACAATTTATTGGTGTTGGTTTAGAATAAACAAAAATAAAACAAATATGTTATTGAAATAATCTGTTAAGGCTTTTATGTTTTATACCTACTTCGTTACTAATAAAAAGGTTATGTATATTCATGGCATAACTTTCTTCAAATTTCGAACTTATACTAAACATACTCACTCACAAAGTACATGTAGAGACGTATACCACATAATAACAGCAACGACTAAAACTCTCCGAAAGTTCCTTGTAAGAGCAGAATTGTCAAACAAACTTCGCAAGTATGAAGGCAGCAACATTCACGAATATGTTATGAACATACAGTACAAAGAAGTGTTAGTGCACTGAGTAGTTCGCTAACATAACATGTGGCTCATCAGCATCTTCGTTTCCCTAAAGCAGACATCAGACGCTTCACTTTTTGTTCATTCAGCATCTTACCCTCGAAGCGTCTGAACACAAAATTAATCTTACATTAGTGAACCGATCCAACGATGTTCGATTTCGGCATCTTTCACTCGCATACCGAATGACCGAAAAATTAAATGAAAGGAGTCGATGAACGTTCTTTGCTTTGTATTTTTATTTCATTCCACGAAGGGTTCTGTACCGTAAAAACGCCAAAAAAATGTATAAATAATAAAATAAAAAATGTAAATTTGTATTGTTGTTAAAGCGGCAATTTCGAAAAGTTCACCTGTCTACCTATTACGGTTCATGAGATACAGCCCGCTGACAGACGGACGAATGGACAGCGGAGGCTTAGTAATAGGGTTCACGGCGGCGGTGATCTCTCGTGTCTAGCCCTGGTTCAGGCTATGGTACGGAGCGAGATGAAATGGGAGGCCGTCACCTCCTTCTGCGAGGCAGTAATGCTCGCAAAGGAGGAGGCAGAACGCGTGAGGGAGAGGCAAATTACGCTCCCTCACGGCCCTAGTTGCCGCAGGACGGACTTGCGGACGATGAGTAATGGATAGCTCGTCGTCCAATAAGGACCAGGCCCGAGTCGACGGCGCATTGTCTTCCATGCGCGCCTCAAAGAGATGTTCTGCCGGGGTTGCGAAGAAGTCCGAAAGCGAGATCGTCGCCCCCCGCAACATGGCAACTGAAGGAACACGGGTGGTTTTTAGTCAGTAAGAGTCGGACACGCCCTCCCGCTCTGCCCAGAGCGGGAGAAGTTATTATAACTTGAACAGACAGCTGTGCTGTGGTGAAGGGTGGGCGTTTTTGGGGGACTGTCTTATGTAATTTTAGTCTAGTTTGAATAAATGAATTTGAAAATTGTTTTGAATTTATTTGAAAATTTCCAATCCAAAAAAAAAGAGCTTCAGTTTGGCACCCTTCGGGTACGGAACTCTAAACATGAACATTTACTCGAGAGAAGCGTCGGATATCAGCCTAACATAAAATGTGGCTCATGAGAGTCTCCCTTATGTGTTGCATTAAGTGTTCGCTTGTACTGATGGCATCGAATTTCTTATGCACTGTATTATCATACGTTCCGCCGCGAATTTCGGGGCTTTGTAGCAGAAAGACAAATTATATTATCACTTTAAAATAATATCAGCGAGAGAGGAAAGCCAAAGAAAAGATGGATGAATTGTGTGAGGAATTAATAAAAAAGAAAGCAGTGAATGATAACGTGACGGTTGACAGAGGAGAGTGGAAAAAGAAACGTGTTGCGCCGACCGAGGTCGATTCATCAGGTTAAGCTACGGTTGCCGGGGTTGGTCTGTGGATGGGTGACCATCTTTACATAACGAGACTCCTCCGTGCCTCGCAAATCACGTTAAACCGTTGATCCCGTCTGTCATTCGTGGATTTTTGACAGTCGTTACGGATCGTCAGAAGCCCGAAAGTCTGACAGTGCTACATCCTGAGTTTATTTTGATTCCCAAACTTCCTAAGAAGTTCCTTCAATTTTATACACAAGGAGTATCATATTATAGGTGATATGATACTCCTTGTTGTGGAGGTCAGATAGGCAGTCGCTCCATGTAAAATACTGGTATGCAACTGCATCCGGTTAGACTGGAAGCCGACCCTAATATAGTTAGGAAAAGGCTAGGCAGATTGATTATCTGCCTCATCTGTGTAGCTTTTATCCCAACAATGTCGGGGAAGGATCCAGTCTTATCGTATACTAGTACTTTACAAGGAGTGATATCAGCTATATGTCAGAAAATGATTTTTCACTCAGTCTTCCCGAAATACTCAAAGCATTTTAAATCGCCTTCTATTTATCAGAAAATATATCCAGTACAGAGGGCCAGACAAAGTCACATTTTATCAGCGATAACTATGATGAAAAACTCCAAAATGTATTGGATTGACTTAAGCTACCGAAAAGCTTACGAGTATGTCAGTCCTGTTGAAACTAATTGTAGAAATACGAAACCCTTGTCTAAGCCCTCAGGTCTGTACAAAAGTTCACTACATACTACTCACACACACACACTGCTCACTACACGCGCACATTCTGCTCACTACACACACACTCTGCACCACTCACACATTGCTCTTCTTTCACTGGCATGACCTATACAAGAGACAATTGACCTTTAAAAGAGTAACCGTGGAGTTTCTTGCCAGCTCTTCTCCATAGGAAACGACCAATTGGAACCGTGCACCTAGCTTCTGATGTTTCATAAGTGCACATAAACCTATTATGTGAAATAAAATGTTATTTTTAACCGACTTCAAAAAAAAGGAGGAGGTGCTCAATTCGTCGGGATATTGTTTGAAAGGGTATACTTTCAAGTTGGTCCCATTGTTATTTGGTCACGATCTGATGATGGGATCTTGGAGAAATCGAAGGAACTCTTCAAATATTATAGGCACATCTATAGCGATTTGGGTATTTTTGATGAGCAGTTGATATAAGGCTATTCTAAATTAGATAAATTACAAACCAACCCAAAAAAAAGTGAAAAAAAAAAAAAATTACAAAAAATACAACCGTTTTACTTCCAAACTACAAAGCGAAAAATAACTTTAATTTCGGAAGTTGGTGTCAAAAAACTAAAATACTAATCCAGAGACACCGACTTCCGAAATTAAATTTATTTTTCGCTTTGTAGTTTGGAAGTCGGTTGTATTTTTTGTAAAAAGTTTTTTAAATTTTAATTTGAAGATCAACTATTGCAGTAAAGCAAAGATAAGCCAGTCAGCAAGACAGCAGGGTTGACGGTTAAATAGTAAGAAAATAGGTACCTATCTAAATAGTAAATTCATTATTTACTGTAGTACGCTCGGACAAGGCAAGAATAAACATAGTAGCAAAAGAACAGACACAGCTACTTACTAATTTATTTGGTCAATATCTATACATACATAAAACAAAGTCGCTTTTCATTATTATTATTATGTAGTAGTTGTGGTTGTAGAATCTATGATTGTGTGGGTAACTACTCTGTATTCATATACGGAGTGTTTGCCTACAGAGCCTTTAGATAGTCTTGGTCTGAGTTTTAACGTAGATTTAGTTTTATGTTTAGATAGGCAAAGATTCGTGCTTAATCAACGAGAACCTACTGCTGACAAATTGCTTTGCAGTTTGGCAGATGTTGTGTAAAAATAAAACTCACTAACATTCATCATCATCAGCCTATTATGTTCCCACTGCTGGGACACAGGCCTCCTCTCTGTGAGAGTAACATTGGAATAAATAAAAATAAAAAACAGCGAGCATTTCAATTCGCTGTAGTGTCAATCATGTCATTTAGTTTAAATAGGTCCTTATTTTTACCCGACTACGGCGAAGCAAAAAGGAGGGTTATGATTTTGACCGGTATGTATGTATGTATGTATGTATGTACGTATGTATGTATGTATGTATGTATGTATGTATGTATGTATGTATGTATGTATGTATGTTCATCTGTTACCTCGTAACTTCTAAACTGCCGATCATAATTTGACAAATGAGGTATCATAGGAAGCGTTTTGATTGTCCGCTGGTTATAGGCTATGTGACGTCACATTAAATGCAATATGGTGCCCTCTGGAGGACATAAAGTAACGAAATAAAAAATAAAAATAATTGAATTGTGCCATGTTGGGTATCAAATGAAAGGGCTTGACGAGTACATTACAAATATGTATACATATATTATTGACCAAGTAAATAAATAAGTTTAAATTGTTAAAAACAAGCAAAAGTGAGACTGTGTTACGTACGGCGCGGCTGTAAAATTAATACCTATTTTATGCCATAATATAAGGCCTCGCCTCTCATGCACGAGGTTGTGGATTCAAATCCGGGCAAGTGCCAATGTAACTTTTTCAATTCAAATGTACTTTCTGAGTTTATCTTAGACATTACTAACATCGTTGAAGGAAAAATATCGTGAGGAAACGTGTACCCTAATTGCATAAAACAACACGACCTGTTTCGATTTTAAATGGTTTGCTAATCCATTGATTCATAAGTTGTATAAAATATTGTACTCAACGACGTAAATAACGCAATGAATGTTGTTGAACTGTCAAAATGAAACAAATTAGGCAAAATTGCTTACGAAAATAAGTTACGCAATTAGGGTACTGGACTTATAGTTCATACTAGCTTCTGCCTGCGACTTCGTCCGCGTGTAATAGTTACTTTGGTGCTCCGCTCCTATTGGTCTTAGCGTGATGATATATAGCCTATAGCCTTTCTCGATAAATGGGCAATCAAAACCTGAAAGAATTTTTCAAATCGGACTAAAAACTCAACAAGACCAACTGAGGTTTGAGTAGTAGAAAAGTCAGAAATCGCAAAAAAATAAATCCCTAACATGTCGTAGGAAATGAGGCTCCAACGTACCCTGAGATTAGCGCATTCAAGCAAACAAGCAAACTCTTCAGCTTTATGTATTAGTATATATAGATATATAAGTCTGAAATCGCCAATATGTCTTGAGCGCGCGTGGTGATCAATGCTTGTGCCTTCTCTATATGAGAAGAGGCTTTTGCCCTGCAGAGGGACAATAATAGGCTGGTGTTATTATACCATATATAACCCAAAAAAAATGTTTTTAAGCTGCTCTGCAAATACTTTATCACGAAACTATAACCCCAAAATAAATTAAATAAAAAGTAAATTCAAAAACTAAAACCCGACTAAAAGATATGAAACAAGAAAATCTTTCAGACATAAGTCAAGACATAGGTACAAAAATGATCAAGGTAAAGCCTTGGTCGCATGCTTGAACACCTACAAAATTATAATGGCATGCGACCACGGCTTTACCTTGATCATTTTTGTACCTATGTCTTGACTTCTGTCTGAAATATTTTCTTGTTTCATATCTTTTAGTCGGGTTTTAGTTTTTGAATTTACTTTTTATTATTATTTTGTTTATCTTTTATGTAGATTTTTTCTATTAGATTTTGTGAATGTGAGAACGTTGTAGGCTTACTTTGGACCATTTTTCTTGTAGAAACCACTTATTTTGAAAAGAGTTACCGTGGAGTTTCTTGCCGGCTCTTCTCCATAGGAAGTGACCAATCGGAATCGTGCACCTAGCTTTTGACGTTTTATAAGTGCCCTTGCCCTTAGGTTTATGTGAAATAAAATATTTTGACTTGAATTGAATTGCTGTCCCCGGCGAATAAAATCATAATCGTAAAAACCTAATTTTACAGAAAAAATAAAAAAAACAGTTTCTTGTGAAAATCGTATTAACATACATAGCGGAATTGTTCAAATACCAAAATAAAAGTGATTTTTTACATTAATTACAATACATCTTAAAATCTCGAACTTCTGAAATAACCGTAGGAAATGAATGAAAAAAATTGACAGAGTGTAATCGAACCTCATAATAAAGTTAAAACTATCGTAATAGCACATTGACATTTTATTCGCTGGGGACAGCGAATTGTCGCTTTTGACGTGTAACATCTGACATCTCACCTTGGTAATAAGCAATATTACAAGCTCGTCAGGGTCGTATCAGACAGCCAACTCTAGCACCGCGCGCGCTCATTGCTCAAATCAAATAGCGCGCGCTTTCCCGGCTTTCTGTGACACACTTCCATCCCTTTTCACGAAATCACTCCTACAGATGATTATACGAATGATTATTTAGATTTATGTTGCAGGAAAGCAAGAGGAAAGATCACTTCAAAAACTGTTATCTTCTAAACTGCACAATCGATTTTTATGCCGTTTCATCATCATTTACATAGAGAATTTATTCCAGAAAGCATAAATTGTGTATAATTCATTAATGTTTAATTTAGGTATAGCACAGAAATCTCTGTGTTTTGACATGTCGCAATTATAAAAATAAAATAAAATAAAAAAGCCATTTATTCCATATTTCTGCGTTCCATTTTAGATGCTGTTAGTAGGGTATTAGTAAATTTACTTATTGTATACTGTTAGTATGGTTAGTCTTTTTTTGTTGAAATATGGACCCCTTTTTGGGTAAAGGCCTCCTCCAGCTTTTTCCACAAATCCCTGTCCTTGCCTGTAGTTATCCAGTCGTTTCCTGTCATGACGCAATTACACACGTGTAATGCCGTCGGGTCGCTAGAGTAGTACCATAAAGAAAGTGAAGTTAGAAGTTGCTAAGTGCTTACATACTGTGCTAACATACTATTGACAATATCTTGTAGATTTCGTAGAAGATAAATTTCGTAAACTGGAATAATCTTTGTAATTTCTTTTGTTATCTTTCTGAAACCGCGTGCAATAACAGCAAGATACAGTCACGAGCATAAATATGATACTATGAACATCATCTTTTGAAGACAAAGTCAAAGTCAAATAATTTATTTCAATTAGGCACAAAAAGGCACTTTTGAACGTCAAAATTTTCAAAAAATAGAATTGATTCTAGTCGCCCCTTCCAAAAGGTAGTTTTCGTATGGAGAAGAATGGGCAAGAAACTCCACCATTACTCTTTTAAAATGTTTTACAATATTTGTATACATTAATTATATAATTATATGTGAAGACGATGCATCTGAAATAACATTACTATAGGTACCACAATAGGTAAAAATAATTAAAAATGAAGCAATGACAGAAAAAATAATTATGTATTGGATACATATTAACAAGCATTGTAAAAGTTGGTACCTATATGATATTCTTAATGCCGATGAATAAGCCGATGCATCATCCTACATTTTCACGTCGCTTGTCTCGTCAGATAGTTTTGGCGTTCCTTCGATTTCACATATTTGTGCCTTCCACAAATGATCACATTATTTGCCGTCATCTTGACAACAGATATTAATGGCTGAATCATGAAGTCAGATATCACTGCCGAGCTGGCCATAGTAATATATTTACGGTCCTGACTGTACTTTGTGTTTTCCCTCGACTTATCTTGAAAAGTTCCAAGTACACATTAAGTGTGGCGGTACCATTTATGTTTACAACTTGAGGTTTTTAGAAAAGTTTGTAGTAAACCTTACTAAAATATCTTTTGTACGGAATATACGTTCGTATATTTTTAGTACGCTTAGTATATAATTTAGAGGTATGAGGAACAGGGTATAAGGTTCACTCATCCTCTATTGAAAAGGGAGGATCCTCCGACCAGACGGGTTGCGTATCTGGCGGGCAACTGCACAACGATTGATGTCGGATAGTCATATATATATGTCGTTCGCGCGGTAAACTTTAATTGCGCGATGCAGGATTTTTGTGTGACGTCAGGTCTTTGATGCTTTGTTCGCATGTGGCGATATCGCCATTGGCGTGGCCACCTACCACCTACTGGGCCCAACTTATCTAATATTCTAACTAATATTATAAATGCGAAAGTGAGTTTGTTTGTTACCCTTTGACGCTAAAACGGTTAAACGGATTTGGATGAAGTTTGGCACATGGGTAAACCAAGACCTGAATTATGAGATAGAATACTTTTTATCCCAATATTCCCACGAAATCGAGACTTATGCGGGTGAAACCGCAGGGCGCAGCTAGTAATAAAATATTTTTACTTTTACCATCGACTCGAAAAACAGAAGATTGCACTTTGCCACGTTAATAACAAGTACCTACCCACTGCAATGTCTAATAAGTTTATTTTGTTTTCCAACACAAATACTAAAAACCTAGCAACATAACATTACTTCTCATCCCGTCGTAAAACCCACTTCAAAATCCAGGTCTTCCAGTAAGCTATTGCAATAACTCATAAGCGAGTGGCTCAAACTAGATCAGCTGTATCCTGTCCAAGTCCTTTCATATTGCGATGTACGATTGTGTGAATTGTCGCTTAATATCCCGACTCTTGACTGGGACTTTCCAACGCTACCGACTTAGAGTGATACTTTTAAATGTAGGGTGGGGTTTTTAACTGGAATCACTATGGCAGCTATGTTAACTGCAGTAACAGTTGGGAACATTTAATTTAAAATAAACTTCTTTCAATAAAAAACAACAAACGACTTCCAAAAAAAAAACAACTACAAAGTGAAAAATTACTTTAATTTCGGAAGTCGGTGTCTTTGGTTTTGAATTTTCGTTTTTTGCCACCGACTTCCGAAATTAAAGTTATTTTTTACTTTGTAGTGTTTTTTTTGGAAGTCGATTGTTTTTATTTTTTGTAGAAAGTTTTTAATTTTCAGTCTTTAGTTGTGGTACCTACTCCATAAAAAATCGAATACCACTCAAACTCAAACTCAAACTCAAAGCATTTATTTCAATTAAACCATTTACAGGCACTTTTGAATTGTCAAGGAATCGGTCAGTCAGAAATAGGTATGAAGCTAGTTGCCCATTCCAAAGCGTAGTAGGTACCTATGGAGAAGAACGGGCAAGAAACTCCACGGACACTCTTTTATATAAAAAATTGTTACAAAATATTGGTTACATCATTCATGTTGAAATTATACATGTGAGAACAATGTAGAAAGACGTGCACGTTAGAAGCGTCCGTAATAAAAAGATAAAACAAAGAACAATTCAAAAAAATAAAATAAAAATAAGCCCTGGCAGCTAAGAGATGACCAGTCCCAACTGACGGCGCCCGTTCACGAACATGACGCATGGATTAGCACCATTCAGCTCAACCATTTTGAAGGGAGCTAAATGATCCAACACACGCGCCACCATCAGCGAAACATTTGAGTGAGCATGACATACTCACAGCCGCCAGGCCGCTATGTAAATAATAGTGACAGGAACTTATCATATCATCCACAAACCAAGTGGGAAAAAATTTTCAAAAACCGATTTTGAAAATTCTTTTTTTTGTTAGACAGGGTATGCTTTCGAGGTGGTGCCATATAAATTTTATCAAATTTTCTTGGATGGTTTTTGAGTTACCTTCAATAATACGTATTTTTAGCTCCTAGCTTTTTTTTACCTCCTCCTTATTGGAAGTCGGTTAAAAAAAACATCTACTTATAGTTACAAAAGCGTAGAACTGCTATAAGAATTTTAGAAGGCTTTATAGGGTCTTTCAGCCTTTATATCATACAGTTAAATAAAGGTAGGTACGCAGAAATAAAATATAATATGTGTATGGACACCGCAGTCATGTTTATTTATTTAATATAAAGGTAAAGAGGCTACAAAATCAAGAAAATCAACCTTTTGGTTTTCAAACATGCTTTAAAAGGTGAATTTTCTAGATTGGTTTATTTTCTGAGCACAGGGTCAAGACCTTATTTCTGAAAGCTTATAAGTCTTGTAACTGATACATCTAGTACTTTACGTTTTAGGAGTCTACCCTTGTAGAGTTCTCTTTAAGTAACGCTGCTAAAAAATTTACGATACTAAATAATGTATCGTTACTAAATGTATTTCTTCTAGTTTATTTGTTAAAGTTTCCTCACTTGTACTAGTAATTTACACTAACAAGTGAAGAGCTTTTTGAAGTGAAAGCTTCTTTAGGCGCGTTGGGCATTTTTAAGATGGGAATAACAATTGAACTCGCGACACTGTTACCGACACCAGCTTTTGACCATTAAAAAGACATCAACGCGCGATACATTTTCTTTGGGATTAACATGATTGACATTTTCCTTTTTTTACCGACTTCAAAAAGAAAAGTATTTCCTGCACAAAAATTTGTTTAAGTTTTCACTTCTGTCGGCACTCCCGGAGTGCCACTGTTTTTTTTCTAAAGAAACCAAAAGGGCAATTCTCAGTCTCAATCTGTCAAAAGTACCAACTAATTAACCTATATTTTTGACAAGTTAGTGAATTTGACTGCCGCTAAGATAGCGACTACATTTTGAACGTGTTTATACGATAATTGGCCTTCTGGAGGTTCAACCACTCCGACTTTAAGAGGGCAATCAAGGAGGCAAATGTTTTATTTAGAATACTGTATGGCAAGCTGACGGCACAATGTTTAGTAACACCATATCCGCGTATTGGAATTCAATACCTGAGGTACGCAATTGCATTGTTACCGTTCCAGAAGCAAGGCTGGAAAGTTTCATGTGCCTGCCATTTACACTGGCACCCATCATCATCTGCCTAGCTTTTTCCTAACTATGTTGAGGTCAGCTTCCAGTCTAACTGGATGCAGCTGAATACCATATTTTACATGGCGGGACTGCTTTGACACGATACCCCTTAGTAAGACTGGTTGTCAGACTTTCGGGCTTCTATCGACCCGTAACAGCTTTCAAAGATTTACAAATGACAGCCGAGACCAACGGCTTAACGTGCTTTCCGAGGCACGGAGAGTTTTGTTATGTAAAGATGGTGACCCACCCGCAGACCAACCGCAGTAAGCGTAGCTTAACCTGATCGATCGACCCGTGCGGTTAAGACACAAGCCTCGCTTACATTGGCATCCATATTCTTCAAACAGAGACTCAGACAGGCTGCTTGGCAGCAAGAAGAAATATCATGATGGTAGTACCTACTTCTCTTAACCAGCTCCTTATCATGGATTTCTTCGATAGCAATCGAAGTGAACGTAATTTAATAAAACATATAATTTTTCTTCTTGTCGGGCTGACGGCGACGGTACTTAAATTGAATATCATTTTTGAGTCCACGTTGATTGGCATCGGTGGCATTCTGTGATCAAATGTGAAACTGAACAGGCACTTAGGACACTCCAGCAAGTGAGATAAATACTGGAAATGGTTTACCACTAACCGTTTTATACTTTCCTTTTAGTAAAGCCAAAACAAATTAAACGAGAAGTGTGAACACTTAGAGCGTTGCACATGATGCTCGTCACGTATCTCTACGCGGCGCAAAGTTGAAAGCGCCATGACGTCACGTACGTAATTGTCGACGTACGACCGCGTATCACAACATGTTACAACTGCGATTGTCACGACATTCCGCTGTGATTGTGGGAAAGTTTTAAACATGTAAAAATGTAGTGCAGAATGATTTAAATTGACAATTTTTATTTCTGTCTAGCTTTCGCCAGCGGCTCACCCGCGTAATATCCTTATAAATTATAATTTATGTTACTAAGTGGTAATATAGCATTATATTGGTGAAAGAATTTTATAAATTGGTAAAGTGGTTTTTGAGTTTATTCATAACAAACAAAAGTACAAATATATCTCTTTACTATATTCGTGTAGCCAAACAAATTTTTTTTACAAAAAAATAAAAAAAAGCAACCCAATTCGACAGAAATTAGAGTTATTTTTCACTTTGTTGTGGTTTTTGGAAGTCGGTTGTTTTTTTTGGTACCTACCCCACACAAATTGGAATACCACTACCTGCTATGTAAAAAGTTAAAATGTTTGTGTAATAGTTTTAATGTTGTATTTTCTGTGCGTTTCCCAAATAATTAAAAAATCTTTCTTTGTTTCTAAATAACAGTGACAGGAATTCATTATATCATCTACTGCAAAGTGGGAAAAAATACGTATTATTGAAGCTAACTCAAAAACTACCCATGCAAATGTTAATAAAATTTGTATGGGACCACCTCTGACCTACCAAACAAAAAAGAATCATCAAAATCCACAGAACAGAAAAAACTGTTCTGTGTCAACATCAATTCATAATTGGCAGAGTAATAGCAAAACAAAAAAAAAAGAACATACAGTAGAATTGAGAACCTACTCCTTTTGGAAATCGGTTAAAAATACAAATATTTTTCTTTATAATATTAGTGTAGATTTCCATGAGCAGCGTGGGTAACATCAAAATTGATCGACGGGCATCTACCTGGTGATGATTAGATAACAGAATAGATATTAAAATGTATTACTCTTTATTAAAAAAAAAATAAGAAGAAAATTCACGTTTTTATATCTCGGTAGGTAGGTAGGCTTGGTAGGGTAGGTAGCGTAGGTAGGGTAGGTAGGGTGGGTAGGGTAGTTAGGGTAGAAATTTTAAAATCCTAAACATGCACATTCATTGACTGTTAGGCGGAACGAAGTTTGCTGGGTCAGCTAGTAAAATGATAATATTATGAATCACACAAACTGACATTATTCGTAGTATTATCTACGTTCAGTTCATATTACGCAATTCATCTGTTTGACAGTTTTGTATTTTAAATGAAATAACATTTAAACTGTAGAAATAACAGACAAAAATCTCATTTGATTAATAAAAACTGTAAAGAAAAATTATCCGGCAAAATTATGGTCTTTAGCTTTTTCATGCGGCAAAATTTACACCAAATATGATTCTGATATCAATTGAATTGAATATGATTCAGCTGAAATATGTGTCACCATAAAGGAGTTGCTGGGAATGTGGCCGTTTTAGGCCCCCAGATTTGGACTGTCTCTTTCAAACATGTTAGTTATTTGCATACAATCGGTAATAATATATAAAAAATTACAACAGTCCCTAAATTAGACCTTTCACAAGGAGCGGCGACAAACAGACAGACAACGCACATGCACAGCTCAAAACGCTGAAAATAGAAAAACATAACAAGCTGAATTTTTGTACTAAAGAAAATTCGTAACTTGACCATTATCGAGGTATAAGGAATAGGATGTAAAGTTCACTCATCCTCTATAGAAAAGGCAGGATCCTCCGACCAGACGGGTGTTCTGTCTGGTGGGAAACTGCCCGACGATCGATTTCGGGCAGTTATATATATGCTAATCGCACGGCAAACTC
This sequence comes from Agrochola litura, assembly GCA_949152395.1. Lineage (NCBI taxonomy): Eukaryota > Metazoa > Arthropoda > Insecta > Lepidoptera > Noctuidae > Agrochola > Agrochola litura. The sequence goes on from OX424506.1 coordinate 4,576,937, forward strand.
TGCTTGCGCGATGCAGGATTTCGCGTGACGTCAGTGTGACGCGTAGTTCGCATGTTTTGATGTAGATGCCGCTACACCACTATGAGCAATATAGAGAATTTAAGTTTATATGCAAATCAACTCGCGGGCAGACAAACAAAAAGTACGATGAATCAAACCTAATTTTATTCCAATGAATATCGCTTTAATAAAATTAGCTTAAAGAGAGACCTATTCTTAAGGATCCTTCGGATTTATTACTAAAACTTCGTTTCGTATTTTATTTACTTCTAAACTTCAGTTTATCGGCGCTGTAACATTTTCTTTAGAAATTCAATCTTATTCGCCGTGAGTAACTTTAAGATAAATTGGAGCTTGACATCAATGGCGCCGATAATTTTGCTAGATTTTGAGTACCTACCTACAGATTAGTAGATAGGAAATCTGTAACATAATTCTGAATCGGTTATGCATGTTTTGTGCGTGACTGGGGAAGTGTGGGTGTAACATCAGTACTATTTATCTAATACTATTAAACGAGCAATATTTGTAGATATATTTATTTTATTTATTTATTTAACCATTTATGCACACACATATAAACAGACAAGAAGAAAGGAACAGAAAAATATGTACAAAGGCAATGCTTATTTCTAAAGAAGTCTCTTCCAGCATACTTGCGATAGGAAAGTATACAAAAAGAGATGCAGACAACGTGTGTAACCGTATAAGAGAAAATAAAAAACATAAATCAAAGAAGAAAAAAAAACAATTCACTGATTTCAATTTAAACAACATACAATATGAGAATATACTTATATACATACTTCTAAAATAAATATCACTACAATATATATAATTACAATGTGATTTAAAATAACTATGCAACTATGACGAGTTGGAAAGATAGTGTTCTTTCACTCTTCGCTTAAATGCTTCAACAGTATGACAGTTCCTAATGTCAGGCGGTAGTGAATTCCACAACTGAACCGCGTGCACAGTGAAGGAGTAGGAATAGAAGTCGGTTGAGTGGGGAGGGGATTTAAGGAGGTTTTTAAGATGCGACCTGCAAGGTGCATTAAAAGGACGGGCGTAGGAAAAGCGTTCCCGCAGATAGGATGGGGTTTTAGGGTTGTGAAGGACGTTGAATAGCAGACACAATATCCGGGAGTTCCTGCGAAGTCGAATAGGGAGCCACTTGAGTATCTTGCGAAAGTTAGAAACGTGATCATACTTTTTAACCGACTTCCAAAAAGGAGGAGGTTATATGTTCGACGCGTATGTTTGTTTTTTTTTTTTTTTTTTTTTTTTTATGTATTTCCACCGATTTCTCCGTCGTTTGTGGACCGATTTTGAAAATTCTTTTTTTGTTTGAAAGGGTATGCTCCCAAATTGGTCCCATATAAATTTTATTAACCCGGCGAGGATGTGGTGAAAATAGTTACGTGGAGGTTGTGGAGGGTATATTTGACCCTGTATTTCTATTGCATTTTTATAGGCTAAATTTATATTTTTTAGTAAACCATTGAATAACAGTAGATTAGTTGGATATTATTTTATGGATTTTGATTAAAAAAAAACAAGTGCTAATACAAAATATTTTATTTTAGCTAAGGCCTAAAAACAATCAACTTTTGCAAAGCCTTTCGTCCCAAACATAAAAAAAACTATAAATAAGTAAAACTTCTCTTGAAAATTAGGATAATTTGGTATACATATATATTTGGAGATTAATCAATTTCACTAAATAAGTCAGTCTTATATAATACACAATGTTACTGTCTGTTGTTGTAGCACATTCTTGGCAAAACGAAACAGTATGTTCTGGACAAATATATTTATGGCATTCTTCGCAAACGTTGCCAGTCTTCCGATGTCGGGTATAAGGACACACTTGGCACCTTTTTCGTACACCTGGATCTCTGACAGGCGGTTTTTGTTCAGATTCTCCACTGAATTCTCTGATTCTCTTACGCAGCAGTCTCGGCAATTGTGGTATTTCTTTTCGGGCATTCAAGTGTTCAGTAATCTTATCCGTATCCAGACGCTTCCGGTTATTAATTTTGTCCAAAAATACCTTAAAATACAATTACAATAAATCAAAAAATCTTCTGAAATGTTGCACAAAAATGCTACGTCGCGGTTATGGCAGGGTCATATTTACCCTTTTTGACTTCGCGCACGTGTAGCTCCCGTCGCAGGTGGTGGCCGACTGAATAGCGGTGTGCGGCGTGCGGGCGGGTCCCTTAGCAACAGCTACTGACACGTACAAGTTACTACAGCCGCGGAAAAAAAAACTACACTCGATAAAAAATTGACAGGGTCAAATAGACCCCTCCACATCCTCGCCGGGTTAACTTTGCTTGGGTAGTTTTTGAGTTAGCTACAAAATACGTATTTTTTTCCCACTTAGTATGTAGATGATATGATAAGTTCCTGTCACTGGTAGCAGGTAGTGGTATTCGAATGTGTGTGGAGTAGGTACCACAACTAAAAAGTGAAAAATAAAAAACTTTTTACAAAAAAAAAACAACCGACTTCCAAAAAAAAACACTACAAAGTGAAAAATAACTTTAATTTCGGAAGTCGGTGGCAAAAAACCAAAAACAAAAAACCCAAGACACCGACTTCCGAAATTAAAGTTATTTTTCACTTTGTAGTGTTTTTTTTTGGAAGTCGGTTGTTTTTTTTTTGTAAAAAGTTTTTTATTTTTTTAAGGTTAAAAACAAAACGAATGCCGATATTTTGCAAACGCTCAAGTTTATTTAAAAGCTCCTTAGTGGCATCCAAATAACAGGCATCAGCGTAGTCTATGATGGGCTGTATGAGAGTTTGAGCAAGGGAGATTTTGGTGTTCAAGGGCAAGAAGCTCTGGAGGCATTTCAACGAATGGAACGTGTAGTACACTTTGTGACTGACTTTAGCAACATGGGCAGTCCATGATAAGTGAGAGTCCATGGTCACCCCCAGGTTTTTAACCGTATTTGCGTATTCAATCTTAACACCATTCAGGCAGAGTGGAGACAGCGACGCAACATCGAGCCATTTATTTGTTCGAGAACATTTATTTGTTTCTAATCTACTCACATTCTCAAAATCGGCTCTAACGATTTCGATGAAATTTAGATGAAATATAGGGGTTCCGGGGCGAAAAATCGATCTAGCTAGGTCTCATATCTGAGAAAATTTGTTTTTTCCGTATTTTCACCCGAGCAGAGCTCGGTCACCCTAAGTTTAGAACAAGATAATGAATAATGACATGACATTATTGACATTAGAATAATGATCATGACAGCATGGAATTAGTAAGTCCCTACTACCATGGCAGTATGGAATTAGTAAGTACTATTCTATACTATTACCTAAATGAGCATTCTCTATTTTCACCATAGCAGAGCTTGGTGGCCCAGGTAATTTAATTTAATTAAAACGGTTAAAAACAAACCAATATCATTAAAAAAGACATACACATAAAAGAGAAAATTATAAAGTTGAGATTTTAATTTTAACACTTTAATTAATCTCTTTCGTAGTAACCGTACCGTTAGTAAACCTAATGCTTCGAGAAATACCGGCGTAATTTTAAATTTCTTTTAAATTTAAAATCACGCATTTTAAATTTTGTTCTCGAATGCAAGCTTGTGGGCTATCTTTTCTTCTGAATACTTTTCCCTGTTCATATTAGACATCATCCAACCTCAAACCCAAGTCCAAATCTATTTTTAAATCCAATCCAACATGGCGACTGTCCACCTCGACAATCCAATCAGCTAATCTGCACATAAATTAATTGATGAAGACACAGACGCGTTCTGGACATATGAAACACGATTAAGGAGGCAAGACCATGTCTCGCAGATATGCCTACATGTCAGATTATGGTGGTGTGTGCTGATTCTATTAAATGACTTGGTTGTGGTTGGACAGACCATGCTTGATATTTGATTTATGATGAATGATGAAATATATCAAATTTTAAGAAAATGTCCGATATTCATAGTTTAAATACCAGGAATAAACACAACCTTGCTGTACATCGCACACGTCTCCACAAAGTAGGCAACTCATTCATGGGTCAATGTATACGTTTTTACAACAAACTCCCCATTTACATTCGAAACTTACCCATTAAACGATTTAAAATCTGTATTAAAACCAAACTTTGTAAAAAAGGGTACTATACAATTTCAGATTATTTAGAAGATAAAAAAGTTTGGGATTGAACTGCTCGCTCTGCTAAGCCTTGTGATAAAATCATAAAACTAGACATTTTAATTATGTAAAATCAACATATACCAGTTTTATAAACATATTGACATTGTTGAAAATTATATTCAAAATGACATGATTACTTTGTAAAGTATTATATTATTTTAACTATTGTGAATGTGAGGACTATGTGGATATTGTTTTTATTTCTCTGCTAGTTTTAGTGACGGTCTGGCAGTTTGAGTAGTTTATGCGGCCTACCCAAATGTCCTTTCTTTGGTATTGTTCGTCGAGTTGAGCTCCTTAAGTTCTGAGTTGAGCTCCACGATTACTGACAAATGCTTGCACTGACTGGACAGGTCCACTCAAATCTGTGTGGTTCTTTCCTCAAAAGACCTTTTCAGACACTTATCTACATGGTCCTCATATGGCCTGACCAAGATTATGTCTGGACTTTAAAAGAGACTGCGACCTCTGAGTTTGTTTCGGCCTTTCTTCTCAGAGTAGTCAGATAGGAAACGCCGAACTCATCTAGCTTATTTTTAATATTTTTTTATATGACGTGTAAAAGTGATTTTGATATCCTATTTACAGAATAAACAATTTCATTTCATTTCATTTCGATGCGTATGCCCGTTTTGACTAACACTGGGTTGCATAGCTTTTATCGCGGGCTTTGAGCGCGGCGACCGAATCAAGAAATTCAGTAACGTAACGAAAATAACGTAACGAAAATAAAACCTAACACCCCCCACTCCGCCTACCATGTAATGACGTTTCCCATGATAACGTGATGTTGTCATGGGAACGTAATTTTTGTTTTATGTCATCACGTCATCATCCCAAGTGTAGCGTTGACAAATAGGAAGTCTGGAGGTTATAAATGCTATGCAATAGCTTTACCGCGGCAATCCCCGAGTGCCACACGTTTTTTTTTTTTTTATGCGAAATTTTCAAATAATTTCTCCCGCTCTGGGAGGGCGTGTTAGACTCTTACTGACTAAAACCCACCCGTCTTAATAAAAGCTCATAATCATAATAATCATAATCATTTATTCGCTTTGAGAGTAGGTACATAAATGAAGGTGTTCACAAAATGTTGAGATCCCTGTACAATCTACTAATAAGACATGCAAACATTAAAAGTAAATTTTATTACAATAAAAAAACAAATGAAAATCAGAGTCAAATTAAAATTAGCAAAAAAATAAATTAATCAAAAAATTATAGAATTTAAAACTAGCATAATAATAATAATAAAGTAATATACAATGTCAATAATTCAATCTAAAGATTAGGGTCATTTAAAAAATCATTAATTGAATAGTAACACTTATCAAGCAATAGGGCTGTCAGTTTCTTTTTAAACATTTGGATTGGGTAATTTTTTTAAATATTTGGTATTTTATTATAAATGGTGGCTCATTTTTATTATTTAATTTTAAATGCTTAACTCAGCACCGAGAGTTGAAAATTCAACAGTGCAATATTATTTAGGCGTTCATTTTGGTGTTTGCTAGGTTACTGAAAACGGATATGAATGCTTTTGCGGTTAAGGTGACGATAACCGACTTTTAATGATTTTATACTGAAGATCACGTCTAAACGAGTAGTGTTACTGATTTGGAAAAAAATTATGTCAAATTAGAGCATTTTCTTAATAACTAAATATATGAATATTTTAGATTGTTTATATTACATAGTGAAAATAATTTGTAAAGTTATGTCTACCGTGGATAAAAAACTGAGAATCAAGCAAAATCTATTAAATGTATTTTTCTGAAATGTTACGAAAGACAATTTAATTATTGATAATTATCTTAGTTTATTCATGTTTTATTAAAATATCTTTTGTTTTATGTATAATAAATTAATAATGCGTCTAATTTGGGACAACGCTCCTTGATGGGAGAGTCCTATTACTGGCTAAACGTACGACGCAATGAGTGAGCTCAGCACAGAACACGCAAGCTAACCACTCAAGGTCACTGGCATATATCTGCGTCTTAAACATAATACTTACGCAGATAGCATAGCATGACACGAATAATGTAACACTGTATCTATGCATCACACTGATATTGACACTCACATTTCGTCAGTCAAATAAGTTCTGCATTGTAAGTTATGAATGCTACAAAATTATTTATGTGATTTCCAAAAATCGTCATAAATGTAAACATTTCCAGAAATCTGATATTATTACCACTGAATGGCAAACAAGCGTCTAGAGCACGATTATCAACTATCTATGAGTAATTTCTTCGAAGAGAAGACGCGCAAAGGGTCAAAACTCTTTAGGTCTCGAGCTATTTGACCCCGAAGGGCTCAAAGTCAAAGCAATCAAAGAAGACAATTCTTAGAAAATGCAAACAAAATCTTTTTATGACCCACAATTAGTTTAGCGGAAGCGTTACGCTAATAATTGTGGGTCATTGAGAATTGAATATAAGAACTGAGGGAATACTGGGCAAAAACTATTATGGAGCGATTGCGTGTCGTCCGTACCCCGCCCACTCATTTTGTGTAATCAGTCTTTAGACTTGGGCAAAATTAATACATTGGTTGTTAGCATCGCCGCCGCGTCCATATACATCCTTTGGCTGAGTGATGATGGTGTTAACATAAACACCAGAAAGGGGTTAAATACTGAGATGTCGGCTGATAAAAATGTAGAATGTAGACGACTTGGTTTTGTAATTTTTTTATCTCTTGAACTGAAACTATAACTAACTATAACTTTGACATCAATTAATATTTTTTTTCCATAAAAATTCTAATGCATGAGCTCTTAAGTAGTTATTGTTGCTGTCTTAAAAAAAAAAAGTGTGGCACTGGGGGACTGCCGCGGTAAAGCTATTGCATAGCATTTGTAACCTCCATACTTCCTATTTGTCAACGCTACACTTGGGATGATGTGATGACATAAAACAAAAATTACGTTCCCATGACAACATCACGTTGTCATGGGAACCGTCATTACATGGTAGGCGGAGTGGGGGGTGTTAGGTTTTATTTTCGTTACGTTATGGAATTTCTTGATTCGGTCGCCGCGCTCAAAGCCCGCGATAAAAGCTATGCAATAGCTTAAAAATATATAATAGCATTGTGCAGGATAAAATTAAATATTTGCACATCATATTATGTAATGGAAGAATGTAACGGAGCTGTTATAGTTTTAAAATCCTACATTGTAAACCTACAATCCGGCAAATAAATGGATATAATAATCAAAGCAATATTTTGTAACAATTTTTTGTTTAAAAGAGTGTCCGTGGAGTTTCTTGCCCGTTCTTCTCCATAGGTACCTACTACGCTTTGGAATGGGCGACTAGCTTCATACCTATTTCTGACTGACCGATTCTTTGACAATTCAAAAGTGCCTGTAAATGGTTTAATTGAAATAAATGCTTTGAGTTTGAGTTGAGTTTGAGTTTGATATGATTTGATTTGATTTCAAATTGGGATAGCGCAATTTTCTCTAAGAGATCCAATTCTTTGAATAGTTTCCACATTATGACAAAACTAACCGGTAAGACAGTTGTAATTAGTGCCATCTGCAAATCATGATAAATAACTGTGTTAGTGAATCAAACAGATATTTAACATCGCGACAATTCTCGTAGATTCATTCACAACGAAATAATTTCAAAGTCTACCCATTATTGCTATTGCTGAAGTGACAGACACAGCTATCGGGACCATGGAGCTATTAAAGTTCAGAGTAGTTGTGTTGAAAATATATAAGAATAAAAAACATGCCACAACTTGAAATAGGAGGCTCAGAAACTGTTACATATTAATTTTAAATGTTAAGATTACACAAAAAAAATGCTGTGAGAAAAAGGAAAGCAGAAACTGTTACCTACATATTCTTCTCAAACAGAAATTTTACCACAGATGAATACAGATGAGACACTCCGCATTTTAAGGATGAAGCTACAAGTAGGTACGCGGCGAGCTCGACTTGTCGAATTCAGTGGGCGTAACGTAGACAGAAGATACAAAAGATACGCGATAGATAGAGAGGCAACTTCTAGGTGAATATATTTAACTGTCGGTAATTAGCGCTGTGCGACCTGAATTGCACTTTATTGTATCGTTGCAAGAGTCGCTTGTTATTTAAATTATTTTGCGGAGTGTCCCATCTGTACTAATTTGTGATTTTACTAAATTATTATTATGGGTGTGAGAAGAGAAAATCTTTTTATTACCCGTAGGTACCAAATTCAAATTTTTTTTTCACATAAACCTACATCTATGAAACGTCAGAAACTAGGTGCACGTTTCCATTTGGTCGTTTCTATGAAGAAGAGCCGGTAAGAAACTCCACGATTACTCTTTAAAAAATAATTACCTCAATCAATTAGATTAATGGTCACTATGACTTATAAATGGTATCTGCAGATTGTTCGACGTAACTTGAACCCCTACTAGATTCTAAAAAGCTTTGACAGGAGTCTAAAAGTGGATGGGTTTATCACTAAAAAGAAATTGATACATAGACGGCTAATGAAACCCATTGGGTCAAGAGTGTCTAGACATAGTGACATTTAGAAAGAAAGAAAGAAAGAAAAATATTTTATTTGGGACACGCACAGGAAATACAAAACAGTAATAAAAGATAAAAAAATAATTAACAAAAATCAAAAGGAGCATTTTAAAAACTTACAAACAAAATTAATAACGACCTGTGCGAGGCCAAAAAGGCTCCTATCTCAGCATGATGCTGCGATATTTAAAAATAAATAAATACCGCAGCGCTGGTATTCTGATAGGGCCCGCTGTGATGCCACGGACATGCCTACGGACAAATAAATCCCACTAGGGGATTACAAAATAAAACAAAATAAAACAATAACAATATAAAAAATCAAAACTATTGTACAAAAATAAAAAATAAAGTAAAAAAAAAAATCAACGCACACCCGATACGACGTTCCAACAACACTTGTCCATGCATGGTGACAAGCGAAGGAACGCGCGCAGGAGTGTATCTGTATTATATACTCTGTGAAGTGTGATGCATTAAAGTACTCTGTGGATGCAATCGGCTGTCAATTTATTTGTGCAAAGTATTTTTGGAGTAAATATAGAAATGATATAATAATGATCAAAGAATTTAATTTAAACAGCGATAACACAGTGATGGAAAGACAAATGTGTATTGGATTGCCATTGTTAATTCGTCCCCTTAGTATCACTAAACCGTATCTCGATTCTGTTCAATTTGAAAAAAATGATAAAACAGATAAAAAATTTCGTGACACGATACAATAATGAAAATATAATTACTAGATACCTTTCAAAGCTATTACGTTTAAAGCATAGAATATGTTTAGAGACCTCCCCGTGTGCCTGGGGGCTGGAGTTCCCTTATGGATGCGTCCGGGGGGAAGGCCAGTCTCCGGGACGGTGCACCCTGGGGTACGGACAATGACTCTCCAGTTAGGGGTCTCGTTGTCCGTATGCCAATATCCTGTCGGTGGAACGCTCTAACGGGTACTCACTAGGGAGCACTCGTTGAGCAGCGTTTAGAGGAGGAGCGGGCTCGGCGTGCACTAACCCTGCCGTCGGGCGGGCAGGAGGAAGTCTTTTCTCCTGTCACCGCTGGTCTCGTAGCCCCGAAGAGTGTCAAGGTCATGTCTCTGGCATTTGACGGGGGTCGAGGGTCTTGGCTTAATCGCCCGGGCCGCGAGGTAGAAAACCTCTATAAAAAATCACCCCAAACCTCCAAGCGGCGGCGCACCGTGAGGGAGGTTGTTAGCTTGACTAATGGGTAGCTTAATTAGTCACTAGTGCGAACCACTATTTTTTGAGACAATATAAAGTTAATAACTCGTGGGAACAAATATGGAATATAAAAACAAAAACAAAACAAACAGAAAGGAGGAGAGTGATGTGGGGTCGGAGTCCGACGCTGCATCTGGCGCGGAGGGCTCTAGCCAGAGCTCGGGGCGCGAAGTGGTGGGGGCTGACGGAATAATCCGAAAAATTATTCCGGAAGCGCCCCAATTCAGGAGATGGTGAGTGGTCCTCCGCCGACGACAGGCGGAAGATCCACACCAGCCGGCGGGGCAAGGCCCGGGCAAAAATTAAAGGTGTGGGTAGAGGACTCACCACCAAGGAGGTTGGTAAGTCAAGCCAGACCAGCCCAGCTGAAATGGCCAAGCGAGCCGAGAGACTCGCCACGGAGGGACACCATTCTGGAGGGACCAGCAGCGTGGCAGTCCCCTCAGAGGCCTCAGGGGGTGAGGCGGACGTCGCTGGCGGCGCTAATCCACAGCAAGAAGCCAGGTTTGCGGAGGTCGTGGAAGCCGCGATCAGGGCTGTGGCCTTGAAGAGGATTCAATCCTCTAAGGACAAGGCCATACCCGCGGCCACGGCCTCTATTTTGGCGGCAGCGAAGGAGCTGCACTTTGGGCCTCCGTCGGACGGTATGTCCGAGATGCGGGCGGAGGTCGCAAAGTTGACTGCCGCCATGGAGCTTCTCCGAAAGGAGAACGAGAAGCTCCGAGCGGACCTGGCTGGGCTGCGAGCAGCCGGCCCCCGGGAGGCGCCGCAGGGAGGGGAGCGGCATGGGCAGAGGCCCGTGCCTGTGCCTGCGGAGGACCGGGTTCTGGCCCTGGTGCGGCAGGAGATGGCTGCCCTGCGGAGCAGGTTCTCCGCCCTAGAGGCTATCGTCCTGCGTCCCCCATTAGCAGCGAGCCAGCCGGCCTTAGACCAGCGGAAGGCAGCGTCGTATGCCGCCGCCGCATCTGCCGCGGCCAAGCCAGGCCAAGGCAGGCAGGGGCAAGCCAATGGCGGAGCGGCTGCGCAGGCGACGAAGGCCCCGGCTCGGACGGCGAGGGCTCCGGCCCAGGCGGCGGCGAAACGACCACCTCCGCCTCCTAAATCTTCTCCTCCGGCCGATGCCGGATGGCAAGTAGCCGGGGAGAAGGAAAAGGCCGGTAAGGCGGCGAGGAAGGCGAAGCAAAGGAAGGCGCGGCGGCAACGGCGCAAGGAGAGAAGCGTCGCAGCTAGGCTCCGCGCCCCGAAGTCCGCAGCTGTGGTGGTCACACTGCAGCCGGAAGCGGAGAAAAGGGGCGTGTCCTACCAGCACGTGTTCGCGACGGTGGACGAGGTGATGGACCTAGAGGAGATCGGTGCAAAAAAGGGCATAAAGGTCAAAATCACGGCAACCGGGGCCCGGATGCTGGAGGTCCCTGGTGCGGCCAGTGGCCCGGCCGCTGACGCTCTGGCCGAAAAGCTCCGGGCTGCCCTAAATGCGGACGAGGCCCGAGTCTCCAGGCCCACCAAGTGCGCTGACTTGCGCATCCAGGGCCTGGACGACTCCGTGACGGAGGCAAAGGTGGTGGCCGCCGTCGCTAAGGCTGGAGGGTGCTCTGTCGAGCAAATCAAGGCAGGCACCATCCATGCTGATCACACGGGGATGCAAACCATTAGGGTGAGCTGCCCCGTGACGGCGGCCAAAAAGATAGCCGGGGAGGGCCAAAGGCTCTTGGTGGGCTGGGTTTCGGCGCAGGTCAAACTGCTGGAGCCCAGACCTCTGAGGTGCTTCCGTTGCCAGGTGGGCAACCACGTGGGGGTCAAGTGCACCTCGGAGGTAGACCGCAGCAACCTCTGCTTTCGCTGTGGTCAGCCCGGTCACAAGGCCGGCTCGTGTGACGCCACGCCGCACTGTGTCGTATGTGCGGCGGCTGGCAAGCCGGCCGATCACCGGGCTGGGAGCAGGGCTTGCGCTCCACCCGCCGAGGCCAGAGGCAGGGGCAAGCGCTCCGCCACCACCACCGTCACCGCCGCAGCCGCCGCCACTTCCACCGGGGTCGCTGCCGTGTCCACCGTCGTCGTTGCCGCCGCCGTTGCCGCCGCAGCAGGGCCCTCGCAGGGGGCTCGGGGGGAGGAGGGGGCTGACATGGAATGCCAGTAACGGCCCCATTACGCCTCCTCCAGGCGAACATCAACCACTGCGCCGCCGCTCAGGATCTATTGCTCCAGAGCATGGCGCAGTGGTCGATTAACATCGCCGTGGTCGCTGAGCCGTACTTTGTCCCGCCCAGGGATGACTGGGTGGAGGACCTGAGCGGCTCAGTGACCCTCATTTCGTCGGCCGCCGCCGGTACTCCGTCCCTCGAGTCGGTCAAGAGAGGACGGGGTTGCGTTGCAGCACGGTTCGGGGAGATTGTCGTGGTGGGTGTTTACTTCTCCCCGAACCGAACTCTTGCCGAGTTCCACAACTCCCTTGCGGAGTTAAGAGTCGTCGTCGTCGGGTTTGGTTCCCTCCCCGTGCTCGTGCTCGGGGACTTCAATGCCAAGAATCTGGCTTGGGGTTCCCGGTATACGGACACACGGGGCAGGATGGTGGAGGACTGGGCCCTGGAGACAGGCCTGGTCGTCCTAAACCGGGGTTCTGTCCCCACGTGCGTGCGGATGCGGGGTGAATCGGTGGTGGACATTTCGTTCGCCAGCCCCGCTCTGTCGCCTCGTGTTATTGACTGGCGCGTCATGGAGGGGGTGGAGACCTATTCCGATCACCGGTACATCCGGTTTGACGTCTCCGCCCAGACCTCGAGCGCGTCGGTCCGACAGGCCCCGAGTGGTCCGCGGTGGGCGCTGAAGCAGCTGGACCGGGAGCTTCTCCTGGAAGCCTCGATCGTGCAGGCCTGGGTGTCATCACCGGACAGGCCTGCCGACATCAATGACGAGGCGGAGTGGTTCCGGGAGGCCATGTCCAATGTGTGTGACATGGCAATGCCCCGGGTCCATCCTAGACGTGCTTCGCGCCAGGTGTACTGGTGGTCGCAAGAGCTGGAGGCTCTGCGCAGGGCGTGCGTAGCTGCGCGACGCCGGTACGCCAGGCACCGCAGGCTCCGTATCCGCCCTTCGGATACGGAAGCCATCCAGGCGGAGCTGTACGAGGGGTACAGAGCGGCGAAGACCGCCCTCCAAGCGGAGATCCTGCAGGCCAGGGCACTGGCCCGAGAGGAGATGCTGGAGACTCTGAACAGAGACCCGTGGGGGCGCCCATACAAGATGGTGCGGGAGAAACTCCGCCCATGGGCTCCCCCGCTGACGCAGAGTCTCCGGCCCCAGCTTGTGGGGGACGTGGTGAGCGCTCTGTTCCCTTCTAGAGGGGATCATACCCCTCCGCCCATGGCTCCGCCTACTGCGGTGCCCGATGCGGACCACACCGACGACGACGATGCTCCAGAGGTGACTGAGGTAGAAATGAGAGTGGCGGTACGCAAAATGAGTGCGAAGAATACCGCCCCAGGACCCGACGGCATACCTGGAAAAGCCTGGGTCCTGGCCATGGGGGCTCTCGGGCCTCGACTAAGGGGGCTCCTAAGCGCATGCATAGAGAGGGGCCAGTTCCCACTTCGTTGGAAGACGGGGAAACTGGTCCTCATCAAGAAGCCGGGGCGCCCAGCGGACTCTCCGTCCGCTTATCGGCCCATTGTGCTGCTCGATGAGGTGGGCAAGCTCTTTGAAAGAGTCATTGCGGACCGCCTTGTCGGGCAGCTGGTGCGAGTGGGGCCGGATCTGGCGGAGAGCCAGTTCGGCTTCCGCAGGGGGCGCTCTACGGTGGACGCCATCATGCGCGTGTGGGCCCTCACGACGGGGGATGCTGTGGCCCGGGGTGGGGTCGTCTTGGCGGTGTCTCTAGACATCGCCAATGCCTTCAACACCCTGCCCTGGAGTTGCATCAGGGAGGCACTCCGGTTTCACCGGATGCCGACCTACCTCTGTCGTGTGGTCGAGGCCTATCTGACGGACAGGGCCGTCATCTACCCCGGTCACCAAGGAGAGTGGAACCGGCAAGAGATGTCGTGCGGTGTTCCACAGGGTTCGGTCCTGGGGCCGCATCTGTGGGACATCGGATACGACTGGGTGCTGCGCGCCGACCTCCCTAGCGGCGTCAGCGTCGTTTGTTACGCTGACGACACGCTAGTCCTGGCGCAGGGGAGGTCGTACCAGGCGGCGGCCGATTTAGCGACACGCGGGGTTGCGACAATCGTTGACAGGATCCGGCAGCTGGGACTCGAGGTGGCCCTGCACAAGTCCGAGGCCATGGGTTTTCATGGTCCTCGGAATGCGCCACCGTCGGGTTCCCAGGTAATGGCGGGAGGGGTTCACATCGGTGTCGAGTCGACGATGAAGTATCTGGGACTCGTCCTCGACAGCCGGTGGAATTTCGTCGAACACTTCCGACGTTTGGCTCCCAGACTGGACCGGGCCGGGGCTGCCTTGAAGCGGCTCCTGCCCAATCTGGGAGGTCCAAACGCCTCCTGCCGGAGGCTCTATGCGGGGATCGTGCGGTCCATGGCCCTTTACGGGGCGCCGGTGTGGGCGCGTTCATTGAGGCTGCGGCCAGCCCGCCGGTTGAACGCGTCCCAGAGGGTCATGGCCATCCGGCTGGCCCGAGGATACCGCACGGTCTCCTGCGAGGCGGCGAGCCTCCTTGCCGGATTACCGCCATGGGATCTGGAGGCAAAGGTCCTCGCGCACATCTGGGAGTGGCGCGAGGAGGCGAAACGCCGGGGCTTAACTCCGATGCCGCAAGAAATCGCGGCACAGCGGACAGAGCTCCGGCGGGATCTCATGGCGTCATGGAGAGTGCGATTGTCGCAACCCCGCGCTGGGCACGCCACAATTGCGGCGATAAGACCCCTCTTTGAGGAGTGGCTTGAGAGGCGTCACGGCGTCCTCACCTTCCGCCTGACGCAGGTCCTCACCGGACACGGGTGCTTCGGGAGGTACCTGTTCAGGATAAGGCGGGAGGAAACACCCGGGTGTCACCATTGTGTGGATCGGCCTGAGGACACGGTGGAGCATACGGTGGAGGTCTGCCCGGCTTGGGCGGAGCAACGCCGTGTCCTCGTGGAGGCGATCGGCGGCGGTGATCTCTCGCGTCCGGCCCTGGTTCAGGCCATGGTACGGAGCGAGAGGAAATGGCAGGCCGTCACCTCCTTCTGCGAAGCGGTAATGCTCGCGAAGGAGGAGGCGGAACGCGTGAGGGAGAGGCAAATTTCGCGCCCTCACGCCCCTAACCGCCGCAGGAGGAGACGCCCGGGGCGGGAATCGCGAGCCGATTTCCGGCCACCGTAGGCGCGGGCTTGCGGACGGTGAGCAATGGGTAGCTCGCCGTCCGATAAGGACCAAGCCCGGGTTGACGGCGCGTTGTGTTCCACGCGCGCCTCAAAGAGATGTCAGCAGAATTGACGGGGTCCGTTAGGGCCAATGCCTGCCGGGGGTTCGAAGAAAACCGATGGGGACATCGTGGCCCCCGGCAACAGGGCAACCGAAGGAACACGGGTGGGTTTTAGTCAGTAAGAGTCTGACACGCCCTCCCGCTCCACCCAGAGCGGGAGAAGTTATTTGATAATTTCCCACCCAGAAAAAAAAAAAAAAAAAAAAGGGCTGCAAAGAAAATAACTGATTATTATTAAAAGTACTATTTATTATATGTTTAAAATTCAATTGTTTGGAATAAGGTTCTAGATACGTTTTTGTGTTGCTAACTTTTTAAAAAAATATTATGTTAATTTAAAATGAGATATATTAGGTTTTATTCTTCAAAGATATTTACTATGGTAATTAAGAGGATACAATATAACAAAACTCAAGTGTACATTTAAGATACAAAAACTTATTACAAAAAAAATACAACCGACTTCCAAAAAAACACTACATTGTGAAAAATAATTTCGGAAGTCGGTGTCTTTGGTTTAGAATTTTCGTTTTTGCCACCGACTTCCGAAATTATTTTTCACTTTGTAGTGTTTTTTTTGGAAGGCGGTTGTATTATTTTTGTAAAAAGTTATATTTACACTTTTTAGTTGTGGTACCTACCCCACACAAATTCGATTACTACTACCTGCTATGTAAATAACAGTGACAGGAACTTATTATATCATCCACATACTAAGTGGGAAAAAATACGTATTATTGAAGCTAACTCAAAAACTACCCAAGCAAACTTAGTGTAATTTATATGGGACCACCTCTGAAGTATAACCTACTAAACAAAAAAGAATCATCAAAATCAATTCATAATTGGCGGAGTAATCGCGTAACAAACATAGAAAAAAAAAAAACATACTGTCGAATTGAGAACCTCCTCCTTTTGGAAGTCGGTTAAAAATACTACTACACTACACTACTCTATGGCTACCTAAATTACATTCTTTCTTCTTTTTAAAATACCAAAACTAAAATAGCATGTATGCTTAGGTTTTTAAGGTTCCGTAGTAAACAAGGAACCCTTATAGTTTCGTCATGTCCGTTTTGGATTCAGGGATCCATTTGTGAAATATTAAGCTTTAAAGTGCTAATTTTTGTTAGAGTCAAGTGTCCCCCCCCCTGCCAGCAAAATTTTTGGTTTAGGATATGTGAAAAAAATCACAGCAGTAGTTTATATAACGAAACTAAAAGGAAAACTATCACAGCTAAGTAGGCTCTACAAGTTAACGAGTAATAATCGACCGACTTATATTTGCAGTTGCAAAAACATGTTTTCCCATACATCCCGAATGGGAGAACTACAAAGTTAAGTTTGTTTTTGGGATAAATTCATCCCAACTACTGAACTCTTCATTGTGCGTGGTCCGATACGCACATGGCCGGTTTTTTTACCTCATTTTCTTTAGTTTTTATACCGTAATCATGCATACAAGTTCAAACCTGCAATGACCTTGGGAAAAACATTTTGAGATACGTTTTTGTTAGACTAAATAATTCTTAAGATAATTTAGATACGCTATTGTTTTACCCAATTAAATTTTAAGTAAACAAGTGTAGATAAGTTATCTAAACAACATTCGATATTCAAAAACGGCACACTAACCCAAGCGTGCTACTGACGCACCAAACAACAAACACGTGCGCACACGCATACGCTTTGTTTATGTGGGCATTCATCGTTTAACTCTAAATGATACACAGACGTATCTTAAGATAAATTACTGTTTGTTTCTATTTTACGAATATTAAAGATACGTCAACCACCATTTTAGGAATAAAGTGTCATCGAGATACGTGTCTTTGTGACTAAACAGAACCTATTATTTTGAGATAGATGGTATAATTAACTTGAAATTGATCAAAATCGTGATAAGTTTTTGTGTTATTAAGGGGACGAATTATGCTACCAAAAACATAGTGTCAATCCTGTTAAAAGTCGTACAAATGAGAAACGCTTTGGAAGCGATTGCCACTTGTTTGGATGAAGAAAGAGGTAGGAATGCCATCAAAAAAAAAAAACAGTGGCACTCCGGGAGTGCCGACAGAAGTGAAAACTTGAAAAAAAATCGGCACCGCGGTAATCAATGCGTTGATGTCTTTTACTCCACGCACCGCGGTAATCAACGCGTTTCTGTCTTTTTAATGGTCAAAAGCTGGTGTCGTAACAGTGTCGTGAAATCAATGATTTAGTCCCATCTAAAAAATGCCCAACGCGCCTAAAGAAATTTTCACTTCAAAAATGTAAAAAAAATACCCACCATCCAAATGCCTTCATAGCTTCACGCTTACTGCAGTCACCAACAAAATGTACCATTCCCGAGACAAATTGACAGCGGAAGTCTCGAGCCGGGACAGCCTTCTCCGGCGACTGATTATTGCATTTCAATATTCAATGGATGCAAGACGAACAAGTTTCCTATCAGAAATTAGTTTTGAATAGCACTCTCAGTTTTGGGTTGGGAACTTAGAAGTATCTAGGTAGCTAAATATATAATTGGCTGTTGTAATTTTGGGTCAGGAAAATGTGATAGGATGACTTTTATTTTAGATAATTCAGTAGGTTTCCATTCGAATACACCATCGCTAACTGATGATGATTTTATGTTAAGGTTGCCATCATCGTCCCTACTCTTCTTCTCATCTATAAACAGACGGCATGACGTTGTTGCCTTGGACGGTGGGTAGGCCTCTGGCATAGGACGCAAACTGTGTCGACTCCCTTGCGCCATCTCATTTTCTTAGCACGACGGGATGTGCTGGCGCCGCTACTGCGGCTGCTGAGACCCTCAAACGACGCAATTATACTGTAACCTTATTGATAAGTACAGTTTTGAGCCGTTTGGGGTTGAAAGTCTCAGGTCATGGGGCCCGACTGCGCGTCTCCTTTTCAAGGATATTTCACGCCGAGAACACTGGACACTGGTGGACACTTCACGTGACCAGAGGGCTGGCTCGTTCTTTGGCCAAAGAATTAGCATTGCTATTCAACGTAGCAGCGCTGCCAGTCTTCTGGACCCGTTTCCGGATGACAGCGATGCGTACGAGCACTTCGACACCTAAGTGTTCTTTTCTTTTTGTATTTATTTGTATAATTAGTCATTTAATTTTAAGATTGTTTAGAAAATTTGTCATCTATGATTATCATAACAAATCATTGTGCATCTAAAAATATATTATGGTTAAATCATCTTTACATAGAGTGTGCCATCAGTCCTCCTCAAAAATTTGGTAAGAACAGACCTGAGTTCTCTGACTTTGAGGGCTTCTAACTTGTAACGATTCCCATAGTTTATTTGTATGAGAACCGGAACCCTTTCAGAGGCACTTAGAAGTCTTGATGTAAAAACAGTGGCTATCGTAAACCTAACATAATACATATATACTGACGACGGCATTCGGCAAATAAAGTTTGACCTTGCAGGTCGCTAGGTCAATCCACAAGGCTATTCAATCAGAAGTTGGCTTTGAATTGCGCTCTCGTATTAGCTTCGGAACAAAGTGGGAATATTGCTATAGCTAAATATGTTAGCTATTGCAATTTCGGTCTGAAGTTTATCCGCGAATATTACAATGTGCTCTCTATATTATTGTAGTAAACTAAGCTTTAAACTAAGCTCGATTAGCGGGAAATTGGTTAACAGTTTATAATTAACGTAGCTCATTAGGTAATTTTTCGCAGAACTAATCAGTTTACTCATTGATAAATTAACCTGAAACTATCCTGTGTGTTTAGTAATTAAATATCCGACCTTCCGCCCCTTCCCGGAAATAGAAAATTTGTATATTGAATGTCGTGTACACCTGTAATTAGTATTTATATAAGAACTGTTAAATTTTAACATTTAATGGACAATATACTATGCTGTTGGCGTACCTATTTTTAAATAAATATGTCAGCTAAGGTTAGCCTCGACGGTCTAACAAACTCAACTGCTAAGCGTAGAGTCTAGTACCCTGATTATGTAATGCATGATCAATTACAATTTGTTTCGATTTGTAACAGATTGCTAATCCATTGTTTCATAAGTTGCAAAAAAAAACTGCTCAACAACGTAAATAACGCAATGAATTTTGTTGAACTGTCAAAATGAAACAAATTAGTCATAATCGTTTACGAAAATAAGTTACGCAATTAGGGTACTGGGTTATATTCCCGCACCAGGTAATGTTATTTCGCTTTTCATTGCGTTTGGGACTGTGACATACATTACCTAATGGGAAAAAGTGTGAATCCATTTAAATAAAATTATGTTTCTTTCTGGAAGTAGATTTTTTTAATATACTATCACATGTCAATATCAATAAATATTTTTTAAACTGAGAAAAAAAATCCAAAACTGACTAAGAGGTCATAGTCTCTTATAAAGTCCAGATATTATGTGAGTCTAACAATGCAGGATCATGTATGGAAAGGCCTTTGAAGAAAGAGCTATTGCAGCTTTAAATTGACCTGTCCCGACAGACAACATGCAGTTGTGAATGCTCATGCTCAAATCTTCAGATAGCTCCAAAAGAAGTCAACGTGATTATCGGAGACTTCGCTTACTACGTGTTAAAACGGCTCTCATGCGTAAGAGTGTATTCTGCATGGCCTCAAAATAATACAACAAGGTACCAAAGGCATTAACTATTATAAATATAAATTTTCCAATAGTGCAACATTGGAAAATTTATATTTATAATAGTTGATGATATTGCCGTCTGTGATATTCGTATTTATTTGTAAATGATAGTAAAAATTGATTTATAGCAAAAACATACTTTATATTAGCAGAAAATGTGACAGAGTGGTATAAGATCATGAATAAAACATATTTTATAAATACATATGTATTATTTTAATATGTTTTCTAAAAGTTCCTTTAGTTAATTAATGTATTACAAATGTAGAAGTTATTTGACCAAGAGTATTCGATAGAATAAAATAAAAGATTTCGTGACGGAGGTGTAAATTTTTTTGTCGAATCCATCTTTCAGGTCTTGAAAATCGTACAAAAATCTATAAACTTCTCGGCCAACAACTTTTTCCGATAGAATAGAAAATCTGCTATCAGAATATATATATATACTGACGAGGAAGCTTCATATTTTTTTTTTCGAAATTGAGCTAATGTTTTATCAAATTGTTGGTTAAAAAGAAGAACGACCCAGGTAGGGTAGGTAGGGTAGGTAGGGTAGGTAGGGTAGGTAGGGTAGGTAGGGTAGGTAGGGTAGGTAGGGTAGGTAGGGTAGGTAGGGTAGGTAGGGTAGGTAGGGTAGGTAGGGTAGGTAGGGTAGGTAGGGTAGGTAGGGTAGGTAGGGTAGGTAGGGTAGGTAGGGTAGGTAGGGTAGGTAGGGTAGGTAGGGTAGGTAGGGTAGGTAGGGTAGGTAGGGTAGGTAGGGTAGGTAGGGTAGGTAGGGTAGGTAGGGTAGGTAGGGTAGGTAGGGTAGGTAGGGTAGGTAGGGTAGGTAGGGTAGGTAGGGTAGGTAGGGTAGGTAGGGTAGGTAGGGTAGGTAGGGTAGGTAGGGTAGGTAGGGTAGGTAGGGTAGGTAGGGTAGGTAGGGTAGGTAGGGTAGGTAGGGTAGGTAGGGTAGGTAGGGTAGGTAGGGTAGGTAGGGTAGGTAGGGTAGGTAGGGTAGGTAGGGTAGGTAGGGTAGAAATGTTAAAATCCTAAACATGCACATTCATTGACTGTTAGGCGGAACGAAGTTTGCTGGGTCAGCTAGTCCTACATATATAATTATATATTCCTTCAAAATTTACAAAACATTAGGTACCATATTTCGTAATTATAGTTATTTTTAATGCTATATCCTCACAGCCGATAAACGGAACGCTGTAAGAAATAGTTTTTAGAATCCATAAATAAAGTTCTTATGAGCGATATCAATCAAAAAAATGATAATTAAAACTTTTTGTTTCTTGATCAAACTGACCCCCAAAATAAATTTAAAACAAGTATTTTTTGGGCTTTGACTGGTGACCTGTGCGAGTAACAGAGACATAACCACAATGCTAAAATACAATAAATTTTTACGATCTCGAGAAAAACCTCTGTGACAGACGGACAAAAAAGTAATCGCATAAAGGTTCCGTTTTTATTAAGTTCGGAACCATGAAAAACAGTTTGAAAGTACTTTTATAAGGTTATAAAGGGCGTTTAAACTAAATCTTGGCTCAGTTTGTGGAGATAGTGATACAAGGGGTATCACTATCTCCACAAACTGATTGTATTAATGTGTAAAAACATAATGAAAAATTGCTGTAAATTGTTCGAGAATAATCTAAATAGCTAAATCAAAATTCAAAATATTTTATTTCACATAAACCTACAAGGGCACTTATGAAACGTCAGAAGCTAGGTGCACGGTTCCAATTGATCGCTTCCTATGGAGAAGAGCCGGCAAGAAACTCCACGGTTACTCTTTTCAAAATAAATGGTTTCTACAATGTTTTCAAATTACAGTGTTAGTAGGTATGGGAGGACAGTGTAGGCTTATCAAGAAGTACCAGGTACTTAGTGAAATAGAAAATGGTCCACAAGTCTACAGCCTACAACGTTCTCACATTCACAAAATCTAAAAGAAAAACATCTATATAAAAGATAAACAAAATAATAAAATAAGGACCTATTTAAACCAAATGACAAAATTGCCACTACAGCTGTAACAAATCTAATCAACACTCGGAATAGGATTTCTTCCTGATACAAGTCTGGATAGTAGTAGGTAACCACGTAATAAATAGCAATGACGACGAGGAAGTTTCTCTTTAAACAATATTCTTATTGTTACAATAAAATAATTGTTTAATGTCCCGTAGGTTACTAATTTCAGTATTAACAGTACTTTTTTTATCCACATCGCGGAAGTTCTTGGCCAGCATCTCACCTGGTGGCAAGTGATGAAATCAAAATTGACAGACAAGAGCAAACTAAGAAATAAAGTTTCAATGTAACCTTTTTGTAAGTTTCCGAGAATCTTTCCCAGCTACTTCATTTGTAAATTCTTCCTAGAACATTTAATTTTCTTCCACAAAGTTTTAAAATTAAAACTAATTTAGTTGAGGTTCAATGAGAGTTTTACACTTTTATTATGTCTACAGAGAAAATCTGCTTTCCTTTAATACTTTGCAGACATATTTAAAATAAACTGTTGATGGTAAGATAGATTTTAATTAAATAAAGTACTTTTACAAGCATTAAAAAAAAATACAAATACTGAGTTTGTTCTTATTAAGGCGAACGCGCCAGGGTTGCCAGTTTGCAGTTCAGTATCAGCTTCAATAATTAAAATCATCGACACAACTTTCTCAAGTTCATTACCTTATTGAATGACTACGTATTTCATTTTATATTATTTCAATAAGACAGTTGTACTGATGATTCTTATGATCATAATACTGTAAAAACACATTTGTTGTGGTCGCGGATCATATTTTGATCAATGTACAACCTGACACTGACCTGCAGATTGCAAAAATCGTAAGAAAATTTAAATTTTACGGGCTAACTTAGCGCATCCCATATGGGACAGCAGGAATGACAATAGGGAAACAAAGAATTTCTATTTAGTCCGTCCGATAATAAAAAAAATATTTATAAAAAATTACTTAGATAAAACGCATTAAAGTTGGGGAGTGGGGGTCACTACGTCACAAATAAGTATAAAATCTACATACTCGTGACGTGATGACACCCCCCGACTCTTGCTCGAAAACGAGGTGCCAGCAGTTGTTGCAGCTGAGCACGTAGCTTTAAATACTCCGCATAATAACCATGATGAAAATATAATTTTGATCCAGCCTGTCCCTTCTTGCTGTCCTCCCCTCAGCGAAGAACTAAGCCGAGGTTCGTACCCCACAGGAGGTGCCCTTATCGAGCATTCGCTTAATTTTCATTTAGAATAGTTTAAACTCTCCTGGCTTGAGGCTCTAAGTGTAGAAGCTTAAGGCCATCACAGGAAAAATCCGGTTAAGCAGCCAAGACCTTAGTGGTCAATAACTATGAGAGGCCATAGATGAAAAAAAAAAACGTGATGACACATTTTAACTCAATGTATCGCCGTAATCTTTTGATTACGTAAAAAAGAAAAAAATACGTGTCCAATATTTTTTAATAATTTAGCTGACGCACAAAAAAATATGTTTTTGTCATCATCCCTTTTGCACGAAAATAACCGAATGTGATCAGCTCATCTTAACCGCGTTCATGAGCTGTTAGTAACAATGATGACATTGTCGTGAAATATCGACACTGACAAAGAACGCAATTTAGTTATTTAGATCACGGTCAGTTTCATTGGTGACTTACCCTCAATCGGTTTTTTTTGTCTTTAATTTATAAACATTAATTTGAAGACCGATCAGTTTTATATTGTTACTCACTCAATAATTCTTTTTGGGATTTCTCTCATACTTTTTCTCGATGGAAAATGGTTTCAGGATTTTGTAGGTACTAAACCGTATTTATTGTCTTGATATAAAGAAGGTTTTGATGAAACCTAACGGTGCCAGTAGATACCGACAATACGCGTAATGTAATGTGCACCTGCCGTGCTCCTGTTTTGAAATATTGTTTTAATTCGTTCACTGTCACTATTTTCAAAAACTGTGTCATCCATCATCTCAAACTTGTTTCTTATGTGACTAATATTTTATCACAACATTAAATTTTCTCAGAGACACAATAAAAAAAAAAACCTCAATAATGCATTTATTTAGAGCACACTAACAAACGAAACCGAAAGCAAATTAATAAGCGGCATTTTGTCATTCAAAATGTTTCTCTTTCAACTATATTCTCTAAAACACGAGCTACAATTGTATGTAGGTACCTTTTTATTAAAGTTTCAGTGAGCGAACCTCGTCGGTCAGTCTCAATGCACGTGCAATTTCAGGCGTTCAAACTTTAGTTCGGCTTTAGTTCAAACGTTAAAAGGAAGAACAACGCTTGTTACTCATTTTTGTTCCATTTCTATTGCTGCTGCGGCTTTTGTTTCTATTTCCAAAATTCATGTTACATCACACATAATACTATGAAAGGCTAATCTCCAATTATAATTTAATCTGCTCTAAAATTTCATCGCTAATTGGCCAAAATAGCAATAGCAATTGAGAAGGATTAAACATAGAAATGTTGGTAGTTGGGTTTGTGATAGGGTTGTAGCAGCTGGTGACTACCGCCACTACCGCCTGACATATGGTAAAGGGTCAATGAGAAGCTAAAAAATGTGATTTTAATGACCGAAACATACCTAAACATACAAATATTTTTGTTTTAACTCTTTTAATATTGCCAGTGATTCCCAAACTAGACAGTTAGTCCGTATCTTGGCACTCAGGAAGCTATTTTCTAGACTTGAGTATAATTATTGCAGAAAATTCAAACCAAAAAAAATTAATTCACAAAAAATCATCCAACTAAGTAAGATATTTTCCCGTAGAAAATGTTAAAAAACATCTCACGGTCTTCATCTTACTTACGCAAAAATAATCCTCTACTTAATTACGATCTTAAAAGGTATTTCCTTCGCTGTCTTTCACCTCATCGTTTTCAAAAGCTATTTTTCAGAGTCCGTCTGTCCATTCCGTTCGCTCATTAATCTGCTCGTTGGACAGTCTGTGACGAACAACTGGATAGATGGGTTGAATGATGTTAAAACTTACTGGAAACTCCTTTGTTATCTACTAGTTTGACAGAGAAAATATTTTGAAGGGTAGTTTTTATAGTATAACAGCTGCGCCCCGCAGCCTAAGTGCCTAAGTCCCGATCCTATGGGAATATCGGGATAAAAAGTATCTTATATCCTTTATCGGGTCTACCTACATGCCAAATTCTATCCAAATCCGTTAAGGCGTTTTAGCGTAATGTCGTGACCAAGGGATTTTTTTTTTTGTTGTAAATTATTCTTACACCTTAACTATTCTGCTGATAAGTACAACATCCAAATGTCTTTTTCAGAATACTTAATTCTGACATTTTTATTTTACAGTTTTTAACACAGCTAACTATTTACATTAGGTGCTAAATTAAAAGACTAACTAACTAACTTTAACAAAACATAACATAACATCACACCTTGTTTCCCGAAGGGTTGTGCAGAGGTGTACCTGTAGTAGGTACACCCACATTTCGCCAGTTATGTTTAAGTCCCATGTAATAGGGGGCGAGCCTATGGCCATCAACCGGGCACAAATCCAGACTCTGGGCTGCTACTGAGAAATTCCAGATAGAAAAACCCAATAACACTTTGCCCGACCCGGGAATCGAACCCAGGACCTCATGCTCCGCAGTAGCGCTTCCGACCACTAGACCAACGAGGCAACTATATTTATAAATAAAAATAATAAAAACAAAACGACACTTAGGCGTCGAAGTATTCGTCCTCATCGCTGTCATCCGGAAACGTGCCCAGAAGACTGGCAGCATTGCCACGTTGAATGGCAATGCAAATTCTTTGGCCAAAGAACGAGCCAGCCCTCTGGTCACGTGAAGTGTCGACCAGTCGACGAGAAATATTCTTAAAAAGGAGACGCGCAGTCGGGCCCCATGGTCCGAGCGTTTCGACCCCAAACGGCTCAAAACTGTAGTTACCCATAAGGTTACAGTATTTGCGCCGCTTGAGGGTCTCAGCAGCCGCAGCAGCGGCGCCAGCACAGCCCACCGTGCTAGGAACATGGGATGGCGCAAGGGTGTCGACACAGGTTGCATCCCACACCAGTAGCCTACCCACCTTCCAAGGCAACAACGTCATCCCGTCTGGTCTCTTTCCATCGTCACGTACGAAGCCGTTTGGTATTCTGACATGATTATATATTTTGTCTCGAACATTTTGATAAATTCGTCTCATTGTGTTCAACTAAGTTACTTTTATTCCAAAAAAAGCAAAAATATGTAACTCCTCAAAACAAGACATAGCTTATAAGTCTTATAACCTTTTCCGCCTTCCTTTCAGCGAACAAAGAAAACACTTTTAAAACGAATAAGACAGTAAAATAAATGGCTAGTAACAAAGGGTATAAGGATACACAACACCCTTACAGCTGCATCAAGAGCCTTAAGTGCTTACTCGTGTCAGGGATGCTGTCAAGGGCGGGAGAACTTTTCCTTAACGAAAAAAAAACGTTGTTACTAGTTATTTATAAGGTGGGCGTTTTTAATGTAGTGTTATTTTGTTTGTTACTTTATTTGTGAAGGTGGACATTTGACCACTGCATTATGTTTCACATGTATTCTATTGTTTTTTGGAAGACGTTTATAACAGGCTTGACAAGTAAAGGACATTAAAAGAGCCTTTGGTGAAAAAACTTTTAATGGAACTCACCAGCTGAAGCACTTTATTATAAAGAAGGTATTCATTAGTATGTTTTTGAGAAACTTTAAAAACAGAATGGAAATTGTATAGTTCTTCACAAGAGTTTTATTCGTCAAGGAATCGATGCTGTATTTGCTATTACCATGCAACCAATCTCTGTCATGATCAGCCTGTAATGATCCCACTGCTGGGACACGGGCCTTCTCTCTTTGAAAGGGAGTGGGCTATAATCTACCACGCGAGCTCAGTGTGGGTTGGACATCACATGTCTTTGAATTTTTGATTCTAGGACATGCCTTTCTTCACGATGTTTTCCTTCACCGTTTTGAGAGCAATCTCTTTAACGTTATTCAATTCAATCTGATTTGTAAGTATCCCTACGCTACGTTTATCAATTTGTAGTCTACCAGTTTAGTCTAGACTGAAGTTGAGTGGGGTTAGATTTGAAAACCAGCAGTGGGCTGCTATATGATGACGAAGTCTGGATTCTACTGATCCAATCGGCATCAGTCCTTTGACATAATTATTATGTTGGTAAAACTTTTTACCAAGTTGAGTTATTTGGAGCGGAGTAGTGGCAACAAACAGGGATGCCTCTGGTACTTTAAAACGTCATAAGTAGTGGTGACCACGTATGATCATTTTACGAAAACGTTGATTTGTTACATTAATCTCATTCAAATTCAATAATTTTATTTCAGACCCCCTTGGTCTGAAATAAAATTACCAAGGGATCAAGGGTTCCATATAGTGTTTGTAAGAACTTAGCCTATGTTAGTAAACTCAATAACTTAAAAATATAATAATTATTCATTATTTGGCTACATGAACATGTGCACGCCTCTAGCCCAGAGCCTGATAAATGGTCCATCAACCATGTCCGCCAGTGTGGCTAAAATACTGTTAGGACTACCACGGAATCGTCGCAACACCGATGCACACCGCTTGCGCATGATGGCATGAAAGTCATATATTCCCATGGACGCGTCACATTTTTGACGGTGCCATTTTCGTCGTATAACATAAGAAGGTCCTTAGTATGGTTAACGTTTAAGTCGACCGTAACATTAAGGGACAAATTAACAAAACCGCCAGGTGACAATCCGACAATTTGTCAATTTTACAAGTTTCTTTCATACATTTTCTGCTTTAATAAACAGAACCAGTCGTGAAAATAATTTTGATAGGTCCCTGGTGGCCCATCGGCTAAATATTGCCACATAATACCATAAAAACAGCCAAGTGCGCGTTGGACTCGCACACGAAGGGTACCGTATTAAGATCGAGCAAAAACACCCCCCTTTAATTACTGTTGAATATTTATTATTTTTGTTATAGCAGCAATAGAAATACACAACCAGTAAAAATGTCAACTGTCTACAGTTCGTTTTTTAATCCCAGAGACTAATTTGACAGGTGCAAATGTCAAACTCCAAATTGAATAAGCAATTACCTACTTGAAATGTCAAATTAGTCTCTGGGATTAAAAAACGAACTTTACCTATTACGGTTCATGAGATACTCCCCGCTGACAGAAAGACGGACGGATAGCGGAGGCTTAGTAATAGGGTTCATTTTGGCACCCTTCGGGTACGAGACCCTATTTTTTTTAAAAGAACAAACATTTAAAATGGTCTCTTCTAGTTTCAGTATATCATGGACTAAGCCTCAGCCTTGTTTTTGAAGTGCACTAAGATTGATTTACACCAACCAGGTGGTCTGTTCACGGCATACTTTAAATTTTCCATTGTTATTTTTATTTTCTTTGCATTCTTTCATTTGCGTTTTATTCTATTGATTCATTGAGATTGAAGTTCATTCTTTCTCTATTATTAATGCTGCAGTAAAAAGTTTTAGAAAGTGTGGTCATAATTTCATACCATGGTCACATTTTTTTATAAATAAGACAAATGTAATTATTAAGCCTATTATAGCCTAGCCTTTTATTTACTCATTAAGCTTGTTCTATTCCTATAAAAGTTGGGAGTTGTCATGGGACACCCGTTTAGAATTGTATATTATGTATAAAACTTTTTTCTGCCCGCGACTTCGTCCGCGAGGCAAGAATTGGACTATCCAATACAAAATGATTTTTTTATATCCTACGGGGAGTTCCAGAGATTACCCCCTGTTTCTTGTATAAACGTGGAGCTCTAGGTCGCTTAAATGAAACCAATAGTTTTCCAATAACTGGTTTATTGGTAGTTTTACAAAAGAATTTGATTATTCTAAACGAAAATTAGCAGAGCTAGTTTCTATTTCTAGTTTGGTAGGTGAATAATAAAAACTGAAGGTAGAAATTTTTCACTAATAATTTCAATAAAATTTTTGAAGTACCGACATACAAACTTACAAACAAATACAAATATTTTATTGTAACAATAACTTATTAAAATTTTTGTGTTCGTTAATACTGCGTTAGTTTAGTAACTGCGACACAGTTACTATACATAATACAGGATGGCAGGGACATTGACGCGAAAACTGATACCATGGATTCAGTACATCATTTTGAACCCCACTGCGTTGAAATTTTTCGTTGGTTATTTTTTTTTAAATCTGCTGTTTCATAGAAAAGTGCAATACCTACGCGATCAAAATGATTGGAACAGCAGACGTAACCGACGAAAAATTTCAACGAAGGGGTGTTCAGAATGGGGTGCTTGGACAGGAAACCTCCCCGCGTGCCTGGGGGCTGGAGTTCCCTTATGGATGCGTCCGGGGGGAAGGCCAGTCTCCGGGACGGTGCACCCTGGGGTACGGACAATGACTCCCCAGTTAGGGGTCTCGTTGTCCGTATGCCAATATCCTGTCGGAGGAACGCTCTAACGGGTACTCACTAAGGAGCACTCGTTGAGCAGCGTTAGAGGAGGAGCGGGCTCGGCGTGCACTAACCCTGCCGTCGGGCGGGCAGGAGGAAGTCTTTTCTCCTGTCACCGCTGGTCTCGTAGCCCCGAAGAGTGTCAAGGTCATGTCTCTGGCATTTGACGGGGGTCGAGGGTCTTGGCTTAATCGCCCGGGCCGCGAGGTAGAAAACCTCTATAAAAAATCACCCCAAACCTCCAAGCGGCGGCGCACCGTGAGGGAGGTTGTTAGCTTGACTAATGGGTAGCTTAATTAGTCACTAGTGCGAACCACACATTTTTGAGACAATGCAAAGTTAAATACTCGTGGGAACTAATATGGAAAACAATAAAAAAACAAACACAAAAAACCAGAAGGAGGGGAGTGATGCGGGGTCGGAGTCCGACGCTGCATCTGGCGCGGAGGGCTCTAGCCAGAGCTCGGGGCGCGAAGTGGTGGGGGCTGACGGAATAATCCGAAAATTATTCCGGAAGCGCCCCAATTCAGGAGATGGTGAGTGGTCCTCCGCCGACGACAGGCGGAAGATCCACACCAGCCGGCGGGGCAAGGCCCGGGCAAAAACTAAAGGTGTGGGTAGAGGACTCACCACCAAGGAGGGTGGTAAGTCGAGCCAGACCAGCCCAGCCGAAATGGCCAAGCGAGCCGAGAGACTCGCCACGGAGAGAAACCACCCTGGAGAGACCAGCAGCGTGGCGGTCCCCTCAGACGCCTCAGGGGGTGAGACGGATGCCGCTGGCGGCTTAAACTCGGAGCAGACAGACAGGTTTGCGGAGGTCGTGGCAGCCGCGATCAAGGCTGTGGCCTTGAAGAGGATTCAGTCCTCAAAAGACAAGGCCATACCCGCGGCCACGGCCTCTATTTTGGCGGCAGCGAAAGAACTTCGCTTTGGGCCTCCGTCGGACGGAATGTCCGAGATGCGGGCGGAGGTTGCCAAGCTGACTGCCGCCATGGAGCTTCTCCGAAAGGAGAACGAGAAGCTCCGAGCGGACCTGGCTGGGCTGCGAGCAGCCGGCCCCCGGGAGGTGCCGCAGGGAGGGGAGCGGCATAGGCAGGGTGGGCCCGTGCCCGTGCCCGTGCCCGTACCTGCAGAGGACCGGGTTCTGGCCCTGGTACGGCAGGAGATGGCTGCCTTGCGGAGCAGATTCTCCGCCCTAGAGGCCATCGTCCTGCGCCCCCCGCTGGCGGCGAGCCAGCCGGCCTTGGACCAGCGGAGGGCGGCGTCGTCGTATGCTGCCGCTGCATCTGCCACGGCCAAGTCAAGCCAAGGTAGGCAGGGGCAGGCCAAAGGCGCAGCGGCTGCGCAGGCGGCGAAGACCCCGGCCCTGATGGCGAGGGCTCCGGCCCGGGCGGTGGCAAAACTGCCGCCTCCGCCTCCCAAATCTTCTCCTCCGGCCGACGCCGGATGGCAAGTAGCCGGGGAGAACAAAAGGGCTGGTAAGGCGGCAAGGGCGGCCAAAAAGAAGGCGCAGCTGTGGTGGTCACACTGCAGCCGGAAGCGGAGAAAAGGGGCGTGTCCTACCAAGACGTGTTCGCCAAGGTGGATAAGGTCATGAACTTGGAGGAGATCGGCGCCGCCAGGGGCATCAAAATTAAGATCACGGCAACCGGGGCCCGGATGCTGGAGGTCCCTGGTGCGGCCAGTGGCCCGGCCGCCGACGCTCTGGCCGAAAAGTTGAAGGCGGCCCTAAATGCGGACGAGGCCCGAGTCTCCAGGCCCACCAAGTGCGCTGACTTGCGCATCCAGGGCCTGGACGACTCCGTGACGGAGGCAAAGGTGGTGGCCGCCGTCGCCAAGGCTGGAGGGTGCTCTGTCGAGCAGATTAAGGCAGGCACCATCCAGCCTGACCACACGGGAATGCAAGCCATCAGGGTGAGCTGCCCCGTGACGGCGGCCAAAAAGATAGCCGGGGAGGGCCAAAGGCTTTTGGTGGGCTGGGTTTCGGCGCAGGTCAAACTGCTGGAGCCCAGACCTCTGAGGTGCTTCCGCTGCCAGGTGGGCCACCACGTGGGGGTCAAATGCACCTCGGAGGTGGACCGCAGCGACCTCTGCTTCCGCTGTGGTCAGCCCGGTCACAAGACCGGCTCGTGTAACGCCACGCCGCACTGTGTCGTATGTGCGGCGGCTGGCAAGCCGGCCGATCACCGGGCAGGGAGCAGGGCCTGCGCTCCACCCGCCGAGGCCAGAGGCAGGGGCAAGCGCTCCGCCACCACCGCCGTCACCACCGCAGCCGCCGCCACTTCCACCGGGGCCGCTGCCTTATCCACCGTCGTCGTCGCCGCCGCCGTTGCCGCCACAGCAGGGCCCTCACAGGGGGCTCGGGGGGAGGAGGGGGCTGACATGGAATGCCAGTAACGGCCCCATTACGCCTCCTCCAGGCGAACATCAACCACTGCGCCGCCGCTCAGGATCTGTTGCTCCAGAGCATGGCGCAGTGGTCGATTAACATCGCCGTGGTCGCTGAGCCGTACTTTGTCCCGCCCAGGGATGACTGGGTGGAGGACCTGAGCGGCTCAGTGACCCTCATTTCGTCGGCCGCCGCCGGTACTCCGTCCCTCGAGTCGGTCAAGAGAGGACGGGGTTGCGTTGCAGCACGGTTCGGGGAGATTGTCGTGGTGGGTGTTTACTTCTCCCCGAGCCGAACTCTTGCCGAGTTCCACAACTCCCTTGCGGAGTTAAGAATCGTCGTCGTCGGGTTTGGTTCCCTCCCCGTGCTCGTACTCGGGGACTTCAATGCCAAGAATCTGGCTTGGGGTTCCCGGTATACGGACACACGGGGTAGGATGGCGGAGGACTGGGCTCTGGAGACAGGCCTGGTCGTCCTAAACCGGGGTTCTGTCCCCACGTGTGTGCGGATGCGGGGTGAATCGGTGGTGGACATTTCGTTCGCCAGCCCCGCTCTGTCACCGCGTGTCATTGACTGGCGCGTCATGGAGGGGGTGGAGACCTACTCCGATCACCGGTATATCCGGTTTGACGTCTCCACCCAGACCTCGAGTGCGCCGGTCCGACAGGCCCCGAGTGGTCCGCGGTGGGCGCTGAAGCAGCTGGACCGGGAGCTTCTCCTGGAAGCCTCGATCGTGCAGGCCTGGGTGTCATCACCGAACAGGCCTGCCGACATCAACGACGAGGCGGAGTGGTTCCGGGAGGCCATGTCCAATGTGTGTGACATGGCAATGCCCCGGGTCCATCCTAGACGTGCTTCGCGCCAGGTGTACTGGTGGTCGCAAGAGCTGGAGGCTCTGCGCAGGGCGTGCGTAGCTGCGCGACGCCGGTACGCCAGGCACCGCAGGCTCCGTATCCGCCCTCCGGATACGGAAGCCATCCAGGCGGAGTTGTACGAGGGGTACAGAGCGGCGAAGACCGCCCTCCAAGCGGAGATCCTGCAGGCCAGGGCACTGGCCCGAGAGGAGATGCTGGAGACTCTCAACAGGGACCCGTGGGGGCGCCCATACAAAATGGTGCGGGAGAAACTCCGCCCATGGGCCCCCCCGCTGACGCAGAGTCTCCGGCCCCAGCTTGTGGGGGACGTGGTGAGCGCTCTGTTCCCTTCCAGAGGGGATCATACCCCTCCGCCCATGGCTCCGCCTTCTGCGGTGCCCGATGCGGACCACACCGACGACGACGATGCTCCAGAGGTGACTGAGGTAGAAATGAGAGTGGCGGTACGCAAGATGAGTGCGAAGAATACCGCCCCAGGACCCGACGGCATACCCGGAAAAGCCTGGGTCCTGGCCATGGGGGCTCTCGGGCCTCGACTAAGGGGGCTCCTAAGCGCATGCATGGAGAGGGGCCAGTTCCCACTTCGTTGGAAGACGGGGAAACTGGTCCTCATCAAGAAGCCGGGGCGCCCAGCGGACTCTCCGTCCGCTTATCGGCCCATTGTGCTGCTCGATGAGGTGGGCAAGCTCTTTGAAAGAGTCATTGCGGACCGCCTTGTCGGGCAGCTGGTGCGAGTGGGGCCGGATCTGGCGGAGAGCCAGTTCGGCTTCCGCAGGGGGCGCTCTACGGTGGACGCCATCATGCGCGTGCGGGCCCTCACGACGGGGGATGCTGTGGCCCGGGGTGGGGTCGTCTTGGCGGTGTCTCTAGACATCGCCAATGCCTTCAACACCCTGCCCTGGAGTTGCATCAGGGAGGCACTCCGGTTTCACCGGATGCCGACCTACCTCTGTCGTGTGGTCGAGGCCTATCTGACGGACAGGGCCGTCATCTACCCCGGTCACCAAGGAGAGTGGAACCGGCAAGAGATGTCGTGCGGTGTCCCACAGGGTTCGGTCCTGGGGCCGCATCTGTGGGACATCGGATACGACTGGGTGCTGCGCGCCGACCTCCCTAGCGGCGTCAGCGTCGTTTGTTACGCTGACGACACGCTAGTCCTGGCGCAGGGGAGGTCGTACCAGGCGGCGGCCGATTTAGCGACACGCGGGGTTGCGACAATCGTTGACAGGATCCGGCAGCTGGGACTCGAGGTGGCCCTGCACAAGTCTGAGGCCATGGGTTTTCATGGTCCTCGGAATGCGCCACCGTCGGGTTCCCAGGTAATGGCGGGAGGGGTTCACATCGGTGTCGAGTCGACGATGAAGTATCTGGGACTCGTCCTCGACAGCCGGTGGAATTTCGTAGAACACTTCCGACGTTTGGCTCCCAGACTGGACCGGGCCGGGGCTGCCTTGAAGCGGCTCCTGCCCAATCTGGGAGGTCCAAACGCCTCCTGCCGGAGGCTCTATGCGGGGATCGTGCGGTCCATGGCCCTTTACGGGGCACCGGTGTGGGCGCGTTCATTGAGGCTACGGCCAGCCCGCCGGTTGAACGCGTCCCAGAGGGTCATGGCCATCCGGCTGGCCCGAGGATACCGCACGGTCTCCTGCGAGGCGGCGAGCCTCCTTGCCGGATTACCGCCATGGGATCTGGAGGCAAAGGTCCTCGCGCACATCTGGGAGTGGCGCGAGGAGGCGAAACGCCGGGGCTTAACTCCGATGCCGCAAGAAATCGCGGCACAGCGGACAGAGCTCCGGCGGGATCTCATGGCGTCATGGAGGGTGCGATTGTCGCAACCCCGCGCTGGGCACGCCACAATTGCGGCGATAAGACCCCTCTTTGAGGAGTGGCTAGAGAGACGTCACGGCGTCCTCACCTTCCGCCTGACGCAGGTCCTCACCGGACACGGGTGCTTCGGGAGGTACCTGTTCAGGATAAGGCGGGAGGAAACACCCGGGTGTCACCATTGTGTGGATCGGCCTGAGGACACGGTGGAGCATACGGTGGAGGTCTGCCCGGCTTGGGCGGAGCAACGCCGTGTCCTCGTGGAGGCGATCGGCGGCGGTGATCTCTCGCGTCCGGCCCTGGTTCAGGCCATGGTACGGAGCGAGAGGAAATGGCAGGCCGTCACCTCCTTCTGCGAAGCAGTAATGCTCGCGAAGGAGGAGGCGGAACGCGTGAGGGAGAGGCAAATTTCGCGCCCTCACGCCCCTAACCGCCGCAGGAGGAGACGCCCGGGGCGGGAATCGCGAGCCGATTTCCGGCCACCGTAGGCGCGGGCTTGCGGACGGTGAGCAATGGGTAGCTCGCCGTCCGATAAGGACCAAGCCCGGGTTGACGGCGCGTTGTGTTCCACGCGCGCCTCAAAGAGATGTCAGCAGAATTGACGGGGTCCGTTAGGGCCAATGCCCGCCGGGGGTTCGAAGAAAACCGATAGGGAAATCGTGGCCCCCGGCAACAGGGCAACCGAAGGAACACGGGTGGGTTTTAGTCAGTAAGAGTCTGACACGCCCTCCCGCTCCACCCAGAGCGGGAGAAGTTATTTGATACTTTCCCACCCAAAAAAAAAAAAAAAAAAAAAAGACCATACTAGGTGGCTCTGTATTCAAACCAATTGCCGTGCAATAGTCTCGAAGCAACTCGAAAATGGCTCGACCGATTGTGATGAAACTTTTGGTAAGTTGTTTGGGAAAAACCCAAAGGAACAGTCGAAAAATAGAAAAAATCGTTATTTTGAACTTCGTGAAGTTCATTGGATCATCTAGTCTATACTAATAAGGTAAAATGTGTTTGTTTGTATTTTTGTTGTTATATTTGTTTGGGTCTGGGTTTGTGAGCGCTAAATATAAAAAAAATATTAATAATTTTTGTGTACGTTAATACCCGTAAAACATAAATTTAATGTATCTTTTCCGGTTAACGCAGCGCACGCCAGTAAAGCTCCCAGTCGGCATGATTTTTTCCGACTTCTTCGACAATAATCGTCATATTTCAGCCAATTTACACAAAACAATAATGAATTATACATTTAAACCTTTCGCATGAATCACTCCATCCATTGGTGAAAACTGTTTGAAAATCCGTTTGGTAGTTTTTGAGTTTATTGCGTTCAGACAGATAGACGCGGCGGGGGACTTTATTTTATAATATGTAAGGACGCACATGAATCCGAAAAGTCAGAGGTGCGTGCCTTAGGTTCGAACTATGACTTGGCAGTCTGACGATCATACTAGTAGGCTATCACTGCTCTGTAACTATAAATAAAATAAAAGATGAAAATGGTCTTTTATTCTGTAAAAATGGGACATGTTGGTAATGTACTGAAAACGTGGATTACCTAATCATGTCTAAGAAGCATTATGTATACAATTTTTGTATTCTGGCAGCCCAAAATGCCTCTCCTTTCTTTCAGCTCATCCAAAAGTTGTATGTAAGATAAAGTCTGAATAATTAAACAATATGTATAGTACGAAGTTCAATTATTTTTGGACCACGTTACGAAAAATCGTTTCACCCGAAAAAAAATGAAAGTTTTTGTTTTTTAATCGACTTCCAAAAAGGAGGAGGTTATATGTTCGTCGCGTATGTTTGTTTTTTCTTTTTTTTTATGTATGTCCATCGATTTCTCCGTCAATTGTGAACCGATTTTGAAAATTCTTCTTTTGTTTAAAAGGGTATGCTCTCGAAATGGTCCCATATAAATTTTATTATCTTTGCTTTGATTGTTTTTGAGTTAGCTTCAATAATACGTAATTTTTCCCATTAGTATGTGGATGATATGATAAGTTCCTGTCACTGTTATTTACATAGCAGGTAGTGGTATTCGAATTTGTGTGGGGTAGGTACCACAACTAAAAAGTGAAAAATTAAAACATTTTTCAAAAAAAAAACAACCGACTTCCAAAAAACACTACAAAGTGAAAAATAACTTTAATTTCGGAAGTCGGTGACACAAAACGAAAATTCAAAACCAAAGGACACCGACTTCCGAAATTAAAGATGGCTCTGAATTAAAAACCAAAAGTTTTGACACTTGAAACTTGACACATGAAACTCATCCAAGGCGATGTTATAAGTCACAATGTCTATATAAGTCACAATGTCTAGTCATAAGAAAATATATAAACGACCAAAACAATTTTCCTACCAGGAGACAACATCGTGACAGAGTAGTAACTTATGTGACAGAGTTGTTATTCAAGGGGATACCAGGCTGTATTTTGGAATAAAACAGGTTTATTTTTCTAGAATCATTTATTTTGTTATAAATCTTTATCAGTCTTCAACATTGTCATATAAAATAACATGAGATCAAAATTAGATAATTAATGAAATCACATTTGAGAACCTTTAGAATATTAGATTCGTATTTTAGTAAATTAAATAACTATTCACTCGTCTTAAGTAAATAAAAAATCTAGTCTAATTCGACAATAAACTAAAATTCCCAAAAACATTAAATAAAACAATCTACATTAACAATAGCACAATCTAGCAAGACAATATTTCAATTTCGAAGCCACTGATAGAAAGTCTTATTTTTCGAATACTGAGAGTGGCTCTTCGAACTGGCAATACTGTCTCTTTCCCTTTTTAATAACATTCGAAGCCGGTAGTAATCAAATCATCAAAGGGAACACCCGATACGTCATTCTCCACCAACTTAAACAATCTTCCACTACCATCGACTGTTTTTAGGAACATTACCAAGACATCGCCTTCTTCATCGACGCTACTTTTTGCTACTCCAGCGTAAGTGTATTGGATTTTCCTCTCTCTTCGTACTTTAACCAATACGTGTACTCCGTCTTTTATATTCATTGGATGAATGTCTTCAAGCTGGAGTGTTTAGTAAGAAGTACCGCAGACGGCAGTTTGATCAGTTGGATCTTTCGTTTTAAGCGTGGCCAAAGGCTGATCTTCATCGGATGATTCATCTGGAGTATCGTAAAAACTTTTACGGAGCATCTCAATTGTGTTCGTAATATCAGCGAGCGTGGAATCATCCACATCATGGATGATATCGACTTCTTTTTCGTTAGATAAGAACTCTTCCACAGTATTTTGTTGTTGTTGGGTTTCAGGCAGAGGCCGATAAGTTTTAGGAACGTGGCAAGAATAGAATTGTTCACAAAAACAACTTAATACCCTATGGTTTAAGATTCCACGAGTTTCCGTGAACATTTGGTGGACTTGAATGGCATTAGAAAGAACGCTGTACTTCTTTGTATTCTGACTATTGCTTTCATCTTTGTTGCCGCTGCTATCTTTTTTTGATTTTCTGTGCAATCTCTTCTTATATTTACGAACTTTCTTCTCTAACTGGTCAATTTTTTCTTGAAACTTAATTTTATCTCTGTATAACTTTGTTCTATCTCTTTTCACTTTCTTTCTTCCCCTTGAACTACGAGTAGATACTTCAAAGGGAGTCGGTGTTGGTGGAGTCATTCGTGGGGTTTCTGGTATTGGTGATGGAGCCGGCGTGTTTAAAAGTTCCTCTTCAAGCATTTTTTTCTTCTTCCTTCTTTTTTATTTCCTTCTTGCCATATTCGTTTTTTGATTCGATGTTCTCGCATACTCATATCAGCCACTAGCTTCTTTCGAGCATGGTATCTTTCTAAATCCTTGCACTTTATTTCAGCTACCTTCTCAGGGTCGTTTTTTCGTTTCTACCGACAACGCTGCTGTCTTACTGCTGGTGTTAATGTCTTTTTTTCGCCATGATGGTATCTGGAAATAAGTACCCAAACATACGAGAAAATAGAAAAATATTTGTAACACTTTCCGTAGGAATAATTACCATAATAACTAGTGTATCTATTTCAGTATTTCTCGGATTCAGCATAAATAGAACATGAATATTGTTTATTTTACCCCTCCGTCACGTACTTTACCACTCCGTCACAATAAACATGTGACGAAGTTGTCATGTGACGGAGGGGTAAAAATTTGTTGCAAAGTCGATAACATTTAACAGTTAACATAGAATATATAATTTACGCGTTGGCAATAAAATATTTCTTATAACGTAAGAGTAGACAACGAAAAAAACTATAATAATTATATTTAGAATCAATTACTTACGTGACGAAGCAGTAGCCGAATAAACACACGCACCTCCTATCACAGCTTTCGGGCGACTGACGCGCTGACTCTTGATCTCAGAGGAGAAATCGTACCGAGGGGGGAAGGGAGTCTAAACCTCCAATCACAGGCCACAAAGACGAGCGGCACAAACGCGTATTTCGAAGGACAACCCACGTGACAGAATTTACAAAATAAAACATCAGGTAGTAGGAGACAAGTTTTTGAGATTTTTTGAATATTTTATTAAAAGTGATAAAAAATAATGGTTGCTATTACATGATAGGTAATATATTTAGGAGTTATAAGATATTTTTACGTTTTGTGTCATTTTATAATTTTTTCGTAATATTATGGATTATACGCAAGCCGAGGCAGCGGGAGACACTGTGATATGAAATACACTTCTGTCACGCGGATTTACAACTCTGTAACGTACTTTTTACAATGAAATTATTCAATATATATGTTATTTAATCATGCACAGCCATTATGTGTATAGTACAGTGCATGTTGAAATACAATTAAGAAAAAATAATGGTAATTTCCTTGTTTTTTTTTTCACTGACTGTTGGAGACACCTTTTTGTAGGTTAAAAAGAAGAACGACCCACCTACCCTACCTACCCTACCTACCCTAAATTTAAAAGAGTGTCCGTGGAGTTTCTTGCCCGTTCTTCTCCATAGGTACCAACTACGCTTTCGAATAGGCAACTAGCTTCAACCTCATGACTGGCCGACTCCTTGACAATTCAAAAGTGCTTGAAATAAATGCTTTGAGTTTGAACCTTAATTTTGTGAGCCCGATTCGTTCTTGGCCATTTTTTTCTTGAACACGCAATGTGTGTAACGACTGCAAACATGCTGTGACATAGCATGTAGACTCAAAGCAATTTTTATGAAATTGGTCTCAACAGTTTGACTCAGCAGGTCGTAAATCGAAGGTTTATGATCCACACATTTTATTGGTGATTTACAACTATTGTGAAACTGTGATCTGTGTGTTTATAGCATTTTTTAAATAGATTTGGATTTAGCTATAAGTATGTAGTTGAAAACTTGGTTCACAAAAAGATTTCCAAACCAAACTATAGTAAACTAGCTGCGTCCTGCGGTTTCACCCGTATAAAAAAGTGGTTTTAACGTAAAAGCGTAACAAACTAACAGACAAACTCACTTTCGCATTTATATTATTATATAATACATTATTATATTTGTCGGAGACGGGTATGGGACTTTCATTATTATCAACGATATTTTAACTACTGTGGGCTAGTGTGGGTAGCGTTAATTAATACGCAATAGAAAAACAGTTTGCAGTTCAGATCACATTATAATTTACTATCAAATTAATCACACTAGCTAAATTATACACACACTGGGTGCGACGGCGTTTATTAAAATCACCAATTAACACTATTATCACAAATTACAACTAACACAATAACTGAGCACAACGAATCGAGAACAGTTCCACGACGTCTTAACTCCGATGCGATCTGAGGCTGAATCTCCTCCTCACCGTGGCCTTAAAACATCACGACTTTGTAGAAGCGCGCATTTGGTGTGGGAAGATCACTTGATGTCGCTAGTGGCGCGCTTGCGATTCGTTTCGTGTCCGTACTAATGACCGGATCCGACATATATAATGTATGTGGGATGGGCTCAATATAACTCAAATAAAAACGCTGATTGCTTCTTAAATATCGTATTTTATTTTCCGTCTTCAACTCTAACGTCTTTACACCTTTTGCTTCATAGTCCACACCCCAGTACATTATTCTAATTATTCTACATCTTAATAATTAATTCAGAGCAGTGGTGGCCAAGTGGTAACGGCCGCGACTTTCGCGTTGTAGGTCGTAGGTTCAAACCCAGACAGCTTTACTTTCTGTAAATTATTTCATCACCACTGCTCTCAAAATGGTGAAG
This sequence comes from Agrochola litura, assembly GCA_949152395.1. NCBI lineage: Eukaryota > Metazoa > Arthropoda > Insecta > Lepidoptera > Noctuidae > Agrochola > Agrochola litura. Next base: position 4,617,803 of record OX424506.1, read on the forward strand.
GAAAATATCGTGCGGAAACCGGCATTTCCTAGAACCAAAAATTGGAAGACATGTGACATTTACCAACCCGCACGGGGCCCGCGTGGTGGATTACGTCCCACTCCCTCGCACAGAGAGGAGGCTTGTGTCCCAGCAGTGGGAACATTATAGGCTGATGATGATAATGATGATAAATCATTATTTCACTATCTCTTTCACTCCTTGACTATCTCGCATACATACATTTCTGTCACTCGTTTATGCTTCACATCTGTCATTCATCTTTACGTCTCGTTTCACCATCCTCTCATAACGTTCCGTTCCTACAGCTCGACCTTTCTTATGTCCGACTGTCCCCAGTCAGATCTAAACTAAAAGTAAATCTTAAAATCTTACTTGAAAAAAAACAAAACTATTAATTTAAAGTAAACAATTGTAAAACTACTGTTCAACTTATACTTTACATTATCCAGGTAGGTAGCACATAACACATGTTTCGCCATCCTGTCATAACGTTCCGTTCCTACATGTTTACTAAGTATAAGTTAGGGTATGTTAGTATTATTCCTTTATTCATTCTAATTCTTATTTGGTTACATTTTTAAATATTTCTTAAAATAAAAAGGATAAAAAAAAACATTTAAAAATATAAAAAAATAGAGTTCCGCCGGTGTCGGGAGCAGGGTCCAAGCTACCGGTGGTTAGGGCTGCAGGGACAGGAACCTCCTCACAATGCCAGCCGTATCGAGGAGTACTGCCTTCTGAATCAGGCGTTTGATCCAGCCGTCTAACGAGAGCCTCGAGAGATGTTGGTCGAGGCTTTCGGCCATCAGGCCATTTGCCGTTATGACAATCGGCACAATGATAGCCGAGCTCACATTCCACATGTCAACAACCTCGTGTGCTAAGTCGAGATATTTTATTTGTTTCTCTTTCTCAGCTTTCACGAGGTTCTCGTCATGTGGAATGGTAACATCGACTATCATTGCGCGGCGCGCTAATCGATCTATCACTACTATATCAGGCTTATTTGCTATAATAGTCCTATCAGTAATGATAGACCGATCCCAGTACAACGTGACATGGTCCTTTTCGAGAACTGGGTCGGGCACATACTTGTAATACGGAACCTCAGAGTCCACAAGTTTATATTTCAAAGCAAGTTGCTGGTGAATAATCCTAGCCACTTGGTTATGTCTGTGCAGGTATTCGCCGTTAGCTAGACGCGAACAACCGGAGATAATATGTCTGATGGACTCACCCGGACGATGGCATGCCCGACACACGTCAACCGTACCATCCTTCATAATATGTCTCCGGTAGTTATTCGTCAAGATAACTTCATCCATAATTGCACAGACGAAACCTTCGGTTTCCCCGAAAAGGTCACCGAAACGTAGCCAGGATACGGACGCTAGAAAATCTACACCGGGCTCATGAAGAGCCCGATAGAAGCGCCCGTGAAGCGCCTTGCTTTGCCATACTTCCTTGCGGTCATCTGTAGTAAGTATTACAGGTTTGCGCCAGTTCTCTTTAGCCATGGAGAGCGGGGTGAGCCCGTTGTCCACTGCGACCACATCACGGTGCATACCCACATCGGTTTTAAGAAAATATTCCCTGAGGCTGCACACCTCGCGGTTATGGAGGGTCTTTGCATTTAAAAAGCCTCGACCCCCGCACTTCCGCGGGATGTACAGTCTCATCACCGATGAACGTGGGTGATGCATCCGGTTTGCGGTCAGGAGTGTACGGACCCTCCTGTCCAGGGCATCCAGTTCGGTCTGAGTCCATTTGAGTATGCCGAAAGAGTACATCAAAACCGGCATGACCCAACCGTTGAAGGCGCGCACCTTGTTTCCGCCTGAAAGAAGACTAATTAATACCTTCTTCAGGCGACCAAAGAAGCGCTCCTTCAACGATTGCTTCATGTCAGCAACGTTGATGCCTAACGCTTCCGACATACCCAAATACTTATAGCTTTCAGCTGAGGAGAGGGATCTGAGGTGTATGGAGTCCGAGAGTTGGGTTCTCTCGGATTCCATAATCTCCCCTCGCCTTACATGCATGACTGCACATTTGTCCATACCAAATTCCATCCTGATGGCGCCACTGAATGTTTCAGTTATCTTCAGTAGCTCCATCAGTTGCAATCTGTTGGGGGCAAAGAGTTTCAAGTCATCCATGTAGAGGAGGTGAGATATGACCTGACCACCTCTCCTCAACCTATAGCCTAGGCCTGAATCCTCCAGCAGTGTGCTCAGAGGATTCAGGGCTAAGCAAAACCAAAGTGGACTTAAACTGTCGCCCTGAAATATTCCCCGTTTAATCCATACAGGCTCGTCATTCCCCTGGATCTGTCGGCATCCTGGGTAGCGAAGAACCGTCCTCCATTGCCCCATACATGACATCAGGAAGGCGCGCAGAGTTGCATCTATCTTGTACAACTCCAGCACCCTCATAAGCCATGTATGTGGCACCGAGTCGTAGGCCTTCTTATAGTCTATCCAGCATGTCGACAGATCCTTGCGGGATCGACGAACCTGTTGGCATATGGCCATGTCGATGAGGAGAAGCTCCTTAGTACCACGGGACCCGTTCCTACATCCATTTTGGGAGGCTGACATAATTGAATAACTGTCAATGTGAGTGTTAATTTTCGCTCTCAAAATGGATGTAAGAAGTTTATAGACCGTCGACAAACATGTGATTGGTCTATAATTCTTGGGTTCCGCGGGACTACCTGACTTATGGAGCAGGTGGGTAACGCCTGTTGTTAGAAACTGTGGTAGCGACCCAGACTCTAGGGCTGACTGGAATTGAGATGCCAGGCGAGTGTGTGAACTACTCAGCCATTTTAACCAAAAGTTGTGCAGTCCGTCCGGCCCCGGTGATTTCCAGTTCGGTAACGGACGGACTGCTCTGGCTACGTCTAATGGCGTGATTAGCACAGTATTCATTTCTGGTATAGTTTCACACACTCGCTCGACATCCTGCATCCAACCAGCCTCAGTGTGACAAACGGGCACTGACCAGATGCTGCGCCAGAATGCACTCGTGGCGGCATCATCCGGGTGGCGCACGTCCGTCACATTTTGTTCAGGTCGCTCCCAAGCTCTATAAACCCACCTCTCATCGCTCTGGAACATGCGATTCTGCATGTATCGGTCAACCCGCCGCTTATACCGCCGAATACGGCTCACCCATGCACAAACTTTCTGCTTCAGGAAGTCGATGCGCTCTGTGACACGGGACATGTATTCTTGAGGACTGATTCCAGTCCCCGAGAATGCCCGCCTTACAAAGCGCATCACTCGTGGTCGTGTATTTCCCTCCCTGAAGCAGTATAGTTTGCCGATGAGTACCCTGGCCCCATCGACACGTCGCTCGATTCTGTGCTGCCAGGCTGGTACGGCTGGTTTAGGTCGAGTAGCTCCGTCGATGTTTGGAAACTTGACGTTAGCTAAACGACATGCCGCAACAGCCGCGCAATACAGGATCGAGTGAGTGTCAATGAGATCCTCGCTGCTCTCGAAAAAATTCGTAAGGTGTGAGTCCAAGGCACACACCAGCGCCCTATTTTTTTTGTGCATGGGTAGGCGTGGCAATCGGGGTCTAAGTTCGGTCGGAGTGTACCTATACTCGCGGAACGCATCCTCCAGTGCGTTCCTCAATCGTTCGTTACACTGGCTACTTACTGTGGCAACCCTATCATCCTCCTCTTCAACACCATGATTGAACCGCGGCGGGATTGCATCAATATTTGACGCTTGTGCCGCGGTTTGTGCCTGAGTTGAGACGATGTGGTTGCTCAGTACCTCTGAGCGCAGCCTATCAAGTGCAGCATCGTCCAGCCTATGATTGCGCTGGATGACACGCACCTGATCCGACAGTCGTTGGGCCGAGACGTTGACGGCTGGCTCTAGTTCCTGGAACAGAGACAGCATCCTAACACGGTACGCAGTGAGGTTAGTTCCTCCCTCTGTAGACCCGTAATATGCGCGCATGACGTTCTCGTTCATTGACTGAGTCCATCTCATGCGCTGCACACAACCACCGGCAGCGGGGACCCGGCTCGGGGCCAGTTGGCCCCTAAGTCCCAAGCTCTTCGGTGGCCGGCCTTTCCCCGGCCGACGTACAGGTGTTGGCGACGTCGGCGGGGAAAAATACTCGTCGCTCGAGCTCGACGCAACTACCGCGGCCGGTGTCGACACAGCGCTCACAGTGAGGCTGTGTACCGGCGGCGGCGAGGCGGAGCTGAGCGAAGAGTCCGGAGGTGGTAGGCGTGCTCGGCGAGTAGCTGATCTCGTCAACATTCCATAATTTCTATATCTTGCATAATTTATTTATATGGGAGTCCGTATTTGACACTGTCATTTTTGATTATAGTATTTTTTTTGGTTTTTTCATTGTAAATAGGTTTATTGTTTATGAATTTATTTACTGTTTATTCCAAGGAAAAATTATTGAGCTTTTAGTATTATTATTATTGTAGTAAAAAAATGGGGCAAATATAAAAGATATAGTATTTTTGTTAAACGTTTGGACTTGAAAGTACTCGATAGGTACGAGTACACCTATTTCTGTCCCTAAACAGCTATTTTGAGACCAAAACCAGTTAGTAGAATTGATTACCTGTGTTAGTGGCCTGTGTTCTGAATAATAGATTTATTGAACCCATTTTGATGGACCATTAGCTTTTTTGTACAAAATCAAGTTAGTTGTTGCTGTACTCAATCTGGACATTTTCAAACTTTATATTTTTATCCTAAATTGTTTTATTTGTGATAGTGACACGCAAGTCATAATGTACAAGTACTTATTATTATCTCAGTGTGTGGTCCAACGATTTCTCCGTCAATTTATGGACCGAATTTGAAAAAAATTGTATGAAAGGTTATGCTCTCGAGGGGAGCAAAGTCAATAAAATTAATATGGGACCACCCATATTAATTTCATTGACTTTGCTTCGATAGTTTTTGAGCTAGATTTAATAATACGTATTTTTTCCACTTAGTGACACTTAGTGTAACAAATGGTTGAGCTGGATGGTGCTGATCCACGCGTCATGTTCGTGAACGGGCGCCGTCAGTTGAGACTGGTCATCTCTTATCTGCCAGGGCTTATTTTTAATCAGATATTTTCAACTGCTTTGATAATTTTTTGTACATTGTTCTCACATATAGAAGCAACAAGAATAATGTACCCAGAATTTTGTAATATCTATATTTAAAAGAGTGGCCTTGGAGTTTCTTGCCCGTTCTTCTCCATAGAGATTTACGTTTTGGAATGGGCAACTAGCTTCAACTTTCTGACTAACTGACCGATTCTTTGACAATTCAAAAGTGCCTGTAAATGGTTTAATTGAAATAAATGCTTTGAGTTTGAGTTTAGTCTAAGACATATTGGAATTAATGTGAGGTATGTACCTACCATCACACCTAAAAAGTAAAAACTTTTATTTCCAAAAAGTTGAACAATTGACTTCCAAAAAAATCTATACAAAGCGAAAAAAAAACAGCGGCACTCCGGGAGTGCCGACAGAAGTGAAAACTTAAGCAATTTTACTATGCAGGAAATCTTGTATAGAACGTTGGGCTGTAACCTTATATACTGCCAAAACCTTTGAAGTAAAAATACTCGCATAGAACATTGATCCGTAACATAATATAAATAAAGAGCACAATCGTGTTTACAAAAATTAGGTGTTGGTAACGGTGTCGTGAGTCCAATTGTTTTTTCTCATCTCACAATGCCCAACGCGCCTAAAGAAGTTTTCACTTTAATAACTTTAATTTTGGAAGTCGGTGGCAATAAACAAAAATTCAAACCGACTTCCGAAATAAAACTTATTTTTCACTTTGTAGTGTTTTTTAATTTTTTTGCATCAGTCCTTAGACTGTTTCAATTAACTTGAAAACAATAAAATCTATAAGCTTCATCCATTTTAACGAGTAAAAAATCTTTCAAGATTTATTGTTGGGATAATTATTGTTATTTTTTTATATTGGTAAAAAAACTAATTACTGAAAATTCGATACTACCACTATCCAACCCTAAACAAAGGAAACAAATACTCACCCAGTCAAAATTGCCTGAGAATCGGCACTTTTCGAACGCCAGTAATACAACCTACAATCCCTAAGTAAGCTTTCCGTATAATTAGTAAATATTGATCCATAAACAATAAGTCTTAGTCAGTTAATTGATTCAGGCGTGACCTTGCGGAAATCCATTATAAAATACAATAGACGTGGATATATTTAGTAACCTGTTCCGCTTAGCTATTTCTAAAGAGCCAAAAAAAACTCATGAAAGAAATCGTAACGTGTTTCACCTCTCAAAGAGGCATCCTCAGGACTTGTTGCGAACCCGAACACGGCGTGTTGCCACACCGAGCGCTGAGCACAGACGGCTGAGGTCTGCACTTTTTATGGCTTTTTAGAAATAGCTAAGTGGAACAGGTTACTAAAAGTTTTAGTCAATCAGGTGGTGAGAGCAGCTGCGGTAGTCCAGTGGTATCGGCCCCGACTTACGAGTCGTGGGTTCGAACCCAGACAGGTACTATACTTTGTGTAAATAATTTCGTCATCACTGCTCTCAAAACGGTGAAGGAAAATATCGTGAGGAAACCAGCATGTCCTAGAAGCAAAACTTCGAAGACGTGACATTTACCAACCCACACTGGGCCCGCATGGTAGACCCATTCCCCTCGAAGAAAGGAGGCCTCTGTCCCAGCAGTGGGAATATTATAGGCTGATTATGCTAGTCAGGTAGGTATTCGTACCAAGAGGTATTGTGTTACCTGGTAACTGGGTTGTAGAGGTCAGATAGGCATTCGCTCCATGTAAAATACTGCTATTCAGTTTTGTCCGGTTAGACTGGAAGCCGACCCCAACATAGTTGTGAAAAGGCCAGACAGTTGATGATGATCGCCAGCCAGGTAGTGTAATTTAAATAGTCTTTACGAGTAACGATTCTAACGCACCCTGGCTATTCAGTTCCGCTTACACCTTGCTAACTGGCAAATATTTCTACTGCAGCATGGCCTATTCTTATTAAAAGTCTTTCATAAAGTCGGCGCACGTAACTTGGCAAGAATCGTAGATGCGCAGAATTAATTTTCACTTGTTATTCTTAAGAGACATGTTTAAAAATAAATTATGGCAATAATCATAAAATAATGACGTGCAATAAAAGTGTATTTTTTTTTGTTTAGTGTACCTGCGCAAACTTACTCCCAATACGCCAAAACCTTGCCAACTGTTCCTCAAATTGCTTAGCATGATCCTCCGTTATATCGGAATTACTGCAGAATTAATTTTGAAATAAATGTATTATGGTAAAGTTGTGGATTAATGTTAACTATGTAAAATTGTACTATGTAAAATTTATAAGATTTTCTCCACACAAATAAATTCCAAAGTTACCTCCAAACCGAACAATAAATCGCTGGTATTCAAAAAGTACTTCAAATTAGATCATGAAATTTTGCATAATAACTGAACTAACTATAACCAAAGAAGATACCATGTTTTTTAACCTAAGTTATTGGCGCCTTGGAACCTTCTGCCCGCCGCTCAGTCTCGCTCTCACACAGTCCACGAGCAGTAGCATGAGCGAGATAAAGAGTAAATTTGAACTGAGGTAGGACTGTTAGTTCATGCCGGTTTAAAACAATAACAATCATTGTCTTAGTTTTGTAAAAACAGGCTTAAGGTTCATATTAATTTTGATTATCTTTATTTTGCATTATATAATGCAAAATAAAGATAATGTTTAAAGATTCAAAAGGTTTGAAGGTTATCCACATTGCGCGGATAACATAAAAAACTTTCTTTAAATATTATTTGTATTGTAACTACCATATTATCTTTGCGCATCATCTTTATATATTTAAAGAAATTCATTTACAATACAGCAGCATCAACAAAAAATATTCAAAATATACGGCAACGTTACTGTATAACAAACGGCTACAATGTAAAATTTACATCATATTCGAGACACCGCAAGGAACACGCTTTTTAAGCGACACATTTAAAATTCACATGAGACCCGATTAAGCGGTTAAAATAAAATACTTTTTGTGTCACAGAGCATATTTTCACAGGATGACGCGTTCAGTAATGCAGGGCCGGATTAGGCAAGGTTTCGTTTGACATAGGCATGGAGGATCGTTGCCAAGAAAGAAATAAGTCGGTTAAGAATTAGGCAACGCTTTAAGTGGTTTGTGTGTCATATCAAAACCATGTGTTTAACTTTGTTTTGTAGTAATAGGGATAAAAACTACCACATGCTCACTTCAGATGTCGCTACTATCACTAGTCAACGCTACTGTCACTAGCTATCAATTTATTTCAAAAAATATGTTAATAGAAGAATACTATGGGAGAAAGCTGTGAAAGGAGAAAAGTGGAAAGCAAGTAATTTTCCACTAAATCTGCACTTTTACGAATTTTAGACACTTTCTATTCCTTAACTCATCTTTTAGTGGTCAGTCTAGAAGTTGCACACATTTGTATTGTGTAATATCAAATTTTTGGAGGAATGCAACGGAATTACATGAACATCAAACTGAAAGATGGAGTCAAAATATCACTGCCATGAAAAAAAACAAAGGCTACATGTAGATGCGGTCAAACACCTCCTGTGCCTGAAATGGAAATGTTCAGGCCATATTCAGAGAGCTATGGATGAAAGATGGTCACAAATAATTACAAATCGGAATCCAATGTATAAAAAAGAAGGACGAGTAGACCATTTAAAAAATGGAGTGACGTACAGTACCGACCAAAAGTCCATGAGCAATCTCACAAAGCAATAGACTGACGCTTCGGTTTGACTTACGACCTTCTTCTATAAGTTGTTACAATACTGTAGACACGCACATTACACACACACACTCACTTTGTCTGCAACCAATGACTAGTTCAATAATCATCATTCGTTTTTAGTTTCATTCGTCTTGTTTACATAAATATTAAAGTTTAGCAGGTAGACCACAAAAAACTAAGTAAATTATTTCGATTTCTGTGGGGTAGATGCAGTTTGTTACGAGTATTTAATTAATAGAACTTTTTTGGTTCGTGGATAATATTGGTGACGAGTATTTAGCGCAGTGTTGTGGTTATTATTATCAAAAAGCAGGCATAAAATATATTGAAGAGATCAGATCAGATCAGAGAATATTATTGCGCTGCGTAAAAGTGAAGTGAATATCTAATGAAACCGGACTAAGTGTGAGTGTTATCATTAATATATTTCATATTTTACTAAACATAAATCTTAATCAAGGGTATTGTTGATAGAACAGAGGTATTGTTGAGACAGAAGATGCCTTTAAAGTTTTAAATTCATTGTGAGGTTTAATTCGATTAGTGAATAATAAATAATAAGGTATTATGTGTAATAAAAACAATGTTTTTCTTTGTTCTAGAGAAATACTGTGAGGGTTAAGAGATATGAGGAAGGGGCTTATTATCGAGTAGCAGCGACGTCAAATGGTGAATGAAACAAATGGTTTCATACCAACGAGACATTTTGCTGAATTATTAAAAACACGTCATTATGAACCGTTCGCCGTGCACTCTGAAGGCTTGCATCACTGAAGACCAGCTAGAAAACCGTTTTTGACCTTAAAATATTGACCGTACCAACTTAATAAACAACAGATTCGTTATTGCATGAATTTATGGTAACGAATTTTTTAAGCACGTTTCTATAGGGTGTTTGTCGTATTTCTTGCAGATATACCGAAATTGTTTAATATTATTTTAGTAATAGTATTATTTTAGGATAAAAATTTGAGGTTTAGTTTCAATCTTCTTTTCGTAAAGAAAATGAATACTTAAGCTTTAACCTCAATAACAACCAATATTTACTAAAGTCAAATAAAATGTAAAATAATTAATACAAATAAAATATAAACAAACTGCCCATATTTAACCTTAAAATTACCTATTCTGTAAGTAGTTTTTTACATTTTAAGTAGTCTAATATTCTTATTTATTACTTAATTACTTCGACCATGATCAAAGCTTAATATTTATGGTGAAAAAATCCATTAAAAATTTAAAATATTTCATAATTTAAATATGTCTAAATAATACAAACTGCTTCTAAGTTTCTTGACATCTATTTCACATCTTATTCAGCTGAAGTAATGATAAATAATTGTAGCAGTTTATTAAATTATGTAAAATAAATATAACGAATAAACATATTTTTTTTAATTTTGTTATCATATATCACGCATTTTTTATTCTAAAACCTTTATTGCAATAACAACATAAAAAAGCAGCAATATTTAAATAATATTATTATCGAAAACAAAAATAATAATATTTGCAAAAAACCGCACTGTGTTTCACGAGATTAGAACCTGAGGCAGTTTGAATTCCATACCAACGCTTAACGCTTTCTGCTATCTGCACTTGTTAAGTTACTATCGAATTTTAGCAATGCCATTAACTGGTCAAGTTCACGCGCATAGTGCGTGTGTGCTAGCATGTTTAAAGCGACGGAAATATATTGTTGTTTCGTGTAACTGCGTTATCTGTGGTGTGTGTATCGTGTTGCTTACACATACAAATGTACGAGCTATACCGCGTGCTCACAGCAATACGACTCTTAGCGTGCTCATGCACTTTTGAGCGCTTACTGTACAAGTAGCTGGAAACTTATGTCCCAGACAGGCAAAAGATAGAACCACCTGGAACGCTTTGTAGGAGGCGTTCACCGCAAAAGGTGGCCCTTAGATCTAACAATACTAACCTTATTTAAGTACAGACAAAACTAACATAACTAAAAAATAAATCATAAAGTACACAACACAAAAAAGTCTACGGTTTTGTGTTATGTACCTACTTATTCATTTAAGAATTACATATTGGGAGAAAATAAAGCCAATAAATGAGTAAATACCTAATTTTACTAAACATCAAGCTTAATAACAGTACAAACTTTACAACAGTGCTTCCATCGAGCGGATAAGACTTCAGTTTGTAACCCCATAGAAAAAACTTTCTCTATTTTGAGACAATTCTATTGAGTTGCAATTTATAATAAATCAACTTGAAGGAACTTCGACGGCAACATTATCGGTTGAAAACGAAACAAAAAAAATTCTCTTCATATTTTTTCCATCATCTTAGGTTACACAATGATTGAAAAATTCAGGCGTTTAAGATAACAAAGAAATTAACTTAAATTACCTCACAGAAAACCCCAGACCATTCACGATGCACAACAGAGCAACGATTACAGTAATTAATTCCCCATATAAAATTAAGCAATACAAACAAAGAAATATCCGTGTAAGCGATAATATCCGTGCCCGTGCAAAGTCCATAAACCACGTAAAGTCCATCCCTGTTAGCAATACGATAACCGCGCATAATGCACGAAATTTGCACAATAATGGTGCAATAATTCAAATGTAACGGGTTATGTTTAAGTTATGACGATGTACAGGGTGTATTTGAAGCCAAGAAAAATTGTATGAGTGGTAATTGATTTACGAAACGTTGTGCTAATGTTAAATCGATCACTTGGATTACAATTGATGCTGCGGACCACAAATATGAAAAATTAAGGTGCGTTTGTTTCTTTGCGCTGCATTTAATATTCAGCTCAATCGTTCTAAAATTCGATCAATAGCAAGCAAGAGAGTGTACTAACAACCAGCGCTTTGAATTTTTCAATAGGTAACATTTGTAACTTAAATCAGTTTATAAAGTTTACCAATAAGCAAATTCTTACAGCCTGTATAGCGCCATACATTATGACGCAACTGATAGTCGGTCGTAAAGTAAATTATTATAAACATATGCCAAGAGTTCTGGCTCATAATTCTTATTTAGTACCTGACATGGTAGATATTCTTGTAGCAGTTGAAAAATAAGTCACTCTAAATCAGTAGTGGTCAACCTTTTCGGCAGAAGAGCCCAATTTTGGAAGGACTATTAAACCAGTTTTAATCTGACTAGCCTTTACTTGGTTGCTAGGTACCTTAAACTTTAAATATATTCCCTCATTGTGATGTGAATAAAACAAATCATCCTCATTTTTTGTAGGACTATGCCTTCATCATCATCATCTCAGCCGAAAGACGTCCACTTCTCATTTCAAATCACTGTCCATTCCAAGGTTGCCTGGAAGAGATCGCGGAAAGCGATAAGGCCGCCCATTGTATATTTTGTAGTATCTGATTTATTTTTTGTTATGTATTTTTGTGGTGTACAGTAAAGTATATATAAATAAATAAATAGGCCTCCCTCAAGCACCGCCACTTCGACCGATTCTGTGCTTTCCGCATCCAGCGGATTCCTGCGGCCTTCACAAGATCATCGGTTCATCTTTTGGGAGGCCTTCCAACGCTTCGACTATGTCTTATCCTACTAATATTATATTATACATATTATATTATTATTTTATATTAAATTATCTAAATAAATAATAATATTATTAATGTGAAAGTTTGTGAGGATAGATGGATGAATGTTTGTTACTCTTTCAAACAAAAACGTCTAAACGGATTTGGATGAAATTTGGCACACAGTTTATAACTTGGATTAACACATTAAATCCTTTTTATCTCGATATTCTCACGGGATCGAGACGTATGCGGGTGAAACCGCCAGGCACTGCTTCATAAAAAAATCCAAAATATGACTCTAGAGAGAATTAAATAATCACAAAGTGGGTTTAAAATAGCCGTAAACGGCAACGCGGCAGATCCAGGAGGAGTTCGCGGGACAAAGTCGACTCTTAACGCAATATACAGCAGTAAATAGGGATAAGTCGAAGGAGGGAAGGGAGGCCAAAGGACACAAACGGCTATTAATATAAATAGTAGATATTCAAGTCAGTCCTCAAATCCAGGTCATCGAATCGTAGAACAGATATCTCAAAACGACTGAACAGTTGGAAACATCAAAGGCAGGAAAACATCACGATTATTCAACCGAATAAACACACCACAGACAAAGTGGTGTAGCTTAAAATTTCAACGGGAACGCTGTGTCAGCCCGTAAAAGGTTCCGGGTTCGAGTCCCGATCTAGATTTAAAGAGCTGACCGGTTGGGGGTTGCAAGCAAATGTTTATGGTACTCCACGTGCGAGTGGATGGATGCGGCAGATTTTATTAAACCTACTGAAAGGTCGATAGAATTTCATATCGGCAACAATTACGAGAATCCTATATTTAACTCTTTTTAGGGGATAAATTTAATTTTTTTATTATAGAAAATCATTTCATAGTTCCTACTCACTTTCAGTACATAGGTAACTTTTATGCGAAATTTGAAGTTTGTAGGCCCAGCTGTTTAGTTTGTGCGGTTGTCTGTAAGTGAATTTAAGATTTTGATTAATGCTTCATAGTATTCTGTTTTAGAATACCTAGGCCTGACTCCCAGTCTGTACCCTAATTGCGTAACATATTATCGTAAACAATTATGTCTAATTTATTTCATTTTGACAGTTCAACAACATTCATTGCGTCATTTACGCTGTTGAGCAGATATTTTTTTCCAACTTATGAAGCAATGGATTAGCAATCTGTTTCAAATCGAAACAAATTGTGGTTGATCGTGTATTACGCAATCAGGGTACAGATCTACATTATTACAGGGCAAACATTTTGTGAACTCGGCTGCTAGATCATAAACAAATGACGATTAGAAGCGAAAATATGTGTGATCTAACTAAGATAGGTACCTATTAACAAAGTCTTTAACAATACGTACTAGGACGCCCTCTGTTACCCGAACCATTTCAGAAAAAGTGCCAAACAGTTCCGGTTTTTTTTTTCGTTAATAACTGCGCAGGTAGCTAGGTACATTTTCTGTGTCGAGTTTTACAGCACCAACTTACTGTTGGACTATCTCGATCATTATAAAGTTGAGTATATTATTTCATTAATGAGGAACCACAACCAGCTTCATGTAATATCTTGTCAATCAACTCAGCCTATCCCAGCCTATTGCTGGACATAGGCTGCGCTACAACCCCTATCCTCCGCTTTCCGCATTCAGTCGGTCCCAGCCACCTTTTTAAGATCGTAAGTCTATCAAGCTAGGGGGCATCCCACACAACGCTTGACGATACGCAGTCTCCACTCTAGGACTTGTCTGCTCCAACAGCCATCGGTCCTTCGATAAACACGGCCAGTCCACTGCCACTTCAGCTTGCTTATTCTGCAAGCTATGTCAGTAACTCCAGCTCTTTTCCGTAAAATCTCATTTCTGATTTTGTCCTTCAAAGAAACTTCAAACATAACCAGCTCCATAGTGCGCTGAGCGACCTTGAATTTGTGGACCAGCCAGACTGTCAGTGTTCACATAATAATATCTTGTACCCAACTTGCAAAAATTGGTCTTATAAAAGTAACCAATGCGCTTTTGCCAAAAGTTATTGCATTGGTAAATGAGTCTTGTAATGGTTTTATGGTGTATAACAAGTCCCGATTTAGGCCCAATTTCAGGACTTTTAGTTCTGTTTTGGTTCTATAAAAGCATTGTAACGTGCTTAATTAGTCTTGATTTTATTATGTAAGCGCATTCATTTTTGATTCAAATCACAGACTTTGCCAAAAAGAGATAGAATTGGTTGAGTATTTAGGCAAGAGTCATAATGAATGCTAATATAGGTAATGTCTTGTAAAAATCAAATGATTTAACCGGTAAGGCGCCGTGGGTGGTCCGCGCCGTGACAGTTTTACGACCGCACTTAAATAAACAAACACTCGGATTTCTTTACAACGTCTCAAGTAGTATTGTTAATGTTTTTTGCTACTCGAATAGATTAGGAATACGTTTCAAATGGTTGCAGTCTTTGTAAACAACGTTCACTTATCTTTATTACCCGCTTTTGTTATTATTTCTTTTGTTCTTTGTGATAACGATTTCTGCGAATTACAAGATAGGATTGACCAAAGCCATTATATGATATTTTATGATTCAAAGCATAAAAAGCTGCGATATTCAAAAGCATTATGCTTGTTGGGTAGTTCAGACAATTATTTTGCATAGTAAACGGCCATGTCCGTTTTCATAATTATTGTTATAATATTTTTGCAGTACCTACCAAAAATAACATTTCTACCATATCCAAAAACTCTCTTGCGAACTTCATGCCTCCACGTTCAACCTACGTGGATATAACAGTTTCAGCCTTTACAAGCTCCTGTATCGGGGATCGATGTACCGTGCGCATGATCTATTTACGAGTTACGACTATGTAACGTATACCCTGAAACTTTGCTGTGTTAGGATAGAGTTGCCTCTTGTTTCGAATTTTGGGGAATCTTCGGACTTTAGGTTTTTTGGGAATAACTTTTGATGTCTAAGAACAGTATATTTATTGACACCTGTGACGCATATAAATCGTTTTTAATTACTAATTCAAGGGGTAAAATAAACAAGGCACTTTCACCACCAAAGTGATTTTTTTATTGTAGGTAAATAAAGCATATACTGTTAAACTAACTTTTACCCGCGACTACGTCGGCATAAACCGATAGGTACAAAATTTTATTTCTTATTTAGCGTTGATTTTCGAAACGCTGTTAATAAATTATATTAAAATTTACCAAAGCAACATAAATATAGACACAGCAAAATACAAAATTCTGTACAAACAATAAAAATATAAAGGTAATATAATAAAACTTAAAACTCTTAAGACTTTAATTTTTTTACGTGCATAAACTGTATCTATTAATCCATCTTTCAAGATATACTTTCTTAAGCCAATAGCCCATGTTATCATATATTCTTTCCAGTCAATAGTTTTTATGTCAAAGTTAAAAATATCTCGATCATCTTTTGAAAGACTGTTGAATAGTGCTGCCGTATTTTGATCATCAAATTGCCACTCATTGCAAGCAAAGTACGACAACGCCGTTGACATGTTGTACATTTTGGTAGCTAGTTTTACGAATCTGAAAAGTGAAAATCCTTATTACTCTCGTCTTCACTTTTAATTGGGTCTTGATAAGATTTAGAAGAATTTGACCCGTTTTAACACTTTTACCTGTTTTACATAATTTTCGAGCCAAATATTAAATACCTACTCTTTTTTCCAAGCATAACGCTTATTCCATCTAAGATGTGCGCAGGGATCAGGGTTGCACCTGATCCCTGCGCACATCTGCGAAAGGTTTCATGGTTGGGATGAATTTATCCCAAAAATAAACTTAACATTGTAGTTGAAAAAGATGTTCTCCCATACACCGATATACTTCACGGTCAATTCTCCAACTGCAAATGTAAGTTTGTAATCGCAAAATATATTTTTTTGTGTTCTAATACTACGAATGAACAATTTTCGGACTTTTTCCATTACATGTGCTGTGATACCTTGCTTCCTGCCAAAATTTCATGATTCTAGGTCAACGGGAAGTACCCTGTAGGTTTTGATTTATTTGCGAGTATCAAAATATGTCTCATAAATTGCCTTTTTTTATTAAGTTGACTTAGAAGCTTGATTTTTTTAGAGCTCCAAAGGACCATAGACCTACGTATTTAATATAAATTTCAACTTGATACCTCTATGACTTCCTGATAAAAAGGGTTGTAGCGGTTACACCGCCACATACGACCTACGCATCAAAGACATGACGTCACACAAATCCTGCATCGCGCAATTAGAGTTTACCGTGCGATCGGCATGTATACAAGATTCCGACTTCAACCGTCGTGCAGTTGCCTGCCAGACACAACACCCGTCTGGTCGGAGGCATAGTTTCTGAAACAGTTAGCTTATTGCCAACATTAAAACAGCCAGTGTCATAGTAACCATAATATCATCCAAATGAGTGTTATAATGTTGTACTAAATTTCATTATGCAACTCGAATTTCAAAAAAAGGACATTGTCTTGCACGCGCGTTTTACTACAACAACGCCGTAATTAAAAAAAAAACTAATAGGTTATTCGAATTCACGTCGTATCCCGCCATTTTTGTTCGATAATAGTATTGCAATATTTTATTACTTTGTTGTTTACAAAAATTAGTGATTCAAGCTTTGATAACAAAACCCACATTCATGTTTTAATACCCCTTATTATACAACAGTTTCATAAATAACTATTTTCATTAATGCGCTTAAAAATCAGAGAAGTTAAAAAAAAGGGAGAACTTCAATCAAGCATGTTAAGAATAATAAGAATACTAATGTTTTATATTTTCTATATTTAAAAATGTAATTTATAAGTATTTAAATGAAATAAAGGAAAAAAATACAAAAAAAAATGCAGTATTGTAGCCCTTGTAGTGACGCATCTTTCTATACCATTTCCATTTCTCTATCTTCATAATTGAGGACGCTATTCCCCGGTCACACTTTTCTTCAATACGTGTACCCTACTGAAGCGATTGAAAAACATTTTCAATGCCAAAATTAAAGGGGGTCCTCATTTAAGAAAAAAGAAAGAAAAATAGGTTTATTTGTCACAGAAACACGTGCATTCATAATAAAAGACAAGAGTAATCAGAGAACAACAAAAATTACATAATAAATCACGAGCATAAAACAGAAGTTAGTCGACAGCTGCATAACATGACTGTGACAAGAAGGCTTCCACACAACATGATGCTGTGCTATGGGGGACCCACAGCACAGCGCTGATTTTCAATGGTCACCCGAAAAAAAAGATGTACGGAAATTAAGTCAGGTTCAGTGGTTTTTCTATTAAATAGGTAGATAATTTTTTTTAATAAATAGTGCTTAGAATAAAAGACAACTATGCAACGAATTATAAGCATAAATATTATTTAAAAACATAAAAAATAATCCGCATGCATCACCGTACATGCATCTACAATGTAGATACCTAACTTCAACATATTATTACTAACAAACAACATATTGTGTTTCGGCGTTTTTTGCTAAATATTCTACGGTGGTACGAAACCCTTCATATGTGAGTCCGACTCGCACTTGGCCGGTTTTAATAATATAAATTACACTTACACTACTCACTCCATACATGCAGGACATATCAACCCATCCTGGATTCGGTTCTTGTTTAGAACAACTGACTGAAAAAAATTATGGATTTTAGGTTAAAATTATGTTGTACTTGTATGTATAGCAACTATAGCATAGTTGAAGTAAAAAAAAAACAGTGGCACTCCGGGAGTGCCGACAGAAGTGAAAACTTGAAAAAATATCGGCACCGCGGTAATCAACGTGTTGATGTTTTTTACTCCACGCACAGCGTTAATCAACGCGTTGATGTCTTTTACTCCATGGTGTCGGTAAATTGCGTTACAGTGTTGCGAAATCAATGGTTTAGTCCCATCTCAAAAATGCCCAACGCGAACAAGAAGTTTTCATTTAAAAAACAAAAGGGGTTTGTGCGGTTATTGTTACCATTTTTTCCACATAATAATATTCAAGTTTACATCCAGCATGATGAATTGTAATTTTATTTTATATGTACACCTGCTTTCTGACGTAGTAGGTGTCAATGTTTTTTATAGTAAACGAGTAGAAAATAAATACGGTCATAGAAGTTTTTGGGCAACTAAAGAATTTTAAAGCCCGTCGCGCGAAGGGTGGTTTTGAAGTTTTGTTTTTTATATAACCTATTACAAACTTATATCACCAATGAGTAGCCAGCATATCATAGCAGTATCATTTCAATAGCGGACCATACACGAAATGACTTACTAGTTTGTGATTGGCTGCGTCGTGTGCGGACACTTGTTACTTTTGAGTAGCGTTGTGGAAGATGAGCCTTACATGACTGTCAGAATATGTCCGCTATTCAGCAATGATGTTTATTTTGAAGGTTAATATGCACTTACCGATAGCTGGTCTAACAACACATATGGGCAGTTCCTTGCCGAGAGTAGTAACCAACTCTTCGGCGACTGCCTTTGTAAATGTGTATGTGTTCGGCCAATTATTTATCAAACTGTAATTTAAATATAAAGAGATATGAAAATGTTATCAAAACAGTCATGGACATCTCTTTCAAGACATTCTCACAGACAACGCATTTTTGACGCCCCGTGCATGGCACGTGACGGTGTTGGTCGGTGACGGAACGGTCTAGTACTATATTCTTATACATTTCAATACAAGGAATTTTTCTCATGCCTGACACATTCCTAGCACGGTTACGGTATGATACGGTGTAGTGGGCAGCTCCTTCACAGAGAGGAGGCCAGTGGCCCAGCAGTGGGAACATTATATGCTTATACTTACTAGTTATGATTGATCTCTTACTAAGGAATAATCGTAAACCATGCATTTTAAAGCCACTCACCTCGGTGTAATATCATTTATTCTTCCTTCATCGACAGTCTCAGCTATCCCGATCATAGCGTTGGGATTTATAGGACTTTTGTAGAATTGTTCACATAATGCAGAATTTATACGGTCCGCACTAGTATGTGAGTATGCTGTTGAAACATAGACGAAAGATCTGAAGAAAAAATATTTTTATAATGTGTATTGTAAAAACTCAACTGACCGGCCACAAAAGACTATTAAGACTGGGTGTACCAAAGGGGTATCATAATTACCCTGTAACGAACAAAATTATAAAATATGCGAAAGAGAAACGAAAAAAACCACTCACTGAGCTCTTTATCCGTATTTTAATAACAAAAGAACAACCAGAAACATGTACAGTACCAACCAAAAGTCCATTGGCAATCTCACAAAGCAATAGACTGACGCTTCGGTTTGATTTACGACCTTCTTTAACCACTCACTAAGCTCTTTATCCGTATTTTAATGAAAAAAAAACTATCAGAAACATGTACATACTAGGAAATAGTAGGTACTACTGTGTAAAAAGGGAGACCCCAAACTGATATCTAAGGATCAGCATCAGCATCAGTCTTATATCCTTCCTGTACTAAGACGTGCAAACAACGAAGATTGACGAGAACGAACCTGTAGAGCGAGGTTCATGAAACATTTTTCTACCAATGAGCACATTACACACATAAGTACAAATCGAAAAGTTTATAGGATATGACCTCCCCTTAAACGTGGCTTTTATAGATTGCTCGAAAGCTTTCGATTCAATTTCACATGACTATATATGGCGGGCTTTAAAGCAGCAAGAACTAGACCACGATTACATAGAACTTCTCAAATTGATTTACTTGGAAAGCACAACAAGAGTACGCCTAGACTCAAGAGGACCAACATTTCAAGTCGAGTGCTGGGTAAAGCAAGGCGTTTCGCTTCCTCCAAAGCTTTCATCGTAGCCCTAGAATCTATATTCGGAAACCTCGACTGGAATGATATGGGAATAAAATTCAATGGCAAGTACCTCTCACACCTCAGGTTTGCTGACAACACAGTATTGCTGTCGGAAAACCCGTACAAACTGAACCACATGATAGAGTCCCTCAATCATCACAGCAAGATCGTTGGGCTACAAATCAACTGCGATAAAAGGAAAAAAGAAAAACAAAAAACCCTTACCATACCAAAATAAATTTTTCTTACCTCAGGTTTTTGCAAACCTTGCCGAGTATAAGAGTTTCCCTGGTGCCTCGTACGTTGATCAAGGTCGCCACACGAAGGGGTTCATCAAACCTTGTCGTGGCCGCCAGATGAAATACTATGTCCACCTGGATAACGTAATTAATAACCATTCAATCGACCATGCCATTTAATTTAAATTAATGAACCTCCAAAAACTTTTTGCGTTTTGCTACATCCAAGTTGGTCACAGTTACTTGGCTATTTAGTACTTTTAGGACTCCAAAAAAGGAATTATTTAAGGTTCACAAAAAGAGGCGCAATCATTATAATTATTAGCGTTCAATAATATTTTTAGGAGCACAAAATGAGAATTATTATGGGTTTGAATAAATACATGCCAATATCAATTATTAAATAATATTTCCTGCCATACCTGTTCTGTAATAGCGTTCCAATCTTTTTCAGTTAACCCAAGTCTAAGCTCTGCCACATCTCCTGATACGGGCACGAGTTTTTCTGCGAAATCTGGTTGTTGTTCTCGCAATAAATCAAACACCTGGAAACAATAGTTAAAATATTTTAATACTGAAAAATAAGTAAGCATTATCTGTGACTTGGGTTAGGCATTTGACTGCATGTAACATAACATTCCTGTAAAGAAATTTCTCATTAGTAGTAAATAAGCAAAACTTTTCAACTAGAAGTAGTGTTTATGAAAACGAAAAATTATAGTTAGGTTCAGCATGATTTTATTGTATTATTCTAATGCACCAATCACACGGCGCAAGTTTCTGAAACGTCCAAGAGCATTAATCGCATGCCATAAAGCACATTTAATAATTACCATTAAAAAATTGCATGGAAGTGTTTACACTCGTGCAATTACAATAATTGAACACAAGTTTTACGATTCAACAATTAAATGCTGCTTCTGTTGACTCGAATGCAATTATTGCAAAGCGATTATTGCATTCAAGTTCTGCCGATTGAGCTGCAACTTGACACACCCATGTAACTTCAGTGACATTTCAACTAGTTCTACCATGGAGCTGCCAGACGATGCAGCCAGAAGTTGACTAAAGGAACTCCACAACTAAACAAGATAGCCCCGTCGTATTTGGTCTCATTGGATTTGTCTTGACAAATACTATAGCGGCTAGAGTATTGCCCAAGTTGAAGTGCAAGGCCTGATGACAGAGCCGGAATAGCCATAGGAATTTATCAACTGTGCAAGACAACCCCGTTATTATTGGGTTCGTTGTATTAATTGTCTTGAAAAGTACTACAGCCTTGGTTGAAGTCCAGAGTACGCTGGTAGAGCCAGAAGGAGGTCACAGAAACTTCTCAATTAAACAAGATAGCTTCGTTGTATTTGGGCTCGTTAGATTTGTTTTGAGAAGTACTTTAGCACTGAATCGTATCCTGGATCCTATTAGTGGAGTTGAAAGGTGGCTATAGGAATTGAAAAGTTTTCACTTATTACTTTTGAGTTCTCACTCAATAGCTCTCAATAGCTCATAATTAAAAGCTTGTTTATTAATGATGTTGTACGTATATTTTTATTTAAAGAACACACTTAAAAAATCGTTGTGCATGCTGTTTACACCAATACCAGTTTTGAACGGTAACTGGCCCGTATTGAGCAGTATATTCTAATTCAATTTTATGGTATGCCACAGGCAATAAACTGAAACCGTGTAAATGGGGCTTAAGCCCTCTTATAATTTGGTTTTCACATTTTTAGATTAACTCGAAGACAAAGAAACCTTAAAACAAAAAAATTAGCAATATTTACAACTTACGGGATCCTGTAACATTTCAAACAGCCTCTGTTCTACAGATTTGCCTTTTTTGCTTCTTAGCAAGATAAATATTTTGGATACCTTGGTCGCTCTGTAAATAAAAAAATAATTACATTATTTATAAAAAAGGTTTACATTTAATACATGCCTGTTTTCCCCGTAGGGTTCTGCAGAGGTGTACCTATATCGTACCAACACTCACATTTATCCAGTTATGTTTTTTACATACAGTAGGCGGTCGGTAATCCGGATCCTATATATTTTTTTTGCCAGTGCCGATTATTGATTCCGATAATCGGAAACTAATTGTTTTATTGGTTTTCTGTATAAAGTGTCAGCTAGCGAGTTAACATAAATAATTTTAACACAAATTTGCAAAGTAAAAAATCTTTATTAGTTTACGTCTCATAAACGCGCATTGCACGACAACGATCAATGCAATGCGCGTGCTCTGTAATCTTTTGTATAAAAACCTGCCAGATTACAGAGTAGGAAACGGATATCTATGGTAGCAGGACCCGACGGCTTACCTGGGAAAGCCTGGGTCCTGGCTATGGAGGCTCTCGGGCCTCGACTAAGGGGGCTCCTAAGCGAATGCTTGGAGAGGGGCCAGTTTCTACTTCGTTGGAAGACGGGAAACTGGTCCTCATTACGACCCGGGGCACCCTGCGGACTCCCCGTCCGCTTATCGGCACATCGTGCTGCTCGACAAGGTGGGCAAGCTCTTTGAAAGAGTCATTGCAGACTGCCTCGTCGGGCGGCTGGTGCGGTTGGAAAGAGCCAGTTTGGGTTCCGCAGGAGGTGCTCTATGTTGGACGCCATTATGCGCGTGCGGGCCCTCACGACGGGGGACAGTGTGGCCCGGGGTGGGGTCGTTTTGGCGGTGTTTCTAGACATCGCCAATGCCTTCAATACCCTGCCCTGGAGTTGCATCAGGGAGACACTCCGGTATCACTGGATCTACCTCTGTTGTGTGGTCGAGGCCTATTTGATGAACAGAGCCATCATCTACCCCGGTCACCAGGGAGAATGAAACCGGCGAGAGATGTCGTGCAGTGTCCCACAGGGATCGGTCCCGGGGTCACATCTGTGGGACATCGGATACGCCTGGGTGCGGCGCGCCGACCTCCCTAGCAGCGTCAGCGTTGTTTATTACGCTGACGACACGTTGGTCCTGGCGCAGGGGAAGTCGCACGTCGTTGAAGGTCTCCGGGGAGGTGGCGAGCCTCCTTGCCGGATTGCCACCATGGGATCTGGAGGCAAAAGTGCTCGCGCACATTTAGGAGTGGCGTGAAGAGACGAAACGCTGGGGTGTAACTCCGCTGCCACGAAAAATCGTGGCACAGCGAACAGAGCTCTGGTGAGATCTCATGGTGTCATTGAGAGTGCGATTGTCGTAACCCAGTGCTGGGCACGCCACAATTGCGGCGATAAGTCCCCTCTTTTGAGGAGTGGCTAGAGAGGCCTGGCTGTCACAGCGTCCTCACCTTCTGGTGAGGACGCCGTGTCGCCGGTTGTTTACGGAGGTTCCTATTCCGGATAAGCTGGGAGGAAACGCCCGGGTGTCATCATTGTGTAGATCGCTCGGAGGATACGGTGGATCATACGATGAAGGTTTGCCCGGCTTGGGCGAAGCATCGCCGTGTCCTCGTGGAGGCTATCGGTGGCGGTGATCGAGAGATGCTACCGGGCCGGACGTGAGAACGTCCGGCCCCGATCCTGGCCATAGTACGGAGCGAGAGGGCATGGGAGGCCGTCACCTCCTTCTGCGAAGCAGTAATGCTCGCGAAGGAGAAAGCAGAACGCGTGAGGGAGAGGCAAATTTCGCGCTCTTACGCTCTTAGCCGCCGCAGGAGACGCCCTGGGCGTCGGGAATCGCAGGCCGATTCTCGGCCACCGTTGGCGCAAGCTTACGGACGGTTTACAATTGGTAGCTCACCGTCAGATAAGGACCAAGCCCGGGTCGACGGTGCGTTGTGTTCCACGCGCGCCTCAAAGAGATGTCAGCAGAAATGACGAGGCCCGCTAAGGCCGATGCCTGCCGGAGGAAAGTCCGAAAGGGGTACCGTAGCCCCTGGCAACATACAGGCAACTGAAGAAACATGGGTGGGTTTTTGTCAGTAAAACTCTGACACGCCCTCCCGCTCCACCCAAAGCGGGAGAAGTTATTTGATAATATCCCAACAAAAAAAAAAAAAAATTGCTGCCACAACAGATAGCTGCCGCTATCTGTAACTATTATTATGATTTTGGAGTGGCAACCGCGTACTGCAAGGTACAGCGTTGGTGGCCCCTCCTACAAGGTGGGCCAATAACTTGATGAATGTCGTCGGAATCCACTGGATACGAAAAGCCCAAGACCGGTCGATGTATCCAGCAATGGACGTCTTTCGGCTGAAATGATGTTCATGATTATTTTTCTATCTTTATTTACCTGAATAGTTTTTCAATGAGCTGCTTGCCGAGGTAGCCAGAACCGCCTGTTACAAACACAGTAGCGCCGCTGTAGAACTGTTGCACGACAGAGGTTCCACGTGCTATCACTTCATTCACCGGCTTCATACGAGCAATTAACTTTGCTTCATATTCCTGGGCTGGATCCATTGTTTTAACTGCCAATGACAAAAATATTACCATCAGCTCCAGACGAATTACTAAATACTATATTTTTAATAAATACTATATCATGCTGCGGGTCCAGAAAATCGGAGTTGCGATGCACTTTAGCTTGTGGCTAGTGTAATGGGCAAGCTTGCCTCAATGCTGTTTTATTGCAAAGCGACCCCGAGGAAGAGGTTGCATTAAACCCGGAAATTCTAGAGGCCTAAAAACAACGATTTAGGATGGCGAAGATAATGATAATAAAACAGAAATTTCCAAATGCCCAGAGGTTGACGACGATGAAGAAGAAGAAGAAAATTAATACTTTTGTTCGTTAAATTATTAAAGTTTTGTAAATTTTCACTTCACTTCAATTTAAATTATAAGAAATATACAGCTGCTGAATAACGGTAAAATAAAAATATATTTACTCGTTTTATTTCTAATTTCAATAAATTAATACAAAATTAAGATATACATTACGTATTACATTTAATGAGTTTTTGATTATACAAAGTTGGTAAATATTATTAAATGAATATATTATATTACATTATAGGTATTACCTACATTATAGGGATTCACCGAGATACACAGTTGACCTTGTATTCTGCCGCGCTAGCGATAATAATAGTAGTTTTTTGTCACATTTTTACCTTCTCTGACTATATGTGTTTCTATTAGAATACTTTTAAATGACAAAATCTATTTTATGTCTAATACGAGTTTAATAACTTTAGCATCAATTGCTTAATATAACCGCAGTAATTATGAAGTTACTGCTCATATAATTAGCAGAAGTACAACATGAATGATGATACTGCACTTAGAAACTCGCCGTAAATATAGTTACAGCTTTTATACTAAGGAAAACTTATCATAAAATTGACTTACTGCCGTTATCCTTATTAACAATTAAAGGGCAAAAACTATTTTATGTCTAGTTCGAGTTTAATAACTTTAGCATCTATTGCTTATTATAACCGCAATGTGTAGTTACTGCTCATATCATTAGCAGAAGTAAACCATGAATGATGATACCACACTTAGAAACACGCCGTTACTTACTGCTGTTATGCTAAGGAAAACTGATCATAAAATCGACTTATTGCCATTATCCTTTTTGAAAATTAAAGATTCTAGTTAAGATATTAAAATTTCAGATAAATCAAATTGTACAGCTCATTGCGCTGATTCCGAATTAATGTTTAATTAAATTTGGACAAAATTATACTTACTGCAGTTATCGCAAACGCGGCAGCATTACTGTATGTATGTCTGAGCGCTGCCCTACACCCTCTATCTCAAAAACGCTTGAGCGTATAAAAATATGTTTGAAACAAAATTTGTCGCAAATTTTATGTTCTACAATTTTTTATAAATATTAACATCATTGGAACTATAGAAACGAGTATATACGAGTTCTCATTCTCATTCAGAGGTGAAACGCTAATTTGCCTTGACTATTGTTGCAATGAAGATTGTGAATGCATTATAGAACACTTGGATAAATCATGCAACCGCACCCACCTTTTTTTTTTTAAACACTTTAAAATGAGACTTACCCAATCAAAAATAAGATAAAATAATATGGTTATGATTTATTTTTTTAACTTAATTACGGCTAAAAGCGAAACACGTCCACAAATCCAATCACAAAATGCTGCTAGTATCCTAATAACTCCAGTATTTATATTTTTGTCATACAAGTAATTCACAATAGTTTAGTTTATTCTGCAATACTTGATTAGGTACTACATTTTTAATTTTTTTAAAAGGGGCTGCCTTCGTTGTTTTTCCATGTGGAATTTTATAAAATTCAGTCATATCTTATATTAGCATATCAAAAAATTTCACAAATTTTATTTGACATAACGTTCAAATACCAATTATCATAATTAGTAAGTTTGTTTCCTCCCTTAATTGATGTTGTCATAATGAAATAAAAATTACTAATATTTTTAGATATATTTTTACCTGCAAGCAAGCAAGCAAGCATAGCATAAAAGTGTAAGTAATTAAAAAACTTTAGATGAAGGGAGTAAACGTGAACGTGTTTCGGATCGCTCGCTCAAATTCGCGATCTCACTTTGCTTACTCTTGAAGTGATAAGTCGGTTGACACAAGCCATCGGTTCAAATTGCGTTCATTAATCGCCCAGCGATGTTTTGAGGCGATCGCTATCGTTGTTGTTTGACGTCAATCTCATCACATGAGGTATGTGTCAAATTATTAGCTATTTGACACATACCATACACATCAATTTTGTTTACAGAAATTACATAGCTATCTACGTATCTCTAAATAAAACAAATACAAATTCGCTTAACTAAATAGTTAACTTAATACTACCGTTTTCGTTACTAAAGTAAGGGTTTAGTTTATTTATGTGTTCTCATAATTTTTCAGATTAACCCAACACAACATAGGAAGTAAGAAATAAAAGTTTTGTTTCACCATGATATGCGGAATAATAAATACCTACTTATTCGTCACTGTCCCTTTCTTGCTAACTTGATTTTATTAAATTACTGACCTACCGAACTAGATTTTTTAATTTAACGTATATAATAATAGTGAACAATGCAAAATTATAATACTAAATCACGAATTTTAAACATTTATGTTAAACTTATTGTGGACTATAATGGTAAAGGACATAATATTATATATTAATAATATTCTTTATTGTTCCCTCAAAATCACTAACTCGGTACAAAGTCAAGGTAACACGTAATAGAGACTGATATCTGCTGTAGGTAACACCTGTATTACAGATCACTAGGCTTACCCTCCAACGGACAACTCACTTATGAACTATGACTGTATTAAATGAACTTACAGATTTTAAACAATAAACTAGATATGAAGACAATACCTGATTTGTTTCCACGAACGTAAATACACACATCAACACCGTCTAGGGATATTTTGTATAAAGTTCTTTTACTCAAAAAATACTGGCTGGTTTTAAAATCTTTTGAAGAAAGCTTATTTTGTAGGCCTTTTTGGATGATTCCAAATTTGAATTTGAAAAAAAAAATAAGATTTGCGCGGCATAACTTGAGCGAAGTTGGAAGCTTTCAATTTACTTATTTATTTATTTAATATTTCAAGCACACAAATGTACAGAGGCGGACTTAATGTCAAAGGCATTTTCTACCAGTCAACCTTTGGGTGATGCAGAGACAAACAGTGGTAGGTGCAATAGCGAGAATTGAGGAATTAATATTTATTTAAATATAAAGATATACATAAATATATATTTCCAATTATATATAAACAAAAATAAATACATATAAAAATACTACTAAAGCAAATAAGACAAATAATGGGAAATCATTACCGCTGTGATGATACTGCCAGCTCATAGTTTTTGGTAATTTTTGGTACCAAATTAAAGTTTTAAAACGAATTAGCAGTTAATTTCAAATTTCTGCTATTGTACGCAGTATGCAGCGGCGCCATTTAACAAGAGAGGAAATGTTAAGGGCAGTAGGCATGCTCCAAGCTGGAGCTACTCAACGGAGTATTGCTGAGGAGATTGGACCGAACAAAAGAAAACGTGATATCAAGGTTATGGTCACGTTATCGTGCTACTGGTGAAGTGGCTGAAAGACACTCAGGCGGAAAGCGAATGATCACCCAACGACATGACCAATTTTTGCAAGTTAACGCGAGAAGACAACCAAATGTTACGGCCATGCAGTTGGTTCAAAGGCTCCAGTCAGAGCACCAGTTGCTTGTGAGTGACCAAACTGTGAGGAGAAGACTGCATGAAGCTAACTTTCATGCCCGTAGACCACTTTGTACTCCAGCACTACGGCGAGGAAATCCTGGACGAAGATTACAATGGGCTCGTGAAAATTTGCTACGATAACCAGTGGGTTATCTTCCCAGAGCAAATTCGGTTTCCATCCCGATTTGCGAAGAGTACGCGTATGGCGAGTTCTTGGTCGTAAGAGTCGTCTGCAACACCCTCAGGAAGTCCATCCATACCACGGCGGGACAATTATAGTTTGGGCGGGAATTCGTGTTGGTGGAAGAACAGACTTCGTTTGGATCAGAAACACCATGACCGCTGAAAAATACTCTAACCAGATGCTAGTACCAATAGTCTACCCCTACTGACTACAAATGGGCCAAGAATTCACGCTCATGCACGACAACGCCCGCCCGCACACAGCGCGAGTGGTGACCAGCTGGCTGCAGGAGCACGACGTATCGGTCTTAGACTGGCCCGCGTAATCACCAGACCTAAACCCCATAGAGCACGCGTGGGACATGCTCCAAAGAAGGGCTTTGAAGAATTTTCCTGCAAACATTGCGACTGAAGAACAACTTTTTTGGCATCTTAGCAGGACCTGGGACAATATCCCGCAGCAAAACTTTAAAAACTTGATTCAAAGCATGAAAAACCGTTGCAGGACCGTTGTTAACGTCATGGGTGGTTTTACCGACTTCTGATTTTTCGCTTAATTGCAAAAAAACTGTATAATTACGCTTTATTTTTCACATTTTCTTGAAAAACACATTCATCGCTAGTTTTACCATTTTTAAAATTTTCGTCTTTATGTAAATAAAATTTTATTTACGCATTTTTTTTATTATTATTCTGAAGTCTAGTCTGATAAATGGGCTTTATAAAAATATATCCTTGTTGTATGTTACTTCTAACAAATTTTGAGTAAATTGAGAAAATCTGAAATATCCCTAGACGGTCCAATATTGTAGATAGTGTTGGAAGGATGGAAATTGGTCTACCATTGTTGACAAAGCATCTAACCCCACTTTTGAAAATTGATACTATTTGACATTTCTTAAAAGTAAAAGGGAATACACCCGTTGTAAATGATAAAATACTTCAAAAAGTTAGAGGGGGAACAATGACGTCAATGAATTGTTTTATTAAGCTTCCAGAGATAGAGTGATTATTTAGAATTCGTCTGTAGGTAATTAATAGTACTATTGAATTAACGAAAGCATTCGTTGTTTGAGATGAACCAGTGGTGTGTGGTGTATTCATCATCATCATTAGCCTATAATGTTCCCAATGCTGGGACACAGGCCTCCTCTCTGTGAGAGGGAGTGGGCCGTAATCCACCACGCGGGCCCAGTGCGGGTTGGTAGATGTCACATGTCATCGAATTTTTGGTTCTAGGACATGCCGGTTTCCTCACGATGTTTTCCTTCACCGTTTTGAGAACAGTGGTGATGAAATAATTTACACAAAGCGGAGTATTAGTTTTATTAATTGTAATTAAATCTGCCAATAATTTTCCAACACCCGCGAAAAATTTGTTTATAATCATTGACGGAAACTGACGAATTGTTGAGGCAAATAAATTGTGTTGGTTTATCCTTTTTATTTCAATTCAATTCAATTAAAAAAAAAAAAAATCGCATGAACCTACATGGGCACTTATAAAATAAATAAAATAAAATAAAATTCATTTAATTCAGGCAAAACCCATATTACATCAAACAAAATTTAACTAAACTGCAACACACAATAGAATAAAAATAATGTCAATGCAATCAAAATAGGTACATATTACAAAGTTACACAGAATTCAAATAAAAATAAAATGTCAAACTCAACCAAAACAAACGAATGAACAATACAAATTACAGAGTCACAGAATCGAAATTAAAATGAAATGTCAAATTACACAGAATTAATACTAAATTAAAAATGAATGATTTCATCAAACAAGTCATTAACAACAATATAGGTCAGTGTCAATCAGATCAAGTGCCCTGGCTATACATGTCTGTCACAGCCTTGTCGTATGTAGGGGCAGTCAAATCGCTCCGCGATCATTTTCAGGACAGTATTGGAGCTGGCCTGCACCCTGCGCACTAAGGACGCGCACCGCTTGCGCATGGTGGTGCGCAAACATGCTCGAGGTGCTGCAGAAGCAGGGGAGCCTCAACACTGCCCTGAATGCGTTGTTATACTGGACGCGGAGGGCGCTATACGAGTAGCACGCCTGTGTGTAGCGAGCCCACAGGCTGCACGTGTACAGTGAGGTGCAATATGCCTTGAAAAGAGTGACCTTAACTTGATCGGAGCAGCGTGCAAACCTACGAGCTAGCATATTCGCTCTTTTCGATAAGGCCCTCCACTCCCGTTCGATGTCAGCATGGTCCTTGAAGTCAGCCGTGACTATATGCCCTAAGTATTTAAAATCCACTCTGTCTAGGGAAACACCATTGAGAAAAACTGGTGGTACATTTTCCAGTGATTTAGTACCGCAGGCTGCAAAGACCATACATTGGCTCTTTTTAACATTATATTTGAGCCCATGCGCGCGCGCGTACTCCTCACAGATCTGCACCAACTTCCTTAGGCCACAGATCAACGCGCTTAGCAGCACAATGTCGTCAGCATAACTAAGATTATTGACGCAGACACCGTCAACGTGGCACCCGACATGATGACTGCTAAGCGCAACGACCAGCGCATCCATGTAGAGGTTGAACAGGGTTAGCGAGGTCAATCCATCCTGCCTCACTTCACACTCAAGCTGATACGGTTCCGACATTGCCCCAGCCCATCTGACGCTGTTGACCTGATTTGTATACCAATACATGAAGATAGTCACAAGTTCCCGCGGCAGGTTAATACTGTCCAATTTATCCCAAAGAATATCATACGCAACCAGGTCGAAGGCCCTAGACAAGTCGAGGAAACACGCGTATACAGGGGTCCTACGATCCGTGTAATATCTGACGGTATACTTAAGACACAGTATAGCACTTTCTGTAGACAGTTGAGGTCTAAAACCAAACTGGTTATCGTGCAGGCTTACATATACATTTAACTGTGTGTTAAGCAAACCGTCAAACACTTTGGCTATGATGGTGGCTAAGGGGAAATAGGCCTGTAATTAGTTTTATCTGCAAGGTCACCGGTCTTATTTTTCATAACTGGCACTACCACAGACTTCATAAGATTCGCCGGCAGGTTACAATGGCCCACGCACAGTGAGAAGAACATCGCTAAAACTCTAGAGATATGCGGGCCAGCATGTTGCAGGTGTTCAATGCTGAGGCCGTCGTGACCCGGGGATTTGCCTCTCGTCGTTTTCTTCATAATTTTATACACGTCTTTAGCAATAAACCTTACCCCGACTGCATCATTTGGCAACTCATCATCGAACACCCCACCTGCAGGCCCCAGAGGGGATTGTATAGAAAAATTGTCCTTAAAGACATCAGCAATGCCCTTATGGTCACTTACACCATCGATGCTCACAGGTAGACCCGGCCTAACATTTTCTTTGCTTGTGCTTTTCCAGAAACCATGAAAGTCACGCTTGGAATGCTTCTCAGCAAGGGTGTCCATACGAATCTGATCTTCACGATCTTGGCAAGCCTTCAGTCGTGACTTGAACACCCTTCTGCTCTCACACATTTCGGTGTGCATGATACCGGACCTAGGCTTACCACACGCTACCCACTCCGTAAACTTCAGCCGGGCCTCCCCATGAGCCTCTCTGACATGCTTGTTCCAACCCACTACATGCGGAGCACTCCCACCCGCTTTCGTGCTTCCTCGACCTACTAAAGACGCATCGCGAAGGGCCGCCACAATGTCAGAGTACAAACCGTCAAGGACACGTCTGTGACCGTGATCATTACAGCAATAATCAGCAAAATTCATACACTCGACAGGAAAATCAATTAATTTCAACAGTTTGTGACACACGTTGGTATAAGACCCACACAATATAAGACCCACCCGCTACTTGTACTATAGTAAAATACTACTTAAGCTCAACCGAATTGTTAAACCTTAGTTTTTTAGTGCGCGACTTAAATATAATCTACAGTGTTAATCAAAGTGGAGTTTCAATGCAAATCCCCTACAGTAACAAAACCGAGTTTGACTACCAATAGCAGTAGTTGTTGTTCTCACTGTTTTTAGGTAACTAGTAGTAAATTTTTTTTTAAATTAATTACTCTAAAGTTGTTTTCAGTGCTGATTACTAGATTAGTACTACGAAGGGAGAGTGTAACATAGCAAGGCGGCCTGGTTCCATTCCTTTTTTTCTAAGTTTCGTGTATCCCGAAACTATACTACATACTTTCAAAAGCATTACAACATAATACTCACAGAAGATGACTACACTGACCCGAAAAAGGTGAGAGTATACACCTACGGATCAAAGCCTGACTCAGGAACCGGAGTCGGAGTTTTCTCACACGATCTTAATTTATAAAATATCTAGCCCGCTGGTAATGTTCAACACCATCTATCAGGCGGAATGGCAATGGATAAAAGCAAAAAAAAAAAATAAAGAACGAAAAAAAAATTGTTTATTCTGCACAAACCAAACGCACATTACAAAAAAAAGTTACAAAAATACACATTTACAAATAAGCCAAAATCCTCTTATTCAGTATTCAAAACTAATTAAAGTTTAACAAATTTTGTATATTTCTTGATGTCAAGGCTAAAGACCAAAGACAATTTATACTTGCTTGCGTTATGTATTGCGACAATACCAAATGAAAACAAACAATCAAAACAAACATCAACCACTTAATACTATTAATTTTAAAAAGCCTTTTAAATTTTTAACTGAAAGCGATATACCAGTTTTATTTTCCTAACCATTTCTTAAAAAATACCAATAGAACTAATATTATAATAAAATATTGTGATAAAAATGTCACAGAAACAGTCGTACAATGGATTTTAAACCAACAAAACAATGGTGTTAGTTATTTGGAATTTTCCACGAATATCGCAATAACAGCTCGGAGTTTCCGAGAGTCCCCCCCTCGTGTCCTCTTCAGCGTTGATTTGCGAATCGCTATTCTAAACTAACATTATAAAGAGAAAAGATTAGATTTTTTGTATGTTTGTTTGTTTATTTGTAATGAATAAACTCAAAAACTGTTGGACCGATTTAAAAATTATTTCATCAGTAGAATGCTATATTATCACTGAGTAACAGGTCATCCTTATCCTTACATGTTATAAAACAAAGTCCCCCGCCGCGTCTGTCTGTCTGTCTGTCTGTCTGAACGCGATAAACTCAAATTTTCAAACGATTTTCACCAATAGACGGAGTGATTCATGCAGAAGGTCTTAGTGTTCATTAAGGTTTTGTGTAAATTGGCTGAAATTTGACGATTATTGTTGAAGATATCGGAAAAAATCATGCCGACTGGGAGCTTTATTGGCGTGCGCCGCGGAAATCGTAAAAGTTACATAAAATTTATGTGTTACAGTATTGTTCTCAGTATCTTAAAAAAAATAACAAAAAAGCCCGCGAAGGCTTTCAAATGTCTATCTTCTAAGGATGACCCACAGTAACCATTATTACCTTTCAGAATTTGATGAAAATTTCATTGTTATTTCCGAAGAAATTTTGACCGGTATTGTACTAATCCTTATCCAATAAACAATGTTACTTAAATTGAGCATTTAATTTAGATTCAAATATGTCGTGACATTATTTCATTTACATGAATGGTTTAAAAGATATCACAGTTTCAAAATTACGTGTAACAAAATAATTATGGTTGACGACAACGCGGGCGCAGGGATAGGAGTCAATGATCTTTTCCTCGGCTATTAGGTATGTAATCCCGGTATAGGTAGTACGTTACTGTGGGATATTTTTCGACATCCACGCGGGCGAAGCTGCACAAAAGCTAGTAATTTATAAAGATCACGCCGGCAAAGCCACTGAAAGAAGCTAGTATTTAATCTTTTTAGTTAGTGTTTTAGTAAAACAACGAAAATACTGACAAAGCTAAACACAAAATTCTATACAAACAATAGAAATATAAAGGTAATATAATATATGTTAAAACTCTTAAGACCATTAATTTTTTACGTGCATAAACTGTGTCTGTTAAACCATCTTTCAAGATGTATTTTCTGACGCCAATACACCATGTTATCATAAGTTCTTTCCAGTCAATAGCTTCAATGTCAAAGTTAAAAATATCTCGATCATCTTTTGAAAGACTGTTGAATAGTGCTGCCGTATTTTGATCATCAAATTGCCACTCGTTGCAAGCAAAGTACGACAACGCCGTTGACATGTTGTACATTTTGGTGGCTAGTTTTACGAATCTGAAAAGTGAAAATCCTTATTACTCTCGTCTTCACTTTTAATTGGGTCTTGATAAGATTTATAGAGTTTGACTCGTTTTAACACTTTTAAATGTTTTATATAATTTTCGAGCCAAATATTAAATACCTTCTCTTTTTTCCAAGCATAACGCTTATTCCATCTAAGATGTGCGCAGGGATCAAGTGCAACAACCAAGAATATATCCAAAACAGAATACGGTTTTTACTACACCAGGCGAATCCGTATGCTACTATCATCGGTGTTGGGTAGTTTATAACATCTTTTAGCATCATATCGTGGAAATCCCCTGCATAAAACAAATCACAGTTACTTAAATCAAATATTGTTCTATTTAACTTTCACACGCTACGGTTAGATAGTCTAATGCTTTGCAGAAAGCGACAAGGCATACAAGATGCGGAAGACAAAGAACCAAGTGTTGTGGTGTGACCCCTTGAACATCCGAGGCCTCAACGTTGGGCCAAAAGTTTCCGAGTCATTTCCGATTGTCCTTAAAATCCTGACTTGGTTTAGCTTGGTTTGCGTTAATGTTACCTGCCTAAAAGATAAATTATTTACGGACTTTTTAAAGTCTTACCACAAGAAATATGATTTCTAGGTGACGAAGTAACGGTGTAGATTTTTGTTTCATTTTCGCCAGCGGCTCGTTTCCTAGCCGTTTCACATCCAGCAGCTATTACTACATTATTAACATAGTCTACTGGTACACAAGTCACGTGAGTAGAACTGTCTAAATTCGCTGCATGCATGACACCTAAGCCAAGTGTGGTTAACATCTGACAAGGAAAAATAAATTAACTAAGTGGAGATTAAAATTGTAAATCCTTTGTGTTTTTAAGTCAAAGCTCTTACACAGCGTTTCTAAAAGGCTGATTAAGTCCCCAAATAAACAGTTATTCAAATATCTGATTGGCTACCGGAAAATTTAACAACCACATACAGGGTGGCAGGGACATTGACGTGAAAACTGTTACCATGGATTCAGTACATGATTCTGAACGCCCCTGCGTTGAAAGTTTTCGTCGGTTATTCAAAAAAAAAAAACCGCCTTTTCATAGAAACGTGCAATACCTACACGGTCAAAATGTATGGAATAGCAGATTCCTTTCCAGATTCTTTATATGTGCTGTGAGATCTTGCTTCCTGCCAAATTTAATGATGCTAGGTCAACGGGAAGTACCCTGTTTTGATGTACCTAGTATTAATTTATTTGCGAGTATCAAAATATGACGCACACATGGCCGTATTCTTTTATTGCGTTGACATAGAAGCTTGATTTTTTTAGATCTCCAAGGGACCATTAATAAGTATTTGATATTAATTCAATTTGATACGTCCACGCGATCCTGAGAAAAAGGATCTTGACAAACTGACAGACGGACGAACGGACAACGAAGTGATCCTATAAGGGTTCCGTTTTTTTCCTTTTGAGGAACGGAACCCTAAAAATAATTAAATCGTGCTGAAAGTACCTACTGGCTGGCTAAATGGAGCTAAGCCATAGAGCTATCCCGCCAATAAGTTAGGTTCGTTTCTATCTGTTATCGTGGTTGTTTTATGTAATTGGAAAATCTATTGACATAGTTACAAAAAACTTTTTCCAAAAAAAAGAAATAACAACGACTTCCAATAATATATTATAATATAGTATGTGGATGATATGATAAGTTCCTGACACTGTTACATAGTAGGTAGTGGTTTTCGAATTTGTGTGGGGTAGGTACCACAACTAAAAAGTGAAAAATAAAAACTTTTTACAAAAAAAAAAAAACAACCGACTTCCAAATAACACTACAAAGTGAAAAATAACTTTAATTTCGGAAGTCGGTGACAAAAAACAAAAATTCAAAACCAAAGACACCTTGGGTGTGCTGGAAGCGTTCGGCATTAATGTTATTAACATGAAGCAATTGTTGAAGGAGCGCTTCTTTGGCCACCTGAAGAAATTATTTAATAGTCTTCTATCAGGCGGAAACAAGGTACGCGCCTTCAACGGTTGGGTCATGCCGGTTTTGATGTACTCTTTCGGCATACTCAAATGGACTCAGACCGAACTCGACGCCTTGGATGGGAGGGTCCGTACACTGCTGACTGCATATCGAATGCATCACCCACGATCATCGGTAATGTGACTGTATATCCTGCGAATGCGTGGAGGTCGAGGCTTTTTAAACGCTTAGATCCTCCACAATCAATCAAATCAAAATATTTTATTTCACATAAACCCTACATGGGCAATTATGAAACGTCAGAAGCTAGGTGCACGGTTCCAATTGGTCGCTTCCTATGGAGAAGAGCCGGCAAGAAACTCCACGGTTACTCTTTTCAAAATAAATTGTTTCTACAATGTTTTCAAATTACAGTGTAAATAGGTATGGGAGAACAGTGTAGGCCTCTCAACAAGTACCAGGTACTTAGTAAAATAGAAAATGGTCCACAAGTCTACGGCCTACAACGTTCTCACATTCACAAAATCTAAAATAATAAGAATAAGGACCAATTTAAAACAAATGACATGATTGCCACTACAGCTGTAACAAATTTAATTTGATTAAAAAAAATATAGAAAATTGTAGGTATATAATGTCAAATACTGAAAAGATTATGTCAATGAAGTATGTCAAAAAAGTAAAATTTGGGAGCAGTTAATAGACATTTACATTGTTATGCCGTTAATGAGGTACCAGGGAAGCCACATGTGCAGAAGGAATTATTGTATTATGGAAATCGCTTATTTTGAAAAGTCCTAGGTTTTTCGCGCATTATAATTTCGCGTTTCAATCGCGAGATATGCAGTCTCAGGGAATATTTCCTAGAAGCCAACGTGGGGATGCATTGAGATGTGATCGCGGTGGACAAGGGCCTTACCCCGCTCTCCTTGGCTAAACAGATTTGGCGCAAGCCTGTGGTGCTTGACACTAACGACCGCTTGGAGATATGGCAGAGTAAGGAGCTTCACGGACGATACTTCCGGGCTCTGCATGGGCCCGATGTAGATTTACTAGCGTCCGTAGCCTGGCTGCGTTTTTGATGACTTCTTTGGGGAAACCGAAGGTTTTGTTTGTGCAATTATGGACGAAGTTATGATGACGAACAATTACCGAATATTCATTGTGAAGGACGGCACGGTTGATATCTGTCGGACATGCCACCAGCCGGGAGAATCAATCCGACATAATTATCTCCTGGTGTTCTCGTCTATCTAACGAAGAGGACTTGTATAGATACAACCTTGTAGCCAGGATTATCCATCAGCAACTTGCTCTGAAATACAGCCTAGTGGAATTGGAAGTGCCGCCATTTTCGAGAACTGAGTCGGGCACATACCTGTCATGTGCCCGACCCAGTTCTCGAAAATGGAAATATGATATTGTGCTGGGATTGATCCATTATCACTGACAGGACTATTGTTGCTAATAAACCTAATATAGTGGTGGTAGATCGAGAAGAGCGGCGCGCAATGATTATTGACACAACAGTTCCACATAACGGGAACCTCGTGAAAGCTGAGAAAGATAAACAAATTAAGTATCTTGACTTGGCTCGCGAGGTTGTCGACATGTGGAATATGGACTCAGCAATCATTGTGCCGATAGTTGTGACAGCCAATGGCTTAATCGCCAAGAGTCTCGACCAACACCCAAGGAGGCTCTCGTTAGGCAGCTTGATCAAGGGCTTGATTCGGAAAGCAGTACTCCTGGACACGGCTCGCATTGTCAAGAGGTTCCTCTCTCTGGAGCCTTAACCGCCGGTAGCTTGGACCCTGTTCCCGATACCGGTGGGCTACTATTTGTACATTTTTAAATGTTTCCATGTTTTTAATATTGTAATATTTAAAAACGTAATTTTATAAGTATTATAATGAAATAAAGGCAATAATAAGAATACTCATATTTTTATGTTTTCTATATTCTAATATTTAAAAATATAGTTTATAAATATTTAAATGAAATAAAGGAAAAAAAAATTATATCTAATCTAAATATATAAAAGCGAAAGGTCACTCACTCACTCATTCATCACGAAATCTCGAAAACCGCTTGATGTATGAAGATGAAACTTGGTAGGGAGGTAGTTTATAGTTAGTAGACGTCCGCTAAGAACGGATTTTTGGAAATTCGACCTTTAAGAGGGTGAAAAGGGGGGATATTGTTTGTATGAAAAATCTTATTCCTTGAGTTAATAAACTTGAAACTTGGCACGAATACTTATCTATGTAAATTATAAAGTTTGCCATTTTTAGTTTTTCTAAAATACCCCCTAAAGGAGGATTGGGGGGTGTCAAAGTTTGTATGGAAGAATTTTAACGAGCGGTCTGATTAACTCGAAACTCAGTATTTATAATTAAAACTTAAAAACGTATATCAGGGTTTTTTGAAAATCTACCCCTAACGGGGTGAAACGGGGTATTAATTTTTACAGTGGAGGATTTTACTGTGTGGCTTAATTAACTTGAAAATTGGTATAAATAATCTATAAGTCAAATAATCGTAACTTCACAATAGATTTTTCAAAAACTATTATCACGCTATTTGCTATGGGGGATGAGCAATATAGCATTATGTTTGTATTCTTTTAGAGTTTACCGCAAATTGTAAAAAGGCTAGCCAAAAGGTTAGAATATTGCAGGTAGTTACGGATTTAACCTTTTAAAAAATTATCATCACGCTATACCTTTATGGAACTAAGCAGTCAATCATAGCATATACAGGGTGGATTTTGAGATGGAGCAATAAGGTACCTTAACCGTTGTCGCTACAAGAAAACAGTCTTACGAGACTGTCCTTAACTTTTTGAAATATTTTGATCTGCATTCACAGATTTTGAAAAAAATTGTACAGTCAGCAAGAAAATTGCCAATTTTCACAAATCTTTTTTGATGCCGGTCTATCCTATTTCTTATTTATTACTAGAACCAAAAAACTATATTGGGCCAACTGAGGTTTGTTACTCCAAGACACGGCCTATGAGTTTTTAACCCCAGATTGCAGAAAAAACTTAACTTTACCGTTCATTATAGAACTATAAATTACCAATTTTCGGATTTTCCTCTTTACTTGACCTTACTTCTCGACAAACTTCATGCTGCTGGACCAACGGGAAGTACCAAATAGACTGGTTTATTTGCGAGTGTCAAAATATGCGGCACAAATGGCCGTATTTTTTATTTCGTTAACTTTTTTTTTGGTTGGGAAATAATCAAATAACTTCTCCCGCTCTGGGTGGAGCGGGAAGGCGTGTCAGACTCTTACTGACTAAAACCCACCCGTGTTCTTTCAGTTGCCTATATTGCCTGGGGCCACGGTAACCCTTTCGGACAATAACCGCAACCCGCAACCGGTAGGCATCGGCCCTATCGGACCCCGTCAGTTCCGCTGACATCTCTTTGAGGCGCTCGTGGAACACAACCCGCCGTCGACCCGGGCCTG
The DNA here is from genome assembly GCA_949152395.1 of Agrochola litura. Lineage (NCBI taxonomy): Eukaryota > Metazoa > Arthropoda > Insecta > Lepidoptera > Noctuidae > Agrochola > Agrochola litura. Next base: position 4,658,190 of record OX424506.1, read on the forward strand.
GTCCTTATCGGACGGTGAGCTACCCATTGCTCACCGTCCGCAAGCCCGCGCCTACGGTGGCCGGGAATCGGCCTACGATTCCCGATGCCCAGGGTGTCTCCTTCTGGTACTATGCTATTATGATGCCTCCTCTTTCGTGAGCATTACTGCTTCGCAGAAGGAGGTGATGGCCTCCCATGCCGTCTCGCTCTCTACCATAGTCTGGACCAGGGCCGGACGTGAGAGATCACCACCGCCGATCGCTTCCACGAGGACACGGCTGCTCTGCCCAAGCCGGGCAGACCTAAACCGTATGCTGCGCCCGGGTGTCACCATTGTTTTCTCCCGCCTTATCCTGAACAGGAACCCGAAACAACCATGTCCGGTGAGAACCTGCGTCAGGTGGAAGGTGAGGATGCCGTGGCGCCTCTCTACCACTCCTCAATGAGGGAACTTATCGCCACAGTTGTGGCGTGCCCATTATTGCGTTGACTTGGAAGTTTGATTTTCGTTACACTTCCAAGAGACCGTAGATCTAAGTTTTTAATATCTATTGATATAAATTGATGCCTCCACGCGTTCCTGAGAAAAGGGTCTTGACAGACAATGAAGTCATCCTTTAAGGGTTTTAATGTTTAAATTTTTAGGTACGGAACCCTAAAACAGATTTAATATCAGCCTGTTACCTTTTCATGACGTAACGACTGAACGGATTTCTAGATGAAAGGCATAGGATAGGCCATGACCTGTGTTAGGACATAGGATACTCTGAATCCCGATAGCACGTTCCAGTGGGATATTTTCCGACATCCACGCGGGCGAAGCCGCGGGCAAAAGCTAGTGAATACTATATAATAGTGATGTGCAGTGCTGATCGTAAAAAAATGTAATCTGCTGATACGGATACGGATACGGATCATAAGGGTCTAGATCCGTGAATACTGATACGAATACGGATCTCAACTTTCTGCAGGTTCAGCAGGAATTATTTATGATCCTCATCGTAACCGACTTTTTGGGGACAAAGCTGCCAAGTTACTCTTTTTGAAATACAATTTACCATTACTCAATATTATTAATTATAACGTATATTTTTTTAATTCTTGAAGACAACATAGTTTTATTTGATGTGTTAACTCACATAATTATTTCAATTAGCATAGCACAAATATTAGAGGTTTGATCTCACTACAAAGTTAGCTTAATTACTACCGTATAACCTTATTTACTGGTACTTAGATCTATGGGGAATGTCAGTAAAAGTCTGTAAATCTATCATCGAAAACATTGCGCCCTATTTAGCTTTCATATTTAACACCAGTGTAGACCAATGAGTCTTTCCGGATCTCATGAAACTCAGTAAAGTAGTTCCTTTGTTCAAGTCCGGTGATAGTAAGGAACCCAACAATTATAGGCCAGTGTCAATTCTGCCAGTTCTCAGTAAAGTGTTTGAAAAGTTGATGCTCAATCAAATGTTACATCACTTTAATAAAAATTCCATCTTTCATGAACAACGGTACGGTTTCACCAAAGGGCGCATAGAAAATCCGCCCGAAAAACCGGCGTCATTGGTACATGTACCACTGACGCCGGTTTTTCGGGCGGATTCGCCCTAATAAAGGACATTTTTAATGCCTGGGCACAAGATGCCATTGGAATCTTTTGCGATCTCTCGAAGGCGTTCGATTGCGTAAAGCATGGAACACTTCTGCTGAAACTAGAACACTATGGGATTAGGAATACAGCTCTTGATTTACTAAGATCATACCTGAAAGATAGAAAGATTAAAGTTCAAGTAAATGGTGTAAACTCGTTGGGGTCTGAAACGGCAATGGGCGTTCCTGAAGGTTCGATATTGGGTCCATTTTTTTTTTTAGTTTACATTAATGATTTACCCCAATTACTTCAAAATCAACCGAAGATGGTGTTATTTGCAGATGACACATCATTAATCTTCAAAATAGACCGACGGTCACAAAATCTTGACGACGTGAATAACTCTATTCTTTAGGTCCAAGATTGGTTTACGGTAAATAATTTGGTACTAAACGAGAAAAAACCAAATGCATTAGATTTAATTACCGCATGATAGAAGTAGCGAATGTGACATCATATTGAATGGAGAAAAACCGGAATTTATTAATCAAACAGTTTTCCTAGGAATTACGCTAGACGGACGGGGCGGCTAAGCTGGGCCGCTTATGCTGTTAGAAAGATAAGACAGATAACAGATGTAGAAACCGCGCGTTTGGTATATTTTAGCTACTTTCACAGTATTATGTCATATGGCATTTTACTGTCGGGTCGGGCTGCTGATTAGAGATTTCGAGATTTTCGTGTGCGAGTCCGACTCACACTTGGCCGGTTTTATTAATATAAATTACACTTACACCACTCGCTCCGTACATGCAGGACATATCAACCCATCCTGGATTCGGTTCTTGTTTAGAACAACAGACTGAAACCAAATAAAAATTAAGTATTTTAGGTTAAAATTATATTGTACTAGTATATATAGCAACTATAGCATTGTTGAAGTAAAAAACAGTGGCACTCCTGGAGTGCCGACAGAAGTGAAAACTTGAAAAAATATCGGCACCGCAGTAATCAACGCGTTGATGTTTCTTACTCCATGCACCGTGTTAATCAACGCATTGATGTCTTTCACTCCACGGTGTCGGTAAATTACGTTATAGTGTTGCGAAATCAATCAAATAGTCCTATCACAAAAATGCCCAACGCGCTTCAAGAAAATTTCATTTAAAAACAAAAGGTTGTTTGTGAGGTTATTGTTACCATCTTTTCCACGTGATAATATTCAAGTTTACATCCAGCATGAGGAATTGTTATTTTATTTTATATGTACACCTGCTTTCTGACGTAAGTGTCCATATTTTTTTTAGCGAGCGAATAGAAAATAAATACGGTCATAGAAGTTTTTGGGCAACTAAAGAATTTTAAAGCCCGTCGCGCGACGGGTGGTCTTGAAGTTTTTTTTGTTTAAATAACCTATTACAAACTTATATCACCAATGAGTAGCCAGCATGTCATAGCAGTATCATTTCAATGGCGGACCATATACGAAATGACTTACTAACGCGTTATTAACTAGTTTGTGATTGACTGCGTCGTGTGCGGACTTACTTGTTACTTTTGAGTAGCGTTGTGGAAGATGAGCCTTACATGACTGTCAGAATGTCTCCGCTATTCAGCAATGATGTTTATTTTAAAGGTTAATATGAACTCACCGACAGCTGGTCTAACAACACATATGGGCAGTTCCTTGCCGAGAGTAGTAACCAACTCTTCGGAGACTGCCTTTGTAAATGTGTATGTGTTCGGCCAATTCTTCATCAAACTGTAATTTAAATAAAAAGAGATATGAAAATGTTATCAAATCAGTCATGGACATCTCTTTCAAGTAATGATTGGATTTTTTTATTGAAAATAGAACAATGATAGTTACAAAGAAAAGAAAAGAGAAGTCAGAAGGAAAATAGCAGCCAACCCACACTGTGCCCGCGTCTTGGATTACGGGCTACCGTTAACTCTCTCAGTGCAAAGTGTGTACACGGTAGACTGTGCACTACAGATATCATGGCCGTGCTATGAACGTATCAGGCACGGAAAGAAAGATGACACAGATTATACTATGCCCACTAGAACGTATCAGCAGCGTTTCATACGTGCATAAAGGTTTCAGTGCCCGCAGCATCAGCGTATCATTCGCGTATCATCTTCTCTCGGTTGGTTCACCTGTGGTTTCACGTGAGGCAGAGCGAGTGAATATATTTTAGTTGAGAAAATTATTTTCTATACCTATATGATATCTATTTGAAAATTTACCGTTTATAACGGGTTTAGAACGGTCATCATAGGCGATTATAACCCGAATGCTCAGTTTTGCCGCCTGCGTGCACTGGTTTTGCAACGTCGCGTGCCATGCACGGAGCGTATCAGCGCCGGCAAAATATTCTCGCAGACAACGCATTTTTAACGTTCCGTGCATGGCACGTGACGGTGTTGGTCGGTGACAGAACGGTCTAGTACCATATTCTCATACTTTTCAATACAAGGAATATTTTCTCCTGCCTGACACATTCCTAGCACGATTATGGTATGATACGGTGTAGTGGGCAGACTCCTTCACAGAGAGGAGGCCAGTGGCGCAGCAGTGGGAACATTATATGCTTTATACTTACTAGTTATGATTGATCTCTTACTAAGAAATAATCTGGAACCATGAATTTTAAAGCCACTCACCTCGGTGTAATATCATTTATTCTTCCTTCATCGACAGTCTCAGCTATCCCGATCATAGCATTGGGATTTATAGGACTTTTGTAGAATTGTTCACATAATGCAGAATTTATACGGTCCGCACTAGTATGTGAGTATGCTGTTGAAACATAGACGAAAGATCTGAAGAAGAAAAAATATTTTTATAATGTGTATTGTAAAAACTCAACTGACCGGCCACAAAAGACTATTAAGACTGGGCGTACCAAAGGGGTATCATATTACCCTGTAACGAACAAAATGATAAAATATGTGAAAGAGAAACGAAAAAAACCACTCACTGAGCTCTTTATCCGTTTTTTAATAACAAAAGAACAACCAGAAACATGTACAGTACCGACCAAAAGTCCATTGGCAATCTCACAAATCAATTTTATTTTTATTTTTTATTTTATTTGTTCGGGAAAATAAACAGTTATACATTAAAATCTTATACTAAGTTATAAATATACGAGAGTTACAAATGTATAACCTACGACATTTTCCACAACATATTAAAAGCTATATCTAACAGTGCGCTATTCTAAGCTACTAAAACAGAAAAGTAGTTAGTAGTGAACTTAAACAAAGACAGGCATGCAAAGAACAGAGAAGGAGAGAGGGAGAGAGAATGAGTCAATATTAATCGAACTATTTTGATCCAAAATTGTTTTGTATATAACACTTCTAAATTTTGAGCAGAGACAGAAAAAAAGTCGATGTCTTCAAAGATATTGTTTTATTGATTGGCAAGGCGACGTAAGGGTGCACGCAAGCCTGCGTTCGTACGACAAGAACTTACTGCAAATAGAGGTCTTGCGCGCACTCCACGGCATATCGTTGTTCTGGGTACTACATAACTAATTTTGTTGCGAATATCCTTACAGTCATAATTATTGCACAGATCAAACAGGAACATCGTTTCCAACATAATTCGTCTAGACTTCAAACTTTGCAGATGATACTTCTTCAGTAGGTCGTTGTAGGATGTATAAGTACGATAGCAACGAAAATGCATGGCCTTTAAAAACTTTCTTTGTACTTTTTCGACCATATCGGAGTATTTACTATAGTGGGGATTCCATACCGAAACAGCATACTCCAGTTGAGAACGAACCAACGATTTATAAAGATATAAATAGGTATAAGATCGGGTAAATACTGTAGCCGTTCTCATAATAAAGCCAAACATACGGAAGGCATTATTAACAATTTTGTTAATATGAGAATCTAAATGGAGTTTGTCATCCAACAGAATTCCAAGATCACGGACCAGGGTTTCTCTTTTTAGATTTTTCTTGTTTAAGGTGTAGGGATGTAGTATGATGTTTTTATTTTTGGTAAAACTAATGACGCAACACTTGGAGACACTAAGTTGAAGTTTGTTGCGTGCACAGTATGCCGAGAACGCATCTAAATCTTCCTGTAAGAGAGAGCAATCACGGTGACTTTTAATAGACCTAAATATTTTAATGTCGTCAGCGTACAATAATAATTTTGAATTTTTAAAACGATCCACGTCGTTGATGAATAAAATGAATAGAAGAGGTCCCAAAATGGAACCCTGCGGAACTCCGGAAGTAAAATCCACGGTGGCAGAACAGAAACCATTCATTACAACTCTCTATGTTCGATTGCAAACATATGAATAGAACCATCTTAAAAGATCCCCACGTATCCCATTAAATGCAATTTTCTGCAAAAGCAGTTCATGGTCAACCTTGTCAAAGGCTTTCTTGTAATCAGGCAGGCATCCATGTTGTTAAATAAATAATCTGCAAAAGTCACCAGGTTTGTCGCGGTTGATCTCCTTTTGACAAAACCATGTTGCTGTGGTAATAAAACGTTGTGAAGTAGAGGGTACACTTTACCGTGTACTAATCTCTCGAAAACCATTGACAAAGCTGACAATATTGATATTGGTCGGTAGTTCTCGACGTCATGTCATTTTTTTTTTTTTTTTTGGGTGGGAAATTATCAAATAACTTCTCCCGCTCTTGGTAGAGCGGGAGGGCGTGTCAGACTCTTACTGACTAAAACCCACCCGTGTTCCTTCGGTTGCCTTGTTGCCGGGGGCAACGATGTCCCTATCGGTTTTCTTCGAACCCCCGGCAGGCATTGGCCCTAGCGGACCCCGTCAATTCTGCTGACATCTCTTTGAGGCGCGCGTGGAACACAACGCGCCGTCGACCCGGGCTTGGTCCTTACCGGACGGCGAGCTACCCATTGCTCACCGTCCGCAAGCCCGCGCCTACGGTGGCCGGAAATCGGCTCGCGATTCCCGCCCCGGGCGTCTCCTCCTGCGGCGGTTGGGGGCGTGAGGGCGCGAAATTTGCCTCTCCCTCACGCGTTCCACCTCCTCCTTCGCGAGCATTACCGCTTCGCAGAAGGAGGTGACGGCCTGCCATTTCCTCTCGCTCCGTACCATGGCCTGAACCAGGGCCGGACGCGAGAGATCACCGCCGCCGATCGCCTCTACGAGGACACGGCGTTGCTCCGCCCAAGCCGGGCAGACCTCCACCGTATCTCGACGTCATGCCTATGCCCTGACTTGTAGACAGGGGTTATATTTGCAAGTTTCCAAGCTTGCGGTAATATACCCTGTGAAATAGATAAATTAAATATGGTATGCAATGGAACACAGAGATATGGCTGTATTTTTAATAAATATCGCTGGCAAACCGTCTGATCCAGGTCCCTTAGAAGGGTCTAATGACTTAAGCCCACTCAGTACATCAGCTACCGAAAATTGAATGTCACTTATCAGCGAGCAGTTAGGAGAGTAATCGGTATGCGAGGACGGTACACTTTTTAAGTTGGACGGTTCATAAACAGAATAAGAATTCAGAAAAAATATTGCAAATATCTTCCGGGTCATTAGACGGCTGATCTTTATACTTCATAGGGGAAGGAACTCCAGTAGTTGATTTTTGCTTAGAAATGAACGTCCAGAAATGCTTAATGTTGTCTCGAATGCCATCTTCCACAGAACTAAAGTATTTTTTATATGATTATTTGCACTCAGACTGAAATCTCGTGCGGAATAGTGAAAACTGCTCGTAGTCAGATAAATTCCCATACATTTTCCATCTGACCCACGCTTTGGCTTTGTTTTTATTATATGGTTATAAGAGATTTTGAGAACCACACAGGAAACTTTAAAGACCTGCTAATAACCAGTGGTACATGTTTTCTTAATATGCCAAAAATAATGTTATAAAACGTGCTTAAATACTCGTCAGGTGTTTGATCCGATAAAAACGTATCTTCCCAGTTTATTTCTTTTAAATCTTGATTAATGTTGTCGTAATTTGCTTTAAAATAATTGTATTTTTTTATTGCCTTACGAACCATTGAATTATTGGGTAACGAAACAGATATCAACACACAAAACGGGGGATGATGGTTATCTAACTGCAGTAAATAATCAGTGGGCGAGTATGTGGTGCAGTCGTTATTACTAATGACCAAATCCAATATCCTCCCATTCAGATTCCTTGCATTAATAAATTGATGAGCGTCGAGAAAGGACATGAACTGACCTTAGTGAACACATATAGGAGAATTACCTTTACAAGTTTGAGCAGTTAGTGAGGTACCCGCGGTGCACGTGATCCAGTCAACTTCGGGTAAATTATAGTCTCCTAACAGATAAAAATGTTCAGGATTGTTTTGCCAAAGTATGGGTTGTAATAAATCAAAATACTCAACATAAATACTTTCAGGCGTTTTGGGCGGTATATAAACAGCAGCAATAATTAGATTTCCACCTCGACCCGAACATGGCAACTGTATTAGTATGTGCTCAATATGCGTATGTAAAGAGGAACATGGAAGTAATCTTACTGAGCGCAGGCATTTTAACACGGCGACGAGAACTCCACCTCCGTCTTTCCTTTTGGTGGCAGCGCGATCTCTGTCACATCGGTGTACAGTATAACGTTCGTCAATGAACTCGCTGTCAGTTATATCGGGCGTTAGCCAAGTTTCGGTCAAGATTATTACATCATAAGAATTAGCAAGGATGTTCATAAATAGTGTATGCAGTTTCGTACGGATTCCCCTGCAATTTTGGTAATATTTAATTAAATTATCTGTCACTGTAACGTAGAGCTACCCATAATAAAACAGTGCAAGCATTAACCATTGCAAATATTAAAATCAGTAATAGTACTGTAGTCAAAAGATTTTCATTTGATATCAATACAAAACAGCACAACCTCCTACGCAATATGATAAGGACATGGTACAATACAAGTTTGTAGTTCAAACACAATGTTATTATTATTATTACAGAGTCCAGGTAAATATGATCCGATATGCTACCAACGCTCAACGAAAAATACATTACAATCACATCAAATAAATCATTTATCACATAATTAATTAATTCAATTTTAAAAGTTGATTTATTCAGTGACAATACAAAGTAATATAACCATACACAAAACCTGAAAAACACATGACGCAATGTAAATTTGTAATCCAAGAACAGTGAGAATCTTATTTCACAGTCCTGGCAAATATAATGCGATATGCCACCAACGCCTAGCAAAAAGCGCAAAGCAATGACATCAAAAAGACTTTTTACTCCAATTGTTATACAGGCAGAATTAAGATTAGGGCTATACACACAAGATCACATATGAATACAAACAATGTCTCTCTCTTTAAAACTAGAACTATTACATTAGGGGAATCTATGACGGGATTGCATGCAATAATTAAATACAGTAAAGAAACAACATAAAGGCATTTGCGCACAACACAAAGGCTGTGCGAAGCAAAGTTATAGCAAATTAGTTTCTTAAATTTTAGCACAGCAAGGCTTGATTTTAGTGATGTCTTTCTGTGTACGAATTGCAATAATCTTAGTGCCTTCTTTTTCACGGACAAGTATGGTCCCGTGCTTAACCCAGATAAACTTATAATCGTGATTTTTGACAGCGTCTCGGCATTCACGAAATAATTGTTTGTTTTTTAAAGTTAGGTGCTCGTGCATGTATATTGGCAGTGAAGTACCCGATACTCCCAGTTGCTCCGCTGTAAGTCCCTTGAAAAGTCGATGAGCGCTCAGGATGTTGTCGCGTAATATTCTCGAAGCAAACTTCACTATAATATTTTTAGGCTTGTTATCATGCTGGTGCGCGCGCGTGTGGGACTCGATTAATAGATATTGTATCATTTTGTTGTATGTTGCACTTAACAGCAGAGCAAATATTCAGCATTAAAGTAATAAGATTTTCATTTCGCCGTTCTGGTATATTGCATATTTCTATATTACAATTTCGAGCGCCCTGTTCGAGGCCATCTCATCAATAGACTGACGCTTCGGTTTGATTTACGACCTTCTTCTATAAGTTGTTACAATACTATAGACACGCACAGTACACACACACACACACATTCACTTTGTCTGCAACCAATGACTAGTTCGATAATCATTCGTTTTTTGTTTCATTCGTCTTGTTCACATAAATATTAAAGTTTAGCAGGTAGACCACAGAAAACTAAGTAAATTCGATTTCTGTGGGGTAGATGCAGTTCGTTACGAGTATTCACTTAAGTAATAGAACTTTGTTGGTTCGTGGATAATGTTGGTGACGAGTATTTAGCGCAGTGTTGTGGTTATTATTTTCAAAAAGCAGCAGATATAAATATTGAAGGAAGATCAGATCAGATCAGAGAATATTATTGCGCTGCGTAAAAGTGAATGTTATTTACACAAATATCTAATAAAACCAGGCTAAGTGTGAGTGCTATCATTTAAATATTTCAAATTTTACTAAACATAAATCTTAATCAAGGGTATTGTTGATAGAACAGAGGTATTGTTGAGACAGAAGATGCCTTTAAATTTTTAAATTAATAATGAGGTTTAATTCGATAAGTGAATAATAAATAATTAGGTATTATGTGTAATAAATGCAATGTTATTCTTTGTTCTAGAGAAATACTGTGAGGGTTAAGACATATGAGGAAAGGGCTTATTATCGAGTAGCAGCGACGTCAAATGGTGAATGAATATGAAACAAATGGTTTCATACCAACGAGATATTTAGCTGAATTATTAAAAACACGTCATTACGAACCGTTCGCCGTGCACTCTGATGGCTTGCATCACTGAAGACCAGCTAGAAAACCGTTTTTATAAGCACGTTTCAATACGGTGTTTGTCGTATTTCTTGCATAGACCGAAAATGTTTAATATTATTTTAGTAATATCATTCATTTTAGTAATTTCAGGTTGTATTTCTGATGAACGAAACTTGGAGTTTTTGTAAAAATGTCGTCAGTGGTTAAATGCGTTTCCTGTAATGTAGATGAATTGCTGTCGTATATTCAAAACAAAATATCAGTGATCGATGAAGACACGTTAGTGCGGTTATGTACATCTACGTTTACAAGTGAAGATATCGAAAAATCTAAAACACTGCTGTGCGAATCGGTTCCTGTGGAGAAGGCGAAAATAAAGAGGAAAAACAAAGGCAAGGAACAACGAGATCTAGTGGACATCATTAATGTTTTTAAGTCAGTGGAGCCGGATCAATTTCCAATTTTCGTAGCAAGGGACTTGAAAAGCTACCTCCAATACTGTTTAACCACCTTGATTGCACAAAACTTTTAAAGGATTTGCTTCGAATTCAGAATGAAGTCAAAGAAATTAAAGAAGTGTATGTGACGCAGACACAATTGAAAGATTTTAAAACGGAGATTTTGAAATCACAACATGACTCATTAATACCGGTGTCTGCGTGTAAAGTTAACATAAAACGAGGCGGATGGCTTATGGACAGCGGTCCCATTGGATTATATCTCACGTCAATAATTCATCAGTTATAGATGACTGCAATAATAGTATCGATGAATCCTCATTACAAATACTAGACAACAACGAATAATCTTTTAGAAAAATAAAGGAGGTAGACGCAGAAACTTCCGATTGCGGTATTCAGTCAACTGTTTTGCCGGAGCGAGCGGCCGAGTGCGGCCCCTCCCCTCGGGGCACAACCGCCGTCGCACGCGCCCGCGCCGATGCCACTAGCTAAACTACTTCGAGGCAGAAGACCGTGACGTCACCGCAGCGACGAACGGTCGTGCATACTACAGTGGCACCGACCGCGCCTATTGTACTGCATGAGCTGGTGCAAAACAATGATAATTACGGATGGGAAAAAGTTTCATACCGCAGAAAGCGTAATATAAGCTACCGATACCTGGGCACCGCTGGAACCGCCAGGGACAATGAAGGGAATTTCAAAGCTGCAATAAAAACAGTGCCAATCTTCATTACTAGAGTGCATAAAGACACGACGGAGAAACATATTACTGATTATGTGTATCATAAAACAGGCGAGGTGATCACGCTTGAAAGTATATCGTTTAAATATCCTAGAGAACATAATGCATACAAATTCTTTGTTTCGGAAACTACAATGGACATGTTTCTAGATAGCAAACTATGGCCTGAGGGAATTATGTTCAGGAAATTCGTACATTTTTACCCGACTGCCCCAGAAAGAGGGTAATGTTTTTCGAGAGTATGTATGTATGTATGTATGTATGTATGTATGTATGTATGTTTGTATGTATGTATGTATGTCTATTTCTTTGGCACGCTCTGTAGCCTAAACGGCTTGATGGATTTTAAAGTATGAGGTGTCGTTAGGTTCGTCTTAATAGTAGGAGTGACATAGGCTATATAATATTTATATATTGCATCTGCAAATAAAAAAAAGGAGGGGTAGGTTTAAAAAAATACATTATTGGTATCAAATAAAAGTTAGTAATGAGTCAATTCCAAATACATATGCATAATCTAAATATATAAATGCGAAAGGTCACTCACTCACTTACGCGACTCACACTCACTGACTTCATCACGAAGTATCGAAAACCACTTGACGTAAAAAGATGAAATTTGGTAGGGAGGTACTTTATTATATACTTTAGTAGACGTTCGCTAAGAACGGATTTTTGGAAATTCGCATATACAGGGTGGATTTTGAGATGGGGCAATAAGGGCAGGTACAAAACCGTTGTCGCTACAAGAAAACAATCTAAAAAATTGTACAGTCAGCAAGAAAATAGCCAATTTTCACAACAACTTTTTTGATACCGGTCGATCCTATTTCTTATTACTAAGATCAAAAAACTATATTAGGCCAACTGAGGTTTGAGTACGAAAAAAGTCAGAAATTGCAAAAAAACTTCCCATACATTTCGTAGGAAATGAGAAGAGATAGAACACAATATACCTTTGTATGTTGAAAAATCTTTTTAATGAGGTTACCATTATTTGAATGAACACAATATACCACTACCTATACAACAGTTGAATTATTCCAATACTTCACTGGGCTGAATAAGGAACGAATGTAGCAGATAGTTAAAGATTTAACCTTTTAAATGATTATCATCATGCTATACTTTTATAGAGCTAAGCAGTCAATCATCAATTCATCCATACTAATATTATAAATTCGAAAGTAACTGTGCCTGTATGTTTGTTACCTTTTTACGGCTAAACCACTGAACGGATTTCGATAAAATTTGGTAAAGAGATAGATGGTATCCTGGAGAAGGAAATAGGGTACTTTTTGTCTCAAAAATAATCCTAAAGGGCATGAGATGAGAGATCCTACAGGGGATGACAGTTTGTATGGCAAATCCAGCATTTCTTAAGTTAGAGATATGAAAATTAAAATTTATGCTTTTGTTAAGAAATAAAGAAGTACACATTTCGGCGTTTTTTTTTAAATCATCCCCCAAACAGGTAAACCCCCTATTTTACCTGTTTGGGGGATGATTTTAAAATTCACATCATGTTATATTGATTTTTTTGTGTCTTCTTTTTAAGAGATTTAAGTAAATTGGAAATATAGCCATAGTCTGTATCTTGAATTATATAATTTAGTCTATATTTAATTAAAATCGGCCCACTCTGTCAAAGTTATCACAATTAGTCGTAAACTAACCTTTCTAACATGTGGGTTTTACTTCGGTTCAATGGCGGCACTAGAGTAGATATTACAAATTAATGGTGGTGATAATAGTAAAATGAATAATAATTAGTATTTAAGTAAGGCATTTAGAATCATATAAACCTGTTTTATTTATGTTAAAAAGCCGGACAAATATGAGTAGGATTTACGCCCTAAAGGTTCCGTCTCAAAACTGTGCTTGATTGGCTGCCTGAATTCCCAAATCAGGATTGAAGGACAAACTTAACTTTTCAATTGAAAAATAACTTTTAATAGAGTGGAGAGTACCGATTTGAATGAAATACGTACTAAATGTTACTTCAAGGCACGGTCTATAATTTTTGATCCCGGATTGAAGAACAAACTTAACTTTGCAGTTCATAAATTACCAATTTTCGGATTTTCCTCTTTACTTGACCTTGCTTCTCGCCAAACTTCATGCTGCTGGGCCAACGGAAATTACCAAACAGACTGGTTTATTTGCGAGTGTCAAAATATGCGGCATAAATTGCTGTTTTTTTATTGCGTTGACTTGGAAGTTTGATTTCGTTACAGATCCAAGAGACCGTAGATCTAAGTTTTTGATATCTATTTCAACTTGATGCCTCTTCGTTCCTGAGAAAAAAGGTCTTGACAGACAACGAAGTAGAAAAAAAAAAAAAGTCATCATTTAAGGGTTAAAATTTTTCATTTTGAGATACGGAACCCTAAAATAGATTTATAATGTGCCTGTTACCTTTTCCTGCCGTAAGGGCTGAACGGATTTCTAAATGAAAGGCATAGGATAGGCCATGACCTAGATAGGTTAGGGCATAGGATACTCTGAATCCCGGTAGCACGTTCCTGTGGGTTATTTTCCGACATCCACGCGGGCGAAGCCGCGGGCAAAAGCTAGTTATTTATATTAATAAAACTAAAAAGTTTGAAATAAAACAAATTATTAAAAAAAACAAAAAACCCGACTGCAAAAACTCAACAGAAAAGAAAAAAACAAGCATTATAATCTATAGGATTTTGGTATTGCAGGCGGGACAAACCAATAACCTGAAATTTTGGTGAAACTTTTGTTTGTCCCCGCCTGCATTACCAAAATCCTATAGATTATAATGCTTGTTTTTTTCTTTTCTGTTGAGTTTTTGCAGTCGGGTTTTTTGTTTTTTTTAATAATTTGTTTTATAGAATGAGAAATCACACGAGCGGTGCAAACAGCGGTACTGTGAACGGCGTAAAATAAATTTGAATGTATAACCTATTAAGCCACAATTGTAAGAGTATAAAACGTTCAATGGAGAGTGTCAGGCAACTATGTAGTACGTCAGACATAGTTGCCTTGCAAGAAACATGGTTGCTGCCCCACGACATCTCGTTCCTGAGCGAAATCGACCCTGAGTTCGGGTGCACCGGGATGTCGGCGGTGGACACCACGGCCGGCATGCTACGGGGACGGCCCTACGGAGGAGTTGCACTGCTGTGGCGGAAAAGTGTTTTTGATAACGTTTCGGTAGTGCAGTGCGATAACCCGCGGGTGTGTGCCATTAAAGTATGCATGAAATCAAAGTAATTTCTAGTGTTCAGTGTATATATGCCGACGGATAATAGTGCGAACTTGACGGATTTTACGGACTGCCTCAGCCTGGTGAGTGCTATAATCAATAATAACAATATCGAAACTGCTTTTGTACTTGGAGACTTTAATACGCATTGGTTTCTTTTTGTCGGGAATCGGAGTTATTATGTGCCGATGTTGATCTGTTAGGAGTAAACTCTGACACTTATACTTTTATAAGCGATGCGAACGGCTCGAGACGTTGGCTAGATCACTGTATTGCTACGAAAGCAGCCATGTGCACTATTATTAATGTAAATGTTAAATATGATGTACTTTGGTCCGACCATTTCTTTCTTTTAATACAATGCAACTTAAATGAAATCAAACCAAAATTGTACAATTCAAAAGATAATCAAAATCTGTCATGTAATAAAATAAAATGGGGTGATAGAAAACTTAAGCAAATTGACATTTATACTAAATTTTGTAATGATAATTTAAAATATATTGACTTTCCAAATGAATTAAGTGCATGTTGTGACTATGTTTGTAATAATTTGGACCTCAAAATGATTATTGATAAAATATATAATGACATTGTTAATATTTTGTGCCAAGTAGCTTCTGAAGGTTACGAAATAAATCATGTGCGAAATAGGAAACCAGTAATGGAGTGGAATAAGTACGTGAGTGATGCTCACAGGCAGGCCAGGCTAAAGTTTGAGCAGTGGGTGTCTTATGATAGACCGCGCGAGGGTCGTGTTTGGATTAATATGCAAACAAGTCGAACAATTTTTAAGTCGCGCTTATGATGGTGCCAGAACAATAGTGACCAAATTAAAATGGATATGTTGGCATCGCATCATTCTAGGGGTGACTTCCGCAGTTTTTGGAAGTCCACCGATAAACTTAATAGTAGGCCGGGCCTGCCGGTGAGTGTCAGTGGCGCTACTGATGTCACAGGGATTGCCGAGCTGTTTAGGCAGCACTTCGCTGTTTCGTCACCGTTGGGACCGTTACAGTTTACAGGCAGTGCTGGTTGTAGTGGTCAGGAGTTCAGTGTCCGGTTTATGGCAAAGGAGGTAAGACATGTCATTATGTCTATGTCGAGGGACAAGTCTCCAGGCCACGATGATTTAAGTATTGAACACCTTAAGCATGCTGGTCATCATCTGCCCAGAGTCTTAGCGATGTTCTACTCATTGTGTAGAAGACATTCGTATCTGCCTGAGCGGATGATGAAAACTGTGGTGGTGCCAATTATTAAGAATAAAACCGGTGATGTTAGCGATAAGAATAACTACAGGCCCATTTCATTGGCCACTGTTATTTCGAACTTATTTTGAACTGTTATTTTGAACTTGGCAGTTTGCTTAACACTCAGCTGGATAAGAACTTGAATTTACATGATAACCAGTTTGGTTTCAAAGCTGGACTCTCTACAGAAATAGCTATATTGTGTTTAAAGTAGACTGTCAAGTACTACACTGATAGAAGTACACCTGTCTTTGTTTGCTTTCTCGACTTGTCGAAGGCATTTGACTTGGTTTGCTATGATCTGCTGTGGCAAAAACTGCAGCAAGCGTCAGTGCCAGACGAACTGATCCGTATCTTTCAGTACTGGTACAACAATCAGGTCAAAGTTGTTCGATGGTCGGGGGCTTACTCGACTCCATATAGGTTGGAGTGCGGCGTGAGGCAAGGGGGCTAACCTCACCGAAGCTCTTCAACCTGTATATTAATGCGCTGATAGAGAGGCTCAGCAGCACGCATGTCAGTTGCCATATTGGAGGTGTGTGCCTAAACAATATCAGTTACGCTGACGACATGATGCTGCTGAGCGCCTCTGTCTGTGGTGTGTCAAGGCTGATTGGCATTTGTGAAAAGTATGCTGAAGAACATGGTTTGTTGTATAACACGAACAAGAGCGAGTGCATGGTCTTTCGGGCCAAGGGGAGGTGTCCTGATTACCGGCAATCAAGCTCAACGGATGCGCACTCAATAAAGTTGATACGCTTAAATATCTTGGACACTTATTAACCTCTGGCCTGGAAGACGATGCAGACATTGAAAGGGAACGTAGAGCGCTGTCTGTTCGTGCGAATATGATAGTCCGCAGAATTGCTAGGTGTTCGAGGGGCGTCAAAATAGCCCTATTTAGGGCATTTTGTACCTCCTCTTATACTGGCAGTCTGTGGATGGATTACACGCAGAAACAGTACAACGCTCTACGCGTCCAATACAACAACGCGTTCAGGGTGCTTTTGAGGCTGCCTCGCTTCTGTAGCGCATCGGGGATGTTTGCCGAGGCGCGTGTGGATTGTTTCCACACAATCATGCGCAAGCGATGCACATCCCTGGTGCGTAGGGCGCGGGCCAGCCGCAACGGTATCCTGAACGCTTTCGCTGAACGTTTCGACTGTCAGTACGTGAACCATTGCTGCATGGTTCACGTACTGACTAATGTCAAGATATCGTTTTAATTGTGTTTGTTTTTATCGAATCTAAATTCAATTTTCAATTTATTTTTTTAATATTTATGTAATTTTTCTATTAATTTATGTTTTGGTAACGGGTGTTATTTACCTGAAATTAATGTTTTTTTTTTATTATTTTTATTTTAGGATTAAAATTTGAGGTTTAGTTTCAATCTTCTTTTCGTAATGAAAATGAATACTTAAGCTATAACCTCAATACCAATCAATATTTTTCTAAAGCTAAATAAAATGTAAAATCATGAATGTAAGTAAACAAATTGCCTATACTTAACCTTAAAATCACCTATTTTGTCAGTAGTTTTTTTTTACATTTTAAGTATTCTAATATTCTTATTTATTGCTTAATTACTTCGACCATGATCAAAGCTTTATATTTATGGTGAAAAAAATCCATTATAAAATTTTAAACATTTAAAAATTTTAATATGTCAACATAATACAAATTACTTCTAAGTTTCTAGACATCTATTTCACATCTTATTCAGCTGAAGTAATGATAAATAATTGTAGAAACGAACGAAGAAATATTTTTTAATTTTATTATCACATATGCATTTCTTCACGCATTTCTAAACCCTTTATTGCAATAACAATATTAATAAAAAGGCATCAATATTTAAAAAATATTAATATTGCAAACAAAAATAATAGTATTTGCAAAAATAGCGCTGTGATTTACGAGATTAGAACCTTAGCCATCTTGAATATAAGACCAACGCTTAACGCCTTCTGCTATCTGCACATATAATATTTACTTTCGAATTTTAGCAATGACATAAACTGGCCAAGGTCACGCGTATGTGTTACCGTGTCTAACAAAAGTCATGGAAATATATTTTTGTTTCATATAGTGCGGCGCCCGCGAACTGCGACGATACAACAGTGTGTAGTGCAAAACTGCTTTCTCTGTGGTGTGTGTACGGTACACACACCACAGACGTCTGACTGCTTACACATACACATGTACGGATTATACCGCGTGTTCACAGCAATACGACTCTTACCGTGCCTATGCACTTTTGAACGCTTATCGAACATACTCGGAAATAGTTCTACTGTATAAAAAGGGAGACCCCAAACTGATAAGACCCATCAGTCTTACGTCCAACCTGTACAAAGTATTTGCATCGACCTTACTAAGACAAGTAAACAACGAAGATTGACGAGAACGAGCCTGTAGAGCAAGCGACATTCATGAAAAATTTCTCTTCCAATGACCACATTACACACATAAGTACAAGTCGAAAAGTTTATAGGATATGACCTCCCCTTAAACGTGGCTTTTATATTGCTCGAAAGCTTTCGATTCAATTTCATATGACTATAGTATATGGCGGGCTTTAAAGCAACAAGGACTAGACCACGATTACACAGAACTTATCAAAGCGATTTACTTGAAAGGCACAACAAGAGTACGCCTAGACTCAAGAGGACCAACATTTCAAGTCGAGTGCGGGGTAAAGCAAAGCGTTTTGCTTCCTCTAAAGCTTTCATGGCAGCCCTAAAATCTATATTCGGAAACCTCGACTGGAATGGTATGAGAATAAAATTCAATGGCAAGTACCTCTCACACCTCAGGTTTGCTGACAACACAGTATTGCTGTCGGGAAACCCGTACAAACTGAACCACATGATAGAGTCTCTCAGTCATTACAGCAAGATAAAAAAAGAAAAACAAAATTGGGGTTTTGTCAGTTCCATCGCACGACTGGAGTTTACTCCTTATTACGATTGTCTTACAATACGCAAAGATAATAGACAAAGCGGGTAAATAAACGCACATTAAAAAAAAACCCTTACCATACCAAAATATTTTTTTCTTACCTCAGGTTTTTGCAAACCTTGCCGAGTATAAAAGTCTCCCTGGTGCCTCGTACGTTGATCAAAGTCGCCACACGAAGAGGTTCATCAAACCTTGTCGTGGCCGCCAGATGAAATACTATGTCCACCTGGATAACGTAATTAATAACCATTCAATCGACCATCCCATTTAATTTAAATTAATGAACGTCCAAAAACTTTTTGCGCTTTGCTACATCCAAGTTGGTCGCAGTTACTTGTCTATTTAGTACTTTTAGGACCCCAAAATAGGAATTATTTAAAGTTCACAAAAAGAGGCGCAATTATTATAATTATTAGAGTGTTCAATAATATTTTTCGGAGCGCAAAATGGGAATTATTAGAGGTTTGAATAAATACATGCCAATATCAATTATTAAAAAAAAAATTCCTGCCATACTTGTTCTGTAATAGCGTTCCAGTCTTTTTCACTTAACCCAAGTCTAAGCTCTGCCACATCTCCTGATACAGGCACGAGTTTTTCTGCGAAATCTGGTTGTTGTTCTCGCAACAAATCAAACACCTGAAAACAATAGTTCACATAATTTCAATACTGAAATTATTCCAATAAGTAAGCATTATCTGTGACTTTAGTTAGGCATTTGACTGCATTTAACATAACAGGAATGTTATGTTAAATAGAAAAGAAGAAATTTCTGATTTATTGTAAATAAGCAAGACTTTTCAACTAGATGAAGTGTTTATGAAAACGAAAAACGATACTTAGGTTCGGCCTGATTTAGTGTAATATTCTAAAGCCCCATTCACACGGTGCAAGTTTCTGAAACGTTCCAGAGCAATAATCGCATGCCATAAAGCACATTTAATTTTATTGCCATTCAAAAATCGCATACAAGTGTTTACAGTCATGCGATTACAATAATTGAACACAAGTTTTGCGATTCAACAATTGAATGCTGCTTCTGTTGACACGAACGCAATTATTGCAATTGCATTCCAGTTCTGCCGATTGAGCTGAAACTTGACATACCCATGTAACATCGGTGACATTACAATTAAGAAAGAAAAATAGATTTATTTGTCATAGAAACACGTGCATACAAAGACAAGAGAAGGTAAGCACAAAACTAAATAGGTATACATACATACATATACTTAGTACATATGCAAACATGAGTATAAAACAGAAAAAGTCGGCAGCTGCACGTTATGACTGTGACAAGAAGGCATCCACTCAGCATGATGCTGTGCTGTTCTGTGCTGTGAATCAGTTCTACCCAGGAGCTGTCAGATGATGTAGCCAGAAATTCACTAAATGAACTCCTCAACTAAACAAATTAGCCCCGTCGTGTTTGGTCTCATTGGATTCATCTTGAAAAATACTATAGCCCAAGATGAAGTGCAAGGCCTGATGACAGAGCCGGAATAGCCACAGGAATTACTCAACTATGCACGACAGCCCTATTGTGGTTGGGCTCGTTGGATTAATTGTCTTGAAAAGTACTATAATAGCCTTGGTTGAAGGCCAGAGTATGATGGTAGAGCAGGAAGGTGGCCACAGAAACTTCTGAACTAGACAAGATAGCTTTGTCGTGTTGGGCTCGTTAGATTTATTTTAAGAAGTTTTTTAGCACTGGATCGTGTCTTGCGTCTATTTGTGGAGTTGAAACGTGGCCATAGGAATTGTTTTTTTTTAAATTTCGTACTTTATGGTTCAATAGCTCATATTTAAAAGTTTGTTTAAAAATGATTTTTGATTAAAAAAAACTCACATAAAAATCTTTGTGCTTGTACTGTTTACCAGTTTATAACAGTAACTTGCTCGTACTGAGCAACAAATTGTACGTGTTGTTTAGACAGTGCTAGTCAATTGTTGCTTCAATTTTATGGTATGCCACTGACAATAAACTTGCACCGGGTAAATGGGGCTTACGCCCCCTTTTTGTTTAGTTTTCATATTTTTAGATTAATTTGAAGACAAAGAAACCTTCAAAACAAAAATTACTGAGCAATATTTACAACTTACGGGATCCTGTAACATTTCAGTCAGCCTCTGTTTTACGGATTTGCCTTTTTTACTTCTTAGCAAAATAAATATTTTAGATACTTTAGCCGCTCTGTAAGGAAATAACACCTAAATTATTTTAAACAATATTTTCATTTAATATATGCCTGTTTTCCCCGTAGGCTTCGGCACAGGTGTACCTACATGGTACCAACACTCACATTTTGCCAGTTATGTTTTTTAAATGAAAATAATATAATTATGTTGTATTACTGGCTAGACGAGATGGCGGAGAGGGTGGTGGCCCAGTCGTAACGGCCCCGACTTAAAATTTGTAGGTTATGAGTAAGAACCCGGGTGGATACTCTACTTTCTGAAAATTATTTCATCACCACTACTCTCGAAACGGTGAAGGAAAACATCGTGAGAAAACCGGCATGTCCTAGACCCCACAATTCGAAGACATGTGACATCTACCAACCCGCACTGGACCCGCGTGGTGTATTACAGCCAGTGTCTCAGCAGTGGGAATATTATAGGCTGATTATGCTTATGCTATTGGCGGATTGATGGCAAAGTGTCAAGGTAAAGCTGCCGCTACAGATAAATTATTATGATTCTGGAGTGGCAACCGCGTTCCGCAAGTTGCAGCGTTGGTAGGCCTCCTACAAGTTGGGCCAATGACTTGTTGAATGTCGCCGGAATGGACTGGATATGAGAAGCCCAGCACCGGTCGATGTGTCCAGCAGTGGACGTTTTTTGGATGAAATTATGATGATAATATTACTACATTTACCTGAACAGTTTTTCAATGAGCTGTTTGCCGAGAAAGCCAGAACCACCCGTTACAAACACAGTGGCGCCACTGTAGAACTGCTGTACGACAGAGGTTCCACGTGCCATCACTTCATTGACCGGCTTCATACGGGCAATTAACTTTGCCTCATATTCTTGGGCTGGATCCATTGTTTCAACTGCCATCGCAAGTCAGAAAATTCTAGTATAGAAAATTTGTTGTTTATAGAAACTTATTTAATTCTGTAGGTACCGGCTTTACTAGATTCTGTCAGAATTAAGTAAAGCCTGTCCCGGTTGTCGGTAAGTTGGTCCCGGCTATCGTACGTAGACTTCTTTTTCTTCTTCAGACGTCTTTGACAGTCATTGCGGATAGTCAGAAGCCCAAAAGTCTGACAACCAACCAAGGGGCATCGTGTTGCCCAGTAACTAGGTTGTTGAGGTCTGACAGGTAGTCGCTCCATGTTAAATACTGGTATTCAGCTGCATTCGGCTAGACTGGAAGCCGATCCCAGCATAAAAGGCTAGGCAGATTGATTATGAGACCGACAGAATTAAAAAGAATTACGTAATCATTATCGAACACTTGGATATAAAATCGTGCAACCTTACATATATTTAAGTAAATAAGACTTACCCAATCAAAAACAAGATGAAATAATAATATGATTATTTTTTTAACTTAATTTCGGGTAAAAGTGAAAAACGTCCATAAATCAAATCATAACAGGCAAAGTGCTTCTAGTGTCCTAACGATTCCAGTATTTATATTTTTAGTCATACACGTAATTAACAACAGTTTAGTTTATTCTGCAATATTTGTTTAGGTACTACATTTTTCATTTTTTTAAAGTTCCTTCGTGGTTTTTCCACATGTGATTACGAGTAGGTATATAAAATGTTGTCATATTTTATATTCGCATCTATATTTTTCACAAATAGTTTTTGACATAATGTTCAAACACTGAACAACTGATTCAGCAAGTTTGTTTCCTCCCTCTGATGTTGATGTCTGAGACTGACGGACGGACAACGAAGTGATCCTGTAAGGGTTCCGTTTTTTCCTTTTGGAAAAATGTGGGCTGCTGATCATTATGACAATGATCAGCAGCCCAAATTTTTAGGGTTTCGTACCTCAAAAGGAAAAACGGAACCCTTACAGGATCACTTCGTTGTCCGTCCGTCAGTATGTCAAGACCCATTTTCTCAGGAATGCATGGAGGTATCAAGTTGAAATTAATATCAAATACGTAGGTAGATCTATGTTTCCCAGGACTCTAAAAAAATGAGCTTCTAAGACAACGCAATAAAAAAATACGGCCATTTATGTGACATATTTTGGTACTCGCAAAAAAATCAAAACCTACAGAGTACTTTCTGTTGACCTAGAATCATTTTTGGTCTCACAGCACAAGTAAAGGAAAAAGTCCGGAAATACATAATTTGTGGTTTTACCACAATTTATTTTTATTTTTTATTACTACTAATTTACATTTATAATTGGAATATTTACCATGATGTATATCGAAGCATAGGAGAACATATTTCTCAACTACTAAGTTTGTTTTGTTCTTGGGATATTCTTCTAAACAATACAATGTATTTTTCGAAAAGAGGCTTTTATTGCTCCGCTTTGAGGTTCGCAATCGAGGACGATTCCTCTATCCGCCAGTCCACACTGACAAGAAAAATTCTCTGCGATACCGCGAGTGTCCGCCAGCTTATAGGAGTATCAGCCGCGGCATCCGCTGAGTAGCCATCGCTCGCCCGGATTTGATTATTCCACTAGTGACTACGTAGTTGAAAAGTTGTGCAGCGCAGCCTAGCAGAATTCAGCGCATACCAGCGCATAACGGTGCATACCGAGGCATAACTACGTTTAAGTTGAATGCAACAACTGTTATAAAAAAATACATTCATTCTGTTGAAGATGGCATTCGGAACAATGTTAAGCATTTTTGGACATTCATTTCTAATAGAAAAAATCTGCTGGCATTCCATCCACTGGGAAATTATAACAACCAGTCAACTAGCAACCCAAAAAAATATTTGTAATCTTCTAAATTCGGTTTATGAATTATCCACCTCTACTAATATTCCATCCACGTATTACGACTGCTCTGAAAGCTAAACTCTATTAAATGACATTCAGTTTACTATTGATAAAGTGCTTAGTGCGCTCAAGGCATTGGATTCTTGTAAAGGGCAAGGATCGAATGTTCTACCAGTAACTTTCATTAAACAGACAGGCGTTAATCTGTCTATACCCCTGAACCTATCTATTGCTCAAGGTTGCTTTCCTCAAGCATATAAACTTGCAAACATAACCCCTGTTTACAAGTCGAGACTTAAGGATGATTTCGAAAGTTATCGGCCTATATCGATACTGTCAGCGCTGTCAAAGGTTTTCGAGAGACTAATTCATAACAGAGTGTATCCTCTACTGCACAATTCGTCGAAAGAAGGTCAACTACAACCAACCTGGTAACTTTTGTGGACTATTTGTTCAACAACATGGACTCTCGTGTTCAAGTTGATACTATTTACACAAATTTCCGAAAAGCTTTTGACAAGGTTGACCACAGGCTTCTTTTGAAAAAGTTTGCATTCTATGGTATACGTGGTGATCTTCTGAGATGGTTCTCTTCTTACGTTTTTAATAGGACTCAGAGAGTCAGACTCAGACTCAGAGAGACAAATGTTCTCATTTCCAGCTCCATATGAGTTACTTCTGGAGTGCCTCAGGGTTCCATTTTAGAACCTCTTTGATTTATCATATTTATTAATGACAATAATACCTGTTTTCAAAATCCAAAATTATTTCTATGCGCAGACGCCCCAAAAATTTTTAAACCTGTTAAAAATTTGCAAGATTGTCTACTCTTACAAGAAGACCTAGACAGGTTTTCTGCATACTGCTCAATTAATAAACTACAACTTAGCATATCTAAATGTTTCTGTATAAATTTTACTAAAAAAAGTCATCGTTATCAAAATTAACGTTGCTGGCATTCTATGAGGAGCTGGGGTGGATAAAATAACCGATTTTTTCACCCATACGCAAAATACGCGCTTTGACGTGGAGTTGCGGATACCAGCCCGTATTACCTATTACCCATTAAGTATTCAATTGATAAACTTAAAATCCTCTACCGTCCCGACCGCCAGTCTGTGCAGGCCATTACAGAACCGTTTTCGTTAAAAGTTAAAGGTTTAGTTTATTACATGACCTCCCAAAAAAGAGTTCAGGGTTTATGTATGTAAGTGAGTTTCTTTGTTCCACCATAACTTTTAAAAGTTTGAACAGATTTAGATGTGGGGTATCGTTAGAAACCTTACATCATCCCGAGTGACATAGGTCATAATTTATACATCAAAGATAAAAAAAACTTCATTTATCATACAATATGAGTGTCCAATTGAAGGCCTTGATATGCACATTTGAAAACTATGTAATAAAATTTAGTGGCATACATTTTCCATAGATAGACATAACAAACATTTCATCCCCACGTCCGTGAGAGTATAAAACCACCTCCAATGCTTAAAAATTAAAATCATGTAGCACGACATGTTTTCAAATAAAATAAAACTTATCACTAAAATGTATAAATTAATTAAAAATACAACTGCCCTGCCAAAAAAGTAAAAAAAACAAGTTATATTAGTTAATCTAAATACACAAAGCGAAAGGTCACTCATTTACTCGCTGACTAAAAAATAAACGAAATTGTCATTGCTGTCGAGGGTCCGTTGTGACGTTGTGTAGAACACTTTTAAATCTAAGAGGTCCCCGGCTGCAATGACAATTTTATTTATCTTTTTAGTCAGCGAGTAAATGAGTGTTTTTAATAAGTACTCATAATTTTTCAGATTAACCCAATATTACTTATGAACCAGGAATTTCAGTTTCACCATTTACTCGTGTGTTACTAATTCGCAGACAAGCGGAATAATAAATTTATGTATTTGTCACTGTCTCTTTCTTGCTAACCCCATTTGTAAGGGATAGCAATACGCCGATTTTAATAAATTCCTGACCTAACGAACTCAATTTTTTGTACAGTTGCACGTTTATAGTGAACAATGCAAAATCATAATACTAATTCACGAATTTTAAACATTACGTTAATCTTATTCTAGACTATAATGGTAAAGGACAGACTAATATTATAAAGAGGTTACATTTGTTGGTTGTAAGTTTGTATGTAGGGGTAATACTGGTAGAAAGCTATATTATTATTCCTAAGTTTTATAGGCATATTATATTTATATCATGCATATTAGCCGAGCTATCACAATTTTTATCTGGGCAAGTCGGAATGAAATACCTCTTAAAACATAATCATTTACATGCGTATTTGCAGTTGTACACAATTGAAAGCAATGTAATCTGGGCAATCTGGTCCGCCTTAAATAACTCTACAAAAAAGTCCGCGACACCATATTTCTATCTTTTATATTTTACCTTTTTATTTCTTTTATGTTTTAAAAAGTATTTTTTCGATATACTTACGTATGGATGATTAATTAAAGAACAAAACATTATTCCTTATCTATAACTAAAATCGACCAATTTAGATGTAGTATCGGCTAAGTCCGTAAAACCGATCACATCCGAACTAAAAGCGCCTTCAAAATTATCAATGTTTATTACTGCTTTAGACAAAAATGATATTTATCCAAACGCAATAACGTGTAAAGTAATTTAACCATTAATACATTCGTAAAATTGATGCGTAGATTGACATGTACTTTCTTGCAGAATAAATGATCACGATAATAAAGTCTGTATTATTATTTGTTTGATTTTTAGATTCGATTTGAAGAATACATAGCTAGAACGATGAATATTACAAATCAAACTTTCAAGGCTTCGCTAAATAGAACGCGTACTTAGCGCACGTTAGAACTCTAGTCTGATGCTGCGCTTTAGCGCTACTATGACGTGTCCTGGCAATTCGTTACACACGTTCACGGCTGCTTCGGGAGGTTCCTGTTCAGGATAAGGCGGGAGGAAACGCCAGTGTGTCACCATTGTGTGGATCGCCCGGAGGACACGGCTGAGCATACGGTGGAGGTCTGCCCGGCTTGGCCGGAGCATCACCGTGTCCTCGTGGAGGCGATCGACGGCGGTGATCTCTCGCGTCCGGCTCTGGTTCAGGCCATGGTACGGAGCGAGAGGAAATGGCAAGGAGGT
The DNA here is from genome assembly GCA_949152395.1 of Agrochola litura. Classification (NCBI taxonomy): domain Eukaryota; kingdom Metazoa; phylum Arthropoda; class Insecta; order Lepidoptera; family Noctuidae; genus Agrochola; species Agrochola litura. The sequence goes on from OX424506.1 coordinate 4,685,278, forward strand.
GACCTTCTGCGAAGCGGTAATGCTCGCGAAGGAGGAGGCGGAACGCGTGAGGGAGAGGCAAATTTTGCGCCCTCACGCACCTAACCGCCGCAGGAGGAAACGCCCTGGGCGACGGGAACCGAGAGCCGATTTCCGGCCACCGTAGGCGCGGGCTTGCGGACGGTGAGCAATGGGTAGCTTGCCGTCCGATAAAGACCAGGCCCGGGTCAATGGCGCGTTGTGTTGCACGCGCACCTCAAAGAGATGTCAGCAGAATTGACGGGGTCCGCTAGGGCCAATGCCTGCCGGGGGTTCGAAGAAAACCGATAGGGACATCGTGGCCCGCGGCAACAGGGCAACCGAAGGAACACGGGTGGGTTTTAGTCAGTAAGAGTTTGACACGCCCTTCCACTCCGCCCAAAGCGGGAGAAGTTATTTGACAATTTCCCAGCCAAAAAAAAAAAAATTCAAATTGTTTTATTTCGGACACAAAATATCCATATAGTGTTAGTAACATACAAAAAACCGGCCAAGTGCGTGTCGGACTACGCACAATGAAGGGTTCCGTAGTTGAGATGAATTTATTTATCCTTAGAACAAACTTAACATTGTACTTGAAAAACATTGTTCTCCCATACATTCCAACTGCAAATCGTCGCTCGGCATCCAATACCGCGAATGTGACATTTTTTACGTTTTTTTTTAAATTGCAGGATCACTTATTTGAATGTGTAGAATGAAATAAAACAAAAATCTGATTTTCGTTAAAAATTTCACATTCGCGGTATTAATATAATAATAATCTAAATCTAATACCTTTAAACGAGCAATTCTTGTATATTATATATAATCTGAATCTCGGAAACGGCTCCAAGAATTTTTATTCAATTTAGTATGCAGGGGGTTTCGGGAGCGATAAATCGATCTAGCTAGGTTTCATATTTAGAAAACGTCGTTCAAAAAAAAATGCTCATCCAGATATTTTTCTTTATTCAAGTAACAAGGACTCATTGTGTTAATAAACTATGTTAGCTTATTTTACCAGGTCACTCAGAAAGTTTAACTACTAACAGTTTTTGTCTATAGGATACTGGCTGGTTTTGATGTCAATTAAAACTATGACTATTTATTACAAAAACATAAGATTCCGAATTCGAAATTCCCTCCAAATTTTTTTGCGAATAATTTCAAAATACTCTGTCTTACTGAAAACTGGATTCACAACGAGAACATTTTCGCGCGATGATTTTGTACGATTTCAAATGTCGACTAAAACCAGAAGAATCGTTTGAAAGACTTCAAATGGTGTTCATAGAAAAAAGCCCTTCTAAAGCGACTGTTTTTCGCTGGATCAACGAATTTATGGGTGTTCGAATAATTTTGGTGGACAAAGAATAAAGTGGCCGTCCTATGACGGTTGTTACGTAACAAAACGTGCTGGCTGTGAAAAATTTGATTCAAGAGAATAGGCGAATTACATATGAAGAGGTTCAGCATATACTGCCGATTGGATCGGGAAGTGTGCATGAAATTCTACATAGGCATCTTCGGTTATGGAAGATAGTTTCACGCTGGTACCGTAAAATCTAACGCAGGCTCAGAAGGAGGTTCGGGTAGAATGGTGCCGAGATATGATAGCAAAATTTGTAGCAAGCTCGTCTCGGCGCGTTTAAGATATCATTATGGGTTCATCACCCGTAATGATATCTTATCTTGGATTTATCAATATGATCCAGAAATGAAGCGTCAGTCGACCGTGTGGCTGTTTCAAAATGAACCAACGCCTACCAAAGTGAAGCGAGCCAGAAGTGCACGCAAAATTTTGACGCGAGTTTTTTTTCTTTGCCGGGTTATCTGGTGTCAGTACCCTGACGAGATCAAAGGAGCATCAATACTGAATGGTATGTTACCAAATGTTTGCCAGAAGTTTTTACTACTGCAAGCAACAAACAACCTAACACTGGCCTCCGTGGGCTACTGCTTCACCCCGACAACGCGCTGGCTCACTCGGCGCTCAAAACAAGGGACTTTCTGGACAGCACACCGGACAAATTTATAGGTCATCCTCCTTACAGTCCAAATTTAGCTCCATGCGACTTTTTCTTGTTCCCCAAAATAAAAAATTAACTCAAAGGAAAACAGTTTTCATCACCTGAAGATGCACTGGCTGCATTTGAGAAGGAGATGTGTCATGATGCGGACTGGAAAATGTGTTATGAAAATTGGTTTAGACGTATAAAACTGTGTAGACGCCAATGGAGAGTTCTTTGAAAAGATATAATAAAAAAATTATAACCTGTAGTATATTTTTTTCTAGTATCACAAAACTTTCTGAGTGCCCCACTTAATCTAGTTTAAATTTATTTCACCCCATGGGAGATGGCACTGCAATGATTGATGTACATGCAATTCAGCCTGCTAGCGATCTTTTTTAGGATATTGTTGGAGCTGGCCAGAGCGCACCAGGGATGCACACCTCATTCGCATCGTTGCGTAAAAGCAATTAATATGTGCGTTCGCGAACATTCCCGATGCGCTACAAAAACGGGGCAGCCCCACCAATACCCTGAAAGCGTTGGTGTATTGGACACGAAGGGCGTTGCATGACCTTTGGGTATATCTAGCCCACAGGCTGCACGTGTAAAACGTTGTACAATAAGCTCGAAACAGAGTAATTTTGAATTTTTAAGTGAGCAGTGTGCAAACCTGCGACCTAGCATGTTCGCCCTTACCAACAACGCCCTTCATTCCCGCTCAATATCTAGTCCGTCATTGAGGTCAGGGGTCAATATAATGACCAAGATATTTAAACGTAAATACTCTTTGTAGTGGAGTCCCATTGAGTAATACAGGTGATACATAACCCGGTCTACCCCCAGCCTCAAAGACCATGACCTCCGACTTATTGGAGTTATACATCAAACCATGTGTTTTTGCATACTGCTCACATTTGGCGACCAACTTTCTGAGACCACAGATTGACGCGCTCAGAAGCACCATATCATCTGCATAGCTAATATTATTAACACAAATACCATCTATATAGCAACCTACTCTGGTGCTGCTCAGCTCGTCAATTCTGCCTCACCCCGCATTTCAACCTGTATGGCCTGGAAAAAGTTCCAGCCCATTGTACACTATTGATCTGGTTACCGTATGATGTTTATAAGCTCCGTTGGCAACCTATCCTTCTCTATCTTTCTCCACAATACGTCATAAGCAACCAGATCAGACTGAAGCCTTGAATAAGTCGAGGAAGCTAGCATAAATAGGCGTCCCACGCTGTGTATAGAATGTGACAGTATGCTTAAGACACAACACTGCACTTTCTGTTGACAAACCACGCCGAAACCCGAATTGGTTGTCATGAAAATTTACAGTTTTATTTATTTGTGTATTAAGCAGACGGGCAAACACTTTTGATATTTTTTGATATTATTGTAGCTAAAGAGATGGGCCTATTGGATGCCGAGCGACGAAATGAAAGTTTCTACGCACAATATTGAGAGATTTACCATGTTATTTTAAGACTATAGACTTCTTATAGGTTTTCCTGTAATCTATGAGTAAAGAGCCATATTATGTATTTTTTTCAAAATTTTTGGTCAAGTAATTTCGGAGATAAGGGGGGGGAATGGTCAATTTTCATTGAATTTATTAAATATCATTGAAAGTGTTTATTTTAAAATTATATAAAAAATATATTTAAGATCCTCGCAACAAGCCCTTTCATTTGATATGTCGCACGAAACCTACTGTTAGCAAAACTTTTTTTTTTAATTTTCTTGTTTGCGCCCCAAAAGTGACCCCTATATTCAAAATTAATTATTTACGTTACATATTCGTGTTTGGGTCACAGAAATACATATATGTACCAAATTTCAACTTAATCTGTCCATTAGATTCGGAGTAATTGACAGATGGACAGACAGACAGACAGACAGATAGACAGACAGACAGATAGACAGACACACGAGTGATCCTATAAGGGTTCCGTTTTTTCCTGTTGAGGTACGGAACCCTAAAAATAACTTATTGCCTAGTGTTAGTAAAAATCAACCTCCGCACAAACTGATGGACAATCTGAGAGCCGAAGCTCTCGGCTACAGTTTTCAGGATGCTGTTTTGACTGCCCCTCACTCTCCTCAGTAGCGACGCAGTTTTTTTGCGTATAATTGCATAAATGCCGTCGGTGCGATTAATGCCAATCTTTCTCTAATGCCAATTTGTTACAGTTTTGTGAACAAGAGGGGGACAGAGACAGTAATAGGTAATAGGTAATACGGGCTGGTATCCGCAACTCCACGTCAAAGCGCGTATTTTGCGTATGGGTAGGAAAATCTGTTATTCGATCCACCCCAGCTCCTCAAAGAGGGCCAGCAACGCCTTGGTGTCACTGACAATCTTACGTAGGATACCTGGGCTACCGAAGTACTTTGCCCTGTATGTGGCGACCACCGGGCAGTTTAACAGCACATGGGCTGCTGTCTCGTCGTCCTCCATGCAAGCTCTGCACAGCGGACTGTCTGTGACTCCTATGACAAAGAGGTGTCACTTTAACAGCCGATAACGTACTGAGCACGTGATCGTTAAAACGTTTCAGGACGCCGATCACGTACTCAGTACGGCATGCAGTGGCTTGTATTTGTTTTAAAATCACGTCAGTGGTACGTGATCGGCGTGTAAAGTTAAATTTTAAGCTATTCATACATAGTTGATTCACGGATGGGAGTTGCGGGGTTTGGGCGGGACAAGCGATCTAGCGTCGCGCGGTGCACTCGCTCCCACGCTTATAACGCGAGAATACGTCTATTTATGTTTGAATATACCTACTTTTCGAAGCACATATTTATTTTTTTTATTTAAAAAAAAATTAAGTACATTCAAAATGATAAAAAGTACATGTCAGAGTTTTTTATTTTTCACTGTAACACCATTTTTTTATTGAGATTTTGAAATGAAAATAAATAATTTACATAATGTTTTTTATTCGAATAAAAATGCATAAATAAAAAAAATATAGATGTATCACAAATAGTTTTTATTTTATAAGGCTTACAATATCGGCAAAAATCGCTGGCATACCCTGGAAAGTTGCTTTTAAAATAATTGGCTGTTAAAGTGATGACCCATGGCCAGTTAGGGCAGCTGTAACTGTGCGCAGCTGCTGTTTTGTTAATCGGAGAACCTGTTTCGTGAGGCGGCCGTCGATTGTAGGGAGAGCCTCCTTGGCCTGCCTGCACTCACTGTGGTCCACCCATAGTTTGTGATGTTGTTGCCTGGTTCGTTTCCTTACCAGAGTGCGTAAGTACCCGAAGAGGAGTGGCGTGATGGGTTCAGGCCCCACTGGTGCATGCTCGACCCCCTTCTGGCAAGTTCGTCGGCTGCGTTATTCTAGCGTATGACACTCGTGGGTTGCAGCTGAAAATCAGCGTCAGGTGGTAGACTTTGTGCTGCCATCTGATATTATGCTGAGCTGAGGCCCTTTCGGTATTATAATCATTGTTTTCTGTTCTTAATAACAAAAGATGTAACCTATCAGGGACAAAATTATTTTGCTGTTCACAACATTAATGGTTTTGTAAAATGCTACATAATGTGGTTGGTTAACATTTAACAAAATAGTTTTGTTACACTGTAACAAAACCGAGTTTGACTACCAATAGCAGTAGTTATGTTCTTATTACTCAAAAGTTTTTTCAGTGCTGATTACTAGATTAGTAGGTACTACGAAGGGAGAGTGTAATAAAGCAAGGCGGCCTGGTTGTAACATTCCTTTTTTTCTAAGTTTCGTGTATCCCGAAACTATACTACATACTTTCAAAAGCATTACAACATAATACTCACAGAAGATGACTACACTGACCCGAAAAAGGCGAGAGTGTGAGAGTATACACCGATGGATCAAAGCCTGACTCAGGAACCGGACTCGGAGTTTTCTCACTCGTCTTAATTTATTAAATATCCAGCCCACTGGTAATGTTCAACACCATCTATCAGGCGGAATGGCAATGGATAAAAGGAAAAAAAAAATAAAGAAAGAAAACAAATAAAAATTGTTTATTCTACACAAACCAAACGCACATTACAAAAAAAAATTACAATAATATACATTTACAAATAAGCCAAAGCCTCTTATTCAGTATTCAAAACTAATAAAAGTTTGACAAATTTTGTATATTTCTTGATGTCAAGGCTAAAGACCAAAGACAATTTATAATTGCTTGCGTTATGTATTGCGACAATAGCAAATGAAAACAAACAATCAAAACAAATATCAACCACTTAATACTATTAATTTTAAAAACGCCTTTTAAATTTTTAACTGAAAGCGATATAGCAGTTTTATTTTCCTAACCATTACTTAAAAAATACCAATAGAACTAATATTATAATAAAATATTGTGATAAAAATGTCACAGAAACAGTCGTACAATGGATTTTAAATCAACAAAACAATGGTGTTAGTTATTTGGAATTTTCCACGAATATCGCAATAACAGATCGGAGTTTCCGAGAGTCCCCCCCTCGTGTCCTCTTCAGCGTTGATTTGCGAAACGCTATTCTAAACTAATATTATAAAGAGAAAATATTAGATTTTTTGTGTGTTAGTTTGTTTGTTCGTAATGAATAAACTCAAAAACTATTGGACCGATTTAAAAAATTCTTTCATCAGTAGAATGTGAAATTATCACTGAGTAACAAAGGACATCCATAACATTACATATTATAAAACAAAGTCCCCCGCCGCGTCTGTCTGTCTGTCTGAACACAATAAACTCAAAAACTACCGAACGGATTTTCAAACGATTTTCAGCAATAGACGGAGTGATTCATGCGGAAGGTCTTAGTGTTCATTAAGGTTTTGTGTAAATTGGCTGAAATTTGACGATTATTGTTGAAGATATCGGAAAATATCATACCGACTGGGAGCTTTATTGGCGTGCGCCGCGGAAATCGTAAAAGTTACATAAAATTTATGTGTAACAGTACAAAAAAGTCCGCGAAGGCAAAAATGGCATCTTCTAAGGATGACCCACAGTAACCATTATTACCTTTCAGAATTTGATGAAAATTTAATTGTTATTTCCGAAGAAATTTTGACCGGTATTGTACTAATCCTTATCCAATAAACAATGTTACTTAAATTGAGCAATTAATTTAGATTCAAATATGTCGTGATATCATTTCATTTACATGAATGGTTTAAAAGATATCACAGTTTCAAAATTACGTGTAACAAAATAACAATGGTTGACGACAACGCGGGCGCAGCGATAGGAGTCAATGATCTTTTCCTCGGCTATTAGGTATGTAATCCCGGTATAGGTAGTACGTTACCGTGGGATATATGCCAACATCTACGCGGGCGAAGCTGCACAAAAGCCAGTAATTTATAAAGATCACGCCGGCAAAGCCGCTGAAAGAAGCTAGTATTTAATCTTTTTAGTTAGTGTTTTAGTAAAACAACGAAAATACTGACAAAGCTAAACACAAAATTCTATACAAACAATAGAAATATAAAGGTAATATAATATATGTTAAAACTCTTAAGACCTTATTTTTTTTAACCGCATACGCTGTGTCTTTTAATCCATCTTTCAAAATATACTTTCTGATGCCAATACACCATGTTATCAGAAATTCGATCCAGTCAATAGCTTTTATGTCAAAGTTAAAAATATCTCGATCATCTTTTGAAAGACTGTTGAATAGTGCTGCTGTATTTTGATCATCAAACTGCCACTCGTTGCAAGTAAAGTACGACAACGCCTTTGACATGTTGTACATTTTTGTAGCCAGTTTTACGAATCTGAAAAATGAAAATGCTTATTATTTACCCTCGTTTTGATTTTTTATTGGGTCTAATGAGATTTATGGAGTTTTGACCCGTTTCACCACTTTTACTTATTTTATTATATTTTTTGAGTTCAACAATAAATACCTTCTCTCGTTTCCAAGCACGACGCTTATCCCATCAATGATGTGCGCAGGGATTAGATGCAACAACCAGGAATATATCCAAAACAGAATAGGTTTTTTGGTGATCCAGGCGAATGCGTAACTTACCGTCATCGGTGGTGAGTAGTCTCTAACATGTTTATCCAAAATAACTTGTAAATCCCCTGTGCGAAATATATCACAGATTATCATATCACACATTGTTCTAAGATAGTTAATTGATTTAGGCGTGACCTTGCGGAAATCCATTATAAAATACAACAGACGCGTATATATTTAGTAACCTATTCCGCTTAGCTATTTCTAAAGAGCCATAAAAAACCCTGAAAGAAATCAACACGTGTTTCACCTCTCAACGAGATATCCTCAGGATGACGATTGACTTGTCGTGAACTCGAACCACGTCATGTTGTTACACTAAGCGCTCAACGCGTGTTTCTTTCAGGGTTTTTTTATGGCTCTTTAGAAGTAGCTGAGCGAAACAGGTTACTTAATATTTCCACGTCATATTACTTATTGTTTTGTTTAAAAAACTTTAATACGCCCCGGTTAGATAGTCTGATGCTTTGCAGAAAGTGACAAGGCAAACAAGATGCGGAAGACATTGGGCCAAAAGTTTCCGAGTCATTTCCCATTGTCCTTAATAGTAATTTATGAAACTGTTGTATTATGAGGGGTATTAAAACATAAGTGAGTGTTTAAAAACCGAGCCACAGGCGAGGTTTTTAATAGTATCACACGAGTGTTTTAATACCTAGTTATGTGCAGTTTCATACACTACTTTATATACTCTCATACATTGGTATTGAACCTAATACTAAATAAAAGATCAAAATTAAAGGTCAAGTAAAAATCCCACGAAATTCGATACTACAAAACAAATAAATGGCGTCTGCACCAGGACATCACGACACATGCGTTGCAATGGGTGCTGCTGTCCCCCGCTTAAACGAACCATTACAAAAATTGATTGAAACTTCTTGGTGATATTAACTTCTTGGATTAGCCCTGTATCGTAATAGAAAAATAGTAGATTGTTATACGAGGGCCTAAAATAACCCATTGTAACGAGGTAACTCTATAATGACGGCCTTTTTGAGCAAGAGGAGTGAACAAATTGTTTTATCTACACCCATGCTATAAAACCTCTATAAAAGTTTCTGAAACAGCTTATTGGCAACATTATAACAGCCAGTGTCATAGTAACTATTACATCATCCAAACGAGTGTTATAATGTTGTACTAAATTTCACTATGCAACTCGTTTCAACGTTCAAACGGGGGACAGCAGCAACCGCTGCACGCATGTGTATGTGATGTGCTGCTGCAGGTGATATACATACGTGCATTTGTGCAGAATTTCGTGGGAATTTCTTTATTTTTGATCATTGAATTACAAACACCCAATGGTTTCAGAAACTTTTATAGAGGATTCATATCGTGGGTGTAGATAAAATCTTGTAAGCAACTGTTATAATTAGGTATTAAAACACTCATGTGATACTATTAACCAACATACGTGTTTTAATACCCCTTATTATACAACAGTTGCATAAATAACTATTGTAGCATTATTTTGTTTGTTGTTGTTGGTAAAGTGTTATAATATGATTATATTTTTTAATTTCGGTATTGTGTTTATAAAGTATGTCAATATAAACTCGTTTTGAAGTTTATAATTCGAATATTATGCTATGAGGGTAGATAAAATCCTTTACTTGGTTTATCTTGGTTTTGGGTTAATATGGACGTTTTAAAGTCTTACCACAAGAAATATGATTTCTAGGTGACGAAGTAACGACGTAGATTTTCGTTTCATTTTCGCCAGCGGCTCTTTTCCTAGCCGTTTCACATCCAGCAGCTATTACTACATTATTAACGTAGTCTACCGGTACAAAAGTCATGTGACTCGAACTTTCTGAATTCACTGCGTGCATAACACCTAAGCAAAGTGCGGTGAACATCTGAAAACGAAAAATATATTGTCAATTTAATTGACGAACCGGAAATTATGCCATTTGTGTTTTTAAGTCAGAGCTCTTACACTCCGTTTCTAAAAGGCTGCTTAATTCCCCAAATAAATAGTTACCCAAATATCTTATTGGCTAGTGGAAAATATAACAACCACATATTACTTGTTTAATATAAGAAACGACCAATTGAAATCGTGCGCTTAGCTTCTGACGTTTCATAAGTACCTATGTAGGTTTATACAACATAACATCACGCCTGTATTCCCCGAAGGGTTAGACAGAGGTGTACAACCACATCTTGCCAGTTATGTTTAAGTCCCATGTAATAGGGGACGAGCCTATTACCATCAACCGGGCACAAATCCAGACTCCGAGCTACTACTGAAAAATTCCAGAAAAAAAGCCCAATAACACCGACCGACCTGGAAATCGAACCCAGGATCTCATGCTCCGCAGTAGCACTTATGACAACTAGACTAACGAAGCAGTCCATATAGGTTTATGTGAAATAATAGCACATTACTGTCGCGCCCTTTTTTTTTTTGCATATTTTATTTTAAAATAACTTCTCCTACTGGGCGGAGCAAGAGAGCGTGTCAGACTCTTACTGACTAAAACCCACCCGTGTTCCTTCAGTTGCCTATATGTTGCCAGGGGCCACGATATCCCTTTCAGATTTTCCCACAACCCCGGCAGGCATCGGCCCTAGCAAACCCCGTCAGTTCTGCTGACATCTCTTTGAGGCGCGCGTGGAATACAACGCGCCGTCGACCCAGGCCTGGTCCTTATCGGACGGCGAGCTACCCATTGCTCACCGTCCGCAAGCCCGCGCCTACGTTGGCCGGGAATCGGCTTGCGATTCCCGACGCCCAGGGCGTTTCACGAAGACACGGCGGTGCCCCGCCCAAGCCGGGCAGACCTCCACCGTATGCTTCACTGTGTTCTCCGGGCGATCCACACAATGGTGCACCTTATCCGGAACAGAAACCTCTCGAAACAACCGTGTCCTGTGAGGACTTGCTTTAGGTGGAAGCAAGCGACCATGGCGATTCTCTACCCACTCCTCAAAGAGGGGACTTTTCGCCGCAATTATGGCGTGCCCAGCACTGGGTTGCGACAATCGCACTCTCCATGACGCCATGAGATCCCACCGGAGCTCTGTCCGCTGTGCCGTGATTTGTCGAGACAGCGAAGTTACGCCCCGGCGTTTCGCCTCCTCGCGCCACTCCCAAATGTGCGCGAAGACTTTTGCCACCAGATCCCGTGGTGGCAATCCAGCAAGGAGGCTCGCCGCCTCACAAGAGACTGTGCGGTGCACCCCGGTCAGCCAGATGGCCATGACCCTTTAGGACGCGTTTAACCGGCGGGCTAGCCGCCGCCTCACGAAACGCGCCCACACTAGTACCCCGTAATGGGCCATGAACCACACGACCTCCGCGTAAAGCCTCCGGTAGGAGACTTTTCGAACCCCTAGATTGAGCAGGAGCCGATTCAAGGCAGCCCCGGCCCACTCCAGTCTGGGATTACTGTCGCGGCTTACAATAGGCATTGATGAACGATCGTAAAAATGTGGGCCGAGGCGAAGCCAACGCACACATACGTGAGTTAATCAATGCGTGGTTGCACCCAAGGCTTGTTGTATAGTACTTTACTCAAATAATGCACAAAAATTCGAACTATATCAATTAATTTATAAAATATATAATTATTCCAGAATCAATGACGAACAAAGGTAATTTGTCACAAGCCATTAAGTTCATTTGTACAGCTCTATTTGCTAGCAAAATCGAAAGGAGATGGAAAATGTTGGCCCCAAATGTAATAAGTTGAGATATAATCTAAAAATTAGTCATAATTTTTTATTCTTGAATATCATTAATCAGCTCAATTCTCAGTCTGGAAGCAGAGAAATATAATAAAGATAGTTTTCGTGAGATTATCGATTAAAGTAATCGATTACACATCTACAAAAAGAAAACCTACCCACTAGGTAGCACTAGGTGGCACTAATTTACTTTTATACAATACAGTGCATTTAATTTAAATAAAACATCATTAATTACTGAAAAACCAAAATAATGATTATCAATTTCATATCGATTAAAATCAGTTTTATATTTTTTGTCTATGTCTCTGGCAGTGCATATTCTACACTGACATTAGCTGATTGACATTGACAATTTGACACTAGACATTAGTGGTGGGTCGTTCTCCAATTTTTGACGGTTGAAACCGTTTTCCCGAAGACGAAAACGGTTGCAGAAAACGGTTACAGGACGAAACTTTTCTAACATGGAATATAATTGCGTTTATCATGCACATTTGCTTCTTCCAACTCACTTTCGACACTGGCAGAATAGTCGACATCGGCTTTGCTTGCCATTTATTAAAAATAGAATAGAATATAATTGCGTTTTCGTCGAGCGCAGTTTCTTAAAACTATCAACGATTTGAAATGTATGAAATGGTTTTTTCGCACCACGAACGACAGCATTGACAACTGGTAATACATTACTGACTGTATTTAATTTCAAAGAGTTCACTTTTTATTGGAAGGACTGTTTTACGAGTGTCATAGTTGAATCATTGTACCCGACTGTTTCTTAGATGTAGAAATCGCACCAAGTAATTCGAAGACTGGTTTGTGCAATGAAGACTGTTTGAAGTTGAACCCAGGACGTAAAACAGATTCATCATCACAAAACACAAAACGGTCTTTGTAAACGGTTTGCTGTCGCAACGCCCACCCCCACTAGACAGCTGTCACTTATTTCGTATTTTCCGATATGTTTTGAATGCGTTCCCAATTATTTTTCCGTTTCAACGACCACTGCTTTGATTTTTACGGATTCTGACCCTACCTACCTTGTACGACCCTTGCTTTCACACTGGACACCGAAGATCGCTCACATGATTGACTTGCAATTGTTATTTTGGGTTTTACCGCCGCTTTGTGGATTGGATATTGTTGAAACTATGGATCACTGTGTGAATTGTGAGATAGCAACTAGTCACTGCAATACTCTAATATATGTTTGAATGTATAAATTCACACCATTTTCATCTTGTTACATTCTGGCCCAAGAGTGTATGTAATCGTTTTCGTCTCCTTTAAATAACTTTAACTCTTTGTCAAGTTACTTCCTTGGTTGCCATGTGTCGAAGTAAAAAGTTCGTTCCATTTTTTTTAAAACACTAATGATAATTGTGAATTTTCTTTATAATTTATTCGGCCGCAAAACACGACAGATATTATGGATTTTCATTATAACATTGCCGGCCGCTTACTCACTTGTATTTGACCAGTACCTATGGCATTTTCGATTTATCTCAAAGAAGGTTGTCAAAATAATGCTCGAATTTCCACGCATTTTTGAGATAAATAATTTGAATTAGAATAAGTTTTTAGAAATTGAAGACACTATCTATCTATATAAATAAAAATGAATGAATGCTGTTTGTTTGGTAAGCGCATAACTTGAGAAAGAATGGACCGATTTCGAATTTTGTTTTTGTAATATTCTGAATGATGTTTTTGAAAAGTTTTTCGAAATAATTATTTCAAATTCGAAAAAAAATAAACGTCCTTTTTACCGACTTCCGAAAAAGGAGGCAGTTCTCCGTTCGTCGGAAACAGTTTTTTTATGGGATCTTCGAGAAATCGAGGGAACTCTTCAAATGTTATTGAAGATCAAGTCTGGCAAAATTTGCTTTCATATGTTAGTTTGTACGTACTCCTCTACAGGTCGTATTTTATAACCGATCTGGACGAAATTTGGTGTACAAGTTTGGCGAATTTTTTGTAATTTTAGTCGTCGGAGCAAAAAGGGGGGCTACTGGATATCTCCGCCTAATGAGATCCGATTTCGATGGTTCTTCTTTTATGTGAATGGTAGTAACTCTATGTTGGTCTCAAAAAAATTGGTGAAGATCTGATGAGAATCTTCGGCATGATGAGCAAAATAGCTTCTCAAAATGCTGTAAATTGCTCACTGTTGATTAAAACCTATTAGTTAATTTTTCTAGCTGGCCTACAAATTTTTACTTATAATTTTTCTGGTTTTTAGGGTTCTGTAGTCAACAAGGAACCGATGTAGTTTCACTATGTCCGTTTCGTCTGTCTGTCTGTCGCGGGTTAGTTCAAAAAATCATAGTACTAGAAAGCTGTAATTTGGCATTGGTAAAATAAAATCATGATAAATATTTGTTTTTAGGATTCCTCCCCTTACTACTCGTAAAGTGGGGATGATTTCCTATGTTATGAGATGTCGTGTGGGTGTGTGAAAACAATTTTTTTACTCAGGAATCCGTTTGTGAAATTAAGTGCTAATTTTTGTTACAGTCAACCATTGTACCCTTGCCAGCTAAATGGTTGTTTTTGGATACGTGAAAAAAAAATACGACGGTAGTATATAATATATAACGAAGTCAAAAGGTAAACTATCACAACTAAGTATGCTTTACAAGTTAACGAGTAATAATCGGCTAACTTACATTTGCAGTTGGAATGTATGTTTTTTAACTACAATGTTAAAGTTTGTTCTTAAGATAAAATGATCCCAACTACGGAACCCTAAATTATGCATAGCCCACGCGCTTGGCCTGTTTTCAAAATTTGAATTTGACGTATTGAATGATGTCATGTTTTTTTGATCGGAAAAAATAGGTCATCGTCGTCAAATCATAGTTATGGTAGCATAAAATATTTTCGAAAGCAAAAACTACAAGCTATCGTTCTTGGTTTCTTCCCGCAGGTCTACTCCCTGAACATGAAATCCGAAGATTTGGCCGAAATTACGTGCGGATTAGTTTGGGGCTCGATCTAAGAATGAATGTCAACACGATTTGACAATCTGTTATCCTCGCGAGGTCTACTTTTCGCAGAACTACTAGTATAAATTACACTTACTCCACTGGATCCGTACATACAGGACATATCAACCCATCCTGGATTCGGTTCTTGTTTAGAACACACCACTGAAACCAAATAAAAAATGGGTATTTTAGGTTAAAATTATGTTTTACACGTATGTTTAGCAACTGCAGAATTGTTGAAGTAAAAAAAACAAAAAGCTGTTCGTGCGGTTACAGTTACCGTCTGTTCCACATAATAATAATTATGTTTAAATCCAGCATGATGCAGTCAGGGGACCTCTTAGATTAAAAAGTGTTCCATACTACGACACACCGGCAATGACAATTTTATTATCTTTTTAGTCAGGGAGTAAGTGAGTGACCACTTACTCCCTGACTAAACACAAAACAGTGTGACTCACTTACTCACACTGTATAGTGTGAGTCTTTATAATGTGCACATATCGAATTTTACAGACGGAAAAAATATTAAAAAAATCTAATTGAGAAATTTAACGATTATTGTAAAAATTGATTAAAACAAAAAAATTAATGCAAAAAATTACACGTTTATTTTCAATTGAGGGTAGTTTTTTTTTCCACAATTTTAATTTTTTGAGGACGCCTAATTACTTCCAGTCAATATGGAGTTTGTTTAATTGCGATAGATCACTTAGTTTAAAAGTTACACCGTTTTGTTACAAAATTAAAAATTCCATAAAAAATATATAGTTTTTCCTGTGTGCTCCTCCTCGGCCTCGACCTCGGCTTAGGGCGTCGCTGGTGGAGGACAGCAAGGAACAGGCTGGATCGGATTAAATACAGATTAACTAATTACAACTTGTTTTTAGGGTTTCGTAGTAAACAAGGAACCCTTATAGTTTCGCCTTGTCCGTCTGTCTGTCTGTCCGTCCGTCCGCGGTCTTGGTCCGAGACTCTTAGTACTAGAAATCTGTAATTTGGCATGGGTATACATATTAATTACGTTGACAAAGTGGTAAAATAAAATTAAGAAAAAAAACGTGTGGCACTCGGGGACTGCCGCGGTAAAGCTATTGCATAGCATTTGTAACCTCCATACTTCCTTTTTGTCAACGCTACACTTGGGATGATGACGTGATGACATATAACAAAAATTACATGGTAGGCGTAGTGGGGGGTGTTAGGTTTTATTTTCGTAACGTTACGGAATTTCTTGATTCGGTCGCCGCGCTCAAAGCCCGCGATAAAAGATATGCAATAGCTTAAAAAAAAAAATTTTTTTTTCTATCCCTTGGTGTGGGGTATCGTTGGAAAGGTTCTTCAAAATCATTGTGAGTGTGTGTAAACCATTTTTGGATTCAGGGATCTGTTTGCGAAATATTAAGCTTTAAAGTGCTAATTTTTGTTAGAATCAAGTGTCCCCCCCCCTGCCAGCTAAATGGTTGGTTTTGGATACGTGAAAAAAATCACAGCTATAGTTTATGTAACTAAAATTAAAAGAAAAACTATCACAGCTAAGTAGGCTTTACAAGTTAACGAGTAATATTCGACCAACTTATATTTGCAGTTGCAAAAACATATTTTCCCATACATTCCGTATCGGAGAACATGTTTTTCAACTACAAAGTTAAGTTTGTATTTGGGATAAATTCATCTCAACTACGGGACCCTTCCTTGTGCGTGGTCCGATATGCATTTATGGATACGGAACCCTTCGTGCGCGAGTCCGCCTCGAATTTGGCAGGTTTTTTTTAATTTTTAGTTCCTTTTTTGGCTGGGCAGTTATTCAATGAGCATTTCCTGATTGGTTCGTTATGCACGGGAGCGGGGCGGGATCGTTTCGATTTACCGCGTCTCGGTACAAAAATCCAGTACCCTAATATTTTAAGTGAAAATAATTATATAATACTAGCTTTTGCCTACGACTTCGTCCGCGTCTGTCTCTATCCCATGAATGTCGGATAACATCTCACGGGAACACTGCTACCAGAATAAAAGTATTGTGATTTTGTGACGTTGCAAAATCACAACCTAAATGACATCTCAAGATTTACAAAATAGTTGTACAGATGGCGCTGTTCCAAATTGAGTTTTCATTAAGTATTATTTTGATGTTAATTATGTATTCAATATGAATTAATAACAAGCGGATAAAATTTCCCACATTTTATTAGTTAGATAATGGTGCCGATTCCCTTGTTCACAAACTAAACTAAATTTAAGTTAAGTGCATCTTTTTCTTTCTATTTCATTAAAAAAAGGACAGAAGATAAATTTTAGTTTAGTCCTGTCAAATTAATCAGCGCCTGTCACTACTCCATACAAGTTTAGACGTGATTAAAAAATTGCCTACTAAAATTAAGTCAAGCGCTGATTAATTTGACAGGACTAAACTAAAATTTATCTTCTGTCCTTTTCTTAATGAAATAGAAAGAAAAAGATACACTGAACTTAAATTTAGTTTAGTTTGTGAACAAGAGAATCGGCACCAATAACTGACAAATAAATTAAAATATAAATATTATCATAGAATTCCAGAAGTGGACTGTCAATTGGGAATTCTGTTTAGTCTGTGGTTAGATCTTTCTCGAAAGTCGATAGGAGGTCGAAGCCTTTTGGTCCAGCGTGTGTGAAGAGAAGGGGTTCTTTCCGATTCTGGTGATATCCTGACGCGCTGATGGAGATTTAACAGGTATACTATTTGAGTGGTACCAGTTCTGTGAAGATCAGACTGTGTCCAACGACCCGATGGGTTTTACATAAGTTATGTTATGTTTTAGCAGGAAGGAACCTGTCTGGCTGTTTACTGGCCTGAACAAATACGAACGAGTAAAGACGTGATGCCCTGGTGTCGTCCCGTGGTCTGGCTGTAATAGAAGTTAGTCCCGAGTCCCAAGTTCTGGGAGATTGGAGGTTAGAACCGACAAGCGTGCGGGCTTTGGCGGAATCAAGTCCCTTGGCATGGAACACCAGGTGAAACCCTGGGTTCTCAGGAACAAACGTGACCAACAGGAACAGTCCGTTGAAGATACGATGACGCTATAGTTACCTGGAGCGGCGAAACTTCCTCGCACGAGGATTTGGATAGGTAAGGCCTTCCAATCCAAAGGGATGGCTATACTGCCTGCACTCGTCGGGTCAAACCTCTAAACCGCCAAAGCCCGCACGCTTGTCGGTTCTAACCTCCAATCTCCCAGAATTCGGGACTAACTTCTATTGCAGCTAGACCATGGGACGACACCAAGGCGTCACGTCTTTACTCGTTCGTATATTCGTATTAGTTCAGGCCAGTAAACAGCCAGACAGGTTCCTTCTTGCTGAAACACAACATAACAAATGTAAAACCCATCTGTGATATCTTTTAAACCATTCATTTAAATGAAATGATGTTTAGGCATAATTTAATCTAAATTAAATGCTCAATTTAAGTAACATAGTTTGTTGGATAAGGATTAAATATAATACCGGTCAAAATAGCTTCGGAAATAACAATGAAATTTTTATCGAATTCTGAAAGACAAAAATGGTTATTATAGGTCATCCTTAGAAGATAGACATATGCCATCGCGGACTTTTTTGTTGAACTTTTTAATATGAACAATACTGTAGAAAACAAATTTTGTGTAACTTTTACGATTTACGCGGCGCATGTCAATAAAGTTCCCAGTCAGCATGATTTTCTCCGACATCTTCAACAATAAATCGTCAAATTTCAGCCAATTTACACAAAACTTGAATGAATTATAGAATTATATGGTGAAAACCGTTTGAAAATCCGTTCCGTAGTTTTTGAGTTTATCGCGTTCAGACAGACAGACAGATGCGGCGGGAGACTTTGTTTTATAATATGTAAGGATAATTAGTATGTATATGGATGAGTAATGAGTCTGAGTGTGGATTTTTTTCTATTTACGGATGTCGCCAATAGTGCTTTCGTTTTTTAGGATTCCGGACCAAAATGGTTAAAAGGAACCCTTATGGTGTGACTCAGTCTGTCTATCCGTCTATCTGTTATAGCTGAATATCTTAAGAACTACCTAATGCTATCAACTTGAAATTTGGAATAGTTTTAGATGACTTTTGCCCAACTATTTTGCAATAAAGAAAGAAATAAAATAAATTTTGAGGAAAAATGAAAAAAAAAACCATCCCTTTGAATGTTGTTATGTTGGTTCCCCCAGAAATGTTTAAAAAAATACCATTCCCAAGGGGGGGGGGGGGGGGGGGGGGTTGGTTTTTTTTACATTTTTCGTCAAAATTTATTTTATTTCTCCGAAGTTTGTATGTGATAGAAGTTATGTAAAGATTACAGGAACAATAAAACGATGTCTCTAAATAGCACGCTTTTTCGAAAATCATCAACTTAAATTACATTAGTTCCACTATCGGTCAAGAGATGGCACTGACCTAAAACTGCAATATTCTACACGGCACTGTGCAGTGTTGAAATTCTCTGACGAATAAAGGCCTCGCCGATGAAAATTTTAAATGGTACGGAACCCTCGGTGCGTGAGTCCGACTCGCTCTTGACCGGTTTTTGCGTAAAAAGAGATAAGTATAACACGCCACAACAACTTTATCATGTGTCATCACAAGAATGTCATCTTCTCGCGAGGATATAAGCGGTATTGCACAAATTATGACGAAAACATAACGTCAGGTCCATAAACGATAGCAGTGTGGTATATTTTCAGTACACAGAGCATACTATACCACACTGCTGCTTACTGACCAATGAGGAAAGGGCCTTAGTTTTTAAGAGGAAAATGGGCCTTACATGACTGTCAGAATATGTACACTGTTCAGTAATAACGCTTATTTTCAAGGTTAATATGCACTCACCGATAGCTGGTCTAACAACACATATGGGCAGTTCCTTGCCGAGAGTAGTAACCAACTCTTCAGCAATTGATTTTGCAAATGTGTATGTGTTCGGCCAATTATTGATCAAACTGAAATTTAAATAAAAAGACATGAAAATGTTATCAAATTACTCATGGATGTCTCTTCAAAGACACTACTGGTAATATTTATTGAAAATAGACTAATGATAGTAACGAAGAGAATTCAGTGGGAAAATAGCACTGCAGACGTCGGTATGATTTTATCTCTACGCCTGGCAGACGAATCCACCAACCCACAATGTGCCCACGTAGTAGATAACGGCTGACTCTCTCTAAAGAAAGAAAGAAAGAAAAACATTTATTTGGGCACAGTTCGTGAAACACAAAACACAAATAACACAGTGACAATAAAAAATAATGTTTTTAAAAACAATAGTTTGTACCTCACGGCTGCGCCAAAAAGGTTCATTTCAGCATTAATGCCAGACAGATACTGTCTGACGCTGGTTTTCTAATGAACCCTTAAGGACAAGTGACGGAGAGCACGAACAGTTTCAACATACCTAATACATAATTTGTATACTTAAAAAACTAAATAAATAAATAAGCACGTAATCAAATATAACACAAAAACAATACAAAAACATATCCCGATGGCGTCGCAAGTAGGCCAGGCACAATAGGTAGGTACGAAAACAACGCGTGAAGATTGAACAATGAGATGGTGGCTCTAAAGGTATCTAATTTTTTTTATTTTTTTTAATATATAAGTTTACAATGGCTATTAGAAATTCCGTTTATAACGAGTTTAAAACGGCTATACGCGGTAATTATTCGTTATGCTCAGCATTTCACCGCCTGCGCGCATCGGTTTTGCAACGTCGCGTGCCACGCACGAATCGTATCAGCACCGGTGAAATATTCTCGCTGACAATTTTTGACGTTTTGAGCATGGCACGCGACGTTGCTGGTCGATGACGGAACGGTCTAGTAGGCATAGTCTCATACTTTTCATTACAAAGAATATTTTTTTGCCTGATACTTTCCTGGCACGGTTATGGTATGATACGTTGTTGTGAGCAGACTCTTTCACAGGAACGAGGCCAGAGTGGCCTAGCAGTGGGAACATTATTACTTTATACTTACTAGTTATGATAATAATAATCGGAAACCATGCATTTTAAAGCCACTCACCTCGGTGTCATATCATTTATTCTTCCTTCATCAACAGTCTCAGCTATTCCAATCATAGCGTTGGGATTTATAGGACTTTTATAGAATTTTTCACAAACTGCAGAATTTATACGGTCCGCACAAGCATGTGAGTATGCTGTTGAAACATAGACGAAAGATCTGAAGAAGAATTTTTTTTTTATAATTTGTATTTTTTAAAATCCAACCGACAGGCCACAAAGGACTTCTAAGACAGGTTGTACCAAAGGGGTATCATATTAGGTACCCAGTAACCAGGTGGTGGATACTGCTATTCAGCTGCCTCCGGTTAGACTGGAAACCGACCCCAACATAGTTGGGAAAAGTCTAGGCAGATGATGATGATACATTTTATCAGCAGTAGATAGTCTTTGAGTTTTAAAGCATATTAAATTTTCTTACCTTAGGTTTTTGCAAACCTTGCTGAGTATAAGAATTTCCCTGGTGCCTCGTACGTTGATCAAGGTCGCCATACGAAGGGACTCATCAAATCTTGTCGTGGCTGCCAGATGAAATACTATGTTCACCTGGATAACGTAATTAATAATAATTCAATTGACCATGCCATTCAATTTGATGCAAATGGACCATATAATTTATTAATCGTTATCTCCAAAACTACTGAGCTTTAATTTTTGTAAAAAAATTAAAAAAGTAGTTCTTTATTTGTAGATTATAGGAAAACCTAAAAGAAATCTATGGTCTTAAAAGAACATGGTCAATCTCTTTTTATTGTGCGTACAAACTTACATTTGCATTTGAAGTTTATGTGTATGTCCTTTGTTCTGGAATTGGAAATTTGTATCACTTGAGTGAAACCGCGAGCAGCAGGACACTGATTTGAAACGGAACCCTCACGGCACAAGTCCTACTCCCACTTGTCCGGCTTTTTTTTATGTTGAAGCGTCATGTATAGACGTCAAGGGACTTGACTCGCTACTTAGCTAATTTATTATTTCAGGCAGGCTTACATTTATTATTTCAATTATTAGCTGATGTAGATAATAAAAGAGACCATACATATAAACGATAAAAAAGCATACTCTCTTTGGTCAATAGAGCTTTTTGATAAAAATTAATAGTAAGTATCTGGATATTTTGCGAGGATTATTAGGTAGAGTGCGCGCAAGATAAGTCTGTGTGCGGTTGAATTCAGAACTTATCGTATGCCGCCGTCTTGTCCTTTATGTAAGGTCAAATTAAGTGTAGAATTATTTAGTTAAACAATATTAATTTACGATTAATAAGAATAATATTACATTTTGCATATTACATTATAAACTATAACATATTGTCTGGTGATCTTTTAGGGAGGTACAATATATCCCTATTGGTTATCTTAACGGGGCAGGATGTCTCAGCACAGGGGCATTTGTGTATAGAATGTATAATTATGAAAAGTGTTGTCCTTTGTAATTTTATTTTAATAGTTATAATAGTTTCTAAGTTTTTTTGTAACTATTCTTTTGGATCTAGTTGTCCCAAAATATTTTTTTTTATTTGAATGTTGAATTAAGCACTGCACCAGTCACGCGCAACTTATCTAGCACGCAATTTACTCAGTTGGTTATGCCTATCATCACTGATATCCTTGTTCCACCCACTGCCTGCTGAGTATAGGCCTCTTCCCTTTGGTGCCATGCTTATCGAGTCATTGATATTCCCAAGGCAAATATCAATGGCAAATAATTAACTGATCCTGTAATAACTTATTAACCTTTTAATTGATGTACACTTTTTAAATAAATGACCCTTTTAAAACTTTTTACGCTTTGCTACATCCAAGTTGATCACACACAGTTACTTGGCTATTTAGTATTTTAGGATCCTAAAGTAGGAATTATTAAAGGTTCACAAAAAGAGGCGCAACCATTATATAAGATAGTTATAATGGTTGATTATTAAGATATTAGGTAGATTAAGATGGCAGCAAACTAGATTCCCGCAAGATAAAATTCTATTGAATAACCTTACGAAAAGACTGAAGAGAAAAATACAAACGTTTCAAGATGAGGCTTTTAATACTAACCTACGTCAGTTAACCAGTAACCTTAAAACGCAATATTTTCTATGGAAAGCGATAAAGTCACTCAAAAAGCCAATTACACCAATTACCCCTATCATCGAGATGATAACGGAAAGTGGGCCATTAGCAATGAACAAAAAGCTCTAAGATTTGCACAACACTTAGAAGAAACCTTTCAGCCAAATGACGTATCTGTAGACAACTTACAGTTTCCCGACATTCTGCAAGATCGACGAATTAAGCTTGTAACCCCGAAAGAAGTTACAAAGGAAATTCAAATCATGAGACTAAAAAAATACCTTATTACGGAAGAAATCCTAAAACATCTCCCGCGAAAAGCCATCGTTATGCTTACTGGGCTCATCAATGCCCCATTCTTGCTAAAACATGTTCCTGAGCCATGGAAAGTTGCTAAAGTGATTATGATTGCAAAGCCCGGTAAACCACCTCACGAAGCATCATCATACGGGCCCATTTCTCTGTTGCCTATACTATCAAATCTGTTTGAAAAATTGTTTATAAAACGCCTTAAACCTATCATACACGAGAAAAATATGATCCCTGACCATCAGTTTGTTTTCAGAGAGAAACACTCAACAATAGACCAAGTACATAGAATTACCAACATTATTGAAAATCCGCTTGAAGATAAAAAAGTCTGCTCCACCGTAGTTTTAGATGTGGCACAAGCTTTTGAATGAGTTTGGCATAAGGGTTTGATATACAAGCTAAGAATATTGCTGCCCAATGATTTTGCCGGTATCTTGTAATCATACATTACAGATAGAATGTTTCAAGTAAGGCACGAAGATGCCTTTTTCGGGTTAAAAATTATTAAAGCTAGCATGCCTCAAGGTAGTTTGTTGGGACCAGTCCTCTACCTGCTGTACACGTATGATACACCAGAGCTGAAAAATGATACTATTGCAACCTTTGCAGACGACACTGGCATTATGGCTACAGTGTCATGCCATACGGATGCAATCAAAAAGGTACAAATCGCTGTAAATGAAGTTCATAACTGGGCACAAAAATGGAGAATCAAATTGAATGAATCGAAGTCACTTTATATATTGATTTCACCTACAAGAATTGTGATTACCACCCAAAATGTTCAGAAATGACCAACAAGTGCCATACGCAAATACAGCCAAATACATTGGCATAAAGCTTGACGCAAAACTGCTCCGGAAAGCGCACGTTAAAAAGAAAAGACAAGAGCTCGACATGCGTTTTAAAGACGTATTGGCTAATTGGACGGGGTTCTTGCCTATCGATACACAACAAAATTTTACTATATAAGCATATTGTCATGCTAAACCGACCAACATCAAAATTATACAAACATTCCAGAATAAGGTACACAGGAGTATTGTTAATGCGCCCTGGTATATAAGAAATAACGACCTCCATCGTGACCTAAAATGGAAGCGGTCACCAAAGTAATCCAAAAATTTGCTGAGGCCCATGAACACCGACTCCACCAACATGTGAACATCGAGGCAATTCAGCTGCTCGACCAAACAAATACAGTGCAAAACTAAAACGAACAAAACCTTTTGAGTTAGTGTAGTGTAAAAAGTGTAGAAATAATAGTGATAATGACACACATATAACACATGAACAATGTGTTTATATTATAATATCAGACTTTAATATTTATACTTATACTTGAAAGTGGAACGAACTTGTGTAAAGTACAATCAACACTATTGTAATTATTTAAATAATTATTACGTAAAAATTTAGTTAGATTAAAATTGCTTATTAGTCTTATAGGCTAAATTGTAATAAATTATTAAGAACCTGGCTCTTTCTAAAGGATCAAAAATTAAAAAAAAAATATAAGGATGTTAAATAATATTTTTAGGAACGTAAAATGGAAATTATTAGAGGTTTGAATAAACACATGCCAATACCTATCAATTATTAATATATATTTTCTGTCATACCTGTTCTATAATAGCGTTCCAGTCTTTTTCACTTAACCCAAGTCTAAGCTCTGCCACATCTCCTGATACAGGCACGAGTTTTTCTGCGAAATCTGGTTGTTGTTCTCGCAACAAATCATACACCTGGAAACAAGATTAAATGAAAATTTACTGAAATTGTTCCAATAAGCAATGATTATCTGTGACTTGGGTCTGGCATTTGAATGCATTTAACATAGGTAACAATCCTGTGACGAAATTTTTTATTTGTTGTAAATAAGCAAGACTTTTCAACTAGAAGTAGTGTTTATGAAAACGAAAAAGACCTTAAAAGCCTAGCCTAGCCTTAAAGTTAGGTTCGGCAGGCTTCGGGGTACTATTCTAAAGCCCCATTCACACGGTGCAAGTTTTTGAAACGTTTTAGAGCAATTATTGCTTACCATAAAGCACATTCAATTATGGACACTCAAGAATCGCATACAAGTGTTTACACTTGTGTCATTTCTATGCAATGGCATACAATAATTTGAACACAAGTTTTGCCATGCAATAATTGAATGCTGCTTCTGTTGACACGAAGGCAACTATTGCAAGGCGATTATTGCATTCAAGTTTTGCCTCGTCCAAACACAGAGTTGTGTACCATTTTATGACGCGTTGATTCAAGTATTTGCACTGCCAAAATTAATATGTCATTCAATTTTATTGTACGTATTCTCAAGAATTATTTTAACTTGCTTAATTCGTATTCAGGCAATCCCCATGTTGTTTTGTGTGTGTTTCCAGGCAATTCCCAACATCCGATAGAGTTGAAACTTGACATACCTAATGTAATTGAAACATGAGATGACATTGAAATTAATTGTACTATGGAGCTGTCATAATATGATGCAATTAGAGATTGAATAAAGGAACTCCTCAACTAAACAAGATAGCCCCGTCGTGTTTTGTCTCATTGGATTTGTTTTGACAAATATTTTAGCCCAAGGTAAACTGCAAAGTCTGATGACAGAGCCGGAATAGCCATTGGCATTGGTTAGCTTTGGATTTACTGTCTGGAAAAGTACTATAGCCTTGGTTGAAGTTCAGAGTATGATTGTAGAGCCGGAAGGTGGCCACATAAACTTTTCAACTAAACACGAGCCTTTAGATTTATTTAAAGAAGTACTTTAGTACTAAATCACGTCTTGGGTCCATTTAGTGGAGTTGAAAGATGGCCATAGGAATTGAAAAGTTTTTATTTAATATGTTTTAGTTCAATAACTCTTATTTGAAAACGATTTTGTATAAATATTTTTATTTTTAAACGTACAAAATCAACCTAAAAAATCTTTGTGCGTGTTGTTTACACCAATACCATATTAAGTTTATTGTACTTCAATTTTGTGGTATGCCACAGGCAATAAACTTGCACCTTACAAATGGGGCTTAAGCCTCCTTAAAATTAGTTTTTCATATTTTTAGATTAACTTGAAGATAAAGAAACTTTAAAACAAAAATTGCTGAGCAATATTTACAACTTACGGGATCCTGTAACATTTCAGTCAGTCTCTGTTCCACGGATTTTCCTTTTTTACTTCTTAGCAAAATAAATATTTTGGATACTTTAGTCGCTCTGTAAAAAAAGAATAACTAAATTGTTTTAAAAATATTTTCATTTAATCTACGCCTGTTTTCCCCGTAGGGTTTGGCAAAGATGTACCTACATAGTACCAACACTCATATTTCGCCAGTTATGTTTTTTACACAATACTTAAATGTTTTGTTTTATTACTGGCATGATGGCAGTGTCAAGTATAGCTGGAGCTATGTGTAGCGGCAACTATTATTAAGATTCTAGAGTGGCAACCGCGTACTGGAAGGCGCAGCGTTGGTAGGTCTCCTACAAGGTGGACCAATGATTTGATGAATGTCGTCGGAATTCACTGGATACGAGAGACCCAGGACCGGTCGAGTGTCCAGCAGTGGAGATCTTTCGGCTGAAACGATGATGATGATTAGTATTATTTCTATATTTACCTGAACAGTTTTTCAATGAGCTGCTTGCCGAGGAAGCCAGAACCGCCTGTTAGAAACACAGTGGCGCCGCTGTAGAACTGCTGCATGGCAGAGGTTCCACGTGCCATCACTTCATTCACCGGCTTCATACGGGCAATTAACTTTGCCTCATATTCCTGGGCTGGATCCATTGTTTCAACTGCCATCGTGAGTCAGGAAATTCTGGTATTGAAAATTTGTTGTTTACAGAAACTTATTTAATTCCCGTCTGTCATACTTCTTTTTCTTCTTCTGACATCTTTAACAGCTGCAGCCGACCCCAACATACTTGGGAAAAGGCTAGGCAGTTTGATTTTGAAATATTACAGAGTGAAAAATAAACTTTCGTGATTATTATGCATCATTATGGAACACTTGGATATAAAATCATGCATATATATATATATCTTAAATGTATGTAAATAAGATTTACCCAATCAAAAGCAAGATAAAATAATATTGCTACGATTTATTTTTTAAACTTAATTACGTGTAAAAGCGAAACACGTCTATAAATCAAACTAGAACAAGTAAATTGCTTCTAGTATCCTTATGATTCTAGAATTTATACTTTTTGTCATACATGTAATTCACAGATTAGTTTATTCTGCAATATTTGTGATGGTACGACATAATTTTTTTTTGCCTTCGTGGTTTTTCCATAATTGGAGGTGTGGTGGGAAAGACTGGAGACCGTTGGCCTGAGATTAAGTCGGACCAAAACAGAGTACTTGTTTTGTGATTTTGGCGGTCCTTTCAGTCCTGTGCCCATATCTTTCGCCGGAACGCCCTTACCAATCTGCTCCGATTTTCGGTACCTCGGGTCGCTTGGCCAGGGGGATGGTGGAGTAGACCGAGAGGTAACGTGCCGGATCAACTCAGGATCGATGAAATGGCGACAGGTCACTGGAACAACTTGTGACCCTCAGATGCCCCTCAAGTTAAAGGGGAAAATCTACAAGTCCGTGATAAGGCGTCGTATTATATGGATCGGAATACTGGGCCGTGAAAAAGACGGATGAAACAGCTTGCATGTAGTGGAGATGTTGAGATGGATGTGTGGAGTGACGAAAATGGATAAAGTAAGAAATGAGTATATAAGGGGAAGTTTAAAAGTGGCACCAGTGACTGAAAAGTTGAAAGGAAATCGTTTGGCCTGGTATGGGCATGTGATGAGGAGAGAAGAAATGCATGTGACTAAAAGAGTGATGAACATAAATGTTGATGGATGCAGCGGGAGAGGAAGACCAAAGAAAAGATGGAAGGATTGTGTGAGGAATGATATGAAACAGAAGGGAGTGAATGATAGTGTGACGGTTGACAGGGGAGAGTGGAAAAAGAAAACGTGTTTCGCCGACCCTAAGTGACATGGGACAAGGGCAGGAAGATGATGATGGTTTTTCCATAATGGATTGTATAAAATTCAGTATTTTTTTTTTTCTTTATTTTTGTTAAATAGGGTTTGCGATAACGTTCGAATACCGAATAACTGATTTATGTTTCTTTTTTTTAAACTCAACAAAGAACCTTCATCATGCCTTTTTATTATAAAAAAAACAAATATATTAAATAACATTATATTTCCTTATCTATTTTTGTCAATAAACTGATTGGCGGCTTCGAGTTAGGCACGAAAAAAAAATCCGCGAGCCCATCTGACATGTGCTAGAAATACACAATTATTATGTTACGAAACATTATGTTCAAGAAATTTTATTTGATTTTAATTCGCAAGCGTGTTGAAACTCGTCGTTTGATACAAATAGTACATTTTGATGCATTTGTGCAGTGAAAAACACTCATTAGTTACTACACGTGAGATTTTTCATTGCACAAATGCATCAAAATGTACTATTTCTAAACTTGTTTGTTTTATTCAAGTTACTAGCTTTTGCCCGCGGCTTCGCCCGCGTGGATGTCGGAAAATATCCCACGGCAACGTACTACCGAGATTTCATACCTAATAAGATACGAAAAGGTCATTGATTCCTATCGCTGCGCCCGCGTTGCTACGCGTAATTTTGAAACTGTGATATCTTTTAAACTATTAATTTATAATATAATTCTACTACATTTTAATTTAAATTAAATGCCTAATTTAAATAACATATTTTTTTGGATAAGGATTAATAATATACCGGTCAAAAAAGCTTCGGAAATAACAATTAAATTTTCATCAAATTCTGAAAGATAAAAATGGTTATTGTGCCATCTGGGATTTTTTTGTTGAAATTTTTAAGATAAACAATACCGTAGAATATTAATTTGATGTATCTTTTTTAGTTAACGCAGCGCATTCCAGTAAAGCTCCTAGTCGGCATGATTTTTTCCGACTTCTTCAACAATTATCGTCATATTTCAGCCAAACCGTAATGAATTATACACTAAAACCTTTCGCATGAATCACTTCGTCCATTGGTGAAAACGGTTTGAAAATCCGTTTGGTAGTTTTTGAGTTTATCGCGTTCAGACAGACATACAGACGCGGCGGGGGACTTTGTTTTATAATATGTAAGGATAGTACCGTTTTCGTTAAAAAGTTAAGGGTGTCGTTTATTTATAAATTCTCAAAAAAATTCAGATTAACCCAAAACAACTTGTGAACCAGGAATTAAAAGTTCAGTTTCACCATTTACTTTGTGTAAATTCGCTGACAAGCGGAATAATAAATATGAATTCGTAATTGTCTCTTTGTTGCTAAGTCTTTTTTTAAAGATACCGATACACCTATTCTAATAAATTCCTGACCTATTGAACTAATTTTTTTTCAGTATCACGTTTACAAGTTAACAATGCAAAATTATAATACTAAATCACGAATTTTAAACAGTTATGCTGGACTATAATGTTTTTTTTTTTGTGTTCTTACAGATATTTAAAAATGTTAATTATAATATATTAACATAAATGAAATAATAAATTTCATTATGTTCATATATGAACATAAAAGAAATATTAATATTTTTTATTGTTCTCTCATAATCACACAGTACAAAGTCAAGGTAACACTTAATAGAAACTGGTGTCTGTTGTATATAAACCCTGTATTACAGATCACCAGGCTTACTCTCCATCGGACCACTCACATAAGATCTATGACTGTATTAAATGAACATACAAGTTTTAAGTAGATGATAAAACACGCTTATAAATTAATTAATCGTATGGTCTATAGTAAAAAATTGACAACCAAAAGCTTTTTGGTCTTAATAATCGCATGATCTAAGCAACTGTTTCTACAAATGGTGAAAAGATGACCGGATAGCATTCCATGCGATGCAACTGTGTTCAAGGAAGTATTAGAATTAGCGCCAGAATGATCCGGTGAAATATTTATGTTAATATCTCCTGAAATGATAAAACTCTTAAGCGAATACTGTCAATTAAGTTTTGAATATTTCTGTGTAGGTAATGGAAATCGATATATCGATACTATAATGATACACCATTACAGTACCAATATTCTGTAAGTAAATTCTTGCACACACACAAACTTTATATTCTTTATTTAACAAATTTTATAATTAGGTACTTAATATAATAACATTATAGACTTTAGACTTCTGGAAGACACCTTTAGGTTTCTAGGCTCAAACCAAACTGACTTAAAAGCTAAGCGAAGCGACGCTCCAAACATCATGGTTCCAATTCCGTTCCGTTAAAAAACCCAGTACTTTTACGGTAACTGTCAAATGAGATACTTTTAAACTTCATTATTACACTGATACAAAAATCATTTGAGGCAAATCACATACTTTTAATTTTATATTTTATATTTAAAATGACTAAATCGTATTAATATTTGGAAATCATGCCATTTGGCAATCCGACCCTGTGTTGCCTCCTGGTACACAAACAACAAACATAAACTTATTTTTTTACATAAATCATGACATTCGGTAACGCAACATCGGAACTTAACTTGAGAATCAGATAATAAGGCCACGAAAGACTGGTGTCTCAACCGTGAAACGTATGTTTCGCCTTGTATAAACGAAAACACCTTCATTTTGGTTAGTTTATGCGGACTTGAAAAGATTCAAAGCTCAAGAAGAAAGGGGCATTTGCTAAGCCAGCATTCCGATAGTACAATGACGTCAAATTGTTATTTAATTCCATTTAATAGAATAAGGAAGTTATTGAAGGTGGGTGTATTGCCTAGACTTAATATTATGTTCAGGTGATTTGGGTATGTTTCACATTGTTTCGGGCATACATTATAAAATTTAAGACAAAGAGATGTTCTGAATTTTTATCATTCATTTAGCGATCTTTTTTTTTTTTTTTTTTATTTATTCATATAACAATTCGCATTGTGTTTGAATTTTGTAGTACATTAATTAATATTTTACAGCTAAAAACAATAAATTATGAATATCAAACAGTAAATTTCACTAAAAATAAAATCAATAACTTATATGATGAATTAATATGTCAATAGATTGTAAATAGTAATTATATAAATTATTGTAAATATTATCATGTCAAATTCGTATAAATCTATTCTCTAAAATGCAAAAAATCGAATAATGTCTTGAATGTATAATGTCAAAAAGGTAAATTACTAAATATAAAAACTATTCACCATCATTTGTCACCAATTCAGATATAGAATATAAACATTTATTCAACAGGAATGCTTTAAGTTTGGCTTTGAATAGTGTACCTTTGTAAATCAATGATCTTAAGTCAGTAGGCAACTTATTAAATAATTCTACTGCTTGGTATTTAGAGCAATGTTCAGCAATATTAAGTTTCGGCGCTATTTTATTTTTTATAACGTTTCTTCTAGTTTTCTCTCTAAGTTCACGTTCTTCCTGTGATTCGTGCTCGTGTATGTATTTCGCAAAGTGGCTGAGTAGTACTAAAACATATAAACTTGGGACTGTTAAAATACCAAAATTTTTAAAATATTCTTTACATGACTCTTGTTGTGGGATTCTGACAATCGTTCTTAATGCACGTTTCTGTAGAATGAATGCTCTTTGGCAATTGTACCCGTAACTACTCCCCCAAAACATAATGCTATATCGTAATCTGGATTCTACTAATGCATAATATACAGATTTAAGTTGCTTAAGATTAATATCGTCCCTGAGGCTTTTTAGCGCGTAACAAGCTGAAGATATTGAGGAATCAATGGCGGTGAGCTCCTTTTTCCAATTTAATAGGGAATCTATATAAACTCCTAAAAATTTAACTTCGTTCACCAGTCCAATATTTTCCTTTTTAAGCTTGACATCAATACTATCTTTGTTGCGTGACGTTGTTTTAAACAACATTACATTGGTTTTGCTTGGGTTTATTATTAAATTATTTGCTGTAAACCAAACAGAAAGATTCTTTAAACACTTATTTACATTTTCTGTCAACTCATTTAAGTTTGGCGACCCGAGTATGGCATTCGTGTCGTCTGCAAACATTACAAGTCCTGCGTCGGGTTGGGTATTATTCATAAAATTTAGTAAATCATTTGTAAAAATGAAATATAATATTGGTCCTAAGATTGAGCCTTGAGGCACTCCGCGGCTTATGTTGATCATTTTTGACTTATATATTACTTCATTCACACACTTTCCGTCACAATTGTTTGAGTTAATGTCTTTTATTTCTACGTACATTCTACGGTTTTTTAAATAAGATGTCATAAGTTTTAACGCTTTTCCTCTAATACCATAATGCTCTAGTTTAGCCAGAAGTAGCTCGTGATCTACTGTATCAAACGCAGAACTTAAATCAATAAATAAGCCAGCTACCTTCATTTTGTCATTCAATTTATTAATAATGTCATTAACAAGATTATCTATCGCATCTGAGGTGCCTATCCCCTTTTGGTATCCAAATTGTTTATAATTTACTATTCTATTTATATGTAAGTGGGTCATTAATCTAGCTTTCATTATCTTTTCGAAAATTTTTGATAAAATTGGTAGTAAGGATATTGGCCGGTAGTTTTTGGGATCCGTTCTTGTACCCTTTTTGTGTAGCGGAACCACCTTTGCCAATTTAAGTTGTTCAGGAAATACAGACTCTTCAATACATTTATTAATGAACTCAGATAAGGGATACGCTAATATTTCTATATTATCTCTGATCACCGATATTGGCACGTCATCGTGTCCACAAGATGCTTTGTTTGCCATCTTACGTACAATTTTTGTTATTTCCTGTGGTGTCGTCATATTGAAAGTCATCTCACTTTCTACTCTCAATGTTGAGTTTCTTAGGAAGGACAGCGCACTTTCTTCTTCTGTTTTTAAAAGTGATGATTTATGCACAAATTTTTCAACAAACGTATCTGCTATTTCTTGCGGATCCGTAACCACCTTGTTGTTAATGTTTAGAACAAGTTTCCTTCTAACTTTGTTTTGCTTTCTCTTTGTTTGATCATTTACAATTTTCCATGTCTCCCTTATTATATTTTTGGCTTTGTTGAGATGACATGATATGGCTAATTTTCGTGCGTGCTTTAAAACTCTTCTATAGATCCTTACGTAATTCATTTTATAGTTATAGACACTAGAATTAATGGTGGTGCCCGAACATAATATTCTTTTCATTTTGCTTGACACCTTAATTCCCCTGGTAATCCACTTTATCTGATTATTGTTCCTCAGTTTTACTTTACTGGTTTTCTTTGGGTAACACTCACGAAATTTTTTATTAAAATAGTTGAAAAATGTATTGATACCTACGATATTATCATTTGGATTTTGAAAGCACTTTTTAAATGCAGTATTATTTTTTGTGTTGAATGTTCTTTTATTGATCAATATGATATGTTCAGATTCATTTGTCCGTTTATCAATCTTATCAAGAATTATGTTACAAAGAAGGCCGCCATGGCCATCTGCTAAACCATTATGATCTACCAAACACTGCTCTATATCATCGTCGGAAAGATTAGTCAATACATTGTCAATGCAAGAGTATGATTTGTTTCGAATAAAAGTTGGTGTATTTATAAGATGCCTAAAATTGTACGACGTTAATAAACTTATAAATTCTAAAGATTTTTTACTTTCCGCAAGTATGTCAACATTGAAATCGCCACATATAATGCACTTCCTGTCAATAAAATGTTCTAACAA
Source organism: Agrochola litura (assembly GCA_949152395.1). Classification (NCBI taxonomy): domain Eukaryota; kingdom Metazoa; phylum Arthropoda; class Insecta; order Lepidoptera; family Noctuidae; genus Agrochola; species Agrochola litura. The sequence continues at coordinate 4,719,169 of OX424506.1, forward strand.
TTTTTCTAGGCTCTTTAGAAAACTGTCAAAATTTTTGTCATTTGGACTTCTGTAACAACAACAAATATTCAATCCTGTCTCAAGATCCTTTACACCACAAACCTCAAAACTTTCTGATCTGTATAATTTCTGTATTGCATCAATATTTTCACATTTTTTATCCATATACGCTAAAATAAGACTACCACCTCTTTTTTTGTTTGTCCTTGTGTTATATGATACTAAGTTATAATTGCTTAATTGAAATAAGTTAATAGATTTATCATTCAAAAAATGTTCTGTTATACAAACATAGTCTAAATCTTTACAAAAAGTTTCAAAATATGATTCAAGCTCAAGTTTTTTATTATTTATACCACATACGTTTTGGTGAAATAATTTTAAACACATCGTCTCTGATAGCAAGGGTTCTGAAAGATTTTTGTGATTTCGTGATTCTACTTTATTCTCGAAAACAAACGATATTGCCAAAACTAGGGGAGTTATTAATATGTGTAGAAGTAGAAGGGTCTATTAATAATCGGGGTGTTACAGCATCAAATTTTTCTTTGCCATCATAATTACAATCTGTTTGTATGCATGCATCTCGTGATTGTATTTTTAATGTTTTTTCTTTATTATTGAGCACATTTTTCCTGTAATTTGAGTAGGTAATTGTATATCTCACATGGAGTATCTCCCTATATATTAACTTGCATGCAATTTGCTTATTAAAAGTTCTGCGGTAATTATCATTGTCATTGTCTAATAAAATAAATTTTGAATTATTGCAATTACTACAGATAAACAACTTATAAATCATAATTTACGATGACGAATGCACTGGTCTGGAGACGCCAGATGAGTCTGGTTCAAAGAAATTCTACTGATTACTAGATTAGTACTACGAAGGGAGAGTATAATATAGCAAGGCGGCCTGGTTATGACATTCCTTTTGTTCTAAGTTTTGTGTGTCCCAAAACTACACTACATTCAAAAGCATTACAACTTCATACTCACAGAAGATGACTACTTACACCCAAAAAAGGTGAGAGTGAGAGAGTATACACCGATGGATCAAAGACCGACTCAGGAATGTTCAACGTCGTCTATCAGGCGGAATGGCAATGGATAAAAAATAAAGAAAGAAAAGAAAGATTTTTTTTAATTCTGCACAATCCAAATTCACATTACAAAAAAAAAAATCATTTACAAATTAGCCAAAAGCCTCGTATTCAGTATTCAAAACTAATAACATTTTGATAAATTTTGAATATTTCTTGATACCAAGGTTAAAGACCAAAGACAATTTATAATTGCTTACGTTATATATTGCGATAATATCAAATGAAAACAATCAAAACATAAACATCAACCACTTAATTATAATAAAATATTATAATATAAATGTCACATAAACAGTCGTACAATGGATTTTAAATCAATAAAACAATGAAGTTGGTTATTTGGAATTTTCCATTACGAATATCGCAATAACAGCTCTGAGTTTCCAAGTGGACTCCTGGTGTCCTCTTCAGCGTTGATTTTTCTAAACGCTATTCTAAACTAACACTATAAAGAGAAAAGATTAGATTTTTTGTATGTTTGTTCGTAATGAATAAACAAAAACTATTGGACCGATTTAAAAAAAAAACTTTCTTAAATGCTATATTATCACTGAGTAACATAGGCCATAATTTATAAAGATTACGCCGGCAAAGCCGCTGGAAAAGCTAGTAATTAATCTTTTTAGTTAATGTTTTACTAAAACAACGAAAATACAGACAAAGCTAAATACAAAATTCTATACAAACAATAGAAATATAAAGGTAATATAATATATGTTAAAACTCTTAAGACTGTTAATTTTTTACGCGCATAAACTGTGTCTGTTAATTCATCTTTCAAGATGTACTTTCTGATGCCAATACACCATGTTATCATAAGTTCTTTCCAGTCAATAGCATTTATGTCAAAGTTAAAAATTTCTCGATCATCTTTTGAAAGACTGTTGAATAGTGCTGCCGTATTTTGGTCATCGAATTGCCAGTCGTTGCAAATAAAGTACGATAACGCCGTTGACATGTTGTACATTTTGGTAGCTAGTTTTACGAATCTGAAAAGCGAAAATGCTTATTATTTACCCTTGTTTTCACTTTTAATTGGGTCTTGATAAGAATTATAGACTTTCGACCCGTTTCACCACTTTTACTGGTTTTGTTTTATTTTTTGATCTCCATACCTTCTTTTGCTTCCAAGCATGACGCTTATCCCATCAATGATGTGCGCAGGGATCAGATGCAACAACCAGGAATATATCCAAAACAGAATAGGATTTTTGCTGCACCAGGCAAATCCGTATCCTACCATCTTCGGTGTAGGGTAGTTTCTAACATCTTTATACATAATATCGTGGAAATCCCCTGTGATGAAAAATATCACAGTTAATCAAATCACATATTGTTCTATTTAACAAACTTTAATACACGGTTAGATAGTATGATGCTTTGGAGAAAGAAACAATGCATACAAGATGCGGAATTAAAGAAACAAGTGTTGTGCGGATGTTCAAGGGGTCATACCCCTTGAACATCCGAGGCTTCAACGTTGGGCCAAAAGTTTCCGAGTCATTTCCAACTTGGTTTTGGGTTAATGTTACCCGCCTGAAAGAAAATTTGTTTATTGACTTTTAATCTTACCACAAGAAATTGGATTTCTAGGTGACGAAGTTACGACGTAGATTTTTGTTTCATTTTCGCCAGTGGCTCGTTTCCTAGCCGTTTCATATCCAGCAGCTATTACTACATTATTAACATAGTCTACCGGTACATTAGTCATGCGAGTCGAAATTTCTAAATTCACTGCGTGCATAACACCTAAGCCAATGGCGGTGTACATCTGAAAAAGGAAAAATAAATTGACAATTTGATTGACAAAGCGCATTGTCGGTAAATCCTTTTTGTTTTTAAGTCAAATCCCGTTTCTGAAAGGCTGATAAGTCCCCAAAAATGTTTGATGCCCTATGATTCTTTCCCCTCTTTTTTATTAATATGACAATATTGTTATTTTAAGTCTGTTAGCGTTAATAATATGTAAAAAAAAATGCCTTTTCCTAGGCTTCAACGATAGGATGAAACCTGATCTTAATATAATCTAGCTTTATAAATAATAATGTACTGATAAATAATTTAATTATAACGCAAATTAAATTGTCTTTACTAAAAATGTGTTTATCATTTTTTACTTTATTTATTTGTTTATTTTATGCATACAATCTTAATACAGGTTCATGTTAGTTTTGTACCATTAAATCAGAGATGGTTTGTATTGGTACTCACATTCGCTATATGAACACTCCTTAATCACTTAAATATAACTTATAATTACTTATTATATATTATTCATGTACCTACATTATTTGCCCATATTACATAAAAAAGTTAATTATGTAGGTACATGAACAATAATTTGCACGTAATAACTAGTATTTAAGCCGTAAAAATGTATCAGTAAGTGTCCAATAGCACTTTTCTTATTATCTCTGTTATGGCAAATACACTTCGTTCTTGTATTTGTATGGCACTTTTGTATTTTACACTAATCACTACCTTTAAACACTAGCTCGAACGGTTTTGTTCTTTTAGTCTTCTAACTATGTTTGTATGGTCGAGAAGCTGGATTGTCTCGTCATTCACACGCTGATGAAGTCTCTTTTTGTGAGCTTTTGCAAGTTTTTGGATCACTTTTTCGATGAATTTAACTTTTAGGTATAGGTGGAGGTCATTTTGTATGTATCAAGGTGCATTTACAATTTCCTTTAGCACTTAGTTCTTAATCGTTGTATTATTAATGCATTGGTCTGTTAGGTGCAGCCCCATAGCTTAATACCATAAGTCCAAACTGGCATCAGAACTTGTCTGTATAGCAACAATTTGTTTTGCACGGACATCATGAAGTTTCTTCCAAGAAGCCAATGCATTCTTTTAAATCGGAGGTCAAGCTCATCTTTTAACTTCTTGACGTGAGCTTTCCAGCGTAGCTTTGCGTAAAGGATCATACCGAGATACTTGGCTGTATTCTCGCATGGGACTGGTTTATTATTCATGTCAACTGGAGATTACTGTTGTTTTTGTTGGTAAAATCTATGTAAACAGATTTGGATTCATTAAGTTTATTCCTCCATTTTTTGGTCTAGTCATTTGTACTTTTTCTACTGCTGCTTCGTTGCTGTTTCCTACAGCCATTATGGCTTATTATCATCAGCAAAGGTCCCAGTTGTATTTTTCTCTAATTCAGGAATATCGCAAGTGTTTAGTAGGTACAGGACCGGACCTAACACACTTCCTTGCGGTACACCAGCTTTAATTTCTTTCAGTTCTGAGTAGGCATCTTCTTGTCTTATTCTAAAGGCTCTGTTTAGAAGGTAAATTGTAAATAATATGATTAAATAAATGACACAAGTCTCCAAATAAATAGTTATTCAAATATCTGATTGGCTAGCGGAAATATAACAACCACATAATTATATCACTTGGAAAATATAATGCACCTAGCTTCTGACGTTTCATAACTACCCATGTAGGTTTATGTGAAATAAAACATTTTGTTATAGATAGGCTTTTAGAAATCGAAGACACTATCTATGTTATAAATAAAATGAAATGCTGTTTGTTGGTAAGCGCATGTCTTGAGAGTGGCTGGACCGATTCGGGTATTTTTTGCATCAAATTTTTTGTAATACTCTGAATTAGCTTTTTATGGAAAGAAAAATTTGAAAAGTTTCCCGGAAAATATACAAATTCTGGAAAAACTAATCGTCCTTTTTTCCATGGGATTTTTGTATGAATTATAGACATTTAGAGAGGACGATGTCCGTCCAACGGTCACCTAGTTTTTAAAAATAAATTACACTTACACCACTGGCTCCGTACATACAAGACATATCAACCCATCCTGGATTCGGTTCTTGTTTAGAACAAATCACTGAAACCAAATAAAAATTGTGTATTTTAGGCTAAAATTATGTTGTACTGGTATGTATAGCAACTGCAGCATTGTTGAAGTAAAAAAAAAACAAAAAGCTGTTTGTGCGGTTACTGTTACCATAATGTTCCAATAATATTATGTTTACATCCAGTATGACAAATTGTGATTTTATTTAATATGTACATCTGCTTTTAGACGGAGGTGTCAATTTTTTTTTTTTTTTACAAATTTATGTCACCACTGAGTTGTCAGCATGTCATAGCAGTAGCAGTGGTTCAATGACGCACCGTATTACACGAAATGACTTACTAACGCGTTATTAACTGGTTTGTGATTGACTGCGTCGTGTGCGGACACTTTTTACTTTTGAGTAGCGTAATGAAAAATGGGCCTTACATGGCCGTCAGAATGTGTATGCTCAGCAATGATGTTTATTTTCAAGGTGAATGTTCACTCACCGATAGCTGGTCTAACAACACATATGGGCAGTTCCTTGCCGAGAGTAGTAACCAACTCTTCAGCAATTGATTTTGTAAATGTGTATGTGTTCGGCCAATTCTTTATCAAACTGTAATTTAAGTAAAAAGAGATATGAAAATGTTTTCAAATTACTCTTGGACGTCTCTTTCAAGACACTACTGGAAATATGTTGAAAATAGACCAATGATAATAATGAAGAGAAGTCAGTGGGAAAATAGGTGTCCGTATGGATTGAGGAGCCATGTCTCATATTTAAACGCGGGTACTACCAGTATTAGTATTCAGTAGTAAATTAGCCAATTTTGTAGGCCTGATCCTGGAATTTGTAGTAAAACCCTTAAAAAGTTACAGGACGTTTTAGGTGGCTCCTCAACCTTGACAGCATATAGAAAATATATATTGCGTAGCTAATTCAGACGTCTGAATTGAGGAGCCAACTTATAATTCGAAATATAGCAGACGGATATTTTTGAAAATTTGGTAGGATTTAGTAGTTCTTATGCGTAATCTCTAAAAAAAAGAGTTTTGTGCGGCTGAATTAGAGATAGCTACAATGTTTTGATTTTTCATAAAAATCTAAGGCTTTTTCTCGGAAAGGATAATTTAGTAGTAAATGTGCTCTAATTTGTAGTATAAAAATAAAACTACATAATTTCGCTAATACAACAAATTTTATGTGGCTCCTCAATCCTGACGTTCTAAAGAAAATACGAGTATATGTACGTAGGTACTAAAGTAGTTTATCAAATCGGATAACAATAGTACCAATATTTAGTAGAAATTTCTACTAAATATTGGCGTAATCCAACATCTTGCAGATTCAGTGTTTCAAAAGATATTTATTAAAAAGCATTCCATAACAATAATTTAGTGTGGTACGAGAGCCCACTACCGGACACTAACCTACAAATTGCAAAAAACCTAAGTTAATTTAAATTTTGCGGGCTACAACTGCGGATCCACCTTAAGCATTTTAACAGTTTTTTTAAGCGCGTCTAACTTTTTTAGTACTTACTATACGTATACAACTGGATTGTATACAAAATCAATCAATTTGCCTAGCCTTTTCCCAACTGCGCCTGCGTTGGGGTCGGTTTCTAGTCTAACCGAATGCAGCTGAATAGCAGTAGGTATTATTATAGTACCTAGTACTAGCTTTTGCTAGCGTATTTTCCAACCGGGATGTAGGTATACCTTATTGAGTGTCTGCCTTTTTTTTTTGGGTGGGAAATTATCAAATAACTTCTCCCGCTCTGGGTAGAGCGGGGCGTGTCAGACTCTTACTGACTAAAACCCACCCGTGTTCCTTCGGTTGTCCTGTTGCCGGGGGCCACGATATCCCTTTCGGCCCTTATTCGCAGCCCTGGCAGGCTTTGAGGCTTTTAGGCGCGCGTGGAACACAATGCGCCGTCGACCCGGGCCTGGTCGTTATCGGATGGCGAGTTACCCGTTGCTCACCGTCCGCAAGCCCGCGCCTACGGTGGCTGGAAATCGGCCCAGGGCCGCCCAGGGCGTTTCCTCCTGCGGCGGTTAGGGGCGTGAGGGCGCGAAATTTGCCTCTCCCTCAGGCGTTTCGCCTGCTCCTTCGCGAGCATTACCGCTTCGCAAAAGGAAGTGACGGCCTGCCATTACCTCTCGCTCCTTACCATGGCCTGAACCAGGGCCGGACGCAAGAGATCACCGCCAAAAAAAAATAACGAGCAAAGCTCGGTCATCCAGATATTGATAATTATGTACAAACTAACCTAATTAATGAATACAAATAAAAAATAAAATCCTATCTTACTAACATTGTCTACTACCTTAACTTATACCTACCTATTTATTGTCTATACTCATGTTATTAACAAATTCACTATTGTATATGCACAACATGCTACATATTAAGCTATACATGTAAGCTGATCTCGCATTGTATAGGATTTCCATACAATGAGAGTACAGCTTATACTGAAAATGTATACATGTCTAGCTGTAAGTTTTCCAAAAAATTTAAAATAAAATATCTTCGGGAGTATCAATTAAATTTTTATCAAATTCTGAAAGATAAAAATGGGTACTGTGGGTCATCCTTAGAAGGTAGACATCTGCTATAGTGAACTTTTCTTTTGGTCTTTTTAAAATGTACAATCTTGTAGTGCATTAATTTGATGTATCCTTTACGGTTTAGTCAGTGCAGGCCGTGTAAACGCTAAAAAACAAGCGTCTTTTTTACGACTTAACAAAACATCAAGATTTCTTTATGCGTTTACGTTCGTAGCAGCCCGGAGTCTGGATTTGTGCCTGGTTGATGGCAGTAGGCTCGCCCTCTATTACATGGAACTTAAACATAACTGGCGAAATATGGGTGTACCTGCTACAGGGACTCCTCTGCCCAACACTTCAAGGAAACAAGGCGTGATGTTATATGTATGTGTATGTTGTTTACGTTTAATTTAAAAGTATTTAATAAATAAACCTTCCGGAATAAATTCTACATAATTTTAATGTTGAAAACCGCATCAAAATCCGTTGCGTATATTAGAAGAACAGCGCGATCTTACAGACAAACACAAAAAACTACTTTTTGCATAATATTTAGAGATAGAGATAATGTTTAGAGATTTATTTTCTTTTTCTTTTTTAGGGTTCCGTACCTCAAAAGGAAAAAACGGAATCCTTATTGGATCACTCGTGTGTCTGTCAGTCTGTCTGTCCGTCTGTCACAGCCAATTTACTCCGAATCTAATGGACCGATTAAGTTGAAATTTGGTACATATTTGTATTTCTGTGACCCAAACACGAATATGTAACGTAAATAAATTAATTTTGAATATAGGGGTCACTTTTGGGGCACAAACAAGAAAATTTAAAAAAAAAGTTTTGCTAACCGTACCGTGTGACATATCAAATTAAAGGACTTGTTGCGAGGATCTTTAATATATTTTTTATATAATTTTAAAATAAACACTTTTAAAGATATTTAATAAATTCAATGAAAATTGACCATTCCCCCCCCCCCCCCCTTATCTCCGAAACTACTGGACCAAAAATTTTGAAAAAAATACTTAGTATGGCTCTTTACTCATAGATTACAAGAAATTCTATAAGAAGTCTATGGTCTTAAAATAACATGGTAAATCTCTCAATATTGTGCGTCAAAACTTACATTTCGTCGCTCGGCATTCAATAGGCCCATCTCTCTAGCTACTATAAATCAAAAGTACTATAATATCATAATATCAAAAGTGTTTGACCGTCTGCTTAATACACAAATAAATAAAACTGTAAGTGTTCATGACAACCAATTCGGGTTTCGGCGTGGTTTGTCAACAGAAAGTGCAGTGTTGTGTCTTAAGCATACTATCACATACTTACTATACACAGCGTGGGACGCCGATTTATGCTAGCTTCCTCGACTTATTCAAGGCTTCTGATCTGGTTGCTTATGACGTATTGTGGAGAAAGATGGAGAAGGATAGGTTGCCAACGGAGCTTATAAAATCTTTAAATAGTTGTATGGTAACCAGATCAATAGTGTACGATGGGCTGGAACTTTTTCCAGGCCATACAGGTTGGAATGCGGTGTGAGGCAGGATTGGCGAGCTCAGCAACACCAGAGTGGGTTGCTATATAGATGGTATTTGTGTAAATAATATTAGCTATGCGGATGTAATGGTGCTTCTGAGCGCGTCAATCTGTGGTCTCAGAAAGTTGGTCGCCAAATGTGAGCAGTATGCCAAAACACATGGTTTGATGTATAACTCCAATAAGTCGGAGATCATGGTCATTGAGGCTGGGGGTAGACCGGGTTATGTACCACCTGTATTACTCAATGGGACTCCACTACAAAGAGTATTTACATTTAAATATCTTGGTCATATATTGACTCCTGACCTCAATGACGGACTCGATATTGAGCGGGAATGAAGGGCGTTTTCGGTAAGGGCGAACATGCTGGCTCGCAGGTTTGCACGCTGCTCACTTAAAATGTCAAAATTACTCTGTTTTGAGCTTATTGCAACAACGCTTTCAGGGTATTGGTGGGGCTACCCCGTTTTTGTAGCGCATCGGGAATGTTCGCGGACGCACATATTAATTGCTTTTACGCAACGATGCGAATGAGGTGTGCATCCCTGGTGTGCAGAGTACGGGCCAGCTCCAACAATATCCTAAAAAAGATCGCTAGCAGGCTGGATTGCATGTTGTACATCAATCACTGCAGTGCCATCTCCCATGGGGTGAAATAAATTTAAACTAGATTACGTGGGGCACTCAGAAAGTTTTGTGACTCTAGAAAAAAATATACGACAGGTTATAATTTTTTTTATTATATCTTTTCAAAGAACTCTCCATTGGCGTCTATACACAGTTTTATACGTCTAAACCAATTTTTATAACACATTTTCCAGTCCGCATCAGACACCTCTCCAATCTCCTTCTCAAATGCAGCCAGTGCATCTTCAGGTGATGAAAACTGTTTTATTTTGAGTTGATTTATTTTGGGGAACAAGAAAAAGTCGCACGGAGCCAAATCGGGACTGTAAGGAGGATGACCTATAAATTTGACCGGTGTGCTATCCAGAAAGTCCCTTGTTTTGAGCGCCGAGTGAGCCAGCGCGTTGACATGGTGAAGCAGTAGCCCACGGAGGCCAGTGTTTGGTCGCTTGCTGCTTGCAGTAGTAAAAACTTCTGGCAAACATTTGGTAACATACCATTCAGCATTGATGCTCCTTTGATCTCGTCAGGATACTGACACCAGATAACCCGGCAAAGAAATAAAACTTGCGATCAAAATTTTGCCTGCACTTCTGGCTCGCTTCACTTTGGTAGGCGTTGTTTCATTTTGAAACAGCCACACGGTCGACTGACGCTTAATTTCTGGATTATATTGATAAATCCAAGATTCATCACCCGTAATGATATCTTAAACGCGCCGAGACGAGCCTGCTACAAATTTTGCTATCATATCTCGGCTTTCTGAGCCTGCGTTAGATTTTGCGGTACCAGCGTGAAACTATCTTCCATAACCGAAGATGATGGTGTAGAATTTAATGCACACTTCCCGATCCAATCGGCAGTATACTTCATATGTAATTAGCCTATTTTCTTCAATTAAATTTTTCACAGCCAGCACGTTTTGTTATGTAACAACCGTCATAAGGCGGCCACTTCTTTCTTTGTCCGCCAAAATTACTCGACCACCCATAAATTCGTTAAACCAATGGAAAACAGTCGCTTTAGAAGGGCTTTTTTTCTATGAACACCATTCGAAGTCATTCAAACGATTCTTCTGGTTTTAGTCGACATTTAAAATCGTACAAAATCATCGCGCGAAAATGTTCTCGTTCTAAATCCAGTCTTCAGTAAGACAGAGTATTTTGATTTTGCTCGTAAAAAAATGTGGAGGGAATTTCGAATTTGGAATGATATGTTTTTTTGTAATAAATAGTCATAGTTTTAATTGACATCAAAACCAGCCAGTAACCTATAGACAAAAATTGTTAGTCGCAAAACTTTCTGAGTGACCTGGTAAAATAAGCTAACATAGTTCATAAGTTTACTAACACAATGAGTCCTTGTTACTTTAATAAATAAAAATATCTGGACGACCATTTATTTTTAACGACGTTTTCAAAAAATGAAACCTAGCTAGATCCATTTATCGCTCCCGAAACCCACTGCATACTAAATTTCATAAAAATCTTGGAGCCGTTTCCGAGATTAAGATTTTAATTATACATATATACAAGAATTGCTCGTTTAAAGCTTATTAGATTTATAAATACCGCGAATGTGATTTTTTTACGAAAATCGGATTTATGTTTTATTTCATTCTACACGTTGAAATAAGTGATCCTGCTATTTAAAAAAAAAAACGTAATAAATGTTACATTCGCGGTATTGGATGCCGAGCGATGATTTGCAGTTGGAATGTATGAGAGAACATGTTTTTCAACTACAATGTTAAGTTTGTTCTTGGGATAAATAAATTCATCTCAACTACGGAACCCTTCATTGTGCGTAGTCCGACACGCACTTGGCCGGTTTTTTTTATACTTTGTGTTTAATATCTAGTGTTCATTATTTAAGTACTGATTCATGGATGAGGACGTTGACTGGGTAAAAAAAAACAATTTTGTCCATAATTATAAAAAAATATTAAGATAAAACGCATTAAAGTTGGGAAGTGGGTGCTCACTACGTCACAATTCCGTATAAAATCTACTGGAGAGTGACGTCATGCTACATTTTAACTCAACGTATTGCCGTAGTCTTTTGATTACGTATAAAAATAAAAAATACTTTACTAATCAGACAACTTTTCGATACTCTGAAATAGTAGTTTATGAAACTGTTGCATAATGAGGGGTATTAAAACATGAGTGTGTTTAAAAAAACTTTTTACAAAAAAAACAACCGACTTCCAAAAAACACTACAAAGTGAAAAATAACTTTTATTTCGGAAGTCGGTGTCTTTGGTTTTGAATTTTCGTTTTTTGTCACCGACTTCCGAAATTAAAGTTATTTTTCACTTTGTAGTGTTTTTTGGAAGTCGGTTGTTTTTTTTGTAAAAAGTTTTTATTTTTCACTTTTTAGTTGTGGTACCTACCCCACACAAATTCGAAAACCACTACCTGCTATATAGATAACAGTGACAGGAACTTATCATATCATCCACATACTAAGTGGGAAAAAAGTACGTATTATTGAAGCTAACTCAAAAAATATCGAAGCCAAGGTAATAAAATTTATATGGGACCACCTCAAGAGCATACCCTTTCAAACAAAAAAAGAATTTTCAAAATCGGTCCACAATTGACGGAGAAATCGGTGGCCATACATAAAAAAAAAAAATAAAAAAAAAAAAAAAAATACAAACGTACGCGACGAACATATAACCTCCTCCTTTTTGGAAGTCGGTTAAAAACCGAGCCGTAGGCGAGGTTTTTAATAGTATCACATGAATGTTTTAATACCTAGTTATGTGCAGTTTCATACACTACTTTATCTACTCTCAAACATTGGGATTGAAACAAATACTAAATAAAAAATCAAAGTTAAATTCTTTGGTGATATTAACTTCTTGGATTAGCGCTGTATCGTAATAGAAAAAAAAATGTTTTATAGTATTATTTTGTTAGAGAAAATGTGTTATAATATGTTTCTATATTTAAATTTCGGTATTCTGTTTATAAAGTATGTCACTATAAACTCGTTTTGAAATTCAAAATTCGAATATTACGCTATGAGAGTAGATAAAAGGGTTTTTTAAATAAATTAGACAAAAGGAAACTGGGATAACGTTCGAAAATAAAATAATTGTTTATTGAAATTAAATTTATCATTAGTGTTGCGTACCAAAATGGTAAAAAGGAACCCTTATGGTGCGACTCAATCTGTCTGTCTGTCACAGCTGGATATCTCAAGAACTACTAATGCTATCAACTTGAAATTTGGAATAGTTTTAAATGACGTTTGCGCAACAATTTTGCAAATAAGAAAGAAATAAAAATGTTTTTTTTTTTCAACAGGGATTGAACGGGGGTCTTAAAAATTCGAAGTGGTGCTACAAGGGCATGAAAGAACGCTATTTGCACATTCTCAAATTTTTTTTTAGGCCGCATTGTTTTCTACTTGTAACGAAAAATGTAAAAATAATACCGTTATCCCCTTATCTCCGAAATTTGCATAGAGAAAAATCTGAAATTATTCTATGTGATAGAAGTTTATGTAAAGATTACAGAAAAAATGGCACACTTTTTCAGAAATCATAAACAAAAATTACATTTGTTCCACTATCGGTCAAGAGAATGGCGCTGACCTATAACTGCAATATTCTACACTGCAGTGTGCAGTGTTAAAATTCTCTGAAGAATATAGGCCTCGCCGATGACAATTTAAAATGATACGGAACTGTCGGTGCGCGAGTCCGACTCGCTCTTGACCGGTTTTTTTAGTAATTGTTGGACTCATCATCGGTTTCGTAAGGGAATTAAGAGCGTAAAAAGTACCGCGCGTTTACGGGGCGACTCCGAAACATTATTTTTTTTTGGTTTTTGGAGTAGGTGACATTAAAAATGACTGAAAACAGGTTTTCAGCAATTCCTGTAACTATACAAAAGATTCCGTTACGAAAGAGTCTGTGTGGTGCCGGACTAGTCCGTGTGGTGCCGGACTTAAAAAATAGCATTACCCTATTTCTTCCCATGGGTGTCGTACAAGGCGACTAAGGGACTTACTAGAGAATGGGCAGCAGCGTTCTTTATGCATTTTTAACACTATACTGCGATCGCCAACCCGCCTGCCAAGCGTGGCGATTATGGCATACCCCCCCCAAAAATGACAAGCACGAGAAAGAAATGGCCCCTAGTGCCCGGCGGCCCACCGGCCCTTGGCTACGGTAGCGGTCAAGGCCACGGTGAGACAAGGGGTGCGAAGAATCCCCGGAAAAGATCCGGCTACCATAACCACCGGAAACTGGACCTGACAACATACAACACGCGTACACTCCGAACCGACGAAAAGATCATCGAACTCGAGGAAGAATTGAGAAGGTTACGATGGGGTATTATAGTAGAGTTATCGGAAGTCCGAAGAGAGGGGGAGGACTCGATAATCCTCAAATCCGGGAACTTGCTCTATTTCCGGGAGGGCGACCAGCAGTCCTAAGGTGGTGTCGGGTTTATCGTCCATAAGTCCCTTGTGAGCAACGTGGTGAAGATCAAGAGTGTGTCGACCAGGGTGGCGTACCTTTAAACTCAGAATATCTGCAAGATATTCGCTGGAAGGTCGTACAGGTTTACGCCCCGACGATGAGGTGGAGACCATGTATGAGGATATTTCCAAAGCCATGCATGGCTCTAAAACTCACTTCTTCGTTGTCATGGGGGACTTCAACGCGAAACTGGGCAAACGAAACGATGATGAGCTGCGAGTGGGGCAATTTGGAGTTGGACGTCGGAACCACCGGGGTCACCTACTGACCAGTTTTATGGAGAAGGAAGGCCTCTTTATGATGAACTCCTTCTTCAGAAAACGTGAGCACAGAAAATGGACCTGGCAGAGCCCTGATGGTGCAACAAAAAATGAGATTGACTTCATTATGTCGACAAAGAAGCAAGTATTCAGTGATGTCTCTGTGATCAACGCGGTGAAAACCGGAAGTGATCACCATATGGTAAGAGGCACATTGAACTGGAATATCAAGCTGAAAAGATCTCGACTGCTGAAATCTACGCTCCGCCCAGCACCGATCCAGGTCCAAAACCCCGAGACCTTTCAGCTCAAACTTCAGAATCATTTCAAGTGCCTAACGAGCTCCGTGGACGATTATAACAATGGGTTCGTGGAAACTGTCCATACGGTCGGGTCCAAGTTTTTCAAGACCCGTCGTATACAAATCGAAACAAGAAGCTCTCTGATGCTACTTTACAGATCATAGAGGAGAGGCGCGAGATGGTCCTGCAGTCCTCAGACGATGCGCTCGAATACGGCTCAATAGACAGACCTCCAAGTCCTTGAAAAGCAACCTTCGCCACTATAATACAAACCGTATTAAGGACGCAATAGAGCGGAACAAGGGCTCCAAGGTTTTTACAAGAGATCTGTCTATTGGACAGAGCCAGCTTGCGAAACTGAAGACCGATGATGGCAGAATCGTATCCACCAAACTTGAGCTGCTGAGATAGGTTGAGAGTTTCTATGGACAGTTATACACATCAAACAGTAACCCCGTTACGAATCTAGCAAACGACCCAAGAGCTAGATTGACCCGACACTATACCGAAGACATCCCGGACGTCAGCTTGTACGAGATTAGGATGGCTCTGAAGCAGCTTAAAAACAACAAGGCACTGGGTGATGACGGAATTACGGCCGAACTCCTGAAGGCCGGTGGAAAACCCGTTCTTAAGGCCCTCCAGAAGCTTTTCGATTCCGTCATACTCGAGGGTCAAACGCCACAGGCATGGAACAGAGGTGAGGTGGTACTCTTCTTTAAAAATGGCGACAATGCCCTGCTTAAGAACTATAGGCCCATCGCACTTCTGAGCCATGTCTACAAGCTGTTTTCAAGAGTTATCACGAACCGTCTCGCGCGCAGGTTTGACGACTTCAAGCCTCCCGAACAAGCCAGATTCCGTAAAGGCTTTAGCACCGTAGACCACATACATACGGTGCGGCAGGTTATACAGAAGACCGGAGAGTATAACCTGCCTCTCTGCTTAGCGTTTGTGGACTACGAGAAAGCCTTCGATTCGATCGAGACATGGGCTGTGCTGCAGTCTCTTCAACGGTGCCAGATCAACTGTCGGTACATCAAGGTGCTAAAGTGTCTGTACAAAAACGCCACTATGTCAGTTCGTCTCCAGAACCAGACCTCGAAACCTATCCTTCTGCAGCGAGGTGTGAGACAGGGAGACGTTATCTCTCCGAAACTGTTCACCGCTGCACTGGAGGATGTCTTCAAGGTTCTGGATTGGAAAGGGCTAGGCATCAACATCAATGGCAAGTATACCACTAACCTTCGGTTTGCCGACGAAATAGTTATCATGGCTGAGACCGTGGAGGACCTCAGTACAATGCTCGATGACCTCAGTAGAGCCTCCGAAAGAGTGGGTCTTAAAATAAACATGGGCAAGACGAAGGTCATGTCAAATGCCCGTGTGACACCCACTCTCATGAAGATCGGAGACGCTACGCTCGAAATTGTGGACGAGTATGTTTACTTCGGACAAACTGACCAGCTAGGTAGGTCCAACTTCGAGAAAGAGGTCAATCGTCGAATCCGACTCGGCTGGGCGGAGTGGGCGGCGGCGGCGTTCGGGAGGCTACGCAATATCTTTTCGTCCCACATACCACAGTGTCTCAAGACAAAAGTCTTTGACCAGTGCATGTTGCCAGTGATGATCGATGGTACTGAAACGTGGTTGCTCACAATGGGCCTTATCAGAAGGCTAAAAGTCACCCAAAAGGCAATGGAGAGGGCTATGTTTGGAGTTTCCCTACGTGATCGAATCAGAAATGAAGAGATCCGCAGAATTGACATAGCCCGAAGAATTGCCAAACTTAAGTGGCAATGGGCAGGGCACGTTGCTCGCAGAACGGATGGCCGATGGGGTCGAAAGGTTCTGGAGTGGCGACCACGTACCGGAAGACGTAGCGTTGGAAGGCCTCCCACAAGATGGACTGATGACCTTGTGAAGGCCGCAGGAATCCGCTGGATGCGGAAAGCACAGAATCGGTCAAAGTGGCGGTGCTTGGGGGAGGCCTATGTCCAGCAGTGGACGTCTTTCGCCTAAAATGATGAATGATGATACAAAAGATTTTAAAAAATTTGAACCTGGTTGCTACAAAACAGACCGGATAATTTTTTTGCCATTTTTGAAAATGCGCTCTGTTCACATGTGACATGCAAAAAGTCTGAAAACAAACTTTTTCGTTATAGAATTACGAAACCAATGTACTGTTTAACAACAGACATATTGGATGAAACCGTCTGCGTATTTTTTTTGACATAGCAGAAATAGGCTTCCTTAAAACTAGAACGTTTCTGACCGGTACTTCTCACCGAGTTAGGTTCAGAATCATCTAAACTTACGATTTTATACGGTTTTGGCCGTAAAATTATGTGACATGGTTTTGGTCGTGGGCTCTCGTAACACACAAAAATTTTAAGGAATGTTTATTTCATTAAAATACTTATAAATTACATTTTTAAATATTAGAATATAAAAAAAATTAGAAACATTTAAAAAATATAAACAATAGTAGCCCACCGGTATCGGGAACAGGGTCCAAGCTAGTCGGTAGGCGGTCAGGGCTCCAGAGAGAGTAACCTCCTGACAATGCGAGCCGTGTCCAGGAGTACCTTTTTCTGAATCAAGCCCTTGATCCAGCTGCCCAACGAGAGCCTCTTTAGGTGTTGGTCGAGGTTCTTGGCGATTAAGCCATTGACTGTCACGACTATCAGCACAATGATCGCTGAGTCCACATCCCACATGTCGACAACCTCGCGAGCCAAGTCAAGATACTTGATTTTTTTATCTTTCTCGGCTTTCACAAGGTTCCCGTCATGCGGGACCGTTATGTCAATAATCTTATTTTATTATTAGTATGTTTGTTTTATTTATTTATTTTTATTAAATCAAGAATGTTTGTTTATCTTTTGAAGTACTGAATGTGCAGGATGTTGGATAACGCCAATATTTACTAGTTTCTACCAAATATTGATGCTATTATTATCCAATCTGATCAACTGCTTTAGTAGCTAAGTAACAAATATTTTGTAAATACCGTCAGGATTGAGGAGCCACCTTAATTAAACGACCTGTATCTTTTTAAGGGTTTTACTACAAATTCCAGGATCAGGCCTACAAAATCGGCTAATTTACTAGTAAATATTGGTTGTACCTGCGTTTAAATATGAGACATGGCTCCTCAATTCGTATGGATTGATTGTTTTTTTATTATCCGTATGGATACGAAAATAAGGTGACGTCGGTATAATTTTATCTCTAAGTCTGGCAGAAAATTCCACCAACACACTGTGTCCGTGTAGTGGATTACGGTCAACTCTCTCTAAAGCCCTCTGCCCACCACACAGTACCATACCATGGCAGTCCTATGAACGTATTAGGCACGGAAGTAAATTAATATGACACGGACTACTATGCCCACTACAATGTATCAACAGCGTATCATCGTGCATAACGGTTTTAGTGCTCGCAGCATCCGCGTATCATCCGTGTGTCATATCCCTACGATTCCTGTTCTCTTGGTTGGTTCACGTATGGTTTCGCGGTAGGCAGACGTGTCAGGAAGAGCGTGAATATAATTTTGTTAAGAAAATTATTTATCACCTATATGATGCCGATTAGAAAATTTTACGTTTATAACGGGCTTAGAACGGTCATCATACACAATTCTAAAAATATCCTCGCAGACAATTTTTGACGCTCCGTGCATGGCACGCGATGGTGTTGGTCGGTGACGAAACGATCTAGTGGACATAGTCTTATACTTTTCAATACAAGGAATTTTTGAAGTGAAAACTTCTTTAGCCGCGTTGGGCATTATTGAGATGGGACTAAACCATTAATTTCGTGACACCATGACGACATCTCATTTTTGTAAATGCGATTGTGCTCTTTATTTATATTACGTTACGGCTCAATGTTCTATGCAAGTATTTTTACTTTAAAGGTTTCGGAAGTATTTTTTTTATAAACGCGATTGCGCTCTTTATTTAGATAATGTTACGGACCAATGTTCTATACAAGTATTGTTCTTCCACTAAGGCGATCTTGTTCAAGTTTTCACTTCTGTCGGTACTCCCGGAGTGTTTTTTTCCTGACACGTTCATAGCACAGTTTATGGTATGATACGGTGTAGTGGGCAGACTCCTTCACAGAGAGGAGGCCAGTGGCCCAGCAGTGGGAACATTATAAGCTGATTATGCTTTATACTTACTAGTCATGATTGATCTCTTACTAAAGAATAATCGTAAACCATGCATTTTAAAGCCACTCACCTCGGTGTCATATCATTTATTCTTCCTTCATCGACAGTCTCAGCTATCCCGATCATAGCGTTGGGATTTATAGGACTTTTGTAGAATTTTTCACACACTGCAGAATTTATACGGTCCACACAAGTATGTGAGTATGCTGTTGAAACATAGACGAAAGATCTGAGGAAGAAAAAATATTTTTATAATGTGTATTGTAAAAAATCCAACCGACCGGCTACAAAGGACTTCTAAGACAGGTTGTACTAATGGGGTATCTTACCCAGCAACTAGGTGGTGGATACTGGTATTCAGCTGCCTCCGGTTAGACTGGAAGCCAACTCCAACATGGTTGGGAAAAGTTTAGGCAAGTGATGATGATACATTTTATCAGCAGTATCAAAGCATATTAAAGAGAGAGTTTTAAAGCATATTAAATTTTCTTACCTCAGATTTTTGCAAACCTTGCTGAGTATAAGAATTTCCCTGGTGCCTCGTACGTTGATCAAGGTCGCCATACGAAGGGATTCATCAAATCTTGTCGTGGCCGCCAGATGAAATACTATGTCCACCTGGATAACGTAATATAAAGACCATTCAATCGACCATGCCATTCAATTTGATGAAAATGGACCATATAATTTATTGACCCTTATCTCCAAACTACTGAGCTTTAATTTTTGAAAAATATACAATAAGTAGTACTTTACTTGAAGACTAAGCACAGGAAAACCCATAAAAATCTGCGGTTTTAAAATAACATGGTCAATGTCTTTTATTTTGCGTACAAACTTACATTTCCATTTTAAATTTATGTTTGTTTTTTATTCCGGAATTGGAAATTTGTATCACTTGAGTGAAGCCACGAGCAGCAGAGTACTGTTTTGAAGCGGAACCCTCACGCACGGCACAAGTCCTACTATCACTTGTCCGGCGGTATAGAGGTTTAAATAAATTCATGTCAATATCAAATTATTAAAATTCATATTTCGGAGCTTACCTGTTTTGTTATAACATTCCAGTCTTTTTCACTTAACCCAAGTCTAAGCTCTGCCACATCTCCTGATACAGGCACGAGTTTTTCTGCGAAATCTGGTTGTTGTTCTCGCAACAAATCATACACCTGGAAACAATAGTTAAAATATTCCAATACTGAAACTATTCCAATAAGCAAGGATTATCTGTGACTTGGGTCAGGCATTTGAATGCATTTAACAGAACAGTCTTGTAAAGAAAATTTCTCATTTGTTGTAAATAAACAAGACTTTTCAACAAGAAGTAATGTTAATGAAAACGAAAAAGATCTTAAAAGTCTAGCCTAGCCTTAAAGTTAGGTCCGGTAGGCTTCGGGGTACTATTCTAAAGCCCCATTCACACGGTGCAAGTTTCTGAAACGTTTTAGAGCAATTATTGCTTGCCATAAAGCACATTCAATTATGGCCATTCAAGAATCGCATACAGGTGTTTACACTCGTGTGATTTCCATACAATGGCATACAATAATTTGAAAACAAGTTTTGCCATGCAATAATTGAATGCTGCTTCTGTTGACACGAAGGCAACTATTGCAAGGTGATAATTGCATTCAAGTTTTGCCTCGTCCAAACACAGAGTTCGGAAGTCGGTAGCAAAAATCGAAAACACAAAACCCAAGACACCGACTTCTGAAATTAAAGTTATTTTTCACTTTGTAGTGTTTTTTTTGGAAATCGGTAGTTTTTTTTTTTTGTAAAAAGTTTTTGTACGTATATTTTTATTTAAAAATCTTTGTGCTTGTTGTTTACACCAGTAACTGTTTTGTTTTTGGTACTTCAATTGAATAGTATGTCACAGGTAATAAACTTGCGCCACGTAAATGGGGCTTTAGCTCCTTTATAAATTGTTTTTCATATTTTTAGATTAACTGGAAGACAAAGAAACCTTTAAAACAAAAATTACTGAGCAATATTTACAACTTACGGGATCCTGTAACATTTCAATCAGTCTCTGTTCCACGGATTTGCCTTTTTTACTTCTTAGCAAAATAAATATTTTGGATACTTTAGTCGCTCTGTAAAAAAAGAATAACCAAATTATTTAAAAAAAGATTTTTACTGTTTCCCGGTTGGGTTCAGCAGAGGTGTACCTACATATTACCAACACTCATATTTCGCCAGTTATGTTTTTTACGCAATACTTAAATGTTTTGTTTTATTACTGGCTTGATGGCAGTGTCAAGTATAGCTGGAGCTATGTGAAGCGGCAACTATTATTAAAATTTTGGAGTGGCAACCGCGTACCGGAAGGCGCAGCGATGGAAGGCCTTCTACAAGGTGGACAAATGACTTGCTAAATGTCGTTGGAGTCCATTGGATATGAGAGACCCAGGACCAGTCGAGTGTCCAGCAGTGGACATCTTTCGGCTGAAACGATGATGATGATTAGTATTATGTCTATATTTACCTGAACACTTTTTCAATGAGCTGCTTGCCGAGGAAGCCAGAACCGCCTGTTAGAAACACAGTAGCGCCGCTGTAGAACTGCTGCACGGCAGAGGTTCCACGTGCCATCACTTCATTCACCGGCTTCATACGGGCAATTAACTTTGCCTCATATTCCTGGGCTGGATCCATTGTTTCAACTGCCATCGTGAGTCAGGAATTCTGGTGTGGAAAATTTGTTGTTTATTGAAACTTATTTAATAGTTGGTCACTCGTAGACTTCTTTTTCTTCTTTTGACATCTTTGACAGTCATTACGGGTAATCAAAAACCTAAAAGTCTGACAACCAGTCCTACCTAAGGGGCACCGTGTTGCCCAGTAACTGGGTTGTGGTGGTCAGACATGCAGCCTTTCCATGTTAAATACTGGTATTCAGCTGCATCTGGTTAGACTAGAAGCCGACCCCAACATAGTTGGGAAAAGGCTATTCAGATTGATTTTGAAATATATAGAATTTAAAAATAATCTGTCTGATTATTATGCATCATTAAGGAACATTTGGATATTAAATCATGCATATATATTTTTTTAAACATATGTAAATAAAACTTACCCAGTCAAAAATAAGATAAAATATTATTTCTATGATTAATGTTTTAAACTTAATTACTGGTAAAAGCGAAACACGTCAATTAATCAAATCAGAACAAGCAAATTGCTTCTGGTATCCTAATGATTTCAGAATTTATACTTTTTGTTAAACACGTAATTCACAACAGTTTAGTTTATTCTGCAATATTTGTGTACGTACTATATATATTTTTTTAAAGGGCTTTATCAGTTTTTCCATATTGGATTGTATAAAATTTAGTCATATTTTATATTTGTATGTTTATATTTTTGCTTATGGTTTGAGATAACGAATACCGAATAACTGATTTTGCGAGTTTGTTTCCTGCCATAATTCTGACATAACATACACATACTCAATTATTGTGTTACAAAATATTATATTTAGGAAATTTTATTTGATTTTAATTCGCAAGCGTGTTGAAAATCGTCGTCGTAATTACACGTGAGATTTTTCATAGCCGAAATGCATCAAAATGTGGGTACTATTTCTAAACTGGTTTGTTTCTATTCAACTTATAGCACCGTTATCGTTAAAAAGTTAAGGGTGTCGTTTATTTTATAAGTTCTCATAATTTTTCAGATTAACCCAAAACAACTTGTGAACCAGGAATTAAACGTTCAGTTTCACCATTTACTCTGTGTAAATTCGCTGACAAGCGGAATAATAAATATGTATTCGTCATTGTCTCTTTGTTGATAAGCCCATTTGTAAGGGATACCAATAGGCCTATTTTAATAAATTCCTGACCTATCGAACTATTTAATTTTTTCAATTTCACGTTTATATGTCAACAATGCAAAATTATAATGCAAAATCACGAATTTTAAACATTTATGTTAATCTTATTCTGGACTATAATTTTAATTATTTTTTTTTGTTCTTTCAAATATTTAAAATGTAAATGATATGAATATGAATGAAATAAAGGAAATTTTTATTTTATTGTTCCCTCATAATTACACAGCACAAAGTCAATTTAACACTTAATAGAGACGTGTCTGTTGTAGGTAAAACCTATATTACAGATCATCAGGCTTATCCTCCATCGGACAACTCACTTATGACCTATGACTGTATTAGATAAACATACAAGTTTTAAGTAGATAATAAAACACTATTATCAATAAATAATAACAAAAGAGGAATAAAATGGAAAATTAAAAACTAAGGTTATACAATTCAAGTGGCAAAAGTGGCTTATAATTTATATATTTATATTAAATGTGGTATATTAAATTAAGGCTATATTGATTTCGGGACAAGTATATGTGGGTGTGTGTTGGTAGGAGTAAGATTGTAGGTGGTACGTGTGTGTTAATTGTTTATAGTTCCATGCTAGCAAACGTTACCTTAACGATTTTAATAAGGGTTTGTTGCATTGTTATCAATGACTTGAATCCACACAGAAGTTTCAAATTCTAGGAACTAATACCTCAATTTGGTGTTGGAAATTTTGTCGATTAGCCATTGTGACTCCCAAATATTTTATGGTGTTCGTTTTTGATAAATGCGGACAATAACATCAATTGTTGGATGGTAAGTTGATAGAAGAAATATTATATATAAATAAAATACAAGATACAAATATTAATTTCCTGACCCCTGTCACTAGTGACCCGATCTGTTCATTCCACGACATAGTACTATCGGTGTTAACATCAAGATATCATATGCTGTTAGTTCGCATTTCAATTATATTACAGCTACAGGAAATGTTAGTTATCGAACATCAATAAAATTGTATGCAGTTAGACTGTAGGGTGAAGCTGGTTGGGATGTTGTTTTTGGTGATAAATTTAGTGTTGTCCAGGTTCAAGATAAGGAAATTGCTAGTATGACTGTACCTAAATTAGCCTAGACTGATAACATTTTCGTTTTTCCTAATTATGTTTATATTAGTGTTTAAGTCGGTTACCCCCTTAGGGGGAAGAGCCGCACTACACTCCATACGGCCCTGTAGAGCTGGTCTCTGGAATGGACACTCCCACCGATATAAGAAATGAATTCCCAAAATAAGACAAGAATTGTAAATAAGACAGGAATTCATAGATATGAAAATGCTTTGGATGTGGTTTTAGAAAGCTAATATTCATATTCATTTATTTGCGTTGCACAAGGTAAAAACAAGATGTTAACAAAAGGATTAAAGCTAAGAGCCCTTGTAGACCCTGTCAGGGCACAGCAAAAATTATTATTAGATTTAGATACATAGCTATAACTTAAAGTTAAAAATGCAAGTCGTAGAAAACTAAAAATTAAAACAAAACTACACATGAAAACTTAATTATTCCATTCGCATAAAAGTCAATAACAATAACATAAATAATTCTATTTTTGGTAAGTAGGTAGCTATTTTCTTAAAATACTAATATTGCGTTTTTATAAAGTTATATTTACTTAGGTAATATTATTGCAAACACTTACTTAACGAGAGATCATATTTTAAGTTTACAAATTATAAGGTTACAATAAAGAGATAAGTTTTACTTATATCACAATTTGAGACAATTTATAGATTCATTCATGTATATTTTATAATTTATTCATTGTGTATTTAGTAGTAATGTTAATAATATAAATAGTCTTCTTGTACACGTGTATATATTTATTTATTGTAATTATAGTCTTTCATTTAAGTATTCATTCACATCATAATGGCTTTGTTTAATAGAAATAATTTTAATTTATTAATAAAGATGTTGTATTTATTTATATTTCTTATTTCTTCCGGTAACTTATTATATATTTTTCGACATGACATAGGTACTTGAGGAGTGCATTTTCAATCAGGATGTAGGTATGTTTAATCTATTTTTATGTCTTAAAGTAATTTTAGTTTGTATGTCTTCTCTTTTTGTATAGAATTTCGGGTACCTACGTACAAATTTACAGATTTCAAAGATGTAGAGGCTCCCAAGGATGTAATAATTAATAGAAGGACGCAAAGTATACATATATAAACCTGTGAGTAACCCTTACGTTAACGTTACAGGTACTTGGTCAGTCATTACTCACACGATACCTCACATCTGCACTCGGAGTACTTAGAGCAATAATTCCATAAGTGACGCATTGCGTCGGCATCACGCTCTTTTGGAGACATGGTTCCTAACAGTTCTTCGGTCCGGATCTCAAGAGAAACAGTGGCCTTACCCAATAGCCAATGGTAGGGAAATGGTCATAGTGTCCCATCAAAGGGCCACAGGCGAGGTGCCATGCTGACGGTGTAAGTGAGTGTTGATCAGTTCGTTGACCAACGTCAACCTGATCGAGCACCCGATGTCGCACTGTAAACCAGCCTTGCGCCCCTATGTCTCTCTGGTAGTCCTAACGTTCGAACTTTTTTATCGTGAGACTCGCAAATGCAGGCTCCATGGAAAGTGGGACCCAGAGAGATGAATTTTAACGACAATTTAACATGAATTATATAAGGCCATTGAAAAAAACCAACACCGAAGTGGAGGCGAAAGTCAATGAGACTCTGAAGGGAGGTGCTTCCACTTCTCTTGCTAACGCTAACGCCGTGGGTGCCAGTGCGGGCGCCGGTCCGGCTGTGGCAAAACAGCACAGCTAAGACCAAAACCAAAAAGTTCCTTAACAAACAAAGGAAGTCGGCGCTGATTGGGACTAGTACCGACCGTTCTAAAACTCAAGCAAAGACTACGGCGACGACTTATTCCACTGCCGGTCCGATCCTTTCCACACAAATCCCGGCGCTGGGTAACACCGGTATCGAGGATCCTACCAAACACCCACCCACTCCTGTGGCTCCTCTAGCCTCCATCAGACGGCCGTCACCTATCATACGGAGGCGGCCGGCAGCACCGAGGACGTGTTCTCACGTATCTGGCAAATAATGCATAAACGCAAGGGCAAGGGTAAATGTACTCAAAAAGAAAAAGCCCGTTGCCCTTGCGCTGACCCTTCAGGTCCACCAGCTGCCTCAGAAAAGGGCAAACAGAAGGACAGAGTGACGAAGAAGGAGCGTCGCCAGGCTCGCATAATGGCAGGAAAGAGCTCTGGGAACAAACAGGTGACAAGCGGCCAGCTTAACTTCTCTGCCGGAAAGCGGTCGCAGGTAGAGCCACTAGGTAGGCCGGCACTAGCCAACCAGCGCCCAGTCAACCGCCAACCGGTACTCCTGAGAGGCTGGCTGTAGAGACCACCACAACATAGCGACCCGATTGGAAGGATCAGGCTGCGGCCAAGCGTACTTCCAACGAGACTTTGACACCTCCGGGAGAACATAAGCGGCTGCGTCTTGATCAATCCAAATTGGTCGCCCAACGAAGATACGCCCAAGCTGCCAGCACTACCGTTGACGTCTCGCTGCTATCTAAAAGCAGATCATTCTTGAAGCCTGCTCCCCCAAGCAAGATACTCCAGGGTCGACCTTCAACGAAAAACCGCTGTTCACCGGGGGTGTTCTAAAATTGTGGTGCGGTAACGACCACACCTTAGCCTGGCTAAGGAAAACAGTCTCCGACCTATCTCTCCCAACAAGCATCTCGTTAGTCGTCAAGAGTCAGTCGGAGACCCAGAAACGAGCACGATGTGGTGTCGTGATCCCAGACGAGCAGAGAGTCTTTCCAGAGCCGACCAAATATTGGACACGTTCTGTCTTACCAAAACCTCTGGGTCGACATAAAGAGGTGGGTCCTTCTACATGCCGACCAACAAGCAGCGGCATGGTTCATGGTGGTCGGTGTTCCTGTTGACCAAATTCCGACCCTGATGGAGGCCGGGCGCCGTATCTCGATAGGTTTGGTCGCGGTGTTTGTAAAGTTTCAAGGTCAGAACGGCAGGTTCATCGACGTTCCTTAAGGATGGGACCCAGCCACGGGATCCATTTGCGAGGCGCTGACGCAGCTGCCGCCTGCAGGAGAGTCTACTCCCTCACTTAACAATCCGGAAACATCCGTGGCTAAGCCTGCTGTAGCAAAGCCGGCCACCTCTGCTGCCGCCACCGTGGGCGCCGTCCCTTCATTGGGCGAGGAGCTGGACGACATGATTTTGTCTTTGGCTTCGGGCCAGGGAGGGGACGGTTTCGACGAGGGTGACCTATTTGCCAGGCTTAGGCTTGAGGGGGACGAAGGTTCGACGAGCGATGGCGTGCCTTTCGTTGGCCTGTAAAGTTCTCCAAGCAAACCACAGTCAGACCGCGACGGCTCAGCTTCGCAAGTGGCTGGAGGTTCAACACACGGCCATTGCCTTGATCTAGGAGCCGTGGATTAGGGCGGGCCGCATACAAGGACTCTCCAATCTTGGCGGTAAGCTCCTGGTCACCACAGACCATGATCATCCCAGATCATGCATCTATGTCACAAGTAACCTTAAAACACAGCTCTTTACTGAATCCTGTTGCATAGATGCAGCAAACTTGCTAATACAGCGTGACAACACCACGGATATGGTGATCGTTTTCGCCTCGGCCTACATGCCCAAAGCGGAGGCGCCGCCTCCCCATGGACTCGCCCGTCTCGTGAGCCATTGCGAGAGATGCGGGTTTGAGGTTGTTGTCGGGGCCGACGCCAATGTTCACCACCAGCTGTGGGGTATAGACACGCAAAACGAGAGTGGTAAAAACTTGGTTGACTCTCGACTTACCTATCCCTACTAAACATTGGCTCTGAAACAACATTCGTAACCAGGCAAAGCCGCACAATCATAGATCTTACTCTGGCAACAGAGGGCGCAATGGAAATTACCACTGGGTGGCAAGTGTCTATGGAGGCCTACTGCTCCGATCACAGGTGGATCCGCTTCGACATTCAGGTCTGTGTCCCACCGATACCATCAAGGCGTTATCCGCGTAAAACGGATCGTGTCACCTACACACGCAGCCTTGAATCTAGGCTTGCAACGCTAAGCGATCCATTGACATTTGCGGACACCTGTTCTCGAGGTGGCCCTGTAAATTTGTGCAGGGCCACCTCGAGTCCCAACTGCCGGATCCTGTCAACGATTGTCGCAACCCGCGTGTCGCTAAATCAGTCGCCGCCTGGTACGACTTCCCCTGCGCCAGGACCAATGTGTCGTCAGCGTAACAAACGACGCTGACGCCGCTAGGGAGGTTGGCGCGCAGGACCTAGTCGTATCCGATGTCCCACAGATGCGGCCCCAGGACCGATTCCTGTGGGACAATGCACGACATCTCTTGTCGCTTCCATTCTCCCTGGCGACCGGGGTAGATGATAGCCCTGTCTGTCAGATAGGCCTCGACCACACGACAGAGGTAGGTCGGCATCCGGTGATACCGGAGTGCCTCCCTTATGCAACTCCAGGGCAGGGTATTGAAGGCATTGGTGATGTCTATAGACACCGCCAAGATGACCCCACCCCGGGCCACAGCATCAACCGCCGTGAGGGCCCGCACGCACATAATGGCGTCCACCGCAGAGCGCCCCCTGCGGAAACCAAACTGGCTCTCCGCCAAATCCGGCCCAATCCGCACCAGCTGCCCGACGAGGTGGTTGACTCTTTCAAAAAGCTTGCTCCACAGAACCATGTTTTTCTTCACTTTAGTTCTGCGTTCAAGGTGATTTTAAATGTAGGGAATCCAAAAGCTTAGCAAGGGTCGATAAAATCGAATCGGTAGTTCGAAACGATGTCATAATTTTTTTATTTGTGGTTGGGAATAACCGCGTTATTTAAATCTTCATTGCCAGGTGTGAACTTTGTTTATGTACATATGCGATGAACACTATTTTATTTACATATAGGTAGATAAACTTTTATAGTTTTGGAATTAAGTACCAATCCCAGAAAATTATAATGACTGATTAGATTTTCTTAGACATAATATCACGCTTTGTTTTCCCGAAGGGTTAGGCAGAGGTATACCCATAGTACACCTACATTTCGCCAGTTATGTTTAAGTCCCATGTATTAGGGGGCGAGCCTGTTGCCACCATCGGGCACAAATTCCAGACTTCAGATTCAGATTTTCTAATTGTTTAATAATACCGAATAACACAGGCATAATTATTATGTTGTGTGTGTTACGTTTAAGACATACACAATATGACATAACGCCAGTATTCCCCCAAAAGTTGGGCAGAAGTTCATCTAATAGTATCCCCGTAAATCATTTTGTTATAGCTAATTCACTAAACGATGAAACAATCCATTAATAGAAAGAAAGAAAGAAAAATCGTTTATTTGCGGCAAACATGACGCAAAGAAAGATTAAAAAAAATATGTAAATAACAAATCGGGGGAAAATATGCGATAATTAGGCGATGCTTGAACAATTCTTTCATGTTGCCCATACCTACATTCGTTCATTTAAAAAAACTTTTTACAAAAAAAAAAATGCAATTGTTTTTTTTTTATTTGTAAAAAAAAATATTTTCACTTTTTAGTTGTGGTATTTACCCCACACAAATTCGAATACTACCTGCTATGTAAATAACAGTGACAGGAACGTAACATATCATCCACATACTAAGTGGGAAAAATTCGTATTATTGAAGCTAACTCAAAAACTACCCAATCAAAGTTATAAAAAATTATATGGGACCACCTCTGAAGTATGACCTACCAAAAAAAAAAAAAAATCGTTAAAATCAATTCATAATTGGCGGAGTAATCGCGTAACAAACATACAAAAAAAAAACAAATTGAATTGTGAACCTCCTCCTTTTGGAAGTCGGTTAAAAACAAGCGTGTCGGCTTTTCTGAAGTATATTAGCCAAACACGTTGAAGAATGCGTGATAAACGAGAAAAATTTAAGGTGCGAGCGAAAACCCTGTCTACCCTCGTTCTTAGTTTTTACACATGAAATAAAATGTTATTTACATAAATTTTCTTGTATTTTACACGTTACAATAATAGGATATTTACCTTCATTGTCTAGTATTTTTACACATAATGATGATAGTAAATATGATAATTACCTAGGTACTTTGTCTAGTAATTTGGAATACAGCAGTATTGTTATTTAAGTAGGACTAAATGCGCAATAAGTTCGTCAGATAATGTTATGGAAACTAATACAATTGAAATGCAAAACTGATAAAATGTGTAGCATGTTGGGTAGGTAGGTACGAGTATATAATGTAATCCTACAATGTAGAAGTTTTCTAAGTAAAAGTAAACATTTATGATCCCTACTTACACGGGTAGGTGTAAAACTGTCGGTTTTCCTTTTAAAATAATTATTAATTTTAAAAAACCGTCTAATTGCGTATCGCATCACGCACAATGAAGGATTTCGTAGTTGAGATGAATAATAATTTATCCCAAGGACAAACTAAACATTGTTGTTGATTAACATGTTCTCACATACAAATCAAACGGCAAATGTAAGTTTGTACGCACAATATTGGGAGATTTATCATGTTATTTTAAGACCATAGGGTTTTTCTGTAATCTACAAGTAGGTATAGAACTATTTTCTGTTTTTTTTTTTTATTTTTTTGGCTCAGTCGTTTCGGAGATAGGTATGCATGATGATATATAGTAATGGTAGGTAAATTTTCATCTATTTTCTTTAATATCTTTAAAAGTGTTTATTTTAAAATTATAAAAAAGCATATTTTAAATTTTCACAATAAGCCCTTTTATTTGTTAAGTCACATACCTAGTACAGTTTGCAAAACTTATTTTTATTATTTTTCGTTTTACCACTGAAAAGTGACCTCCATATTCAAAAATCATTTATTTTCGTTACACAAAAATTTTAATAAGTGTACTTCAACTTAATTGTTCCATTCGATTTGGAGCAAAAAATAGACAGACACCATGAGATAAGGGTTCCGTTTTTTAACCGACTTCCAAAAAGGAGGAGGTTATATGTTCGGAGTTAGCTACAAAATACGTATTTTTTTTCCCACTTAGTATGTAGATGATATGATAAGTTCCTGACAATGGTAGTAGGTAGTGGTATTTGAATGTGTGTGGGGTAGGTACCACAGCTAAAAAGTGAAAAATAAAAACTTTTTACAAAAAAAAAAACTACCGACTTCCAAAAAAAAACACTACAAAGTGAAAAATAACTTTAATTTCGGAAGTCGGTGGCAAAAAACGAAAACACAAAACCCAAGATACCGACTTCCGAAATTAAAGTTATTTTTCACTTTGTAGTGTTTTTTTTTGGAAGTCGGTAGTTTTTTTTTTTGTAAAAAGTTTTTTTTCTTTTGAGGTACGGAACAACAAAAATTAAGTAAATGAAATTAAGCGCAGATGCCACAAGATGTTCTGATTGAGCAATTTCCATTATTATAAGAACGAATGTTCACATTTTAATCTCAGTCACAATCTGTCAAAAATAAACCAAATTTTCCAACATTTTTGAAAAGTTTTTGACTATATTAGGTATCGCTGAAATGAGATTGTGACTAGATTCAGAACGTTTTTAATTTCAGAAATTGGTTTTCTGTTTTTCGAATGTTCATTAGTATGTACTCGCAAAAGGTTAAATAACTGAAAACTGCATCAAAATCGGACTAGTAGTTTTGGAGAAAAATGGCGACATGGATTTGCACAAACATCATCTCACCCCAAATGCATATACCGTCTCCATTCCGACGTGGGTAATTATTTGCCATAATGTCAACCAGCACACGCCAATATACTAACAAATACAATGAAAGTATACCCAACCAAAATAAAAATGTAAACAAAACAATGATGGCCAATAGTGTTTCTTACTCAATTTATGGTAAAGGCCCATCTTTTGTACTTGACCAGGCATGTTCTAGTGCTATGGCTTGCTTAAAAATAGCCTACAATAGTATGAAAAGAGGGGACTGTGATGCTGCCCGTTGGAGGTTGTACTCGTAAGTAACACATATTATATTCACCCGGTTCATCCTTGAACTTGAAGATATAGGTGGTGTACCTGTGTCAAATCGTAAAGGTACTTTGATATAATTACTTTAATTACGCTTTACCTACTATTTCTTTGGCAGAGCTGGTCAAGTATGCACGTATAGAAAACCAAGAGTTTCGATAAAAACCGGCCAAGTGCGTGTCGGACCACGCACAATGAAGGGTTCCGTAGTTGGGATGAATTTATCCCAAAAACAAACTTAACTTTGTAGTTGATAAACATGTTCTCCCATACGAAATGTATGGAAAACATGTTTTTGCAACTGCAAAGTTAAGTTGGTCAATTATTACTCGTTAATTTGTAGTCTTCTTAGCTGTGAAACCCCACATCATGGGATAAAAAAAAAAAAAAACATCACCACTTTACGTGTATGGGAGGTACCCTAAAAAAAAATGTTTTTCATAATTTTGTTTTACCACTTTGTTGGCGTAATTAAATGTATACCTATGCCAAATTACAGCTTTCTAGTACTAAGGGTCTCGGAGCTAGACCGCGGACAGACAGACAGACAGACGAAAGACGGACATGACGAAACTATAAGGGCTCCTTGTTTACTACGGAACCCTAAAAATGGGGATATGTAAGGGCTGAAGCCATCAATCTACTCTTTTTGCAAAAGGCTAAAGATGTCAAAAAGTAAAATTATGAATGTGACATAACTTTTAAGGGTATGGGTTTAAAATGTTAAATTTGCTTTTAAGCTATTGCACAGCTTTTATCACGGGCTTTGAGTGCGGCGACCGAATCAAGAAATTCCGTAACGTAACGAAAATAAAACCTAACACCCCCCACTCCGCCTACCATGTAATGACGGTTCCCATGACAACGTGATGTTGTCATGGGAACGTAATTTTTGTTTTATGTCATCACGTCATCATCCCAAGTGTAGCGTTGACAAATAGGAAGTATGGAGGTTACAAATGCTATGCAATAGCTTTACCGCGGCAGTCCCCGAGTGGCACACGTTTTTTTTATTTGTTCAAAGGATTTACACGGAGATTCATCATCACATCAAAGGGAAATACTTCACAAGGCCTGATGCAAATTTCTTGGCAATTCGCAACTCCTGAAGATTTGAATCAATTTTTGGAATTTTTCTATGCAGAAGGTAAAGTATCTCCATCTGAAGTTGAACATATGGAAGCTTTTGGGTTAGGTAAATATTCTGTTATTATCGAAAACGTCTCTTGTATGTATGTAAAGGTGAGTAAAAACTTGAGCATTTACTTGTAACAGAACATCGAGCATTCGCCATTTTAAAATTATCGAACCGCAATTCAAAAACGACGCTCGATGTTTTGTAACCAACTGATTTTAACAAAACCGGCCAAGTGCGTGTCGGACTACGCACAATGAAGGGTTCCGTAGTTAGGATGAATTTATCCCAAGAACAAACTTAACTTTGTAGTTGAAAAACATGTTCTCCCATACAAACCGCAAATGTAAGTTGGTCGATTATTACTCGTTAACTTGTAAAGCCTACTCAGCTGTGATAGATTTCCTTTTAATTTCGTTATATATGCTACTGCCGTGAATTTTTTCACATACCCAAAACCAACCGTCAAACTTGCAGGGGGGGGGGACACTTGACTCTAACAAAAATTTGCACTTTAAAGCTTAATATTTCGAAAACGGATCCCTAAATCCAAAATGGTCCTGACAAACTCACAATATTTTTGAACGACCTTTCCAACGACATCCCACACTATAGGATTATTGAGAGAAAAAAAATCATGCTCACTTTACGTCTAGGGGAGGAACCTGAAAAAAAAAAAAATTTATGATTTTATTTTACCACTTTGTCGGCGTGATTTATATGTATACCCATGCTAAATTACAGCTTTCTAGTACTAAGCGTCTCTGAGCTAAGCTGCGGACAGATAGACAGACGGACATGACGAAACTATAAGGGTTCCTTGTTTACTACGGAACCGTAAAAACCAACGAGCGTATTGGTGTAACATTTTATCGAGCAAAGGCATGAGCGTGGGCGACGCCGAGGGCAGGTCGTTACAATGAACGTATGCAAGGTAGAAAGAAATGTTACAGGGGGCCGACCACAATCTTTTACGAAAGAATCTTATTTCAGGAGAGTTTTGTTTCAAGCTTACAATAACATAACTCATATTCGTACCACGACCTTCATCGTTCAAGAATGTTTTATTCCTGCTTAGAGCTGGGAAAGAACGAACTATTTGTAAGATTTGTCTATTGCCTGCTTTAGTAGAAAAGAAACAACGCTATGTGAACTGTATAGCGCTGTCCCTTTCACACGTTGGTCCGAATCGCTACTACGAAGTATTGGTCTTGAAGCAAAATATTTATTTTCATTTACTTAAAATATTACTTTGCATTAGAATCTAATTTTTATGAGTAATTTCCATGAAATTGACACAAATATTAAAAGATTTGGCTTTGAAAAATAAGAAAAACAATTGAAAAAATTAAAAATAAGCTACGGCTAAGCTCCGATTTACATCATGTAACATGATGTAAATCGGAACAGAACAAAATTTTTAACTCGGGCCGCATTCGGAGTTACGCCTTAATCGCTCACATCAATATTTTGCGTACCGATTTAGATATTCTTGCACAAGATGGTTGGATTACAGTATTTCTTTGAGTATATACAACAAATTTCTTCTTCTTTGATTAGGTGACGACTGTACTCGTAGCCAGAAACACAATTTCCAAAATGCCACGTTAGTTTAAAGATATGGTGCAACTCAAAACAAAACAGCACAACTGTCATTTTGACAGCGCTCACGGTGATATTAATTTAGGGCATGGTCAGCGTTATCGCAAGATGGCGCATGCTATGACGTCATGTATGACGATTCACAGCACGTTGTAATCGCGCTGACACTAATTCGGTATGGGTGTTAGCACGCTCTAATCGATTGCAGCGTAACTCTGAACACAGCCTCGATGAAGCGATATATTTGTTTACAAGTGGATAACTACTACGAGGTTGAACTTATTTTAAACATAACTTATTTGCTAATGAATCTATGATCTAACTGGCTACAAAGTCGACATGGAATCAAGGGAAGGTTAAGGTTACTCAGTGAATAAGTTTTAAAACAAAGAAATGTGTAATGTTTTGACGAAGATAGTTCGAAACAATATGTTGTGGTCAGACTCAGTGATTAGTGTTTTGTTATTAATTTTGCAGTCGGGTACTCTGGGAATTTTTATTTTTCTGCGTTATTCGCTTCCAAAAACTCAAATGTTTCGTATGCATTCGCCATCAAACAAGAAATTAATTACACATGTACTAAAATCTATAGATACACAATTAATTCGGCAAGTTTACGTAAATAAATACATTTTACTAACTTTACATGAAACGAAAATGTTTTTTCTTAATATAAATTGCAAAACAATAATATTTCCGTCGAGTCCGAGGAACTTTTTTAAGATTGCTAAATTTGACATTAAAACAATCCTGCTAGTTGTCAAAAGTCACGTCGTGGTACGAATTGAATGAACTTTTAGAGGTGACGTCACCAAAACCGCTAAGAAAATAAAATTGTTTCAACATTACAACAAGCTTATTTTATGGACGTCATGGTACGAAAAGTCAAAGTAAGATTATGATAATACTGCTATAAGAGCTCGTGGTAGGCCCCCAGGTCACTCGCCGTGAGCATTACGTCGACCGCAGCGTCGAGCATACGATACGGAGGAACGTTACATTACATGGAAATGATTTTTTAAACGACTTCCAAAAAGGAGGAGGTTATATGTTCGACGCGTATGTTTGTTTTTTTTTTTTTTGTTTTTTTTTTTTTATGTATTTCCACCGATTTCTCCGTCATTTGTGGACCGATTTTGAAAATTATTTTTTTGTTTGAAAGGGTATGCTCCCAAATTGGTCCCATATAAATTTTATTAACTTTGCTTGGGTAGTTTTTGAGTTAGCTACAAAATACGTATTTTTTTCCCACTTAGTATGTAGATGATATAATAAGTTCCTGTCACTGGTAGCCGAATGTGTGTGGGGTAGGTACCACAACTAAAAAGTGAAAAATAAAAACTTTTTACAAAAAAAAAACAACCGACTTCCAAAAAAAAATCACTACGAAGTGAAAAATAACTTTAATTTCGGAAGTCGGTGGCAAAAAACGAAAACACAAAACCCAAGACACCGACTTCCGAAATTAAAGTTATTTTTCACTTTGTAGTGTTTTTTTTAAATTGTGCTTTTGCTTGTATTGTACCATTCGTAAGAAAATACTCTACAAAATGCTCTAGTAAGTACTCACTCACATTTATGTTACGTCTACACATAATGTTTAGAATTAATACCTACGTTAAGTAACTCTTGCATAGTAATTCATAGTCTCTTCTTGTATAGTCAACAATGAAAACCGGTTGACATTTAAGTTTCTTAGAAGTTTAATTAAAAAATAAAAGATGGACAAAAAAATTAAAATAACAAACAGTAATTCTTGATTAGTTACGTGAAATACCGAAAATCTGAGACCCTGACGCTGTGAACGGTGTACTAGGTTATTCGATTAGGTTTCATAATTTCCTTTCCAAGGATCATAAAAAAGTGAATATTTATAATGATATATTGTCCAGGTTTTGCTGAAGCAATGGTAACGAGTGCAATGCGATGCGATGTGTGGTACGACGAGTGAGAGTATGGCAATCGGAAACTTTTCAGAAAATCCAGACCAATCAAAGTTGGTTCTATTAAATCCAACATGGGGAATACTGAAGCTGCTAACGGTACATGTTCATTAATAAGGTGATAATTTATTTAATTAATCGATTAAGTCAGTTCTATTAAAAAATACATTTAAATCGCAAATAAGCTAGTAAGTTAGTAACTCATTTAAATTGAAAATAATTCTAAACAGTTACGTAATCTAACATTTACGACAAACAAAATAACATGTCAGTATTAAAATAAATAATATTGAAATTCGGTGTGGGATGCAACATGTGTCGACACCTTTGCATCATTCCATCTTCCTAGCACGGTGGGCTGTGCTGGGGCGGCTGCTGCAGGTGTGGAAAACCTCAAACCGCGAAAATATTCCAATTTTATTGGGAGTTATTTTTTTGGGGTTAAAACACTACGTCTATGGGTTCCGAGTGCCCACTTGGTTGTTGGTCAACTCTTTACGTGATCGGAAGGCTAGCTTATTTTTTGGCTAAAGAGTCAGCCCGAAGAATTGCCAAACTTAAGTGGCAATGGGCAGGGCACACTGCTCGCAAAACGGATGGCCGATGGGGTCGAAAGGTTCTGGAGTGGCGACCACGTACCGGAAGACGTAGCGTTGGAAAGCCTCCAACAAGATGGACCGATGACCTTGTGAAGGCCGCAGGAATCCGCTGGATGCTCCAACGCTACGTCTTCCGGTATGCGATTGCCACTCCAAAATCTTGCGGCCCCGTCGGCCATCTGTTCTGTGAGCAATGTTGGGATGCCCACTGCCACTTAAGTTTGGCAATTCTTCTAGCTATGTCGGTTACCTTGGTTCTCCTACGGAATTGTCGAATCTGACTCGGCTGGGCGGCGTTCGGGAAGTTGCGTACTACCTTCTCGTCTCATATACCACAATGTGTCAAGACGAAAGTTTTTGACCAATGCTTGTTGCCAGTGATGACTTATGACACTGAAACGTGGTCGCTCACAATGGGTCTCATTAGACGGCTGAAAGTCACCCAAAGGGCAATGGAGAGGGCTATACTTGGAGTTTTCCTACGTGATCGAATCAGAAATTAAGAGATCCGTAGGAGAACCACGGTAGGTCCTCATCTCTAATCATTGTAAATATTCTTCTTTTAAATTATGACGTAACCCCATTATTTTAAGGATAATAATCGATATAATTCAAGTATCCCTCGTCTTTAGTACTATATTACAGATATGAACATTGTTCGGACAAAGCAGTTGACGAATTGAAGAGAAAACCAATAGATCCTGAACTAATTACTTTGCTTCATAATGATGTCTACGCCTAACTAAGCTATCACTAAAATTCCTTACTTTTGGCTATGAGAATCTTAAAGCTATTCTGAAAAATAAATTCTCTAAATTTAAAAAAATTGGTTGCCTGTAAAGTCAGTTTGCGGAAGATAATTTTACACTGTCACAAGCGTCACAAGCCGAACGCTTAGGCCGATCGTGCCTCTCTATCGTTTGTTCCGCGCTCTCGCTTGCACGCTCGGCTCAGGCGAAACGTGACACTTTTTCGTGCGTACAGCCGTCATTCATTGATTTATAAGACGTTATCACGTCAGTAATTTTGACACAACTAAATCGAATAGGCAGTTATGTAACGCGAACCGTGAAGTTTTCTAAGAAATTGTTTTGTTAGGGTCGCGTCACACTAGTCTGCACGAGGCTTTATAATTTTCAGGCCTCAAACTTTACACGTAAACACACTTTATTTTAACAGTGAAGGAGATGTCAGCACGAGACTTCATAATATCCGTTTAAGATGATGAACATACATTTATGAAAGGATTTGTAAGATCTAGTAACTATCCTCTCTAGGCTCTGAATATAAAGTGTGTTACTTTCATATTTAACTAAGACGTATCTTCTCATCTCGGAAGAATAAAGAAAAATCTTGCCGACGAACCGAAAAAACAGGACAAACCCTTTATGAGGTTACGAGCTTGAAATGTTTTAATCAAATATTTTCAGGTATTAACGAGGTTCCCGTAACCGCTCTCTTAGTTTTTTTTGGGAGACATTAGCAATGTACAGGGGTAAGTATTACTCTCCTGCGAGGCGGCGAGCCTCCTTGCCGGAGTACCGCCATGGGATGTGGAGGCAAAGGTCCTCGCGCACATTTGGGAGTGGCGCGAGGAGGCGAAGCGCCGGGGCTTAACTCCGCAAGAAGTCGCGGCACAGCGGAGAGAGCTCCGGCGGGATCTCATGGCGGAATGGAGAGTGCGATTGTCGCAACCCAGCGCTGGACACGCCACAATTGCGGCGATAAGACCCCTCTTTGAGGAGTGGCTAGAAAGGCGCCACGGCGTCCTCACCTTCCGCCTGACGCAGGTACTCACCGGACACGGCTGTTTCGGGAGGTACCTGTTCAGGATAAAGCGGGAGGAAACGCCCGGGTGTCGTCACTGTGTGGATCGCCCGGAGGACACGGTGAAGCATACGGTGGAGGTCTGCCCGGCTTGGGCAGGGCATCGCCGTGTCCTCGTGGATGCGATCGGCGGCGGTGATCTCTCGCGTCCGGCCCTGATTCGGGCCATGCTACGGAGCGAGAGGAAATGGGAGGCCGTCACCTCTTTCTGCGAAGCAGTAATGCTCGCGAATGAGGAGACGGAGCGCGTGAGGGAAAGGCAAATTTCGCGCCCTCGTGCCCCTAACCGCCGCAGCAGGAGACGCCCTGGGCGTCGGGAATCGTAGGAAGATTTCCGGCCACCGTAGGCGCGGGCTTGCGGACGGTGAGCAATGGGTAGCTCGCCGTCCGATAAGGACCAAGCCCGGGTCGACGGCGCGTTGTGTTCCACGCGCGCCTCAAAGAGATGTCAGCAGAATTGACGGGGTCCGCTAGGGCCAATGCCAATGCCGGGGGTTCGAAGAAAACCGATAGGGAAATCGTGGCCCCCGGCAACATGGCATAGGAAGAAACACGGGTGGGTTTTAGTCAGTAAGAGTCTGACACGCCCTCCCGCTCCACCCAGAGCGGGAGAAGTTATTTGATAATTTCCCACCCAAAAAAAAAAAAAAAGGGGTAAGTATTACAAAAATATATCACTTACCTTATACCTTTCATTGTCAACTGAACATAGAAGCCGAATGATGATAATTTTAATGTTGAGACTCAGGGTAGCAGTTTAAGATGGCTCCAATCAATTTGAGGTAAGTTTAAAGATGGCCTTTTCATACTCTTTCTTCAATCTTAAACGTGGTCTTTATTTTATTTCTTTTTTTAATTCGGGCATTTAATTTTCTTGTTTAATAAAATTTCCTTTATCTTAAAAATATTATATTGTAATAAAATCTATCCATCTCTAAAATAACTAACTTAATGCCAAATATATTTATTTACCCTCAAAATGGATACTAATCCCCAAATGAATCTTAAAGTCGCTATCCCAATATCATAATCTGAAACTGTTTAATAAAACTACATATCTACAGTAATTCAGGGATAAGGAAGTAATATGAAACACCAAGATATTTGTCAGTCATTTATATTTCTTTGCCAAAATCAAATTCAATATTCTACACCATACCATCACATCTCCTATTCCCCACATAATATTACAATTAATTTCACCATCAAATCAGTATTCTTATATTTACCATAAAACTAATAGGTTACCTTAATTTACAGTAGACATCCAACCAATCCTATATCAATCTGTATTTTTACCGACACCGCCACTAAGCACGTCCTACCGTCATGAGCGCCCAACCCAGAAGACCATATCGAATCTCTCGGTGCTGCCAGTATAATAAATTGAAACCTAACACTCGACCATCCTGACATCGTGCATGTCCTCATGCACGCAAGTGAATTAGCATCTAAAACCTAACACTCGGCTTACAACTATTTATACGTTATTTCTAAAACTTATAAACTGAGAACCGTTTTTCTAGCCAGAATATAAAACAATGCAAATGAGAGAAAAATTATTGAAATTTCCACTAGTCGTGATATGATGGTATGATGTAGACTAAAACTCAAAATATTTATTTTTATTAAACCATTTACAGGAACTTTAAAAATTTCAAAGGGTTGTCAGTTATTCAGAAAGTTGAAGCTGGTCGTCCATTCCAAAACGTAGGTAGATCTCTATGGAGAAGAACGGGCAAGAAACTCCAAAGATACTCTTTTAAATCAAGATATTACAAAATCCTGGGTACATTATTATTGTTGATTCTATATGTGAGAACAATGTAAAAAAAACAATATCAAACAACTCAAAACACACGATTAAAGATAAGCGCTGGCAGTTCAGTCTGAATTGACGCCTCCCGTTCATGAACATGACGCATGGATATGCACCATTTAACTCAACCATTAGAGTGTGCATGACATACTTTCTTTCAAGTCTAACAACATCATAATAACATTATAAATGGATACATGGTACTCACATTTACATTTCTTTATTCTGCACGGAACTTACTATAAAATGCACTAAAATTTGCTTTTATACCTTTCTACATCTAAAAAAATTGCAACTAGGTGGCGTGCCAAGCAACTTCCAAAATAAATTATTAAATATAATTTCAATCAAGTTTGCAATCGACTTCCATTCACTAATCTAAGGTCTATTACGCATATTAAATAGCAATCAGCAATAATCGATACTAGCGCCAAAACAAATAAGTTACAATCTTCTAAACTAACGTGATAAGAAATTCAACTTTCAAACACATGTAACAAAATCTTTGACATGAAAAAAAACAAAGAATCCACTTTCTACTTTTTAATAAATTATTATCTTATTAGTGTAACATTTAACTACACAATCAGTGACATATAATATACACAAACATATTTACAACTAACTACTAAATATATTATGTACAAGTATGTAAAGGAAAAAGTTAAAAATAAAGACAAGAGCTCATTGGGCGTCAAAAAATTTGTCCGCATCGCTGTCAGCGGGAAAAGTGCCCAAAAGGCTGGCAGCATTGCCACGTTGGATGGCTATGCTGATTCTTTGGCCTAAGAATTGGTCAGCCCTCTGGTCACGTAAAGAGTCGACCAACCGCTTGGCGATGTCCCGGAATACTCGGTGAGCACTCGGACCCCATGGCCCTAGTGTTTCAACCCCAAACGGCTCAAAAATATAGCTACCAGTAAGGTTGCTATATTTGCGCCGTTTGAGGTTTTCTGCACCTGTAGCAGCCGCCCCGGCACAGCCCGCAGTGCTAGGAAGATGGGATGGCGCAAGGGTGTCGACACAGGTTGCATCCCACACCAAAGGCCTACCCAACTTCCAAGGCATTATGGTCATTCCGTCTGGCCTCTTTCCATCGTCACGTGCCAAGCCATTGGGTTCTAAAACAGCTGGCACCCCGACGATGACAAGAGCCCGACGGAGGATGTCATTAATGCTTGCGTGCCGTGCCAACCGACCAGCGCTCTTGCTGCAGGAAAGGCCATGGTGTGCGAGGCGGTCGACAGCTTCATCGCACTGACAGCGATGTGGAGCCCCGCAAGTAGCACCCAGACGCAGACTTGTAGCGAGCCGGAAAGTAGTGTCACCCAGGTTCCACTTTTCAAAAATAAATTGTCAGATTAATTAATTAATAAATGTTATTACTAAGCAACAACAATATGAATCATTTGTGTTCGAGTTAAATAAACAATAAAATAAATAGGCGTCTTTTTTTTTTGACAAGAATTTAAATAATAATAATAAATAAATCTCTGTACTCCTGATTTGTACTAAATCATGATAATTTAACGGTATTGACCTCGAACTTGACGAATTTATGATCCCATTTTATTAAACTTGACATTATGTATTGTAGGTATTGCTTATTTCAAATTATTTACTGAATTTCATCTTGACATGGTAAACTTGTATTGATTTGATTAAACGTTTTAATAATATTATATTAAGGGAGTCTTTATCATAGCTTAAACTCTTTGCATGCCTTAATTGAGGTAGTTAATATAAGAACCATTTTAAACTTAACATCTGTAACTTGGACCTACTTTCTGTGCAAATAAAGGACTATTCTATTCTTTTCATAATTTATTGAAGCCTCCTTCTCATATTAAATACATAAAAATAATTATTAAGTCGCGGTGGCAATGTACGCTCTCTCGAACTATGGTGACATAACTTGTGACCGCTCTCACAAGTATAAATACATAATTATAATCATGAAGTCACGGTGATAGCAAACGCTCTCGCTAACCACGGTGACATAACTTGTGACCGCTCTCACAAGCATAAATACATAAATATAATCATAAAGTCACGATGGCAGTGAACGCTCTCACCAATCATGGCGACATAACTTGTGACCGCTCTCACAAGCATAAGTACATAAATACATATAATCATAAAGTAACGGTGGTAGCGAACGCTCTCGCCAACCGTGCTCATAACTTGTGAACGCTCTCACAAGCATAAATACATAAGTTCAAGATTGTTCGAAATTATAATTTTGATATTCACAGAAGTATCACAAAATAACAGTTACACACATATATACATGTGTGCTACATATGTGTCATATTCACATACATATTCTCATCCTTATCGTTCCAGATATAATTAATCAAATCTCAAACCAGTCAATCTACACATTATAATTAACTAGGAATACTAATAACTTTAGACACAATAAAATTGTACATAAACTTATCCGGATTGATTTCTCCTATTTGTACTCATTAAAACTTTGTTAGTTTACCTTATGACATCTGGGAAGTACTATTAATCAAATGTAAGAAACTAACAGCAGGCAACAAGCTACTATATGCCTCTTGATGCCCGACAGGGTCCATATTGATCTTTTACTTTGTTATGTTATCTATGTAATACATATGGAACGCAATAAAGAATTGAGTATTGATCTCGTAATACTAACTAGTTATATCAACCCAATACGAAACTCACACTCAGATCCAACAACAGCTTTATCATGTGTATCGAATTGTATAACTGAATCCCAAGTACAGTAAGTTAAAAGTTGTAAATTGTAGTATTTTGATGCCATTTATGAATAAGGATTTAATTTAATATTATTTTCTAATCGCATCCATTATATAACTTAATTAATTAATTTCTCAAAATAATAATCCTGAATGTGCACTCCGTAATTAAAGGCATAATATAATATAGAAGTAATTATCTTAAAAACTTTTGCAAATAAATGATTTTGAATAAATACATACCTAACTAAAATGATATAATGAAAAGATATTGAAGCAACAGCACCGATTATCATCACCAAGTGCGACTGCACTAGCATCCAGCCATACAGGCGTCCAGCTGCACTGGCATCCAGCTGCACTGGCGTCCAGCTGCACTGGCGTCCAGCTGCACTGGCGTCCAGCTGCACTGGCGTCCAGCTGCACTGGCGTCCAGCTGCACCAGCGTAACCGCTTTTGCCGGCTCTCGCTCGCACATCGGGCGCTGCACACGAGACTCCAACCACGGTGGCTGCGACCTCCATGGCGTCGGCTATGACTGCGACTAGTTCCCAGTTCTACCCCTGAACGGATACCACCTCGGGCCGGGGTCGTCAGCCGGTGCCCCATGAGGACGCTTCACTGTCGCGAAAAATTATGTGAAACTCATAACAACGGGTTTGACTCCTTTCGAACAAGCCGTGAAAAAGTTAAAATGTCTAAT
Source organism: Agrochola litura (assembly GCA_949152395.1). Taxonomy (NCBI): domain Eukaryota; kingdom Metazoa; phylum Arthropoda; class Insecta; order Lepidoptera; family Noctuidae; genus Agrochola; species Agrochola litura. The sequence continues at coordinate 4,763,314 of OX424506.1, forward strand.
ATCTTCTAAACGGTACGTCGTAGCTCAAAAATAACAAGATTTTACTTCCCCTTGCACCTCGTGAACTTTTCCAGGAGATAAATTTAGAGAAAGAAAAATGTGACCTTCACATGACCTCCACTTCATAATTTGGTAATATACGGATCACAGTCTATTTAATTTTTGTAACCGAAAATTCGAATACACCAAAAGAACACGAGATGTGATGTAGGTAGGTTAGGTATTTCCACAATCCAATTTTAACCGTTAATAATAACGCTGGACCGATTTGGACTGGACTTCCACTGGCAGATAGCTAACTGATGTTATAAGGGGTAACTAAAGCTACTTTTATTTTAGAAATATAATTAGGGTCCACACGGGCGAAGCCGGGACCAGCAACTAGTATATTATAGTCCTCCTTATCGAATTCGATAACGGCGACCCTTCGAAATCACTTCCACAAACCTGTAGGAACTTTTATCTATTCTGTTGAAAAATATGGCATGGTCATCACAGTAAATCAGTTTTCCATAACCAAATAACGTCCATATAGACGTCTTTTTTAAACATGAAGGACAAAATGTAAATCCATTTAGAAAGAAAGAAGAAAGAAAATTCGTTTATTTGCGGTAAACATGACGCAAAGAAAGATTAAAAAAGAACACGTAAATAACAAATTGGGGGAAAATATGCGTCACATCCACGCAAAACGGCCATCGCTTAGCATAAAGATGCGACCCCATGCGAGACAGAGCCCCAGCGCTGGTTTTCAGCGATAGCCGGCGCTGACGTGATGACGTCAACCGGTGCAGCATATAGTGAAATAAAATAAATACAAAACTAGTCCTAAATGTTTATACAAATATAATATTTTAAATGGCAACATTTCTTGCCGTCGGCGACTCACGCGCCGCAGACTTATTACAATCTGTGCGCGTAGAGCAGCTGTCAAAAAATATTTGCTTGACGTTCGTATTTCTACAGTATGTTCGTAAAAAGCATGTCCCTTCCAGTACGCACTAACATTATCTTTGTTAGTCTGCACTCATAAAACTTGCCTGTTTAGTTCCAACGTTAAAAACCAAGTGGTGAAATATTTTTACACGCTGCAAATTAAGTTTAAAACTGTTTGCGTAAAGTACGTAGTTTGTACCAATTTGCTAGTTTATTATGCACTGTATTGCTGTACCTGAAGGAGAGGTTATCGAAAATATATCTTAATTTTATGTGTAATAGAATAGATTTCAAAACAATTCACGTAGCTTTTATAAACAAACGCAAACTATTTCACAATAAACATTTTGTACATATTAGACATAGGTTATGAGTTCGTTTTGCTTTCCAGCATAATAATACTAGGTTGGGGAAAAAGTCTTTTCGCATTATTATATTATGAACTTGTAATAAAATTTCTTTGGCTATACTATTTGTATCTGGCTGGTTTTGGTATCATTGAAAGTTTAAATTTTAAAGATAATTCCAAATACAAATTAGGAAAATGTGTGATTTTCATTTGTTTTTCGTACCGTCAAGATGAGTGAATCTAATGAAGAAATTCGATACATTTTAAAATTTTACTACAAAAAAGGTAAAAATTTGCGATGTTTATGGACCTAGTGCAGTGTCTGTGAGAGTAGCACAAATTTAGTTTAAGCGTTTTCAATACGGAAATTTTGATGTCAAAGATGCACGTCGCTCTGGTAGCCCTATTACGGATACCTCCTTCTGCGAAGCGGTAATGCTCGCGAAGGAGGAGGCGGAACGCTTGAGGGAGAGGCAAATTTCGCGCCCTCACGCCCCTAACCGAAACAAAAAAAAAAAAAGCCCTATTACGGATAAAATGGATGCCATTTTTGAAAAAGTGGAGCAAGATCGGCATATCAGTAGTTACGACGTAGCTGAAGAACTGGGAATTGACCACAAAACAGTTTTGGCGCATTTGAAAAAAACTGGGTACACAAAAAGCTCGATATTTGGGTACCTCACGAGCTACCCGGCACATTACAAAACATAGGTTTAAGTCCTGTAACGTATAAATTAGTCTAGTTTCGTTTTAGGTATGGTAAAACAATACAAAATAGTGTTATTCTGTTTAAAAAGTCTGATTTGATCGTGATTATCAATGATATTATAAGTAAAAAAAGAGGTAGATAGGTTATACACGCTTCGCAAGAGGCACGTCAAAATGTGGCTAACATTTTCTTCGTCTTGTCTCTTTTTCGCTCCCGATAATTACGACCTGCTGTCCTACTTACACGTTTCATCTAATAGCGTGACATTGTGCCGTTTTTGAAGAACGTACGGTAGGTAACCTATTTACGTCTTTTTACTTAAAATATAATTGGTGATTGATTATAGCTTAAAAAATTTAATTATTAAAGTTTAGTTATTTTTCAGTTATTGTTTATTTAATCACCTTGTCCAAAAAGGTTTCAGTGAACGTTAGTTCAATGTGAGAATAATTATAAGTACCTATATTGTTGTAACTGAGAGCTGTTATCTTTTAGGGAGCCAGCTAAATACCTAGTTAGTGTATTTATTTTAACAATAATTCTTATGTTTGTCTATGCAAAAGTTTTATGCATCTTTGTTTTTATAGCTTAAAAGGTTTGTTTCGTTTTTAACTTAAATTTGTTACTCTTACCTACTAATATAGGTAATATTAATTTTAGACTTAATTGATGATCTCATGATAAGATTTAACTATTTATTTTCACTTAGCAAATTTACTATGTAGTAAGTTAGTATGTGCCATTTTTTCTTAAATTTACGGTTTGTGCGGTTGACAACTGAAAATAAAACTCAAATTTTCCTAATAATGATGATTTAATTTTTAAAATTTTGTTGTTAAATGTTAAATGTTCTCGAAGTCAAAGTCTATACACAAAACTAACTTATTTGCATTTTTTCCAGAGTCCATTCGAGGTATGGTTAAGAGTGCTTTATTGAAAAATAGGCTATTTAATTACGCATCTTTTGATACAAAAAAAGTCTACGTAATACACATAGTTTATCCAAAAATCATAAAATAATCCAAATTATTTTTGCAAATGCCGCTCCTGTATAATTTGCTTATTTTGACTTGTGGTGCTTTTGTATTTAATGAGCGATATGTATATCTTCTGAGGATAACCCACAATAACAATCTTTATCTTTCAGAATTTGAAAAAATTTCATAGTTATTTCCAAAGCTATTTTGACTGGTATTATATTAATCCTTATCCAATAAACAATGTTAGGTACTTAAATTGAGCATTTAATTGGATTAAAGTACGTTATGACATCATTTCATTTAAATGAATGGTTTAAAATATATCTCTGATTCAAAATTACGTGTTACAAAATAATTATGGTTGACGACAATGCGGGCGTAGCAGTAGGAGTCAATGATCTTTTCTTCGGCCATTAGGTATGTAATCCCGGTATATGTAGTACGTTCCCGTGGGATATTTTCCGACATCCACCCGGGCGACGCCGCGGGCAAAAGCTAGTAATTTATAAAGATCACGCTGGCAAAGCCGCTGGAAGAAGCTGGTAGTTAATCTTTTTAGTTAATGTTTTACTAAAACAACGAAAATACAGACAAAGCTAAATACAAAATTCTATACAAACAATAGAAATATAAAGGTAATATAATATATGTTAAAATTTTCAAGACCGTTAATTTTTTACGCGCATAAACTGTGTCTGTTAAACCATCTTTCAAGATGTACTTTCTGATGCCAATACCCCATGTTATCAGAAGTTCTTTCCAGTCTATAGCTGTTATGTCAAAGTTAAACATTTCTCGATCATCTTTTGAAAGACTGTTGAATAGTTCTACCGTATTTTGATCATCAAATTGCCACTCGTTGCAAGAAAAGTACGATAACGCCGTTGACATCTTGTACATTTTGGTAGCTAGTTTTACGAATCTGAAAAGTGAAAATCCTTATTATTTACCCTCGTTTTGATAAGATGTATATCTTATCAAGACCCAATTAAAAGTGAAAACGAGGGTTACATAATAAAAAATGAAGGAAAGGAAGCCCTCGTTTCATCACTTTTACCGGTTTTATTGTATTTTTTTAGCTCAAAATTAAGTACCTTCTCTTTTTTCCAAGCATAACACTTAGCCCATCTATGATGTGCGCAGGGATCAGATGCAACAACCAGGAATATATCCAAAACAGAATAGGATTTTTGGAAAACCAGACAAATGCGTATCCTAATATCATCGGTGTTGTGTAGTTTATAACATCTTCATACATAATTTTGTGGAAATCCCCTGTGTAAAACAGATCACAGTTAATCAAATCACATATTGTTCTGATTAACAAACTTTAACATGCCCGGTTGGATAGTCTGATGATTTGGAGAAAAAGACAAGGTAGGTATACAAGATGCGGAATTAAAGAACTAAGTGTTGAGCGGATGTTCAAGGGGTCACACCCCTTGAACATCCGAGGCCTCAACGTTGGGCCAAAGGTTTCCGAGTCATTTCCGGGTGTTCTTAAATCTTTTACCTACTTGGTTTTGGGTTAATGATACTCGTGTGAAAAAAAAATTATTTACAGACTTTTTAAAGTCTTACCACAAGAAATAGGATTTCTAGGAAACGAAGTTACGACGTAGATTTTTATTTCATTTTCGCCAGTGGCTCGTTTCCTAGCCGTTTCACATCCAGCAGCTATTACTACATTATTTACATAGTCTACCGGTACAAAAGTCCAGCGAGTTGAATTTTCTAAATTCGCTGCGTGCATAACACCTAAGCCACCTGCGGTAAACATCTGAAAAGGAAAAATAAATTGACAATTTGATTAACAAAGCGGAGATTAACATTGTAGGTAAATCCTTTTTGTTTTTAAGTTAAGCTCTTATACCCCGTTTTTGAAAGGCTGATAAGTCCCCAAAAATGTTTGATTCTTTCCACTTTTTTATATATACATGAAAATATTATTATTTAAAGTCTGTTGGCGTTTATAATGTGTAAAAAAAACCCTTTTTCCTAGTCTTGAACAATAGGATGAACTCTGATGTTATTACAATCTAGCCTTATAAAAGGACTGATAAATAGTTTAATTATAACCTAAAATATTAAATTGTCTTTACTAAGAATGTGTTTATTATTTTTTTATTTGTTTATTTTATTCATACAATCTTAACACAGGTTCATTTTTGTTTTTTACCATTAAACCTGAGATGGTTTGTATTGGTACTCACATTCGCTATATGAACACTCCTTAATCACTTAAATATATCTTATAATTACTTATTCTACTTCATGTACTTACATTATTTGCCCATATTATGTAAAATAAATATGCAAATAATGTAGGTACATGAACAATAATTTGCTCGTAACACTAGTATTTAAGCCGTAAACATCTATCAGTAAGTGTCCAATAGCACTTTTCTTATTGTCTCTATTAAGGCAAATACACTTCGTTCTTGTGTTTGTTTGGCATTTTTGTATTTTACACTATACGAGAGACCTACATGGCCGCTCTAAATCATTTCGTGCCGAGTCGTGGCAAGCCTCGAAGCATCACGTCCGATAACGGGACTGACTTTGTAGGCGCATCAAACGAGATGTATAGGTTCTTGCAATCATCTAAGAAATGGCGCAGCAAGGTATTGAATTTTAATTAATTGGCTGAAGCTGCTGTAAAACTATGTAAGCATCATTTACTGGATCTTACTCATTTAACCTTCGAGGAGATGGCCACCTGTCTCACTCACATAGAGGCGGTTCTTAATTCACGCCCTCTTTCTTCAGACCCTAACGAATTTTCGGAACTCACTCGCTTCCACTTCCTAATTGGACGGCCATTCTTATCAGTACTACATCCTCAGGTAACTAAAGCACACTAAACATCACGCAGATGGATCGCTGGAAGAGAATCCAGTACATCAGATAGCATTTCTGGCGACGGTTTCATAACGAATATACTTCTCTGCTGTAGGCAAAATCCAAGTGGTTTCATTCCAGAGGTGAAGTGCAGCCGGGGTCCTTAGTCCTGATAAAGGACAAAATAACGCCAACTCTGCTCTGGACCCTGGGCCGGGTCACGAAGACCTATCCCAGCGTAGATGTTGTCACGAGAGTGGCTGAACTAAAGACGAAGCGGGGCACCATTCGTTGTGCCTTCAACTGCATCTGTCCCCTTCCAGTCGAAAATTGAAGGCTTCCCTTTAACCCGGGGAATATTTCGGCACATCACATATGCGCATGATTCACTGCAGGCAAAGCACGGGATCTCGGGGTACCAAACCCGCTACCAACGACCGCTGCGCACCCGCCACACCACTCAGCTCACAGAGGCGCTCCACTACGGGTATTTCTTTGTACCTATATTTCTATATGTTGCTCATGTGAATTACGGTTTAGGGGTATGAGGAACAGGGTGTAAAGTTCACTCATCTACCATAGAAAAGGGAGGATCCTCCGACCAGATGGGTGTTGTGTCTGGCGGGCAATTGCCCATCGGTTTGAAGTTGAAATCTTGTATATGTATTGATCGCTCGGTAAACTTTAATTGCGAGATGCAGGATTTGTGTAACGTCATGTCTAAGATGCGTAGTACGTATGTGGTGGTGTAACCGCTACATCACTCCCCTCTGGAGACCGGAGGTCGATAGTGGGCTGAATCTTGCGAAGCTTCACGGTGCCAGCTGTGATTCCAGGGAGTCGGAACCGGGTGCCACATAATTCGCGGTGAGTCGGAACTGTCTGTGGTGATTCCCCAGTGAATCGGGGTAATTCCCCAGTGAGTCGGGGTGATTCCCCAGTGAGTCGGGTTGATTGAGGTGATTCCCCAGTGAGTCGGGGTGATTGCGGTGATTCCCCAGTGAGTCTGGGTGATTGCGTTGATTCTGCAGTGAGTCGGGGTGATGAGGCTGATTGTGTTGATTCCCCAGTGAGTCGGGGTGATGAGGCTGAGGGCGATGACCAGAAATGCGCGTTCACTGCATGCTGGTGGTCAGGATACCCATTGAAGCCGTGAGTGCTGGCTGGCTGTGTGACTCGCCTCACGAAAGCTTGCGGGAGTGATGATGATGATGACATCACGTCGAAGTAATTGCACGAAGGCTGCGTTGACGTTCATACTCGGGGTCACCAATTTAGGGGTATGAGGAACAGGGTGTAAAGTTCACTCATCCACCATAGAAAAGGAAGGATCCTCCGACCAGACGGGTGTTGTGTCTGGCGGGCAATTTGTGTGACGTCATGTCTATGATGCGTAGTTCGTATGTGGCGGTGTAACCGCTACAACGGTATTACCCCTATTTTAATACAGTCTACTAATCTTTTATTATAAAGTCCCGATTGAGCCCATTCACTAACACTAAACACTAGCTCGAACGATTTGGTTCTTTTCAGTCATCTAACTATGTTTCTGTGGTCGAGAAGCTGGATTGCCTCGTCGTTCACATGCTGATGAAGTCTCTTTTCGTGAGGTTCTGCAAGTTTCTGGATCACTTTTTCGATGAACTTAACTTTTAGGTGCCGGTGGAGGTCATAATTTCGTATGTATCAAGGTGCAAGGTCCCTTAGCACTTTGTTCTTGAATCGTTTTATTATTAATATATTGGTCTGTTTGGTGAAGCCCCATAGCTGAACAATAAGTCCAAACTGACATCAGGACTTGTCTGTATAGCAACAATTTGTTTTGTACGGACAGCATGGAGTTTCTTCCAAACAGCCAATGCATTATTTTTAATCGGAGGTCGAGTTCATCTTTTTTCTTCTTGACGTGAACTTTCCAGTGTAGCTTTGCATCAAGTATCATACCGAGACACTTGGCTGTATTCTCGTATGGGACTTGTTTATTATTTATGTAAATTGGAGAAAACTGTTGTCTTTTGTTGCTAAAATCTATGTGAACAGATTCCTCCATTTTTTGGTCTAGTCATAAACTTGATTAACAGCCATTTGTACCTTTTCTACTACTTCTTCGTGGCTGTTTCCAACAGCCATTATGGCTGTTTCATCAGCAAAGGTCTTAATTGTGTTTTGCTCTAATTCAGAAATATCGCAAGTGTATAGTAGGTACAGCACCGGACCTAACACACTTCCTTGCGGTACGCCAGCTTTAATTTCTTTCAGTTCTTAGTAGGCATCTTCTTGTCTTATTCTAAAGACTGTTCAGAATATTAATTGTAAATATTATGATTAAATAAATTTACTATTTTAATGTAAAAATACGAGTAAGTCCCCAAATAAATAGTTATTCAAATATCTGATTGGCTAGCGGAAATATAACAACCACATAATTATATCACTTGGAAAATATATTATATAATAAATATATAAGAAACGAGCAATTGAAACCGTGCACCTAGCTTCTGACATTTCATAAGTCGAAAGGTTTATGTGAAATAAAATATTTTGTTATAGAAAAGGCTTTTAGAAATCGAAGACACTGGTGCCGATTCCCTTGTTCACAAACTAAACAAAATTTAAGTTCAATGCATCTTTTTCTTTCTATTTCATTAAGAAAAGGACAGAAGATAAATTTTGGTTCAGTCCTGTCAAATTAATCAACGCTTGACGTAAACTGACGTAATTTTAGTAGGCAAGTTTTTAATCACGTTTAAACTTATATGGAGTAGTGACAGGCGCTGATCGGGGGGCGCGGCAGTGCCCCCGCCAAGTCGAGCGCGAAGCAAATACTGCCGTACCATCCTTTACTGGAACCATTTCGCCGCATTTTCAGGCCCCTATTTGAGAACCTCTGGATAAGACCAGAACGCAGAAATTTTCGTCATCCAGTAAGCTATAATAATCACATACTTAAAATTCAAAATTTCAAGTCTGTAGGTCGGGGGCGCGGCAGTGCCCCCGCCAAGTCTAGCGCGAAGCAAATACTGCCGTACCATCCTTTACTGGAACCATTTCGCTGCATTTTCAGGCCCCTATTTGAGAACCTCTGGATAAGACCAGAACGCAGAAATTTTTGTCATCCAGTAAGCTATAATCACATACTTAAAATTCAAAATTTCAGTGCCCCCGCCAAGTCTAGCGCGAAGCAAATACTGCCGTACCATCCTTTACTGGAACCATTTCGCTGCATTTTCAGGCCCCTATTTGAGAACCTCTGGATAAGACCAGAACGCAGAAATTTTCGTCATCCAGTAAGCTATAATCACATACTTAAAATTCAAAATTTCAAGTTTGTAGGTCATTCAGTTCCGAAGTTAAGCGAAAACAAAGTTTCGCATTTATGACACTCACTCACTCATGATCATCAGAATAGAACTAGTACTTCCCATAAACTCAGAGAGCTGAAATTTGGTACAGAGTTAGGGTTTAATGGCCACATAAAGGGAAAACTATAAAAACTAGGATAATCGAAGATCTGGAGTACCTGGTGACCCTGATTAGAAAACACAAGAGCCCAACCAAACTATTACAAAAAAGTATTCAACTTGGTGGGCCGCTTCATTTGATGTTAAAAATCGAAGGTCTGAAGTATCTGATGAAGAACCCTCAGCTGGTCTCAGCTGTATTAGAGATATGATAATGCCCCCTTCTACTATTGGTACATCAAAAAAATCGACTGTCAGTGCAAAAATCCAGCGTAGTGGGACACATCTTCTAATCTTATTTAATCTAGACTAATAGCGTCTCACTGCTGGGCGAATGCCTCCCCTTCTGCTTTTAATACGCATATAAATAAAATTAAAGGAAAACTCTGGATAAGACTAGACTGGCTTTTATACTTATACTTACAAGTTTACAAGAAGAAATAGTCGAACGATTAACTTTATTCTACTCGAACATTACACAAATTAAATACCCAAATTACACAAAAATATTAATTTCGCTCAATTTCGCTCAAAATTTGGTCAAAATATAATACATTAGACTAAGAGTGGCGGTGATACCCGCACACGTCGCTAGATAGCGCTGACTGTATTTTAAAACGCGCTTACGTTTGTTTTTCCGATAACTTTACATGGCGAAGTAGCAACCGGCCGCGTTACAGTCGTTTACGACATTCTTACACTGTGCTTGAAAACGTGACTTCGAGAGTATAAACGCTCAAGCTTCAGCGATCACCGAATACAACCGTCTTAGGCGTAAATACCGCTCCGATCATTCAGAAATTAAACCGTCTAAACCGTCTAAAATAATAAATAATGAACGCGAATGGGCAATACGAAAAACTGTTGCTACTGTACAAGAATCAGAACCGGAAAAAAAGAAAAGAAAGATTTGCAATAATAAAAAAACTACTCCTAAAAAGAAAAAAACTGTGTCAAATAAGAAAATTTAATAAAGTAAATCAATATGCCCACGTTTCTACAAAAAGAAGTGAAATCCCACCAAAAACATTCTGTAAAAAACTAGCCAAGTCTCGATGAAGCTGCTTGTTTATCTCTAAAAAGTAATGAAATCTAGACAAAGTCGTGCCAAGTCTAAGGTTCCTTACTGCGATTTCTTTATTATTATAGTTAATGTTGTGTGACTTGGCCGTTGAAGGGTACACAAGGGTACAAAACCAGGTGCTCCATGACACCATTGCACCAATCTGTCGCCAGAACTGCTACCCATTGTCAATGCTGAATGCATGTGTTGCACAATCAACAACAGCCTAAAATGAGACACTAGCGTCCAATTACCAATACCAGTATGGGCTATTATCTCGCTTAACAAACATAGGTAGTTACAACAGATATAACATTATGTGTAAACAAAATTTACTTGTACCCACCAACGTATAAAGAATGTTCAACGGCCAAGTCACACACACAACTTAACTAAAATAATAAAGAAATCGCATTAAGGAACCTTAGACTTGGCACGACTTTGTCTAGATTTCATTACTTTTTAGAGATAAACAAGCAGCTCCATCGAGACTTGGCTAGTTTTTAACCGACTTCCAAAAAGGAGGAGGTTATATGTTCGTCGCGTATGTTTGTTTTTTTTTTTGTTTTTTTTTTTTATGTATGTCCACCGATTTCTCCGTCATTTGTGGACCAATTTTAAAAATTCTTTTTTTGTTTGAAAGGGTATGCTCCCAAATTGGTCCCGTATAAATTTTATTAACTTTGCTTGGGTAGTTTTTGAGTTAGCTACAAAATACGTATTTTTTTCCCACTTAGTATGTAGATGATATGATAAGTTCGTGTCACTGGTAGCAGGTAGTGGTATTCGAATATGTGTGAGGTAGGTACCACAACTAAAAAGTGAAAAATAAAAACTTTTTTGGCAAAAAACGAAAACACAAAACCCAAGACACCGACTTCCGAAATTAAAGTTATTTTTGCACTTTGTAGTGTTTTTTTTTGGAAGTCGGTTGTTTTTTTTTTGTAAAAAGTTTTTTTACAGAATGTTTTTGGTGAAAATTTATCTTCTGTCCTTTTCTTAATGAAATAGAAAGAAATAGATGCACTGAACTTAAATTTAGTTTAGCTTGTGAACAAGGGAATCGGCACCACTATCTATATAAATAAAAATGAAATGTTGTTCGTTGGTAAGTTCTTGAGAGCAGCTGGATCGAATAGGCAATTTTTTGCATCAAATTTGTAATACTCAAAGTTAGCTTTTTATGGAAAGAAAAATTGGAAAAGTTTCCCGAAAAATGCACAAATTCTGGAAAAACAGATCGTTCTTTATTCAATGGGATTTTTGTATAAATTATTGATATTTGGGGAGGACGATGTCTGTCGGGTCACCTAGTTTTTAAAAATAAATTACACTTACACCACTGACTCCGTATATACAAGACATATCAAGCCATCCTGGATTCGGTTCTTGTTTAGAACAAATCACTGAAACCAAATAAAAATTGTGTATTTTAGGTTAAAATTATGTTGTACAAGTATTTTTAGCAAAACTGCAGCATTGTTGAAGTAAAAATAAACAAAAAGCTGTTTGTGCGGTTACTGTTACCGTATGTTCCAATAATATTATGTTTACATTCAGTATGACAAATCGTGATTTTATTTTATATCTACAGTGGGCTGCATCAATCGGGCACCCCATCATCATCATCATAATCAGCCTATAATGTTCCCACTGCTGGGACACAGGCCTCCTCTCTGTGAGAGGGAGTGGGCCATAATCCACCACGCGGGCCCAGTGCGGATTGGTAGATGTCACATGTCTTTGAATTTTCGGTTCTAGGACATGCCGGTTTCCTCACGATGTTTTCCTTCACCGTTTTGAGAGCAGTGGTGATTAAATAATTTACACAAAGTAAAGCGCCTGTCTGGGTACGAACTTTTGACGTACAACTCGTAAGTCACGGCCGTTACCACTGGGCCCAATAGATACAGTCCACCGTACATCTGCTTTTTAACGGAGGTGTCAATATTTTTTATAGTGAGCGAGTAGAAATACGATCTTAGAAGTTTTTGGACAGCTAAATAAGCAAAACAATATCGAACCAAAATAAAATACGATTCATGCGAGTGTGAATGCTCTGTTAGGTTTTAAATCCGGTATAAAGTACGACAATGCTGAGAATTTGCACCTACTCGTATGTATCGGCTTTATGACGTGTTTAACAGGTGATTGCGAAGGTTTTTTAAGTAACCTATTATAAATTTGTATCACCACTGAGTAGCCAGCACGTCATAGCAGTAGCAGTGGTTCCATGGCGGACTGTATTACACGAAATGACTTACTAACGCGTTATTAACTTGTTTGACTGCGTCGTGTGTTGTCTTGTTACTTTTGAGTAGCGTCATGGAAAATGGGCCTTACATGACCGTCAGAATGTGTACGCTCAGCAATAATGTTTATTTTCAAGGTTAATATGCACTCACCGACAGCTGGTCTAACAACACATATGGGCAGCTCCTTACCGAGAGTAGTAACCAACTCTTCGGCAATTGATTTTGCGAATGTGTATGTGTTCGGCCAATTCTTTAACAAACTGTAATTTAAATAAAAATAGATTTGAAAATGTTATCAAATTCCTCATGGATGTCTCTTTCAAGACACCACTGGAAATATTTATTGAAAATATACCAATGATAATAATGAAGAGAAGTCAGTGAGAAAACAAGAAGTGTCCGTATGGATTGTGGAGCCATATCTAATATTTAAATGCGGGTACTACTAATATTTAATAGTAAATTAACCAATTTTGTAGGTCTACTCCTGGAATCCCTTAAAGAGTTACAGGATGTTTAAGGTGGCTCTTCAATTCAAACGTCTGACTTGAGGAGTCACCTTAGAACTCGAAAACTAGTAAACGGATATTTTTGAAAATTTGATAGGATTTAGTAGTTCTTATACGTAAACTCTAAAAAAAATGGGTTTTACAATGCTATAATGTTTTGATTTCTCATAAAAATCCATTGCTTTTTCTCGGAAAGTAATCAACCAATTATAACATATTTTTAGTATAATTTAGTAGTAAACGTGTTCTAATTTGTATAATAAAAATATAATGGAAAACTATATAATTTCGCTAATACAACACATTTTATGTGGCTCCTCAATCCTGACGTTCTAAAGAAAATATATGTACGCAGGTGCTAAAGTAGTTGATCAAATCGGATAACAATAGCACCAATATTTTGTCTAAATTTCTTCTAAATATTGGCGTAATCCAACATCTTGCACATTCAGTATTTCAAAAGATATTAAAAAAAAAGCATTCCTTAACAATTTAGTGTGGTAAGAGAACCCACGAATTAAGCTAACCTACAAATTGCAAAAAAGTAAGAAAATTTAAATTTCGCGGGCTACAACTGCGGATCCACGCTAGTTGAAGCACAATCACTTTATTCTAACCTTAATTTCTTTCTAACATAATCACCACTAAATACCCGTACAAAGTAGGTAACACAATTCAGCCACTCCACCGAGCACGTAGCACGTCTGTGCGATTCCGACCGAGTCTCAAAGCATACTGCCAGTAAATCGTCGGCTCACCGCGCACTAGCGCTCGGTGTTGTGTCAGAGTGTCGTGTTATCGGATGTGACGTAGCAGACACAGATAATTTATTTACACGACAATCTAAGCTAACAGCGACATCTATGAAATCCAACTAACACAAATTTCAGTTAAGGCGCCGTCATTTATAATTTGCACTATTTGCTCGACTTGGTAGTCTGATTAGTTCTCCCGGATCGGCTGCACTCATCCATCCCCATGTTCACTGTTATATGATCAGATTGTATATTGGGCACTACGTGACCACTTGTGTATTGCGTATTATTTTGACGCCACAAACATAAGCGTCTATGTTCAGTGGACTTAAAAGTTTTTTCATCTGTAAAGATGACATTACTTCAATCGAAGTTTATGTTATCCAAAGCGAACTGTAATCTTGCCCTTTTATGTTTTTCCGTGAGCAAGGGTTTTACAGAATGCCTCTGATAATGCCCTTCACTATGAAGAGCACGACGGACAGTGTTAACACTTGTGTTAAATAAACCAGTATGTTGGTTCGTCGGCAGAAATGAATTTTCTCCCTTATCGGTTTGACGCTGCATTGTGTTCATAAGTCGTGGTCTACCAGTTCTTTGATGGTGTTGTAAAGAACCCTCCTATTCAAATCGTCGTACCCATAGAATAACTGTTTTCTCTGCAACAATAAAACAGAAATATTTTAATACCCAATAATAAGAGATCGCGGAAAGCGATTGCTATTGGCCGCCCATTGTATATTTTGTAGTATTTGATTTATTTATGTTTTGTATTTTTGTGGTGTACAATAAAGTATATATAAATAAATAATGATTATTATGTAGTAAAGTAACTTAAAAATAATGCAATCATACATAATCATATAAATAAAAGTGTAAAAATAAAACTACTTACGCTTACACCGTTCTCTCTAGCTATTTCTTACAAGTTTTTGTCTTGACTATGCAAAGCAATTATTTGAGCTCTTGTGAAGAAATCAATATTACAACGCGTACTCATTTTAGTAAAATAAGTAATTCACTTGATTAAAAATAAAAACTGAACAAAAGGCACTTGAATGAGGTAAATGAAATAAACTTAGCGAACGATCAGTTGAGCTTAATCATAACTCTTCGATCTAAGTATTATTTATACTACTACCATTTATTTATAAATTCATATTCAACTTACAGAGGGTAGGTTTGAAGGTAAGGGTAAGGTAAGTTTGAAAATTTAATTTAGAAAATCAGATACTTATAAATTGATATTCAATTTTAACATAGTTAATATTCAGGAACAATTTTCTTTAAAAGATACTATTAAATTATTTGAATGTTTGAAGAGACAAAAAATTACTATAAAATGTTTTATACAATGATAAGTTAATGATAAGTTGTAAAAAAATGCATTATTGCAGTTTAATATCTGACTCTGACGAAAAGCAAAGCATCGCCATCTAGTTACAGCATGACAAAACAAATTTAGTCAAAAACTGGTTTTACGCTAGATGGCGTCACTTCTCGCTTCACATGATTTTATTTCTGTACTGTCCAGGGATTTTTGCGTCCGACTGTACGTTTTTAATAACAGACATATTGGATGAAACCGTGTGCGTATTTTTTTTTAGACATGGCAGAAATGGGCTTCCGTAAAACTATGTCGTTTCTGACCAGTACTTCCCACCGAGTCAGGTTTAGAATCATCTAAACTAACGATTTTATACGGTTTTGGCCGTAAAACGATGTGACATGGTTTTGGTCGTGGGCTCTCGTACCACACAACATTTTTAAGGAATGTTTATTTTATTATAAATATCTTTTGAAATACTGGATGTGCAGGATGTTGGATTACGCCAATATTTACTAGAAATTTCTGCAAAATATTGGTGCTATTATTATCGAATTTGATTAACTTCTTTAGTAGCTACGTTACATACATTTTCTATATACCGTCAGGATTGAGGTGCCACCTTAAGCGTCCTGTATCTTTTTAAGGGTTTTACTACAAATTCCAGAATCGGGCCTACAAAATCGGCTAATTTATTAATAAATGTTGGTAGTACCTGCATTTAAATATGAGACATGGCTCCTCAATCCGCATGGATTGACTGTTTTTTTTTTAATCCAAATGGATACGAAAATAGGTGACGTGGGTTTAATTTTATCTCTAAGCCTGGCAGATGAATCCACCAACACACATTGTGTCCGCGTAGTGGATTACGGCCAACTCTCTCTAAATCCTTCTGCCCACCACACAATACCATGGCCGTCCTATGAACATATCAGGCACGGAAATAAATTAATATGACACGGACTACTATGCCCACTTCAATCTACCAACAGCGTATCATCGTTCATAACGGTTTCAGTGCCCGCAGCATCCGCGTATCGTCAATACTCAATACTCAATATCTTTATTGCTTTACCATAATGTGTACTTAGGTGGTAATTATATAATTTAGATCATTATGGACCTTGTAGGGCACAGCAAACAGGGTAGGAGAGAGGAAGCCCTGTTTTAGGAGATCATTGTTTTTGTGGGAACAAGTTTTAACTTACATGTTATTATAATCAAAGTCAGGAGATCGCGAATAAGATGCCTACTAAAATTTCACTTAACTATTATTATTTATGTTTTATCTGTAAAAAGTATTTAAATTTAGATTATTTTTATATACCTTTTATATTTTATATATTATAATTCTGTTTATTCATATAAATAAATTATTTTCTTTTGAATAATAATTATTGCTATATTATTTAATGATTATTGTTATATCGATTATTTTTATGTCTTTTATATTTCGTTTATTCATCTAGTTTCTTATTAATTTACATTTTTAAATATTTCTTAAAATAAACAGAATAAAAAAAAAACATTTAAAAATATAAAAAATAGAGGTCCGCCGGTGTCAGGAGCAGGGTCCAAGCTACCGGTGGTTAAGGCTGCAGAGACAGGAACCTCCTCACAATGCGAGCCGTATCGAGGAGTACTGCTTTCTGGATCAGGCCTTTGATCCAACCGCCTAACGAGAGCCTCAATAGATGTTGGTCGAGGCTTTTGGCCATCAGGCCGTTGGCCGTTACGACAATCGGCACAATGGTAGCCAAGCTCACACTCCACATGTTGACAACCTCGTGTGCTAAGTCGAGATATTTTATTTGTTTCTCTTTCTCAGCTTTCACGAGGTTCTCGTCATGTGGAATGGTAACATCGACTATCATTGCGTGGCGCGCTAATCGATCTATCACCACTATATCAGGCCTATTGGCAACAATAGTCCTGTCAGTAATGATAGACCGATCCCAGTACAACGTGACATGGTCATTTTCGAGAACTGGGTCGGGCACATACTTGTAATACGGTACCTCAGAATCTACAAGTTTATATTTCAAAGCAAGCTGTTGGTGGATAATCCTGGCCACTTGGTTATGTCTGTCAAGTACTCGCCGTTAGTCAGACGAGAACAACCCGAGATGATATGTCTGATTGACTCACCCGGCCGGTGGCATGCCCGACACACGTCAACCGTCCCGTCCTTCCTAATATGTTTCCGATAGTTATTCGTCAAGATAACTTCATCCATAATTGCGCAGACGAAACCTTCGGTTTCCCCGAAAAGGTCACCGCAACGTAGCCAGGATACGGACGCTAAGAAATCTACACCGGGCTTATGAAGAGCCCGATAGTAGCGCCCGTGAAGCGCCTTGCTTTGCCATACTTCCTTGCGGTCATGTGTAGTAAGTATTACAGGTTTGCGCCAGTTCTCTTTAGCCATGGAGAGCGGAGTGAGCCCGTTGTCCACTGCGACCACATCACGGTGCATACCCACATCGGTTTTAAGAAAATATTCCCTGAGGCTGCACACCTCGTGGTTGTGGAGGGTCTTCGCATTTAAAAAGCCTCTACCCCCGCACTTCCGCGGGATGTACAGTCTCATCACCGATGAACGTGGGTGATGCATCCGGTTTGCGGTCAGGAGTGTACGGACCCTCCTGTCCAGGGCGTCCAGTTCGGTCTGAGTCCATTTGAGTATGCCGAAAGAGTACATCAAAACCGGCATGACCCAACCGTTGAAGGCGCGCACCTTGTTTCCGCCTGAAAGAAGACTAATTAATACCTTCTTCAGGCGACCAAAGAAGCGCTCCTTCAACGATTGCTTCATGTCAGCAACGTTGATGCCTAACGCTTCCGACATACTCAAATACTTATAGCTTTCAGCTGAGGAGAGGGATCTGAGGTGTATGGAGTCCGACAGTTGGGTTCTCTCGGATTCCATAATCTCCCCTCGCATGTAAAGCGATGACATGACTGCACATTTGTCCCCACCAAATTCCATCCTGATGGCGCCACTGAATGTTTCAGTTATCTTCAGTAGCTCCATCAGTCGCAATCTGTTGGGGGCAAAGAGTTTCAAGTCATCCATGTAGAGGAGGTGAGATATAAGCTGCGATTCCAAGGCACACACCAGCGCCCTATTTTTTTTGTGCATGGGTAGGCGTGGTAATCGGGGTCTAAGTTCGGTCGGAGTGTACCTATACTCGCGGAACGTATCCTCCAGTGCGTTCCTCAATCGTTCGTTACACTGGCTACTTACTGTGGCAACCCTATCATCCTCCTCTTCAACACCATGATTGAACCGCGGCGGGATTGCATCAATATTTGACGCTTGTGCCGCGGTTTGTGCCTGAGTTGAGACGATGTGGTTGCTCAGTACCTCTGAGCGTAGCCTATCAAGTGCAGCATCGTCCAGCCTATGATTGCGCTGGATGACACGCACCTGATCCGACAGTCGTTGGGCCGAGACGTTGACGGCTGGCTCTAGTTCCTGGAACAGAGACAGCATCCTAACACGGTACGCAGTGAGGTTAGTTCCTCCCTCTGTAGACCCGTAATATGCGCGCATGACGTTCTCGTTCATAGACTGAGTCCATCTCATGCGCTGCACACAACCACCGGCAGCGGGGACCTGGCTCGGGGCCGGTTGGCCCCTAAGTCCCAAGCTCTTCGGTGGCCGGCCTTTCCCCGGCCGACGTACAGGTGTTGGCGACGTCGGCGGGGAAAAGTACTCGTCGCTCGAGCTCGACGCAACTACCGCGGCCAGTGTCGACACAGCGCTCACAGTGGGGCTGTGTACCGGCGGCGGCGAGGCGGAGCTGAGCGAAGAGTCCGGAGGTGGTAGGCGTGCTTGTCGAGTAGCTGATCTCGTCAACATTCCATAATTTCTATATCTTGCATAATTTATTTATGTGGGAGTCCGTATTTGACACTGTCATTTTTGATTATAGTATTTTTTTGGTTTTTTCATTGTAAATAGGTTTATTGTTAATGAATTTATTTACTGTTTATTCCAAGGAAAAATTATTATTTAATTTATTATTATTGCTATTTTATTTAATTATTACTGTTATATTGATTATTATTATTATATTATTTATTGATTATAATTATTATAATAATCATAAATGAATATGTTTTAACATACCTATGAATTGCGTAATTATCATCATTATAATAATAATTGTACTACATTATAATAAAAATTGGCAACACCAAGTCAAAAAACGTCTTAAAATTTTATTTCCAGATTTTTCACAATAAATAATATAATCAATACCCTTCGACGCAGTTGTAGCACAGTTTAACAATTTATAAGTGTAGAAAAGAACGTGAAACCTGAATTTATTACAAAAAAGAACAAAACACACAATCAGAAATGAACCATAAACTGCCGAACAGGAGGTGACATTAGCTGTCATGTCACCTCCGATAAAATCATTAACGAATGAAATAAAGAAAAATGTTGACACGATCAGCCGCACGTAAAGCACGCCCAACACCTCCGGACTCGTCGCTCAGCTCCGCCTCGCCGCCACCGGTACCCAGCCCCACTAGGAGTGCTGTGATAACACCGGCCGCGGTAGTTGCGTCGAGCTCGAGCGACGAGTATTTCTCTCCGCCCACGACGCCACCACCTGCTCGTCGACGGGGAGGACAACGGCCGCCAGACGGCTTAGGACCTCAAGGCCCACCGGCCTCTGATACGGTCCCAGCTCCCGGCGGAAGTGTGCAGCGCATGAAATGGACACGCTCCATCAATGAAAACGTCATGCGCTCATACTATGGGGCTACAGATGGAGGAAATAATCTGACCGCGTACCGTGTTCGGATGCTCTCCCTTTTTCAGGTGCTTGAGCCAGCTGTCAACGTTTCGGCACAACGACTTTCGGATCAGGTGCGGGTCATCCAGCGTAATCATATGCTGGACGACACTGCACTTGATCGCCTACGAGTTGAAATGCAGAGTAGCCATGTCGTTGCTCCCCCGTTGCAGACTATTGTAGTAACACCACGATCCAACACAAGCCAAGCTGACGAGGGGAGTGTCGACAGGGCTACCCGTAAGTACCCAATGCAATGAGGAATTGAGGAGTGCTTTGGAAGGTGCTATTCAGGAATATCGATATATGTCACCCGAACTTAGGCCACGCTTACCTCGTTTGCCCATGCATAAAAAAAATAGGGCGCTGGTGGCGGTTCTGGATTCGCAGTTATCAAACTATTTTGATGACTGCGAAGACCTCACTGATACTTACTCAATTTTGTACTGCGCGGCTGTAGCGGCATGTCGTGTAGCTCACGTCAAATTTGCTAATAGTTCTAGAGCTACACGACCGAAACCAGCCGTACCAGCTTGGCAGTGCAGAATTGAGCGCCGTATTGGTGAGGCCAGAGCGCTCATCGGCAAACTAATCTGCTTCAGGGAGGGCAATACTCGCCCTAGAGTGATGCGCTTTGTGAGGCGGGCGTTCTCAGGGACTGATATCAGCCCTGAGGACTATATGTCCTGTGGCACAGAGCGCATCGACTTTCTGAAGCAGAAAGTGTATGCATGGGCAAACCGTATCCGTAGGTATAAGCGGCGAGTAGAGCGATATACTCAAAATTGCACCTTCCAGAGTGATGAAAGGTGGGTTTATAGGGCTTGGGAGCGACCGGACCAAGGTGTGACTGACACGCGCCTACCGGATGATGATGCCATGGATTCTTTCTGGCGGAGTATCTGGTCGGTGCCTGTTAGTCACACCGAAGGTGACTGGACTCGGGAAGTCGAGCGAGCCTGCGATCCAATACCAGAAATGGGGGCTATTACCATCTGCCCCCAAGATGTAACACGTGCAGTTCGTCCGCTACCTAACTGGAAGTCTCCAGGACCGGACGGGCTGCACAACTTCTGGATCAAATGGTTTGTGAGATCGCACGCTCGCTTGGCGGCTCAGTACCAGACTGCTTTGGAGTCTGGGTCGCTACCCCATTTCCTAACAACAGGAGTTACCCACCTGCTCCATAAATCTGGTAGCACCGCGGAACCCAAAAATTATAGACCGATCACGTGTTTACCGACGGTCTATAAAGTATTTACATCCATTTTGAGAGCTAAAATTAACAAACATATAGACACTAACTCCATCATGTCTGCCTCTCAAAATGGATGTAGGAACGGGTCCCGCGGTACTAAGGAGCTACTCCTCATTGATATGGCCATTAGCCAACAGGTGCGCCGTTCCCGAAAGGATCTGTCGACATGCTGGATAGATTATAAGAAGGCCTATGACTCGGTGCCACATACATGGCTCATGAGGGTGCTGGAGTTGTATAAAGTAGATACAACTCTGCGCACCTTTCTGATGTCGTGTATGAGGCAATGGAAGACGGTCCTTCGCTATCCAGGATGTCGAAATATCCAGAGGAATAGCGAGCCGATAAGGATAGAGCGAGGCATATTTCAGGGTGACAGTTTGAGTCCGCTTTGGTTCTGTTTAGCCCTGAATCCTCTAAGCACACTGCTAGAGGATTCAGGTCTTGGCTATCGGTTGAGGAGAGGTGGTCAGGTTATATCTCACCTCCTATACATGGATGACCTAAAACTCTTTGCCCCCAACAATTTGCAACTGATGGAGCTACTTAAAGTAACTGAAACTTTCAGTAGCGCCATCAGGATGGAATTTGGTGTGGACAAATGTGCGGTCATGCATGTAAAGCGAGGGGAGATTGTGGAATCCGTGGGAGCCCAACTCTCGGATTCCATAAACCTTAGAGCCCTCTCCGCATCCGAAACCTATAAGTATTTGGGTATGTCGGAAGCGTTGGGCATCAATGTTACTGACATGAAGCAATCGTTGAAGGAGCGCTTCTTTGGCCGCCTGAAGAAAGTATTTAATAGTCTCCTATCAGGCGGAAACAAGGTGCGCGCCTTCAACGGTTGGGTCATGCCGGTTTTGATGTACTCTTTCGGCATACTCAAATGGACTCAGACTGAACTCGACGCCCTGGATAGGAGGGTCCGTACGCTGCTGACTGCATATCGAATGCATCACCCACGGTCGTCGGTAATGAGACTGTATATCCCGCGAAAGTGTGGAGGTCGAGGCTTTTTAAATGTTAAGACCCTCCACAATCGCGAGATATGCAGTCTTAGGGAATATTTCCTAGACGCCAACGTGAGGATGCATCGAGATGTGGTCGCGGTGGACAAGGGTCTCACCCCGCTCTCCTTGGCTAAAGAGAACTGGCGCAAGCCTGTAGTGCTTGACACTAACGATCGCAGGGAAGTATGGCAGAGTAAGGAGCTTCACGGACGCTTTTTCCGGGCCCTACATGGACCCGATGTAGATTTACTAGCGTCCGTGACCTGGCTACGTTTTGGTGACCTCTTCGGGGAGACCGAAGGTTTTATCTGTGCAATTATGGATGAAGTTATCATGACGAACAATTACCGGAGATTTATTGTGAAGGATGGCACGGTTGACATCTGTCGGGCATGCCACCGTCCGGGAGAATCAATCCGACACATTATCTCCGGGTGTTCTCGTCTAGCTAACGAAGAGTACTTGCATAGACATAACCTTGTAGCCAGGATTATCCATCAGCAACTTGCTCTGAAATACGGCCTTGTGGAATCGGAAGTGCCGTACTACAGGTATGTGCCCGGCCCAGTTCTCGAAAATGGAAATATCACATTGTACTGGGATCGATCCATCATCACTGACAGGACCATTGTTGCCAATAAACCTGATATAGTGGTGGTGGATCGAGTAGAGCGGCGCACAATGATTATTGACATAACAGTCCCGCATGACGGGAACCTCGTGAAAGCCGAGAAAGACAAACAAATCAAGTATCTTGACTTGGCTCGCGAGATTGTCGACATGTGGGATGTGGACTCAGCGATCATTGTGCCGATAGTCGTATCAGCCAATGGCTTAATTGCCAAGAGCCTCGACCAACACCTAAGGAGGCTCGCGTTGGGCAGCTGGATCAAGGGCTTGATTCAGAAGGCGGTACTCCTGGACACGGCTCGCATTGTCAGGAGGTTCCTCTCTCTGGAGCCCTGACCGCCGGTAGCTTGGACCCTGTTCCCGATACCGGTGGGCTACTATTTTTTATATTTTTAAAAGTTTTTATATTTTCTTTATTCTAATATTTAAAAATATAATTTATAAGTATTTAAATGAAATAAAAAGATCTAAATTGTACTACTACTATTATTTATGTTTATCATTTAAATATTCATCAGCGGAGTAA
The DNA here is from genome assembly GCA_949152395.1 of Agrochola litura. Taxonomy (NCBI): domain Eukaryota; kingdom Metazoa; phylum Arthropoda; class Insecta; order Lepidoptera; family Noctuidae; genus Agrochola; species Agrochola litura. The sequence goes on from OX424506.1 coordinate 4,786,737, forward strand.
TAGCATTTGTTTATGAGTAATTTTTTAAGGTTTTTTGTAAATATATAAAATTTTCTTCTTTCTTTATTATGTCAGGTAGTTTGTTGTATATTTTTATAGACATTACGTAGGTACTTGTAGAATGCATTTTTAGCTTGGATGTTGAGTTAAGTGTGAAGTGAGATTGGATATCTTCGCGTTTTGTGTAGAACTCTTGGTGCTTACGGACAGATTTACATATTTCTAGAATTCGTCCGTGTGTCATATCCGTACGATTCCTGTTCTCTTGGTTGGTTCACGTGTGGTTTCGCGTCAGGCAGACGTGTCAGGAAGAGCGTGTGAATATAATTTTGTTAAGGAAATTATTTCCTATACCTACCTTTATGATGCCGATTAGAAAATTTTCTATTTATAACGGGTTTAGAACGGTCATCATACACAATTCTAAAAATATTCTCGCAGACAATTTTTGACGCTCCGTGCATGGCACGCGATGGTGTTGGTTGGTGACGAAACGATCTAGTGGACATAGTTTTATACTTTTCAATACAAGGAATTTTTGAAGTGAAAACTTCTTTAGCCGCGTTGGGCATTTTTGAGATGGGACTAAACCATTAATTTCGCGACACCATGACGACATCTCATTTTTGTAAATGCGATTGTGCTCTTTATTTATATTACTTTACAGCTCAATGTTCTATGCGAGTATTTTTACTTTAAAGGTTTCGGAAGTATTTTTTTTGTAAACGCGATTTCGCTCTTTATTTACATAAGGTTACGGACCAATCTTCTATACAAGTATTGTTCTTCCACTAAGGCGATCTTGTTCAAGTTTTCACTTCTGTCGGTACTCCCGGAGTGTTTTTTTCCTGACACGTTCATAGCACAGTTATGGTATGATACGTTGTAGTGGGCAGACTCCTTCACAGAGAGGAGGCCAGTGGCCCAGCAGTGGGAACATTATAAGCTGATTATGCTTTATACTTACTAGTCATGATTGATCTCTTACTAAGAAATAATCGTAAACCATGCATTTTAAAGCCACTCACCTCGGTGTCATATCATTTATTCTTCCTTCATCGACAGTCTCAGCTATCCCGATCATAGCGTTGGGATTTATAGGACTTTTATAGAATTTTTCACACACTGCAGAATTTATACGATCCACACAAGCATGTGAGTATGCTGTTGAAACATAGACGAAAGATCTGAAGAAGAAAAAATGTTTTTATAATGTGTATTGTAAAAAATCCAACCGATCGGCTACAAAGGACATCTAAGACAGGTTGTACCAAAGAGGTATCATATTGCCTAGCAACTAGGTGGTGGATACTGGTATTCAGCTGCCTCCGGTTAGACTGGAAGCCGACCACAACATAGTTAGGGAAAGTCTAGGCAGATGATGATGAATTGATGATACATTTTATCAGCAGTAGGTAGTCTATCTATAAGTTTTAAGGCATATAAAATTTTCTTACCTCAGGTTTTTGCAAACCTTTCCGAGTAAAAGGATCTCCCTGGTGCCTCGTATGTTGATCAAGGTTGCTTGACGAAGAGATTCATCAAACCTTGTCGTTGCCGCCACATGAAATACTATGTCCACCTGGATAACGTAATTTAACGACCATTCAATCGACCATGCCATTCAGTTTAATTAAAATGGACGACATAATTTATTGACCCTTATCTCCAAAACTACTGAGCTTTAATTTTTGAAAAATATACAAAATGTAGGTCTTTACTTGTAAATTAAGTACAGGAATACGTATAAAAAATCCACGGTCTTAAAATAACGTCGTCCATGTCTTTTTATTTTGCGTAAGAAAGTTACAATTGCATTTTAAATTTATGTGTTTGTCTTTTATTCCGGAATTGGAAATTTGTACCACTTGAGTGAAGCAACGAGCAGCAGAGTACTGTTTTGAAACGGAACCCTCACGGCAAAAGTCCTACTATCACTTGTCCGGCGTTTTTCATTATGAAGGACTTTTCAAAATAAGAAGCAATTTCCATAATATAAATACACGTAGTAAACATGAAATTGTGATACCTAAATTTAGATTAACTAAAACCTAGTAAGTCATTTCTTATAAACGGTATCCGCTTTTATAACAATTTGCCAAAGTCTGTTACAGAACTAAGCGATGGGAAGTAGTTCAAAACCCACATCAAACGTGTCCTTATCAAAAAAGCATACTACATAATTATAAGATTAAAGACTACGTTGAAGACAAGTAAGTTTGGCAATAATTCCTTCTGCATATGTGGCTTCCCTGGTAACTCATTAACGGCATAACAACGTAAATGTCTAATAACTGCTCTCAAATCACGATGATTTTACTTTTTTTACATACTTCATTGACATAATCTTTTCATTATTTGACATTATATAATTTATACACCTACAATATTCTACATAATTTTTGTTTTTAAATCAAATTAGATTTGTTAGAGCTGTAGTCGCAATCATGTCATTTGGTTTAAATAGGTCCTTATTTTTACTATTTTGTTGATCTTTTATATAGATTATTTTCTTTTAAATTTTGTGAATGTGAGAACGTTGTAGGCTGTAGACTTGTGGACCATTTTCTATTTTACTAAGTACCTGGTACTTGTTGATATGTCTACACTGTCCTCCCATACCTATTAACACTGTAATTTGGAAACATTGTAGAAACCATTTATTTTGAAAAGAGTAACCGTGGAGTTTCTTGCCGGCTGTTCTCCGTGATAGGAAGCGACCAATTGGAACCGTGCACCTAGCTTCTGACGTTTCATAAGTGCCCTTGTAGATTTATGTGAAATAAAATATTTTGAATTTTGAATTTTTTTTTTTTTGAAGCGTCATTTATAGACGTTAAGGAACTTAACTCGCTACTTAGCTAATGCAAATGTGAATCAGCCATTTGGGTATGAAAGTTTCTGCCTTTATTATTTCACGCAGGCTTAACATTTATTATTTCAATTAGTAGCTATTGTAGAGACCAACCGTATAAACGTTGTGAAAGAATACTCTCTTTTTTCAATAGAGCTTTTTGATAAAATTAAATGGTATCTGAGTATATTGCGAGAATATCTTAGGTAAAGTGCGCGCAAGTGTGCGCGTGGCTGAATGTAGAACTAATCGTATGTCGTTTATATTAGGTCAAATTAAGTATAGAATTATTTAGTTAAATAATATTAATTTATGATTAATAATATTAAGATTAATATTATTTTAGTATATAATATGGCTTTAATTAAATATTTTAAATAATGCAGTATATAATTCAGCACGCCACCAGTCACGCGCTACTTATCTTGCTTTACTTAGTTGGTTATGCCTATCACCATTGGCAGCCTTGTTCCACCCACTGCTGAGTATTAATAGGCTGCTTCCCTTTGGTGCTATGCTTACCGAGTCATTGATATTCCCATGGCGAATATAAGTGGCAAATAATTAACTGATCCTGCGATAACTTATTGACCTTCTAATTGATGTGCAAATTGTACATTTTTTTAATAAATGAACCTCTTAATACTTTATGCGCTTTGCTACATCCAAGTTGGTCACAGTTACTTGGCTATTTAGTATTTTTAGGACCCTAAAATAGGAATTAATTTAGGTTCACAAAAAGATGCACAATCATTATATTAGATAGGTATTCAATAATATTTTTAGGTGCTCAAAATGGGAATTATAGAGGTTTAAATAATGTCAAAATCAAATTATTAAAATTCATATTTCAGAGCATACCTGTTCTGTAATAGCGTTCCAGTCTTTTTCACTTAACCCAAGTCTAAGCTCTGCCACATCTCCTGATACAGGCACGAGTTTTTCTGCGAAATCTGGTTGTTGTTCTCGCAACAAATCATACACCTGGAAACAATAGGTAAAATATTCCAATACTGAAATTATTCCAATAAGCAAGGATTTATCTGTGACTTGGGTCAGGCATTTTAATGCATTTAACAGAACAATCTTGCAAAGAAATTTCTCATTTGTTGTAAATAAGCAAGACTTTTCAACTAGAAGTAGTGTTTATGAAAACGAAAAAAGATCTTAAAAGTCTAGCCTAGCCTTAAAGTTAGGTTCGGCAGGCTTCGGGGTACTATTCTAAAGCCCCATTCACACGGTGCAAGTTTCTGAAACGTTCTAGAGCAGTTATCGCATGCCTTATAGCACATTCAATTATGTACACTCAAGAATCGCACACAGATGTTTACACTCGTGTAATTTCTATACAATGGCATACAATAATTTGAAAACAAGTTTTGCCATGCAATAATTGAATGCTGCTTCTGTTGACATTGAGGCAACTATTGCAAGGCGATTATTATATTCAAGTTTTGCCTCGTCCAAACTTGACCAGTACGTGCTTGTACTATTTTGTGACGCGTTGATTCAAGTATTGCCTGTATTTGCGCAGCCAAAATAAATACTTCATTCAATATTATTGTACGCCTTCTCCAGAATTATTTTAACTTGCTTCGTTCATGTTTCCAGGCACTTCCCAACATCCGATAGAGCTGAAACTTGACATACATAATGAAACTGCGATGACATTGAAATTAGTTGTACCATGGAGTTGTCAGATGATACGACCAGAACATGACCAAAAGAACTCTTCAACTAAACAAGACAGCCACGTCGTGTTTTATCTCATTGGATTTTTTTGACAAATATTTTAGCCGGAATAGCCATAGGAATTGCTCAACTATGCAAGACAGCCCCGTTGTGATTGGGTTTTGGATTAATTGTGTAGAATAGAACCTTGCCTAGCCTTGGTTGAAGTTCAGAGTATGATGGTAGAGCCGAAAGGTGGCCGCAGAAAGTTCTCAAATAAACAAGATAACTTCGTCATGTTTGGGCTCATTAGATTTGTTTTAAGAAGTACTTTAGCACTGAATCGCATCTTGGGTCCTATTAGTGGAGTTGAAAGATGGCCATAGAAATTGAAAAGTTTTTATTTAGTACTTTTTAGTTCAATAGCTCATATTTGAAAACGATTTTGTACTTATATTTTTTTTAAAAATACATTTAAAAATCTTTGTGCTTGTTGTTTACACCAATACCTGTTTTGTTTTTGGTACTTCAATTGAATAGTATGTCACAGGTAATAAACTTGCGCCACGTAAATGGGGCTTTAGCTCCTTTATAAATTGTTTTTCATATTTTTAGATTAACTGGAAGACAAAGAAACCTTTAAAACAAAAATTACTGAGAAATATTTACAACTTACGGGATCCTGTAACATTTCAATCAGTCTCTGTTCCACGGATTTGCCTTTTTTACTTCTTAGCAAAATAAATATTTTGGATACTTTAGTCGCTCTGTAAAAAAAGAATAACTAAATTATTTAAAAAAGATTTTTACTGTTTTCCCGGTAGGGTTCGGCAGAGGTGTACCTACATATTACCAACACTCATATTTCGCCAGTTATGTTTTTTACACAATAAATGTTTTGTTTTATGAGTATTACTGGCTGGATGGCAAAGTGTCAAGTATAGCTACCGCTATGTGTAGCGGTAACTATTATTAAAATTCTGGAGTGGCAACCGCGTACCGGAACGCGCAGCGATGGAAGGCCTTCTACAAGGTGGACAAATGACTTGCTAAATGTCGTTGGAGTCCATTGGACATGAGAGACCCAGGACCGGTCGAGTGTCCAGCAGTGGACATCTTTCGGCTGAAACGATGATAATGATTAGTATTATGTCTATATTTACCTGAACAGTTTCTCAATGAGCTGCTTGCCGAGAAAGCCAGAACCGCCTGTTAGAAACACAGTGGCGCCGCTGTAGAACTGCTGCACGGCAGAGGTTCCACGTGCCATCACTTCATTCACCGGCTTCATACGGGCAATTAACTTTGCCTCATATTCCTGGGCTGGATCCATTGTTTCAACTGCCATCGTGAGTCAGGAATTCTGGTGTGGAAAATTTGTTGTTTATTGAAACTTATTTAATAGTTGGTCACTCGTAGACTTCTTTTTCTTCTTTTGACATCTTTGACAGTCATTACGGGTAATCAAAAACCTAAAAGTCTGACAACCATTCCTACTTAAGGGGCACCGTGTTGCCCAGTAACTGGGTTGTGGTGGTCAGACATGCAGCCTTTCCATCTTAAATACTGGTATTCAGCTGCATCTGGTTACACTAGAAGCCGACCCCAACATAGTTGGGAAAAGGCTATTCAGATTGATTTTGAAATATTTAGAATTAAAAAATAATCTGTCTGATTATTATGCATCATTAAGGAACACTTGGATATTAAATCATGCATATATATTTTTTTAAATACATGTAAATAAAACTTACCCAGTCAAAAATAAGATAAAATATTATTTCTATGATTTATGTTTTAAATTTAATTACTGGTAAAAGCAAAAAACGTCCATTAATCAAATCAGAACAAGCAAATTGCTTCTGGTATCCTAATGATTTCAGAATTTATACTTTTTGTCAAACACGTAATTCGCAACAGTTTAGTTTATTCTGCAATATTTGTGTAGGTACTATATATTTTTTTTTTAAAGGGCTTTATCAGTTTTTCCATATTGGATTGTATAAAATTTAGTCATATTTTATATTTGTACGTCTATATTTTTCTTATGGTTTGAGATAACGTTCGAATACCGAATAACTGATTTTGCGAGTTTGTTTCCTGCCATAATTCTGACATCTGACACAACATACAATTATTGTGTTACAAAATATTATATTTAGGAAATTTTATTTGATTTTAATTCGCAAGCGTGTTGAAAATCATCGTCGTTATTACACGTGAGATTTTTCATTGCCCAAATGCATCAAAATGTGGGTACTATTTCTAAACTGGTTTGTTGCTATTCAACTTACAGCATCGTTATCGTGAAAAAGTTAAGGGTGTCGTTTATTTAATAAGTTCTCATAATTTTTCAGATTAACCCAAAACAACTTGTGAACCAGGAATTAAACGTTCAGTTTCACCATTTACTCTGTGTAAATTCTCTAACAAGCGGAATAATAAATATGTATTTGTCATTGTCTCTTTGTTGATAAGCCCATTTGTAACGGATACCAATACGCCTATTTTAATAAATTCCTGACCTATCGAACTATTTTATTTTTTCAATTTCACGTTTATATGTGAACAATGCGAAATTATAATGCAAAATCCCGAATTTTAAACATTTATGTTAATCTTATTCTGGACTATAATTTTAATTTTTTTTTTGTTCTTTCATATATTTAAAATGTAAATGATATGAATATGAATGAAATAAAAGAAATTTTTATTTTATGGTTCCCTCATAATAACACAGCACAAAGTCAATTTAACACTTAATAGAGACGTGTCTGTTGTAGGTAAAACCTATATTACAGATCATCAGGCTTATCCTCCATCGGACAACTCACTTATGACCTATGACTGTATTAAATAAACATACAAGTTTTAAGTAGATAATAAAACACTATTATAAATAAATAATAACAAAAGAGGAATAAAATGGAAAATTAAAAACTAAGGTTATACAATTCAAGTGGCAAAAGTGGCTTATAATTTATATATTTATATTAAATGTGGTATATTAAATTAAGGCTATATTGATTTCGGGACGAGTAGATGTGGGTGTGTGTTGGTAGGAGTAAGATTGTAGGTGATGGTGTGATGGGTACGTGTGTGTTAATTGTTTATAGTTCCATGCTAGCAAACGTTACCTTAACGATTTTAATAAGGGTTTGTTGCATTGTAATCAATGCCTTGAATCCACACAGAAGTTTCAAAAAATGAACTAATACCTCAATTTGGTGTTGGAAATTTTGTCGATTAGCCATTGTGACTCCCAAATATTTTATGGTGTTCGTTTTTGATAAATGCGGACAATAACATCAATTGTTGGATGGTAAGTTGATAGAAGTTATATTTACTTAGGTAATATTATTGCAAACACTTACTTAATGAGAGATCATATTTTAAGTTTACAAATTATAAGGTTACAATAAAGAGATAAGTTTTACTTATATCACAATTTGAAACAATTTATAGATTCATTCATGTATATTTTATAATTTATTCATTGTGTATTTAGTAGTAATGTTAATAATGTAAATAGTCTTCTTGTACACGTGTATATATTTATTTATTATAATTATAGTCTTTCATTTAAGTTTTCATTCACATCATAATGGCTTTGTTTAATAGAAATAATTTTAATTTATTAATAAAGATGTTGTATTTATTTATATTTCTTATTTCTTCCGGTAACTTATTATATATTTTTATCGACATGACATAGGTACTTGAGGAGTGCATTTTCAATCGGGATGTAGGTATGTTTTAATCTAGTTTTATGTCTTAAAGTAATTTTAGTTTGTATGTCTTCTCTTTTTGTATAGAATTTCGGGTACCTACGTACAAATTTACAGATTTCAAAGATGTAGAGGCTCCCAAGGATGTAATAATTAATAGAAGGACGCAAAGTATACATATATAAACCTGTGAGTAACCCTTACGTTAACGTTACAGGTACTTGGTCAGTCATTACTCACACGATACCTCACATCTGCACTCGGATTACTTAGAGCAATAATTCCATAAGTGACGCATTGCGTCGGCATCACGCTCTTTTGGAGACATGGTTCCTAACAGTTCTTCGGTCCGGATCTCAAGAGAAACAGTGGCCTTACCCAATAGCCAATGGTAGGGAAATGGTCATAGTGTCCCATCAAAGGGCCACAGGCGAGGTGCCATGCTGACGGTGTAAGTGAGTGTTGATCAGTTCGTTGACCAACGTCAACCTGATCGAGCACCCGATGTCGCACTGTAAACCAGCCTTGCGCCCCTATATCTCTCTGGTAGTCCTAACGTTCGAACTTTTTTATCGTGAGACTCGCAAATGCAGGCTCCATGGAAAGTGGGACCCAGAGAGATGAATTTTAACGACAATTTAACTTGAATTATATAAGGCCATTGAAAAAAACCAACACCGAAGTGGAGGCGAAAGTCAATGAGACTCTGAAGGGAGGTGCTTCCACTTCTCTTGCTAACGCTAACGCCGTGGGTGCCAGTGCGGGCGCCGGTCCGGCTGTGGCAAAACAGCACAGCTAAGACCAAAACCAAAAAGTTCCTTAACAAACAAAGGAAGTCGGCGCTGATTGGGACTAGTACCGACCGTTCTAAAACTCAAGCAAAGACTACGGCGACGACTTATTCCACTGCCGGTCCGATCCTTTCCACACAAATCCCGGCGCTGGGTAACACCGGTATCGAGGATCCTACCAAACACCCACCCACTCCTGTGGCTCCTCTAGCCTCCATCAGACGGCCGTCACCTATCATACGGAGGCGGCCGGCAGCACCGAGGACGTGTTCTCACGTATCTGGCAAATAATGCATAAACGCAAGGGCAAGGGTAAATGTACTCAAAAAGAAAAAGCCCGTTGCCCTTGCGCTGACCTTTCAGGTCCACCAGCTGCCTCAGAAAAGGGCAAACAGAAGGACAGAGTGACGAAGAAGGAGCGTCGCCAGGCTCGCATAATGGCAGGAAAGAGCTCTGGGAACAAACAGGTGACAAGCGGCCAGCTTAACTTTTCTGCCGGAAAGCGGTCGCTAGAGCCACTAGGTAGGCCGGCACTAGCCAACCAGCGCCCAGTCAACCGCCAACCGGTACTCCTGAGAGGCTGGCTGTAGAGACCACCACAACATAGCGACCCGATTGGAAGGATCAGGCTGCGGCCAAGCGTACTTCCAACGAGACTTTGACACCTCCGGGAGAACATAAGCGGCTGCGTCTTGATCAATCCAAATTGGTCGCCCAACGAAGATACGCCCAAGCTGCCAGCACTACCGTTGACGTCTCGCTGCTATCTAAAAGCAGATCATTCTTGAAGCCTGCTCCCCCAAGCAAGATACTCCAGGGTCGACCTTCAACGAAAAACCGCTGTTCACCGGGGGTGTTCTAAAATTGTGGTGCGGTAACGACCACACCTTAGCCTGGCTAAGGAAAACAGTCTCCGACCTATCTCTCCCAACAAGCATCTCGTTAGTCGTCAAGAGTCAGTCGGAGACCCAGAAACGAGCACGATGTGGTGTCGTGATCCCAGACGAGCAGAGGGTCTTTCCAGAGCCGACCAAATATTGGACACGTTCTGTCTTACCAAAACCTCTGGGTCGACATAAAGAGGTAGGTCCTTCTACATGCCGACCAACAAGCAGCGGCATGGTTCATGGTGGTCGGTGTTCCTGTTGACCAAATTCCGACCCTGATGGAGGCCGGGCGCCGTATCTCAATAGGTTTGGTCGCGGTGTTTGTAAAGTTTCAAGGTCAGAACGGCAGGTTCATCGACGTTCCTTAAGGATGGGACCCAGCCACGGGATCCATTTGCGAGGCGCTGACGCAGCTGCCGCCTGCAGGAGAGTCTACTCCCTCACTTAACAATCCGGAAACATCCGTGGCTAAGCCTGCTGTAGCAAAGCCGGCCACCTCTGCTGCCGCCACCGTGGGCGCCGTCCCTTCATTGGGCGAGGAGCTGGACGACATGATTTTGTCTTTGGCTTCGGGCCAGGGAGGGGACGGTTTCGACGAGGGTGACCTATTTGCCAGGCTTAGGCTTGAGGGGGACGAAGGTTCGACGAGCGATGGCGTGCCTTTCGTTGGCCTGTAAAGTTCTCCAAGCAAACCACAGTCAGACCGCGACGGCTCAGCTTCGCAAGTGGCTGGAGGTTCAACACACGGCCATTGCCTTGATCTAGGAGCCGTGGATTAGGGCGGGCCGCATACAAGGACTCTCCAATCTTGGCGGTAAGCTCCTGGTCACCACAGACCATGATCATCCCAGATCATGCATCTATGTCACAAGTAACCTTAAAACACAGCTCTTTACTGAATCCTGTTGCATAGATGCAGCAAACTTGCTAATACAGCGTGACAACACCACGGATATGGTGATCGTTTTCGCCTCGGCCTACATGCCCAAAGCGGAGGCGCCGCCTCCCCATGGACTCGCCCGTCTCGTGAGCCATTGCGAGAGATGCGGGTTTGAGGTTGTTGTCGGGGCCGACGCCAATGTTCACCACCAGCTGTGGGGTATAGACACGCAAAACGAGAGTGGTAAAAACTTGGTTGACTCTCGACTTACCTATCCCTACTAAACATTGGCTCTGAAACAACATTCGTAACCAGGCAAAGCCGCACAATCATAGATCTTACTCTGGCAACAGAGGGCGCAATGGAAATTACCACTGGGTGGCAAGTGTCTATGGAGGCCTACTGCTCCGATCACAGGTGGATCCGCTTCGACATTCAGGTCTGTGTCCCACCGATACCATCAAGGCGTTATCCGCGTAAAACGGATCGTGTCACCTACACACGCAGCCTTGAATCTAGGCTTGCAACGCTAAGCGATCCATTGACATTTGCGGACACCTGTTCTCGAGGTGGCCCTGTAAATTTGTGCAAGGCCACCTCGAGTCCCAACTGCCGGATCCTGTCAACGATTGTCGCAACCCGCGTGTCGCTAAATCAGCCGCCGCCTGGTACGACTTCCCCTGCGCCAGGACCAATGTGTCGTCAGCGTAACAAACGACGCTGACGCCGCTAGGGAGGTTGGCGCGCAGGACCTAGTCGTATCCGATGTCCCACAGATGCGGCCCCAGGACCGATTCCTGTGAGACAATGCACGACATCTCTTGTCGCTTCCATTCTCCCTGGCGACCGGGGTAGATGATAGCCCTGTCTGTCAGATAGGCCTCGACCACACGACAGAGGTAGGTCGGCATCCGGTGATACCGGAGTGCCTCCCTTATGCAACTCCAGGGCAGGGTATTGAAGGCATTGGTGATGTCTATAGACACCGCCAAGATGACCCCACCCCGGGCCACAGCATCAACCGCCGTGAGGGCCCGCACGCACATAATGGCGTCCACCGCAGAGCGCCCCCTGCGGAAACCAAACTGGCTCTCCGCCAAATCTGGCCCAATCCGCACCAGCTGCCCGACGAGGCGGTTGACTCTTTCAAAAAGCTTGCTCCACAGAACCATGTTTGTCTTCACTTTAGTTCTGCGTTCAAGGTGATTTTAAATGTAGGGAATCCAAAAGCTTAGCAAGGGTCGATAAAATCGAATCGGTAGTTCGAAACGATGTCATAATTTTTTTATTTGTGGTTGGGAATAACCGCGTTATTTAAATCTTCATTGCCAGGTGTTAACTTTGTTTATGTACTACATATGCGATGAACACTATTTTATTTACATATAGGTAGATAAACTTTTATAGTTTTGGAATTAAGTACCAATCCCAGAAAATTATAATGACTGATTAGATTTTCTTAGACATAATATCACGCTTTGTTTTCCCGAAGGGTTAGGCAGAGGTATACCCATAGTACACCTACATTTCGCCAGTTATGTTTAAGTCCCATGTATTAGGGGGCGAGCCTGTTGCCACCATCGGGCACAAATTCCAGACTTCAGATTCAGATTTTCTAATTGTTTAATAATACCGAATAACACAGGCATAATTATTATGTTGTGTGTGTTACGTTTAAGACATACACAATATGACATAACGCCAGTATTCCCCCAAAAGTTGGGCAGAAGTTCATCTAATAGTATCCCCGTAAATCATTTTGCTATAGCTAATTCACTAAACGATGAAACAATCCATTAATAGAAAGAAAGAAAGAAAAATCGTTTATTTGCGGCAAACATGACGCAAAGAAAGATTAAAAAAAATATGTAAATAACAAATCGGGGGAAAATATGCGATAATTAGGCGATGCTTGAACAATTCTTTCATGTTGCCCATACCTACATTCGTTCATTTAAAAAAACTTTTTACAAAAAAAAAAAATGCAATTGTTTTTTTTTTATTTGTAAAAAAAAATATTTTCACTTTTTAGTTGTGGTATTTACCCCACACAAATTCGAATACTACCTGCTATGTAAATAACAGTGACAGGAACGTAACATATCATCCACATACTAAGTGGGAAAAATTCGTATTATTGAAGCTAACTCAAAAACTACCCAATCAAAGTTATAAAAAATTATATGGGACCACCTCTGAAGTATGACCTACCAAAAAAAAAAAAAAATCGTTAAAATCAATTCATAATTGGCGGAGTAATCGCGTAACAAACATACAAAAAAAAAACAAATTTGAATTATGAACCTCCTCCTTTTGGAAGTCGGTTAAAAACAAGCGTGTCGGCTTTTCTGAAGTATATTAGCCAAACACGTTGAAGAATGCGTGATAAACGAGAAAAATTTAAGGTGCGAGCGAAAACCCTGTCTACCCTCGTTCTTAGTTTTTACACATGAAATAAAATGTTATTTACATAAATTTTCTTGTATTTTACACGTTACAATAATAGGATATTTACCTTCATTGTCTAGTATTTTTACACATAATGATGATAGTAAATATGATAATTACCTAGGTACTTTGTCTAGTAATTTGGAATACAGCAGTATTGTTATTTAAGTAGGACTAAATGCGCAATAAGTTCGTCAGATAATGTTATGGAAACTAATACAATTGAAATGCAAAACTGATAAAATGTGTAGCATGTTGGGTAGGTAGGTACGAGTATATAATGTAATCCTACAATGTAGAAGTTTTCTAAGTAAAAGTAAACATTTATGATCCCTGCTTACACGGGTAGGTGTAAAACTGTCGGTTTTCCTTTTAAAATAATTATTAATTTTAAAAAACCGTCTAATTGCGTATCGCATCACGCACAATGATGGATTTCGTAGTTGAGATGAATAATAATTTATCCCAAGGACAAACTAAACATTGTTGTTGATTAACATGTTCTCACATACAAATCAAACGGCAAATGTAAGTTTGTACGCACAATATTGGGAGATTTATCATGTTATTTTAAGACCATAGGGTTTTTCTGTAATCTACAAGTAGGTATAGAACTATTTTCTGTTTTTTTTTTTAATTTTTTTGGCTCAGTCGTTTCGGAGATAGGTATGCATGATGATATATAGTAATGGTAGGTAAATTTTCATCTATTTTCTTTAATATCTTTAAAAGTGTTTATTTTAAAATTATAAAAAAGCATATTTTAAATTTTCACAATAAGCCCTTTTATTTGTTAAGTCACATACCTAGTACAGTTTGCAAAACTTATTTTTATTATTTTTCGTTTTACCACTGAAAAGTGACCTCCATATTCAAAAATCATTTATTTTCGTTACACAAAAATTTTAATAAGTGTACTTCAACTTAATTGTTCCATTCGATTTGGAGCAAAAAATAGACAGACACCATGAGATAAGGGTTCCGTTTTTTAACCGACTTCCAAAAACGAGGAGGTTATATGTTCGGAGTTAGCTACAAAATACGTATTTTTTTTCCCACTTAGTATGTAGATGATATGATAAGTTCCTGACAATGGTAGTAGGTAGTGGTATTTGAATGTGTGTGGGGTAGGTACCACAGCTAAAAAGTGAAAAATAAAAACTTTTTACAAAAAAAAAACTACCGACTTCCAAAAAAAAACACTACAAAGTGAAAAATAACTTTAATTTCGGAAGTCGGTGGCAAAAAACGAAAACACAAAACCCAAGATACCGACTTCCGAAATTAAAGTTATTTTTCACTTTGTAGTGTTTTTTTTTGGAAGTCGGTAGTTTTTTTTTTTGTAAAAAGTTTTTTTTCTTTTGAGGTACGGAACAACAAAAATTAAGTAAATGAAATTAAGCGCAGATGCCACAAGATGTTCTGATTGAGCAATTTCCATTATTATAAGAACGAATGTTCACATTTTAATCTCAGTCACAATCTGTCAAAAATAAACCAAATTTTCCAACATTTTTGAAAAGTTTTTGACTATATTAGGTATCGCTGAAATGAGATTGTGACTAGATTCAGAACGTTTTTAATTTCAGAAATTGGTTTTCTGTTTTTCGAATGTTCATTAGTACTCGCAAAAGGTTAAATAACTGAAAACTGCATCAAAATCGGACTAGTAGTTTTGGAGAAAAATGGCGACATGGATTTGCACAAACATCCTCTCACCCCAAATGCATATACCGTCTCCATTCCGACGTGGGTAATTATTTGCCATAATGTCAACCAGCACACGCCAATATACTAACAAATACAATGAAAGTATACCCAACAAAAATAAAAATGTAAACAAAACAATGATGGCCAATAGTGTTTCTTACTCAATTTATGGTAAAGGCCCATCTTTTGTACTTGACCAGGCATGTTCTAGTGCTATGGCTTGCTTAAAAATAGCCTACAATAGTATGAAAAGAGGGGACTGTGATGCTGCCCGTTGGAGGTTGTACTCGTAAGTAACACATATTATATTCACCCGGTTCATCCTTGAACTTGAAGATATAGGTGGTGTACCTGTGTCAAATCGTAAAGGTACTTTGATATAATTACTTTAATTACGCTTTACCTACTATTTCTTTGGCAGAGCTGGTCAAGTATGCACGTATAGAAAACCAAGAGTTTCGATAAAAACCGGCCAAGTGCGTGTCGGACCACGCACAATGAAGGGTTCCGTAGTTGGGATGAATTTATCCCAAAAACAAACTTAACTTTGTAGTTGATAAACATGTTCTCCCATACGAAATGTATGGAAAAACATGTTTTTGCAACTACAAAGTTAAGTTGGTCAATTATTACTCGTTAATTTGTAGTCTTCTTAGCTGTGAAACCCCACGTCATGGGATAAAAAAAAAACATCACCACTTTACGTGTGTACCCTAAAAAAAAATGTTTTTCATAATTTTGTTTTACCACTTTGTTGGCGTAATTAATATGTATACCTATGCCAAATTACAGCTTTCTAGTACTAAGGGTCTCGGAGCTAGACCGCGGACAGACAGACAGACAGACGAAAGACGGACATGACGAAACTATAAGGGTTCCTTGTTTACTACGGAACCCTAAAAATGGGGATACGTAAGGGCTGAAGCCATCAATCTACTCTTTTTGCAAAAGGCTAAAGATGTCAAAAAGTAAAATTATGAATGTGACATAACTTCGGGTTATGGGTTCGGGTTTAAAATGTTAAATTTGCTTTTAAGCTATTGCATAGCTTTTATCGCGGGCTTTGAGTGCGGCGACCGAATCAAGAAATTCCGTAACGTAACGAAAATAAAACCTAACACCCCCCACTCCGCCTACCATGTAATGACGGTTCCCATGACAACGTGATGTTGACGTGATGTTGTCATGGGAACGTAATTTTTGTTTTATGTCATCACGTCATCATCCCAAGTGTAGCGTTGACAAATAGGAAGTATGGAGGTTACAAATGCTATGCAATAGCTTTGCCGCGGCAGTCCCCGAGTGGCACACGTTTTTTTTATTTGTTCAAAGGATTTACACGGAGATTTATCATCACATCAAACGGAAATACTTCAAAAGGCCTGATGCAAATTTCTTGGCAATTCGCAACTCCTGAAGATTTGAAACAATTTTTGGAATTTTTCTATGCAGAAGTTAAAGTATCTCCATCTGAAGTTGAATATATGGAAGCTTTTGGGTTAGGTAAATATTCTGTTATTATCGAAAACGTCTCTTGTATGTATGTGAAGGTGAGTAAAAACTTGAGCATTTACTTGTAACAGAACATCGAGCATTCGCCATTTTAAAATTATCGAACCGCAATTCGAAAACGACGCTCGATGTTTTGTAACCAACTGATTTTAACAAAACCGGCCAAGTGCGTGTCGGACTACGCACAATGAAGGGTTCCGTAGTTGGGATGAATTTATCCCAAGAACAAACTTAACTTTGTAGTTGAAAAACATGTTCTCCCATACAAACCGCAAATGTAAGTTGGTCGATTATTACTCGTTAACTTGTAAAGCCTACTCAGCTGTGATAGATTTCCTTTTAATTTCGTAATATTATATGCTACTGCCGTGAATTTTTTCACATACCCAAAACCAACCGTCAAACTTGCAGGGGGGGGGACACTTAACTCTAACAAAAATTTGCACTTTAAAGCTTAATATTTCAAAAACGGATCCCTAAATCCAAAAATGGTCTGGACAAACTCACAATATTTTTGAACGACCTTTCCAACGACATCCCACACTATAGGATTATTGAGAGAAAAAAAATCATGCTCACTTTACGTCTAGGGGAGGTACCTGAAAAAAAAAAATTTTATGATTTTATTTTACCACTTTGTCGGCGTGATTTATATGTATACCCATGCTAAATTACAGCTTTCTAGTACGAAGCGTCTCTGAGCTAAGCTGCGGACAGACAGACAGACAGACAGACGGACATGACGAAACTATAAGGGTTCCTTGTTTACTACGGAACCGTAAAAACCAACGAGCGTATTGGTGTAACATTTTATCGAGCAAAGGCATGAGCGTGGGCGACGCCGAGGGCAGGTCGTTACAATGAACGTATGCAAGGTAGAAAGAAATGTTACAGGTCACTCGCCGTGAGCATTACGTCGACCGCAGCGTCGAGCATACGATACGGAGGAACGTTACATTACATGGAAATGATTTTTTAACCGACTTCCAAAAAGGATGTATGTTCGATGTAGGTTATATGTTCGACGCGTATGTTTGTTTTTTTTTTTTTATGTATTTCCACCGATTTCTCCGTCATTTGTGGACCGATTTTGAAAATTATTTTTTTGTTTGAAAGGGTATGCTCCCAAATTGGTCCCATATAAATTTTATTAACTTTGCTTGGGTAGTTTTTGAGTTAGCTACAAAATACGTATTTTTTTCCCACTTAGTATGTAGATGATATAATAAGTTCCTGTCACTGGTAGCAGGTAGTGGTATTCGAATGTGTGTGGGGTAGGTACCACAACTAAAAAGTGAAAAATAAAAACTTTTTACAAAAAAAAAACAACCGACTTCCAAAAAAAAATCACTACGAAGTGAAAAATAACTTTAATTTCGGAAGTCGGTGGCAAAAAACGAAAACACAAAACCCAAGACACCGACTTCCGAAATTAAAGTTATTTTTCACTTTGTAGTGTTTTTTTTAAATTGTGCTTTTGCTTGTATTGTACAATTCGTAAGAAAATACTATACAAAATGCTCTAGTAAGTAGGTACTCACTCACATTTATGTTACGTCTACACATAATGTTTAGAATTAATACCTACGTTAAGTAACTCTTGCATAGTAATTCATAGTCTCTTCTTGTATAGTCAACAACGAAAACCGGTTGACATTTAAGTTTCTTAAAAGTTTAATTAAAAATAAAAGATGGACAAAAAAATTAAAATAACAAACAGTAATTCTTGACTAGGTAAATGAAATACCGAAAATCAGAGACCCTGACGCTGTGAACGGTGTACTAGGTTATGCGATTAGGTTTCATAATTTCCTTTCCAAGGATCATAAAAAATACACAGAAAGTGAATATTTATAATGATATATTGTCCAGGTTTTGCTGAAGCAATGGTAACGAGTGCAATGCGATGCGATGTGTGGTGCGACGAGTGTGAGTATGGCAATCGAAAACTTTTTCAGAAAATCTAGACCAATCAAAGTTGGTTCTATTAAATCCAACATGGGGAATACTGAAGCTGCTAACGGTACATGTTCATTAATGTGGGAATGAATGCGGAAGTAATAAAGGGAACGGAACGTAAGTGAAGGACTGAGTGAGTGAGAGAACGAGGGAGTGTGAATGAACCAATATGGCTACGGGTGTGAGACGATAGTCAGTAGAAAAACGGTGTATTTTTAAAAGGAGAGAAAATAAACGTTTGTCGTAGCATCAACTCAATTTCTTTTATTGGTACTCGAATCCCCAACACTACAAATTTTGGGGGCTCGTCCGGGATCGAGTCCAATAAAAAGTCAAACGAGTACGACCACGTGCGAATCGGCAAACGCCTACTACACGAAGAAACGATGCCAATGGACGACAAACAGACGGCGGCGATAAGTTTTGGGCTCTCAGACGGGCTACACGGCATAGCAAAATTCAGCGGCGACGACAAAACATACTCGTCAAGCAAATGGGCGCAAGATTTAGAAGACAACGCAGAAGTTTTCCAATGGACGCCTCAGCAGACTCTGATTATAGCACGAAGAACGCTTGCAGGAACGGCGGCACTATGGCTGCGGTCAGAGAAAACTTTCAAATCGTACGATGAACTTAAAGCGGCCCTCGTCAGAGAATTTCCCGATTCTGTTAATATAAAAGAAATGCATGAACTGATGTCTAGCAGGAAAAAGCAGAAGGACGAAACATATTTTCAATACATGTTATCAATGAAGGAATTAGCTAGGCGAGCGAAATTTCCAGACTATATTGCAATCCAGTACATCGTGGATGGAATCGAAGACTACGAATGTAATAAAGTAATATTATACGGAGTGACGACGTTCCCGGCGTTAAAGGAAAAATTAGCGATTTATGAAAAAATGAAAGCGAAAGCGGGCGAGCGTGCAAAACGGAGCGAGCGACCGAAAAATGAAGCATCATCATCATCGGCGGCGGCTACCCAAAGGCGGTGTTATAGCTGTGGAAGTGTCGGTCATGAAGCAGGTGCATGTCAAAATGGTGTAAAGTGTTTTGGTTGCAACCAGTATGGACATATTCGTCAACAATGTACGACCTCGGATCCGGTGAAAAACAAAGTTCTTAAAGCCAAAGATGGCGGCGGTGGCAGAAGCTGGCGCAAGTGGCGCTAGTGTCGCAACAAGCGGAAGCGGAGGTCAGAAATCGACGGCCATGTTCGGAACGATGAACGAGAAGGACGATCAGCCAAGGACATTCACAGATGACTGGACCGAAGTGAACCAAATGATGACAATGACAGCCGTCAAGTTGACATTGGAAGAAGACGTCAAGCGAAAAATAAACAAAGACAATCTGTGTTGCATAAAAAAACCGCTTAAAAGTGTAAAAATAAATAAATTCGTTGTAAATGCGCTAATAGACTCGGGTAGTGATGTAAATTTGTTATCAGTATCATTAGTGTCGAAGTTACACGCGGGAATTGCTAACGATGACCTAACTTTGTCTGGTTTAGGTCAGTGTAAAATCCAATCGAAGGGTAAAACTTCTGTCGAACTTCAAATCGACGATCAGAGTTATAATAACGTAGTTTTTCACGTAGTTCCTCAGGAAGTTATGCCCTATGAAGTGATTATCGGCCAAGAGTTTTTGAACTGTGTTAAGGTATTTATGAATGAAGGAAACATTACATTGTTGCCTGAAGGGTGTGAATGGGATTTAACTAAAATAAATTATTTTGCAGGGTGTGTGGATAGTGTGGTTGATCATATACGTGATTCAGTTGTGAAGGATGAAATTATGAAGTGTGTACAGGAGTATGAACCACTGCAAACTGAGGAGCCACCTATTCAACTCAAGATTATTTTAAAGGATGACATTCCAATCAGACAGCGACCTCGACGTTTGTCAATAGTGGAGCAGCAGATAGTTGAACAACAGGTAGAGGAGTGGTTGAATAATGGAATTATACGGGTAAGTTTCTCTGAATACAGTAGTCCTGTAGTCCTGGTCAAGAAAAAAGATGGCTCCGTTCGTGTCTGTGTAGACTACCGCTTAGTAAACAAAAAGGTCATCAAGGATGAGTTTCCGTTGCCGGTGATAGATGACCTTATTGATAAGTTGCAAGGTGCAAAGGTGTTCAGCGTTTTGGATTTGAAGAATGGTTTTTTCCACCTGAGAGTCAGTGAAGAATCAATTGGTTACACTTCGTTCGTAACTCATCATGGCCAATTTGAATTTTTGCGGGCACCCTTTGGTCTATGTAATTGTCCTAAAACTTTTATGAGGTTTGTTACTATAATTTTCAGGGACCTAATAGCTCAGGGGGTGATACTTATATTTATCGATGACTTAATAATTCCAGCTGTTGATGAGTGTCAAGCGCTATCAAGACTGAAGCAAGTGTTGGAAATTGCTTCAAGGAATGGCTTACGGATAAATTGGAAAAAAGCGCACCTGTTGCAGTATGAGGTGGAGTACTTGGGACATAGAGTCAAGGACGGAGAAGTGAGGCCAAGTTGTGATAAAACTGATGCGGTGATAAGGTATCCGGAGCCAAAAAATGTAAAATCGTTGCATAGTTTTGTGGGATTAACAAGTTATTTTAGAAAATACATACAAAACTATGCAGTCATTGCCAAACCATTGACTGATCTATTGAAGAAAGATAAGGAATTTATGTTTGGTGATGAGGAGAGGATTGCTTTTCAAACACTGAAGAATAGATTGGCAAGTGGACCGGTTCTGAAAATATTTAATCCCAGGTTGAAAACTGAAGTACACACGGACGCTTCAAGTATATCACTAGCTGCAATACTCATGCAGAATCATCCAGATTCAGGGTTACACCCTGTACACTATATGAGTCGGAAGACAAACGACGCGCAAAGCAGGTATTCAAGTTATGAGCTAGAGGCATTAGCCATAATTGAAGGTATTAAAAAATTTCGACATTACTTGTATGGAATACATTTTAAAATTGTTACAGATTGCAAGGCATTTGAAATGACGTTAAAGAAAAAGGACCTGACAGCAAAGGTAGCTAGGTGGGTACTCATGCTTAGTGAGTATGATTTTGAAGTGGAGCATAGAGCTGGCACAAGGATGAAGCACACGGATGCCCTAAGCAGAATACATACAGTTGCAGTTATTACGACGTTACAGGACAGTACGAGACAAGCACAGAACAAGGACGATGGACTAAAGGCGATAAAGGAAATTTTGAAAGAAAATTCATATGAAGACTATTGGCTGGAAAATGACATTCTATACAAGGGTGAGCAGAAGCAGTTGGTGGTACCAAGATCGTTAGAAAAGGACATTATCAATAGAGTACACAGCAAGGGTCACTTTGGAAAAGCAAAAATGAGGGAAGCATTGAATAAAGATTATTTCATCAGAGATTTGAATAAGAAAATAGATGATTTTTTACTGAGCTGTATTCCATGCCTATTGGCTACAAGAAAAGAGGGTAAACAAGAAGGATATTTGCACCCTATTGAAAAGGAAAGTGTTCCATTTGATACTTTGCATTTGGATCACGTTGGACCATTGTCTGCTACTAGGAAACAGTATAATTACATCCTCACAGTTATCGACGCATTTACCAAGTTCGTATGGTTGTTCCCCACGAAAACCACTTCAAGCAGGGAGACATTGAATAAACTTCAGCTGCATCAACAGATTTTTGGGAATCCTCGTAGAATCATAACCGATAGAGGAACGGCGTTTACCAGTAACGAGTTCGAAGAATATTGTGTAGAAGAGAATATAAGCCACGTGAAGATTACCACTGGTGTACCACGTGGTAACGGACAGGTAGAGAGGGTGCATAGGATAATTATACCAGTTCTGACGAAATTATGTTTGGAAAGCCCTGCTGAATGGTATAGATACGTCAGTAGAGTACAGAGAGCATTGAACAGTACTTTCCAGAGATCCATAAACGCAACCCCTTTCGAATTATTAATGGGAACCAAAATGAAAAATAAGGAAGATATAGAAATGGTACAGTTATTACAGGATGAAAATACATTACAGTATGATGAAAATAGGGAAGAAATAAGACTACAGGCTAAGGAACAGATACTAAAGATACAGGAAGAAAACAAGAAACATTATGATAAGAGAAGGAAGGAGAGCTATAAGTACAGGGAAGGTGATATGGTTGCTATTAAAAGAACACAGTTTGGCCCTGGACTTAAGTTGAAACCCAAGTACTTAGGACCTTACAAGATAACGAAATGTAAGCGTAATGATCGTTATGAGGTGGAAAAACTGGACAGTTCTGAGGAGGGCCCTAACAAAACATCAAGTTCGGCGGACCAAATGAAGAAATGGCCTGAGCACAGTGGAACCGAGGAGTTAGAAGGCTAGCATGTGTGGTGGAAGTATGGAGAGTGTGAGTAAGATGATGATTGTGTATTGTTAGTATTAAGCTAGGTTAAGTTTAGTTAGTATAGGAATGTCTGAGGTCAGACATGAGTGCAGGACGGCCGAATGTGGGAATGAATGCGGAAGTAATAAAGGGAACGGAACGTAAGTGAAGGACTGAGTGAGTGAGAGAACGAGGGAGTGTGAATGAACCAATATGGCTACGGGTGTGAGACGATAGTCAGTAGAAAAACGGTGTATTTTTAAAAGGAGAGAAAATAAACGTTTGTCGTAGCATCAACTCAATTTCTTTTATTGGTACTCGAATCCCCAACACTACATTAATAAGGTGATAATTTATTTAATTAATCGATTAAGTCAGTTCTATTCAAAAATACATTTAAATCACAAATAGGCTAGTAAGTCTGTAACTCATTTAAATTGAAAATAATTCTAAACAGTTAGGTAATCGAATCAAAATCGACATTTACGACGAACAAAATAACATGTCAGTATTAAAATAAATAATATTGAAATTCGGTGTGGGATGCAACATGTGTCGACACCTTTGCATCATTCCATCTTCCTAGCATGGTGGGCTGTGCTGGGGCGGCTGCTGCAGGTGCGGAAAATCTCAAACCTCGAAAATATTCCAATCTTATTGGGAGTTATTTTTTTGATGTTAAAACACTACGTCTATGGGTTCCGAGTGCCCACTTGGTTGTTGGTCGATTCTTTACGTGATCGGAAGACTAGCTTATTTTTTGGCTAAAGAATCAGCCCGAAGAATTGCCAAAACTTAAATGGCAATGGGCAGGGCACATTGCTCGCAGAACGGATTGCCGATGGGGTCGAAAGGTTTTGGAGTGGCAACCACGTACCGGAAGACGTAGCGTTGGAAAGCCTTCAACAAGATGGACCGATGACCTTGTGAAGGCCGCAGGAATCTGCTGGATGCGGAAAGCACAGAATCGGTCGAAGTGGCGGTGCTTGTGGGAGGCCTATGTCGAGCAATGGACGTATTTCGGATGAAATGATGATGATGATGAAAGAATCAGCATCACCATACAACGTGGCAATACTGCCAGCCTTTTGGGCACTTTTCCTGTTGGCAGCGATGCGGACGAATTTTTTGATACCCAATGATTCTTTCCCCTTTTTTTTTTTTGTGCACACGTACTTGTTATAATTATTATTTTAAGTTCTGTTAGCATAATATATAATATGTAAATACTATGATTAAATCACTTTATTACCTTTTTTTTTAAGTGAAAACTTCTTTAGGCGCGTTGGGCATTTTTGAGATGGGACTAAATCATTGATTTCGCGACACCATGACGACACCTCATTTTTGTAAACGCGATTGTGCTATTTAAATTGTGTTACCTAGTAACTAGGTTGTGGAGGTCAGATAGGTAGTCGCTCCATGTAAAATACTGGTATTCAGCTGCATCCGGTTAGACTGGAAGCCGACCCCAACATAGTTGAGAAAAGGCTAGGCAGATGATGATGATTGTGCATATATTACGTTACTGATTGATGTTCAAATTATTTTTATTTTACTTTAAAGGTTTTGTAAACGCGATTATTCTCTTTATTTATATTACGTTACGGATCAATATTCTATGCAAGTATTTTTACTTTAAAGGTTTCGGAAGTTATATTTTTATAAATGCAACTGTGCTCTTTATTTAGATAACGTTACGGACCAATGCTCTATACAAGTATTTTTCTTCCACCAAGGCAATCTTGTTCAAGTTTTCTCTTCTGTCGGCACTCCCGGAGCGCCATGACTTTTTTTTGTTTTGAGTTACATCTCAAAACAAAAATAAAACAAATGAATTGACCTTTATATTTCAGCTATGTTTGGCGTATCAAAAAAGCGAATTGCCTTCAAATCTGTCAATCACTATAATGAACCACAGACTCGAGATCTTGCTTGCTGAAAGAGATGAAAAAGTCCAAGTGGTAACGGAGAATACGCACTTTGGCTTGGCTTGGCTTGGCTGCTCTTGCTTTAGCTTCTCTACGGGAACTAACTACCTACCACGTTCTTTATAAAGGACATCATAAACACAAGGTGAGGTTTATGATATTAAAAGAAGGTTACAAGAATCCACCAAAGCATGGAAGCACAGAGATAAACCGCCACCACCACCAACATCATTGTGTAGAAGCTAAGTGTTAGATGTGATAATAACGCAATCATCGTATGCTCGTATGCTCGAGACATCTCCTCACCTTTCATCATCATCATCATCATCATTCCAGCTGAAAGACGCGTCCACTGCTGGACATAAGCCTCACCCAAGCACAGCCACTTGAACCGGTTCTGTGCTTCTCGCATCCAGCGGATTCATGCGGCCTTCACTAGGTCATCGGTTCACTTTGTGGGGGGCCTTCCAACGCTACGTGTACCAATATGCGATCGCCACTCCAGAACCTTTCAGCCCCGCCGGCCATCTGTTCTGTGAGCAATATTGGGATGCCCACTGACAGGAATAAGTTAAGTTTGGAAATTATTCTAGCTATATCGGTTACCTTGGTTCTCCTACGGAATTGTTGAATCTGACTCGGCTGGGCGGCGTTCGGGAAGCTGCGTACTATCTTCTCGTCTCATATACCACAATGTGTCAAGACGAAAGTTTTTGACCAATGCTTGTTGCTAGTGATGACCTATGACACTGAAACGTGGTCGCTCACAATGGGTCTCATTCGACGGCTGAAAGTCACCCAAAGGGCAATGGAGAGGGCTATACTTGGAGTTTCCCAATGTGATCGAATCAGAAATGAAGAGATCCGTAGGAGAACCAAGGTAGGTCCTCATCTCTAATCATTGTAAATATTCTTCTTTTAAATTATGACGTAACCCCATTATTTTAAGGATAATAATCGATATAATTCAAGTATCCCTCGTCTTTAGTACTATATTACAGAGATGAACATTGTTCGGACAAAGCAGTTGACGAAATGAAGAGTAAACCAATAGATCCTGAACTAATTACTTTGCTTCATAATGGTGTCGATTCTCTTGTACACCAAACTAAGCTATCACTAAAATTCCTTACTTTTGGCTATGAGAATCTTAAACCTATTCTGAAAAACAAATTATATAAATTTAAAAAAAAAATGGTTGCCTGTAAAGTCGGTTTGCGGACGATAATTTTACACTGTCACAAGCGTCACAAGCCGAACGCTTAGGCCGATCGTACCTCTCTATCGCTTGTTCCGCGCTCTCGCTTGCACGCTCCGCTCAGGCGAAATGTGACACTTTTTCGTGCGTGCAGCCGTCGTTCATTGATTTACAAGACGTTATCACGTCAATAATTTTGACACAACTAAATCGAATAGGCAATTATGTAACGCGAACCGTGAAGTTTTCTTAGAAATTCTTTTGTTAGGGTCGCGTCACACTAGTCTGCACGAGGCTTTATAATTTTCAGGCCTCAAACTTTACACGTAAACACACTTTATTTTAACAGTAAAGGAGATGTCAGCACGAGACTTCATAATATCCGCTTAAGATGATGAACATACATTTATGAAAGGATTTGTAAGATCTGGTAACTATCCTCTCTTGGCTCTGAATATAAAGTGTGATACTTTCATATTTAACTAAGACATATCTTCTCATCTCGGAAGAATAAAGAAAAATCTTGCCGTCGAACCAAAAAAATAGGACAAACCTTTATGAGGTTACGAGCTTGAAATGTTTTAATCAAATATTTTCAGGTATTAACGAGGTTCCCGTAACCGCTCTCTTAGTTTTTATTTGGGAGACATTAGCAATGTACAGGGGTAAGTATTACAAAAATATATCACTTACCTTCTACCTTTCATTGTCAACTGAACATAGAAGCCGAATGATGATAATTATAATGTTGAGACTCAGGGTAGCAGTTTAAGATGGCTCCAATCAATTTGAGGTAAGTTTAAAGATGGCCTTTTCATACTCTTTCTTCAGTCTTAAACGTGGTCTTTATTTTATTTCTTTTTTTAATTCGGGCATTTAATTTTCTTGTTTAATAAAATTTCCTTTATCTTAAAAATATTATATTTATAATCTATCCATCTCTAAATTAACTAACTTAATGCCGAATATAATTATTTACCCTCAAAATGGATACTAATCCCCAAAAGAATCTTAAAGTCACTACCCCAATATCATAATCTGAAACTGTTTAATAAAACTACATATCTACAGTAATTCAGGGATAAGGAAGTAATATGAAACACCAAGATATTTGTCAGTCATTTATATTTCTTTGCCAACATCAAATTCAATATTCTACACCATACCATCACATCTCCTATTCCCCACATAATATCATAACTCATTTCACCATCAAATCAATATTCTTATATTTACCATAAAACTAATAGGTTACCTTAATTTACAGTAGACATCCAACCAATCCTATATCAATCTGTATTTTTACCGACACCGCCACTAAGCACGTCCTACCGTCATGAGCGCCCAACCCAGAAGACCATATCGAATCTCTCGGTGCTGCCAGTATAATAAATTGAAACCTAACACTCGACCATCCTGACATCGTGCATGTCCTCATGCACGCAAGTGAATTAGCATCTAAAACCTAACACTCGGCTTACAACTATTTATACGTTATTTCTAAAACTTATAAATTGAGAACCGTTCTTCTAGCCAGAATATAAAACAATGCAAATGAGAGAAAAATTATTGAAATTTCCACTAGTCGTGATATGGTGGTATGATGTAGACTAAAACTCAAAATATTTATTTCTATTAAACCATTTACAGGATCTTTAAAAATTTCAAAGGGTTGTCAGTTATTCAGAAAGTTGAAGCTAGTCGCCCATTCCAAAACGTAGGTAGATCTCTATGGAGAAGAACGGGCAAGAAACTCCAAGGATACTCTTTTAAATCAAGATATTACAAAATCCTGGGTACATTATTATTGTTGATTCTATATGTGAGAACAATGTAAAAAAAAACAATATCAAACAACTCAAAACACACGATTAAAGATAAGCGCTGGCAGTTCAGTCCGAATTGACGCCTCCCGTTCATGAACATGACGCATGGATATGCACCATTTAACTCAACCATTAGAGTGTGCATGACATACTTTCTTTCAAGTCTAACAACATCATAATAACATTATAAATGGATACATGGCACATTTACATTTCTTTATTCTGCACGGAACTTACTATAAAATGCACTAAAATTTGCTTTTATACCTTTCTACATCTAAACAATTGCAACTAGGTGGCGTGCCAAGCAACTTCCAAAATAAATTATTAAATATAATTTCAATCAAGTTTGCAATCGACTTCCATTCACTAATCTAAGGTCTATTACGCATCTTAAATAGCAATCAGCAATTATCGATACTAGCGCCAAAACAAATAAGTTACAATCTTCTAAACTAACGTGATAAGAAATTCAACTTTCAAACACATGTAACAAAATCTTTGACATGAAAAAAAACAAAGAATCCACTTTCTACTTGAAATTTACCAAATAGCTTAGCGTTGGCTACAAGATGGATAAGTGCATGAAATCAGTGTTTTATTGGACTACAAACAATATTCGACTGTTCTCAACGAGTTAAAATAAGTTTTAAAACATTAATTATTTATATTAATATAAGAAACAAAGAGTTATACGTAATATTAATGAATTTCAGACTGAAGCATTTATTTTAACTTAGATGTTTTTATGAATATATATTTTTTTTGTTTACTGTCGACATTTTTAATTTATTATTGTTTGCTAAATTCACATTCAATGAATGATTTGACTTGAAATTAATTATTAACAATCATAACTATTCATATTTGCACGCCATAGCATGTGGCAAACATGTCTAACTTGTATTTTTTTTTTTTATTATTATCCTGCACGCACGTTTTTATTATTGTACGTGTACACATGTTTGAGCAAATAAATATATATTATCTTAATAAATTTAACTTTAAAATTTACAGTACCTAACCCTGTTTCAGTGTAAAATGGCAAATAGAGTATCCAATGACCAATTAGATGAACTTTTAGAGTTTCTAGCCATCCTTACCCAATACATCAATAGAGACGCAAACATAACTAAATGAATAGTCTTTTACGCTACACACAGTTTATTCTAATGAACAAGCGACGAAGTTAAATTTAATGTAGGTACACAATTTTAGTTAAAATTCTTCTAATTATAAGACCAATTTACATTTTTCAATCAGCGAGCGACAGGCAAGCGATCAACAACACGGGAAAAGGTTATCGCAATTTGACAGCCAAATATGCTCGCCAATGGCTGTCGCTCGGCTACCAAAAACTATGCATAATACGAAATAATCGCGATCACCATACGACCACTGCACACTTCAGTTGACTGATTGTTCCCTAGAGGCAGCACTATCGCTAGTTTGCTATGGTGTGGCTATCGCTGATACATAATACGGATTTGCAATTTAAGTGCAACTATTGCGCAAATTTCGCTATCGCTAGGCTTCTGCAAGATACGTAATAAGCCCGCGGAGACTGTAATTACAGCACCGGAAGTCGGTTTCAGAAAGTGTCAACTAATTAAATAAAACATTTACAAAATAATCTGCATCCTATCAACAAGATTTAGTTACGTTAAAATCAAAAGCTAACATTCGACCTTCCTGACATCAAGTTTGTCCGTAAGCTTTATATTACAAAATAAACGTTATGTTGTTTGTTTGTTCAATCAATGTTATAGAAGACCTGAATATTTAGCGTTAAATATTACAAGCATGAGCTAACAATATTCTCAGAAAGTATGAAATTCATCAGTCAGTGACAATTTACTCTAAAAACGCTTAAAAGGTAAGATATTACATAATCGCATTTTGTTAATTTCTCAGTTTCATTAGCTCATTCAGATTTTTCAATATTAATTTACATCCGTCACTCATTGTACCGCAAGCTTCACTGATCAAGCACTCTCACCAGTCAGCCACTGCACGACTTACAATGAATGGCCTATGCTTCGACTTCGACCTAATATGTTAACATTACATTCTGTATATGCCACACATTGCACCGCAAGTTTCACTGGACAAGCACTCTCGCTTGCCAGCCACTGTACGACTTCCAATAAGTGACATAACATCCTGCACGTGCCAAACATTGCACCGCAAGCTTTACTGGTTAAGCACTCTCACTTGCCAGCCACTGTACGACTTCCAATGAATGGCCTATGAGATAAGATAAGATAAAATATTTATTTTGCAAATATGGGAAAGACAATCACATATAAGTATGTATTTTCATTTTAGCTTAACTTAAGTATCGATATTTTCCCTTAAAAGTTTCAGTTTCGTATAAATCATAACATTTGCCTTTTTTATTTTTAACACAGCATGACTTTTAACAAAATAGCATAATAATATTTAATTAACATTTTTTTCTTCACATTCAAGCAATAATTTAATCATAAAATTCATAGATTAATTGACATACATTATTTGTTACTATTTCATTATTAATCTTTATTTTTATTCTTTCGGGTCAACCGTATCATATGAAGAAACGTAAATCATAAACTTCTGATGTAACACAATTATTCTGTTTTTAAAACCTATGACCAATTACATACTCCATAATTTAGGTGTATTTCATTCATCACCTGCCTAATTAACTTAATCATTATTTTTCAGATAACCGTCTTGTATCTAAAAATATTTCATTCATAATATTCTCACTACCAAGAATTAAATTAAACAAAGCTTCTGTTGGGGTTATAATCTGGTTCTAAACTAAAACAATTCAATTCCTTGATATTATTACCATAACTAACTGTATATGTTCTAACCAATAGCTTCTTACTAACCATATTTAACAAAATACCCGATGTAATAAAAATGAGACATTTCCACTTTTCAAAAATAAATTGTCAGATTAATTAATTAATAAATGTTATTACTAAGCAACAACAATATGAATCATTTGTGTTCGAGTTAAATAAACAATAAAATAAATAGGCGTCTTTTTTTTTTTGACAAGAATTTAAATAATAATAATAAATAAATCTCTGTACTCCTGATTTGTACTAAATCATGATAATTTAACGGTATTGACCTCGAACTTGACGAATTTATGATCCCATTTTATTAAACTTGACCAAGTTGACATAGAAAGGGTACGTAGGGCATTGGTGGTCAGAAGTAATATGCTGGCCCGCAGGTTTGCGCGTTGTAGTGACCAAGTTAAAGTCACACTATTTAGAGCCTACTGTCAGACTTTTTACACGTGCAGCCTGTGGTTTAGGTATCCGCAGAGGCCGCTCAATGCCCTACGTGTCCAATATGCCCCGCTTTTGTAGTGCCTCTGGTATGTTTGCGGAGGCCAGGGTAGACGGCTTTCATGCCATCGTGCGCAAGCGGCTCGCGTCGTTATTAAGCAGAGTCCGGGGTAGCACTAACAGCATCCTTCAGGTAATTGCGGATAAACAGGATTCAAATATCCTGAAATCATTTATTCGTGTTCACATTTTGTAACGTTACTTGTAATTATTATGGACATGGTCTGAAATAAAGGATTTATTATTATTTTATTATTATGTATTGTAGGTATTTCTTATTTCAAATTATTTACTGAATTTCATCTTGACATGGTAAACTTGTATTGATTTGATTAAACATTTTAATAATATTATATTAAGGGAGTCTTTATCATAGCTTAAACTCTTTGCATGCCTTAATTGAGGTAGTTAATATAAGGACCATTTTAAACTTAACATCTGTAACTTGGACCTACTTTCTGTGCAAATAAAGAACTATTCTATTCTTTTCATAATTTATTGAAGCCTCCTTCTCATATTAAATACATAAAAATAATTATTAAGTCGCGGTGGCAATGTACGCTCTCTCGAACTATGGTGACATAACTTGTGACCGCTCTCACAAGTATAAATACATAATTATAATCATGAAGTCACGGTGATAGCAAACGCTCTCGCCAACCACGGTGACATAACTTGTGACCGCTCTCACAAGCATAAATACATAAATATAATCATAAAGTCACGATGGCAGTGAACGCTCTCACCAATCATGGCGACATAACTTGTGACCGCTCTCACAAGCATAAGTACATAAATACATATAATCATAAAGTCACGGTGGTAGCGAACGCTCTCGCCAACCGTGCTCATAACTTGTGAACGCTCTCACAAGCATAAATATATAAATATAGTCATAAAGTCACGGTGGTAGCGAACGCTCTCGCCAACCGTGCTGATAACTTGTGAACGCTCTCACAAGCATAAATACATAAGTTCAAGATTTTTCGAAATTATAATTTTGATATTCACAGAAGTATCACAAAATAACAGTTACACACATATATACATGTGTGCTACATATGTGTCATATTCACATACATATTCTCATCCTTATCGTTCCAGATATAATTAATCAAATCTCAAACCAGTCAATCTACACATTATAATTAACTAGGAATACTAATAACTTTAGACACAATAAAATTGTACATAAACTTATCCGGATTGATTTCTCCTATTTGTACTCATTAAAACTTTGTTAGTTTACCTTATGACATCTGGGAAGTACTATTAATCAAATGTAAGAAACTAACAGCAGGCAACAAGCTACTATATGCCTCTTGATGCCCGACAGGGTCCATATTGATCTTTTACTTTGTTATGTTATCTATGTAATACATATGGAACGCAAAAAAGAATTGAGTATTGATCTCGTAATACTAACTAGTTATATCAACCCAATACGAAACTCACACTCAGATCCAACAACAGCTTTATCATGTGTATCGAATTGTATAACTGAATCCCAAGTACAGTAAGTTATAAGTTGTAAATTGTAGTATTTTGATGCCATTTATGAATAAGGATTTAATTTAATATTATTTACTAATCGCATCCATTATATAACTTAATTAATTTCTCAAAATAATAATCCAGAATGTGCACTCCGTAATTAAAGGCATAATATAATATAGAAGTAATTATCTTAAAAACTTTTGCAAATAAATGATTTTGAATAAATACATACCTAACTAAAATGATATAATGAAAAGATATTGAAGCAACAGCACCGATTATCATCACCAAGTGCGACTGCACTAGCATCCAGCCATACAGGTGTCCAGCTGCACTGGCATCCAGCTGCACTGGCGTCCAGCTGCACTGGCGTCCAGCTGCACTGGCGTCCAGCTGCACTGGCGTCCAGCTGTACTGGCGTCCAGCTGCACTGGCGTCCAGCTGCACCAGCGTAACCGCTTTTGCCGGCTCTCGCTCGCACATCGGGCGCTTCACACGAGACTCCAACCACGGTGGCTGCGACCTCCATGGCGTCGGCTATGACTGTGACTAGTTCCCAGTTCTACCCCTGAATGGATACCACCTCGGGCCGGGGTCGTCAGCCGGTGCCCCATGAGGACGCTTCACTGTCGCGAAACATTATCTGAAACTCATAACAACGGGTTTGACTCCTTTCGAACAAGCCGTGAAAAAGTTAAAATGTCTAATATCTTCTAAACGGTACGTCGTAGCTCAAAAATAACAAGATTTTACTTCCCCTTGCACCTCGTGAACTTTTCCAGGAGATAAATTTAGAGAAAGAAAAATTTGACCTTCACATGACCTCCACTTCATAAATTGGTAATATACGGATCACAGTCTATTTAATTTTTGTAACCGAAAATTCGAATACACCAAAAGAACACGAGATGTGATGTAGGTAGGTTAGGTATTTCCACAATCCAATTTTAACCGTTAATAATAACGGCTAATCTCCGAAACGGCTGGACCGATTTGGACTGGACTTACACTGGCAGATAGCTAACTGATGTTATAAGGGGTAACTAAAGCTACTTTTATTTTAGAAATATAATTAGGGTCCACACGGGCGAAGCCGGGAGCAGCAACTAGTATATTATAGTCCTCCTTATCGAATTCGATAACGGCGACCCTTCGAAATCACTTCCACAAACCTGTAGGAACTTTTATCTATTCTGTTGAAAAATATGGCATGGTCATCACAGTAAATCAGTTTTCCATAACCAAATAACGTCCATATAGACGTCTTTTTAAACATGAAGGACAAAATGTAAATCCATTTAGAAAGAAAGAAGAAAGAAAATTCGTTTATTTGCGGTAAATATGACGCAAAGAAAGATTAAAAAAGAACACGTAAATAACAAATTGGGGGAAAATATGCGTCACATCCACGCAAAACGGCCATCGCTTAGCATAAAGCTGCGACCCCATGCGAGACAGAGCCCCAGCGCTGGTTTTCAGCGATAGCCGGCGCTGACGTGATGACGTCAACCGGTGCAGCATATAGTGAAATAAAATAAATACAAAACTAGTCCTAAATGTTTATACAAATATAATATTTTAAATGGCAACATTTCTTGCCGTCGGCGACTCACGCGCCGCAGACTTATTACAATCTGTGCGCGTAGAGCAGCTGTCAAAAAATATTTGCTTGACGTTCGTATTTCTACAGTATGTTCGTAAAAAGCATGTCCCTTCCAGTACGCACTAACATTATCTTTGTTAGTTTGCACTCATAAAACTTGCCTGTTTAGTTCCAACGCTAAAAACCAAGTGGTGAAATATTTTTACACGCTGCAAATTAAGTTTAAAACTGTTTGCGTAAAGTACGTAGTTTGTACCAATTTGCTAGTTTATTATGCACAGTATTGCTGTACCTGAAGGAGAGGTTATCGAAAATATATCTTAATTTTATGTGTAATAGAATAGATTTCAAAACAATTCACGTAGCTTTTATAAACAAACGCAAACTATTTCACAATAAACATTTTGTACATATTAGACATAGGTTATGAGTTCGTTTTGCTTTCCAGCATATAATACTAGGTTGGGGAAAAAGTCTTTTCGCATTATTATATTATGAACTTGTAATAAAATCTCTTTGGCTATACTATTTGTATCTGGCTGGTTTTGGTATCATTAAAAGTTAAAATTTTAAAGAACATAATTCCAAATACAAATTAGGAAAATGTGTGATTTTCATTTGTTTTTCGTACCGTCAAGATGAGTGAATCTAATGAAGAAATTCGATACATTTTAAAATTTTACTACAAAAAAGGTAAAAATTTGCGATGTTTATGGACCTAGTGCAGTGTCTGTGAGAGTAGCACAAATTTAGTTTAAGCGTTTTCAATACGGAAATTTTGATGTCAAAGATGCACGTCGCTCTGGTAGCCCTATTACGGATACCTCCTTCTGCGAAGCGGTAATGCTCGCGAAGGAGGAGGTGGAACGCATGAGGGAGAGGCAAATTTCGCGCCCTCACGCCCCTAACCGAAAAAAAAAAAAAAAGCCCTATTACGGATAAAATGGATGCCATTTTTGAAAAAGTGGAGCAAGATCGGCATATCAGTAGTTACGACGTAGCTGAAGAACTGAGAATTGACCACAAAATAGTTTTGGCGCATTTGAAAAAAACTGGGTACACAAAAAGCTCGATATTTGGGTACCTCACGAGCTACTCGGCACATTACAAAACATATATTTAAGTCCTGTAACGTATAAATTAGTCTAGTTTCGTTTTAGGTATGGTAAAACAATACAAAATAGTGTTATTCTGTTTAAAAAGTCTGATTTGATCGTGATTATCAATGATATTATAAGTAAAAAAAGAGGTAGATAGGTTATACACGCTTCGCAAGAGGCACGTCAAAATGTGGCTAACATTTTCTTCGTCTTGTCTCTTTTTCGCTCCCAATAATTACGACCTGCTGTCCTACTTACACGTTTCATCTAATAGCGTGACATTGTGCCGTTTTTGAAGAACGAATGTACGGTAGGTAACCTATTTACGTCTTTTTACTTAAAATATTATTGGTGATTGATTATAGCTTAAAAAAATTAATTATTAAAGTTTAGTTATTTTTCAGTTATTGTTTATTTAATCACTTGTCCAAAAAGGTTTCAGTGAACGTTAGTTCAATGTGAGAATAATTATAAGTACCTATATCTAGACACGCGATAGCGTGTCGAGCCAAGTTTCAAGGCAAGACACGGCCGCAGTGTGTTATATTACACGAACCATTTGGAGCCACTTTTGACCCCTTAATAACTCAAAATCTATGTAACATTAGCACATGAAATTTGGTTTATTTATTAAAAACCCCTTAGATTAACTAGAACTCCAAATTTCATAAATAAAGCTCAAACGGTTATTGAGATATTAACGCCTAAAAATCGGCATTTTTATCAACTACATATCCATGGGTCATCAAAAACCTTTAATCCACTTCCGGATGACCTATAAAGTTGAAAGGAGATTTCTCGAAAGCAGGCCCACGGTATGGTACTGTGTCAAAGCTTATTTATCAAAAATTATGTCGTATTTTTTTCAAGTTAAGTCGTTTTTTATAAACATTTCTTTCTGCTAGGATTAGAGAACCTAATTAATATTTATTTGGTTGACTAATTGTAATTTTGTACATCCGCCATTCAATCCTAACCTGAATGTTGCCAAATGACAGACTATTCCAATCAAATAATTTGTAATCGATTGAAAAATCGATTCTAACCCACATGGAGTACGTGGAGTATCCACTACACGAGTATGTTTCAAATGCTATTTATTATACTCAAATACTGTAAAATTATGATTTTACAATAATTAAAATATTATCTGGTCTGAATATACTCGAAAACTTAAAAGTGTTTCGAGACAGTAATGTTATTTTATAAACTAATCACCAGTGATCGGAATAGGTAGATTGATTTGGTGTCAATGAACTGGCACGTATATATTAGTATGGATATGCCTCAGGGATTCCGGGATTTTGAAATTATTAAGATTTTTTTAAGGAATTTCAAATGTTGTGATGTGTAAAATAAAGAATACATCAATATGAATAAGAAATGTTTAACCCTTTTGCTGTCTTTTTAATAGTATATAGGTGATCTGACTCCAAGAAAAGGATAGGTATACTGTAAACAATATAATAATTTAATATATTTTAAATGTTTATCTATCGCATTCTATAAATTTCTAATGTAGTGGTTTAAAAATCCTTACTTTAACAATATTTGATTAAATCCCGGAAAAGAGGCTTATCCATGTTATGATTTCTATGACTATTCATGATGCGAGTACCTACGTAAAATCAATCTACCTACTCCGATCACTGCTAATCAGCCAATCGATTTCGTCAATCGATTACCAAAATAATTAAACCTGGTAACATTGACACCATGCATAATGTCAAACTGTCAAAAAAATATCTGTCAGATCAATGGCATTGTTGGCTGTTTGTTTAAGTTGATTTGAATTTATTTTTCCGTATTTACTTTATAGTTAAATTACGTTACGATTTAATACTGTTAATTTAAATTGAAGCCAGACGAACTATTGCTTATCTTTCCATGGCCCTGGGTAAGTTTAATAAGTTCTTTAAATATTTGTTATAAACACCCGTTCACCTTTCACTATTTTAGCGTATTGTATAACCTCATTGATTTTAGCAGCCTATAAGTAGAAGGCCTATGTTCAGTCAGGGGTACGTTGAGCGTCGTCAGCTGTAAATTTCTATAGTATGATGTAATTATATTACATAAGTAAATAAACTGAATTTTTTTACCTTTTTCAGGTATGACGATGACATGTGTTATTGCAAGACTTGAAATTATTGATTATATTATCTACAACTCTATCCCAAGTATTACTTGCTCATGGAAATCTAAGCATATTATGTTTTGCATGTGGCATGTCAATTGCAAGCCACAGAAGTCATCAGGTTAGTGTTTTTAAAATGGCAGAATTATTATGAGTGATAAAATTACCAAACAAAAGTAAATAAACAACAATAAGAAGTACTTTCTTACTTTCTAGGTCATACATTTGGATAAAGTTTGTCATGCTTATTGAGAGAGGCTGCTACCAGAGATGTTTATAGGCAAGCAAGTGATGATAAAAACAGAGCCACCCTAGAGTTTAAGAGATTTACCCTTAGGTCAAAACAATAATCTGGTTAGGGCCAGAATCAAATCGTGACGTGTGAGCAGCAGGACTTGGTGTACATAATTATTGATAAGTGAGCAAAATAGGACAAATCGTTTAAGAGATCATCATTGCTTATTACTGTTTCGTGGGAAAGCGTACACCTACCACCTACTGTACCTACGCTGCTTTCATACCATGACTAAGTTATGAGAATGAAGCTGAAGCCGTTTTAAATTCTATGAGAAATAAAATGTTTTTAGTATTTATTGTTGTGTTATTTGTTAGAGTAAACCTTCCTATAGAAGCGCTGAAAATGCTG
Organism: Agrochola litura; assembly: GCA_949152395.1. Lineage (NCBI taxonomy): Eukaryota > Metazoa > Arthropoda > Insecta > Lepidoptera > Noctuidae > Agrochola > Agrochola litura. Next base: position 4,824,843 of record OX424506.1, read on the forward strand.
CTACCAATGAGATTATTCATCTTTAATTAAGAGAGTTGGCTAAAATAATGTTTATGCCATTAAATGTTTCACATTTAGCGCGCAAGATTATTAATTTACCTTTATAAAATTGCAAGTCTGTAAATGCAACAATCGCCATTTTGATGACAGTCGAGGTCGAGGCTAAAAAACATAAAAATTGGGGATTTCGAACATCCAAACTCCACCACAAGGACAGTGACTATTACAACATTTAATTATTTGACAAATTCATCCATTGTTCAAGTTAAATAAGTAGTGGTAATGAAGTTTTTTACTATCAAAAGTCGAAGTTTCGCGCCAATCGTGCGTGTTTACATTTTAACTTTTCACAATTAACACTCATACACATGTAGATATGTTTTGAAATGTGACAAATATGATTAAAAATATTATAAGCAACTAGAAAATGCCCAGATCTTAACTTATTATACGAACACACGTTCAATAACACGTAATATTCATTACTACTACTCAATTTGTGTTAAAAATCGCCGATCATTGTTTTTTTTTATTGTAATGATGTGCGAAAACGATTATGCCAAACGTTTTTTTTTTTTCAATTTTGATTGTCTCGATTAATTTAGGTATAATTATGTCGAATGTCTGAAATCTATACTTGAAAATTTAAATAAAATTGTTTTAAGCATTAAATACAATAAGCATTGTTTAAAATAATTATTTATACTTTTCTAGTGTAATTTTAATCGTTTTTAGGACATTCAATATAAAACGAGTCAACAGACAGGACGTGGATAGATACTTACCTCATTTATTGAATTTCGCGCCGAATTGTTTCTACATTTGAATTTAAATTCGGAACGTTGTTCAAAATTATTTTTAATTTATTGGACAATTATTTAATGTGGATTTTATTTTTGATAGTTTGCTACAGAATGCCTAGTACACATTTTTTAGGTAGGCAAGAAAATTTTGTTCGGGAATGATGTTAAATTAATTCTATAAATTAGGTAGGAATTCCGCAAACACTTTTAAATGACGTCTATATTTTTTGTTAGTTGTATGAGTTTGGTAGGATTTTATTTTTGATAGTTTGCTACAGAATGCCTAGTATACATTTTTTAGGTAGGCAAGAAAATTTTGTTCGGGAATGATGTTAAATTAATTCTATAAATTAGGTAGGTATTCCGCAAACACTTTTAAATGACGTCTATATTTTTTGTTAGTTGTATGAGTTTGGTAGTATTTTTTTTTAATAGGATAATCTTACTCGAGTAATAGAAATAGCTTTTTTTTTGAGGTAGTTTCAAAATGAAATTTAAAAAACTGCCCAAGTGTATGTTGGACTACGCACAGTGAAGGGTTCCGTAATTGAGACGAATATTTACGCATAAACATTGCATAGTATCAATTTTATCGACTGCAAAAATAAGTTTGTGTTTCTCGAAAAAACTATAAAAAACAAAGTTAATTCTGCGGTTGTAACCGAAAATAAACTGTATCTCAAAAACTATTGACGTCAAAAGCAAAGTCACTTAGAAACATCTTTAACATTTTAATTATGAGATCCAACAATACACGCTTTATATGCATAGATTTTTTTCATCTCTCGGTTATATGTAGGTATGGAGAATGCCACCCCCACTATTATGTTTATCGTAATTTCACTCATTGTTTAACGGTGCTAAAAATACACCTTTTTTAAATTTTCATCGATAGAGAGTAAAAAGACTCCATGTTTAATGGCTGTATGACATCCGGACGCACGGACAGACGAACTTGACGAAATTAAGAGGTCCGTTTTTTTACGGATTTTGATTATCAAGTTTACAATCGGCATGCAATTGATGTCTATGAGAATTGATCTACAATATTATTATTATTTGGAATAGCCGCCATCTTAAAATCCAGAATTTCCATCTAATTCGATATCAGCACTATCTCGCGAAAATGACAGTCATGACGAAACATTTTCAAATAGTGTTAAAAACTGCCACTTGCTCACTTCAGATGGCGCTGATCTCCAGCGTCTTATAATTTGACAGCTAATTATACATTTTTGATTCGAATGCTAAAAGTTGATGTAAATTCCTGAATTTGATGACTGAATTCAAAACACCCCGTCGAGTCAACTGATGTGTCACGTGTCAAAATCTTGGTCCTTAATGTTAGGCGGTAGTGAATTCATTTCATTCATTCTCTGATCTCGAAAAACGTTGTTACAAACGTCAGGTTGGTATGATCAAGGTAGTTTGTAGGTTGGTACTGTGCTTGAGACGTTTTTGAATTGATAGATCGTATGACTATTGTTTTAGGGACTATTGTCGTTTAATATAGTAAATAGTTAAAAGTAACTATTTTCGATTTAAACTTACGAATAGGTAAGTCCATAGTGAGGTCAAAATGTAAATCCAAGTGGCGGCTGCGAAAATTAAATAATTAAATCATACGTGAGAAGGAACTTTGTTCCTGACAGGGCTCCCCGACTGCACAAGTTTTTTTAAATAATAATACTTACCGCGCCGGCTCAGCGACCTGACATCATTGCGGACAATTGTAACAATTGTTACGAAAGAAATACCTACATTCTTACACAATATTGCTACGCATATTTGCAAAAAGAATTTTATAGATCACGTTTGATTGACAAATAATAATAATTTCTTTACAAAAAGTAATGATATCCCATCAAAAACATAAATGTGAAAATGGGAGCCAAGTTCAATAAATATGGTTGTCGACTTCGCCGACAAAAGAATTGAGATCTAAATGGGTGCCAAGTTCTGTAGATAATCCTGAAATTTATTTATAAGAACATGCAACTTTCTAAAATAAAATTAAAACACAAATTCTTGTTTTTTCTGCTATAACAATGTTTGCTATTTAAAAATATAACTTCTTAAATTTGAACAGTCGAATTATTTACACAAAGCACTTAGGATAAATTGAAGCTCAAGATTTGACTTGGCTAGTTTTTACCAGGAAGCTGACATTTTAGAGGAGGAAGATATTTCGACCTTACAGTTACAATAAGAAACAGTATCTTGCGCATAATATAAATATATAAATATGCCTAGGCAGACAGTCAAAGCTGTAAACAGTTATAATAAGAAACAGTAACTTGCGCATAACATAAAGAACAAAGATATCATCACTTAATTTTATTTATTGGACTCACCAACAATTGCTTTGTGTAAATAATTCGACTGTTCAAATTTAAGAAGTTATATTTTTAAATAGCAAACATTGTTATAGCAGAAAAAACAAGAATTTGTGTTTTAATTTTATTTTAGAAAGTTGCATGTTCTTATAAATAAATTTCAGGATTATCTACAGAACTTGGCACCCATTTAGATCTCAATTCTTTTGTCGGCGAAGTCGACAACCATATTTATTGAACTTGGCTCCCATTTTCACATTTATGTTTTTGATGGGATTGTTGTAACTGAGAGCTGTTATCTTTTAGGGAGCCAGCTAAATACCTAGTTAGTGTATTTATTTTAACAATAATTCTTATGTTTGTCTATGCAAAAGTTTTATGCATCTTTGTTTTTATAGCTTAAAAGGTTTGTTTCGTTTTTAACTTAAATTTATTGCTCTTACCTACTAATATAGGTAATATTAATTTTAGACTTAATTGATGATCTCATGATAAGATTTAACTATTTGTTTTCCCTTAGCAAATTTACTATGTAGTAAGTTAGTATGTGCCATTTTTTCTTAAATTTACGGTTTGTGCGGTTGACAACTGAAAATAAAACTCAAATTTTCCTAATTATGATGATTTAATTTTTTAAATTTTAATGTTCTCGAAGTCAAAGTCTATACACAAAACTAACTTATTTGCATTTTTTCCAGAGTCCATTCGAGGTATGGTTAAGATTGCTTTATTGAAAAATAGGCTATTTAATTATGCATCTTCTGATACAAAAAAAGTCTACGTTATACACATAGTTTATACAAAAATCATAAAATAATCCAAATTATTTTTGCAAATGCCGCTCCTGTATAATTTGCTTATTTTGACTTGTGGTGCTTTTGTATTTAATGAGCGATATGTATATCTTCTAAGGATAACCCACAATAACAATCTTTATCTTTCAGAATTTAAAAAAAATTTCATAGTTATTTCCAAAGCTATTTTGACTGGTATTATATTAATCCTTATCCAATAAACAATGTTACTTAAATTGAGCATTTAATTGGATTAAAGTACGTTGTGACATCATTTCATTTAAATGAATGGTTTAAAATATATCTTTGATTCAAAATTACGTGTAACAAAATAATTATGGTTGACGACAATGCGGGCGTAGCAGTAGGAGTCAATGATCTTTTCTTCGGCCATTAGGTATGTAATCCCGGTATATGTAGTACGTTCCCGTGGGATATTTTCCGACATCCACCCGGGCGACGCCGCGGGCAAAAGCTAGTAATTTATAAAGATCACGCTGGCAAAGCCGCTGGAAGAAGCTGGTAGTTAATCTTTTTAGTTAATGTTTTATTAAAACAACGAAAATACAGACAAAGCTAAATACAAAATTCTATACAAACAATAGAAATATAAAGGTAATATAATATATGTTAAAATTTTCAAGACCGTTAATTTTTTACGCGCATAAACTGTGTCTGTTAAACCATCTTTCAAGATGTACTTTCTGATGCCAATACCCCATGTTATCAGAAGTTCTTTCCAGTCTATAGCTTTTATGTCAAAGTTAAACATTTCTCGATCATCTTTTGAAAGACTGTTGAATAGTTCTACCGTATTTTGATCATCAAATTGCCACTCGTTGCAAGAAAAGTACGATAACGCCGTTGACATCTTGTACATTTTGGTAGCTAGTTTTACGAATCTGAAAAGTGAAAATCCTTATTATTTACCCTCGTTTTGATAAGATGTATATCTTATCAAGACCCAATTAAAAGTGAAAACGAGGGTTACATAATAAAAAATGAAGGAAAGGAAGCCCTCGTTTCATCACTTTTACCGGTTTTATTGTATTTTTTTAGCTCAAAATTAAGTACCTTCTCTTTTTTCCAAGCATAACACTTAGCCCATCTATGATGTGCGCAGGGATCAGATGCAACAACCAGGAATATATCCAAAACAGAATAGGATTTTTGGAAAACCAGACAAATGCGTATCCTAATATCATCGGTGTTGTGTAGTTTATAACATCTTCATACATAATTTTGTGGAAATCCCCTGTGTAAAACAGATCACAGTTAATCAAATCACATATTGTTCTGATTAACAAACTTTAACATGCCCGGTTGGATAGTCTGATGATTTGGAGAAAAAGACAAGGTATACAAGATGCGGAATTAAAGAACTAAGTGTTGAGCGGATGTTCAAGGGGTCACACCCCTTGAACATCCGAGGCCTCAACGTTGGGCCAAAGGTTTCCGAGTCATTTCCGGGTGTTCTTAAATCTTTTACCTACTTGGTTTTGGGTTAATGATACTCGTGTGAAAAAAAAATTATTTACAGACTTTTTAAAGTCTTACCACAAGAAATAGGATTTCTAGGAAACGAAGTTACGACGTAGATTTTTATTTCATTTTCGCCAGTGGCTCGTTTCCTAGCCGTTTCACATCCAGCAGCTATTACTACATTATTTACATAGTCTACCGGTACAAAAGTCCAGCGAGTTGAATTTTCTAAATTCGCTGCGTGCATAACACCTAAGCCACCTGCGGTAAACATCTGAAAAGGAAAAATAAATTGACAATTTGATTAACAAAGCGGAGATTAACATTGTAGGTAAATCCTTTTTGTTTTTAAGTTAAGCTCTTATACCCCGTTTTTGAAAGGCTGATAAGTCCCCAAAAATGTTTGATTCTTTCCACTTTTTTACATATACATGAAAATATTATTATTTAAAGTCTGTTGGCGTTTATAATGTGTAAAAAAAAACCCTTTTTCCTAGTCTTGAACAATAGGATGAACTCTGATGTTATTACAATCTAGCCTTATAAAAGGACTGATAAATAGTTTAATTATAACCTAAAATATTAAATTGTCTTTACTAAGAATGTGTTTATTATTTTTTATTTGTTTATTTTATTCATACAATCTTAACACAGGTTCATTTTTGTTTTTTACCATTAAACCTGAGATGGTTTGTATTGGTACTCACATTCGCTATATGAACACTCCTTAATCACTTAAATATATCTTATAATTACTTATTCTACTTCATGTACTTACATTATTTGCCCATATTATGTACAATAAATATGCAAATAATGTAGGTACATGAACAATAATTTGCTCGTAACACTAGTATTTAAGCCGTAAACATCTATCAGTAAGTGTCCAATAGCACTTTTCTTATTGTCTCTATTAAGGCAAATACACTTCGTTCTTGTGTTTGTTTGGCATTTTTGTATTTTACACTATACGAGAGACCTACATGGCCGCTCTAAATCATTTCGTGCCGAGTCGTGGCAAGCCTCGAAGCATCACGTCCGATAACGGGACTGACTTTGTAGGCGCATCAAACGAGATGTATAAGTTCTTGCAATCATCTAATGTTGCATAAGAAATGGCGCAGCAAGGTATTGAATTTATTTTCACGCCTGCATACAGCCCTCATTTTAATTCATTGGCTGAAGCTGCTGTAAAACTATGTAAGCATCATTTACTGGATCTTACTCATTTCACCTTCGAGGAGATGGCTACCTGTCTCACTCACATAGAGGCGGTTCTTAATTCACGCACTCTTTCTTCAGACCCTAACGAATTTTCGGAACTCACTCCCTTCCACTTCCTAATTGGACGGCCATTCTTATCAGTACTACATCCTCAGGTAACTAAAGCACACTAAACATCACGCAGATGGATCGCTGGAAGAGAATCCAGTACATCAGATAGCATTTCTGGCGACGGTTTCATAACGAATATACTTCTCTGCTGTAGGCAAAATCCAAGTGGTTTCATTCCAGAGGTGAAGTGCAGCCGGGGTCCTTAGTCCTGATAAAGGACAAAATAACGCCAACTCTGCTCTGGACCCTGGGCCGGGTCACGAAGACCTATCCCAGCGTAGATGTTGTCACGAGAGTGGCTGAACTAAAGACGAAGCGGGGCACCATTCGTTGTGCCTTCAACTGCATCTGTCCCCTTCCAGTCGAAAATTGAAGGCTTCCCTTTAACCCGGGGAATATTTCGGCACATCACATATGCGCATGATTCACTGCAGGCAAAGCACGGGATCTCGGGGTACCAAACCCGCTACCAATGACCGCTGCGCACCCGCCACACCACTCAGCTCACAGAGGCGCTCCACTACGGGTATTTCTTTGTACCTATATTTCTATATGTTGCTCATGTGAATTACGGTTTAGGGGTATGAGGAACAGGGTGTAAAGTTCACTCATCCACCATAGAAAAGGGAGGATCCTCCGACCAGATGGGTGTTGTGTCTGGCGGGCAACTGCCCATCGGTTTGAAGTTGAAATCTTGTATATGTATTGATCGCTCGGTAAACTTTAATTGCGAGATGCAGGATTTGTGTGACGTCATGTCTAAGATGCGTAGTACGTATATGGTGGTGTAACCGCTACATCACTCCCCTCTGGAGACCGGAGGTCGATAGTGGGCTGAATCTTGCGATGCTTCACGGTGCCAGCTGTGATTCCAGGGAGTCGGAACCGGGTGCCACATAGTTCGCGGTGATTCGGAACTGTCTGTGGTGATTCCCCAGTGAATCGGGGTAATTCCCCAGTGAGTCGGGGTGATTCCCCAGTGAGTCGGGTTGATTGAGGTGATTCCCCAGTGAGTCGGGGTGATTGCGGTGATTCCCCAGTGAGTCTGGGTGATTGCGTTGATTCTCCAGTGAGTCGGGGTGATGAGGCTGATTGTGTTGATTCCCCAGTGAGTCGGGGTGATGAGGCTGAGGGCGATGACCAGAAATGCGCGTTCACTGCATGCTGGTGGTCAGGATACCCATTGAAGCCGTGAGTGCTGGCTGGCTGTGTGACTCGCCTCACGAAAGCTTGCGGGAGTGATGATGATGATGACATCACGTCGAAGTAATTGCACGAAGGCTGCGTTGACGTTCATACTCGGGGTCACCAATTTAGGGGTATGAGGAACAGGGTGTAAAGTTCACTCATCCACCATAGAAAAGGGAGGATCCTCCGACCAGACGGGTGTTGTGTCTGGCGGGCAACTGCCCATCGGTTCGAAGTTGAAATCTTGTATATATGTTGATCGTTCGGTAAACTTTAATTGCGAGATGCAGGATTTATGTGACGTCATGTCTATGATGCGTAGTTTGTATGTGGTGGTGTAACCGCTACAACGGTATTACCCCTATTTTAATACAGTCTACTAATCTTTTATTATAAAGTCCCGATTGAGCCCATTCACTAACACTAAACACTAGCTCGAACGATTTGGTTCTTTTCAGTCATCTAACTATGTTTCTGTGGTCGAGAAGCTGGATTGCCTCGTCGTTCACATGCTGATGTAGTCTCTTTTCGTGAGGTTCTGCAAGTTTCTGGATCACTTTTTCGATGAACTTAACTTTTAGGTGCCGGTGGAGGTCATAATTTCGTATGTATCAAGGTGCAAGGTCCCTTAGCACTTTGTTCTTGAATCGTTTTATTATTAATATATTGGTCTGTTTGGTGAAGCCCCATAGCTGAACAATAAGTCCAAACTGACATCAGGACTTGTCTGTATAGCAACAATTTGTTTTGTACGGACAGCATGGAGTTTCTTCCAAACAGCCAATGCATTATTTTGAATCGGAGGTCGAGTTCATCTTTTTTCTTCTTGACGTGAACTTTCCAGTGTAGCTTTGCATCAAGCATCATACCGAGACACTTGGCTGTATTCTCGTATGGGACTTGTTTATTATTTATGTAAATTGGAGAAAACTGTTGTCTTTTGTTGCTAAAATCTATGTGAACAGATTTGGATTTATTATGTTTATTCCTCCATTTTTTGGTCTAGTCATAAACTTGATTAACAGCCATTTGTACCTTTTCTACTACTTCTTCGTGGCTGTTTCCAACAGCCATTATGGCTGTTTCATCAGCAAAGGTCTCAATTGTGTTTTGCTCTAATTCAGAAATATCGCAAGTGTATAGTAGGTACAGCACCGGACCTAACACACTTCCTTGCGGTACGCCAGCTTTAATTTCTTTCAGTTCTTAGTAGGCATCTTCTTGTCTTATTCTAAAGACTGTTCAGAATATTAATTGTAAATATTATGATTAAATAAATTTACTATTTTAATGTAAAAATAAGTCCCCAAATAAATAGTTATCCAAATATCTGATTGGCTAGCGGAAATATAACAACCACATAATTATATCACTTGGAAAATATAATAATAAATATATAAGAAACGAGCAATTGAAACCGTGCACCTAGCTTCTGACATTTCATAAGTCGAAAGGTTTATGTGAAATAAAATATTTTGTTATAGAAAAGGCTTTTAGAAATCGAAGACACTGGTGCCGATTCCCTTGTTCACAAACTAAACAAAATTTAAGTTCAATGCATCTTTTTCTTTCTATTTCATTAAGAAAAGGACAGAAGATAAATTTTGGTTCAGTCCTGTCAAATTAATCAGCGCTTGACGTAAACTGACGTAATTTTAGTAGGCAAGTTTTTAATCACGTCTAAACTTGTATGGAGTAGTGACAGGCGCTGATCGGGGGGCGCGGCAGTGCCCCCGCCAAGTCGAGCGCGAAGCAAATACTGCCGTACCATCCTTTACTGGAACCATTTCGCCGCATTTTCAGGCCCCTATTTGAGAACCTCTGGATAAGACCAGAACGCAGAAATTTTCGTCATCCAGTAAGCTATAATCACATACTTAAAATTCAAAATTTCAAGTCTGTAGGTCGGGGGGCGCGGCAGTGCCCCCGCCAAGTCGAGCGCGAAGCAAATACTGCCGTACCATCCTTTACTGGAACCATTTCGCTGCATTTTCAGGCCCCTATTTGAGAACCTCTGGATAAGATCAGAACGCAGAAATTTTCGTCATCCAGTAAGCTATAATCACATACTTAAAATTCAAAATTTCAAGTATGTAGGTCATTCAGTTCCGAAGTTAAGCGAAAACAAAGTTTCGCATTTATGACACTCACTCACTCATGATCATCAGAATAGAATTAGTACTTCCCATAAACTCAGAGAGCTGAAATTTGGTACAGAGTTAGGGTTTAATGGCCACATAAAGGAAAAACTATAAAAACTAGGATAATCGAAGATCTGGAGTACCTGGTGACCCTGATTAGAAAACACAAGAGCCCAACCAAACTATTACAAAAAAGTATTCAACTTGGTGGGCCGCTTCATTTGATGTTAAAAATCGAAGGTCTGAAGTATCTGATGAAGAACCCTCAGCTGGTCTCAGCTGTATTAGAGATATGATAATGCCCCCTTCTACTATTGGTACATCAAAAAAATCGACTGTCAGTGCAAAAATCCAGCGTAGTGGGGCACATCTTCTAATCTTATTTAATCTAGCCTAATAGCGTCTCACTGCTGGGCGAATGCCTCCCCTTCTGCTTTTAATACACATATAAATAAAATTAAAGGAAAACTCTGGATAAGACTAGACTGGCTTTTATACTCATACTTACAAGTTTACAAGAAGAAATAGTCGAACGATTAACTTTATTCTACTCGAACATTATACAAATTAAATAACCAAATTACACTAAAATATTAATTTCGCTCAATTTCGCTCAAAATTTGGTCAAAATATAATACATTGGACTAAGAGTGGCGGTGATACCCGCACACGTCGCTAGATAGCGCTGACTGTATTTTAAAACGCGCTTACGTGTGTTTTTCCGATAACTTTACATGGCGAAGTAGCAACCGGCCGCGTTACAGTCGTTTACGACATTCTTATACTGTGCTTGAAAACGTGACTTCGAGAGTATAAACGCTCAAGCTTCAGCGATCACCGAATACAACCGTCTTAGGCGTAAATACCGCGCCGATCATTCAGAAATTAAACCGTCTAAACCGTCTAAAATAATAAATAATGAACGCGAATGGGCAATACGAAAAACTGTTGCTACTGTACAAGAATCAGAACCGGAAAAAAAGAAAAGAAAGATTTGTAATAATAAAAAAACTACTCCTAAAAAGAAAAAAACTGTGTCAAATAAGAAAATTTAATAAAGTAAATCAATATGCCCACGTTTCTACAAAAAGAAGTGAAATCCCACCAAAAACATTCTGTAAAAAACTAGCCAAGTCTCGATGAAGCTGCTTGTTTATCTCTAAAAAGTAATGAAATCTAGACAAAGTCGTGCCAAGTCTAAGGTTCCTTACTGCGATTTCTTTATTATTATAGTTAATGTTGTGTGACTTGGCCGTTGAAGGGTACACAAGGGTACAAAACCAGGTGCTCCATGACACCATTGCACCAATCTGTCGCCAGAACTGCTACCCATTGTCAATGCTGAATGCATGTGTTGCACAATCAACAACAGCCTAAAATGAGACACTAGCGTCCAATTACCAATACCAGTATGGGCTATTATCTCGCTTAACAAACATAGGTAGTTACAACAGATATAACATTATGTGTAAACAAAATTGACTTGTACCCACTAACGTATAAAGAATGTTCAACGGCCAAGTCACACACACAACTTAACTAAAATAATAAAGAAATCGCAGTAAGGAACCTTAGACTTGGCACGACTTTGACTAGATTTCATTACTTTTTAGAGATAAACAAGCAGCTCCATCGAGACTTGGCTAGTTTTTTACAGAATGTTTTTGGTGGGATTAATTTGACAGGACTAAACTAAAATTTATCTTCTGTCCTTTTCTTAATGAAATAGAAAGAAATAGATGCACTGAACTTAAATTTAGTTTAGTTTGTGAACAAGGGAATCGGCACCACTATCTATATAAATAAAAATGAAATGCTGTTCGTTGGTAAGTTCTTGAGAACGGCTGGATCGAATAGGCAATTTTTTGCATCAAATTTGTAATACTCAAAGTTAGCTTTTTATGGAAAGAAAAAATGGAAAAGTTTCCCGAAAAATGCACAAATTCTGGAAAAACAGATCGTTCTTTATTCAATGGGATTTTTGTATAAATTATTGATATTTGGGGAGGACGATGTCTGTCGGGTCACCTAGTTTTTAAAAATAAATTACACTTACACCACTGACTCCGTATATACAAGACATATCAAGCCATCCTGGATTCGGTTCTAGTTTAGAACAAATCACTGAAACCAAATAAAAATTGTGTATTTTAGGTTAAAATTATGTTGGACAAGTATTTTTAGCAAAACTGCAGCATTGTTGAAGTAAAAATAAACAAAAAGCTGTTTGTGCGGTTACTGTTACCGTATGTTCCAATAATATTATGTTTACATTCAGTATGACAAATCGTGATTTTATTTTATATCTACAGTGGGCTGCATCAATCGGGCACCCCATCATCATCATCATAATCAGCCTATAATGTTCCCACTGCTGGGACACAGGCCTCCTCTCTGTGAGAGGGAGTGGGCCATAATCCACCACGCGGGCCCAGTGCGGGTTGGTAGATGTCACATGTCTTTGAATTTTCGGTTCTAGGACATGCCGGTTTCCTCACGATGTTTTCCTTCACCGTTTTGAGAGCAGTGGTGATTAAATAATTTACACAAAGTAAAACGCCTGTCTGGGTACGAACTTTTGACGTACAACTCGTAAGTCACGGCCGTCACCACTGGGCCCAATAGATACAGTCCACCGTACATCTGCTTTTTAACGGAGGTGTCAATATTTTTTATAGTGAGCGAGTAGAAATACGAATTTAGAAGTTTTTGGACAGCTAAATAAGCAAAACAATAACGAACCAAAATAAAATACGATTCATGCGAGTGTGAATGTTCTGTTAGGTTTTAAATCCGGTATAAAGTACGACAATGCTGAGAATTTGCACCTATGTATCGGCTTTATGACGTGTTTTACAACAGGTGATTGCGAAGGTTTTTTAAGTAACCTATTATAAATTTGTATCACCACTGAGTAGCCAGCACGTCATAGCAGTAGCGACTGCGTAACAATGGCGGACTGTATTACACGAAATGACTAACTAACGCGTTATTAACTTGTTTGACTGCGTGGTGTGCTGTCTTGTTACTTTTGAGTAGCGTCATGGAAAATGGGCCTTAAATGACCGTCAGAATGTGTACGCTCAGCAATGATGTTTATTTTCAAGGTTAATATGCACTCACCGACAGCTGGTCTAACAACACATATGGGCAGCTCCTTACCGAGAGTAGTAACCAACTCTTCGGCAATTGATTTTGCGAATGTGTATGTGTTCGGCCAATTCTTTATCAAACTGTAATTTAAATAAAAAGAGATTTGAAAATGTTATCAAATTCCTCATGGACGTCTCTTTTAAGACACCACTGGAAATATTTATTGAAAATAGACCAATGATAATAATGAAGAGAAGTCAGTGAGAAAACAAGTGTCCGTATGGATTGTGGAGCCATATCTAATATTTAAATGCGGGTACTACTAATATTTAATAGTAAATTAACCAATTTTGTAGGTCTACTCCTGGAATCCCTTAAAAAGTTACAGGATGTTTAAGGTGGCTCTTCAATTCAAACGTCTGACTTGAGGAGTCACCTTATAACTCAAAAACTAGTAAACGGATATTTTTGAAAATTTGATAGGATTTAGTAGTTCTTATACGTAAACTCTAAAAAAAATGGGTTTTACAATGCTATAATGTTTTGATTTCTCATAAAAATCCATTGCTTTTTCTCGGAAAGTAATCAACCAATTATAACATATTTTTAGTATAATTTAGTAGTAAACGTGTTCTAATTTGTATAATAAAATGTAATGGAAAACTATATAATTTCGCTAATACAACACATTTTATGTGGCTCCTCAATCCTGACGTTCTAAAGAAAATATATGTACGCAGGTGCTAAAGTAGTTGATCAAATCGGATAACAATAGCACCAATTTTTGTCAAAATTTCTACTAAATATTGGCGTAATCCAACATCTTGCACATTCAGTATTTCAAAAGATATTAAAAAAAAAAGCATTCCTTAACAATTTAGTGTGGTAAGAGAACCCACGAATTAAGCTAACCTACAAATTGCAAAAAAGTAAGAAAATTTAAATTTCGCGGGCTACAACTGCGGATCCACCTTAAGCATTTTAACAGTTTTTTAATACAGTGTATCAGGCGCGTCTAATTTTTTAAGTATCTACTATACAGCCGGATTGTATACAAAACCAATCGATTTGCCTAGCCTTTTCCCAACTGCGCCTGCGTTGGGGTCGATTTCTAGTCTAACCGTATGCAGCTGAATACCAGTAGGTATTATTATAGTACCTACCTATCGACTTATACAAGAGTCCAAAATGCATGTGCGCGCTTCTGCTACTTTGTTCCCCCTAGAAGTCATGTCGCACCCTTTCTTAACAAACACTTTATTCTCAAGATGAAGTCGAGACGAAAGTTACACCTAGCATGCTTGCTTTTTGGTGACGTTAAATCCCAGAAAGCGAAGTATTTGTACGACAAGCTTAGTTGTATGGCTAGTAGATGACATTGCGCGTCCAGGCAATGTGCACAACAACTTTCGACACAGTATCATAGGACAGAGCTTTCAGAGGCACTTTCCGATACGCTGAATCCAAGGTGTGGAATAACATCCCACCACCATTAAGGGTACTGGGCACTATCCACATGTTCAGAACACGGTTACGGCAGTATCTCATAGAAATTTACAACAGAAACTGGATATGGTCGTCCTAAATGTTTCACATATATGAAATGCCTACAGTACTTAGCTTAAATCATTATTCCTGTTGTATCAAACAAAATATTTATATATTGGGTATGCGGGTAGTTGGTTGCGCACGATCAGCGATTTTTCGTCCTTTACTACCCCAAATGTCCCCAACTCGATGGCGCTGCTGTGCCATCCGTGGCGCCTACGTAGTTGTGAAAACTGTGGTTTTTGTTGTTTTTGAGGTTATTAAAAGTACGAAAGTAATATGTTGTACACTCATAACCAGGTCTCTCCAGTTAATGTAAATAATAAGTAAGTAAATGTAAGTACTAAGTAAAATAATATTAAGTATAAATATTTATTAAAAGCTCGTGTAACCACCATTCTGGCCGATACCAGCTTGCATGCGGGAACTCATTGAATTAATTTATATTTCACATAAATCTGAACCACGAATACTCTCCCTTAGCTGTAAACAATGAGCCTCTAACGTATCTGGAGTACGCTCATTTTGATTATTCCACCGTTGAACGATAACACTCGATAAATTTTCATGGTATTTAAATCCCGTGATATAGCAGGCCAAGGAATAACGCAAATGTCATTATGCTGACGAAACCAGTCCTGCACACTGAGAACGGTGTATTGGACAATTATCCTGCACAAATTTTATCTCTGGTAATTTTTCTCTTGGATAGACATTTCGAACGGTAGGCAACATGGTCTCCTCCTTCTATATGACGGGAGTTGGCCATCATCAGCGATATTAATTGGATCCATGATCGTTGCACTGTCTATGTAGGCGTGGGTTGTCGGGCGAAGAAAATAGAAGCACTAGTTGAAGCACAATCACTTTATTCTAACCTTAATTTCTTTCTAACATAATCACCACTAAATACCCGTACAAAGTAGGTAACACAATTCAGCCACTCCACCGAGCACGTAGCACGTCTGTGCGATTCCGACCGAGTCTCAAAGCATACTGCCAGTAAATCGTCGGCTCACCGCGCACTAGCGCTCGATGTTGTGTCAGAGTGTCGTGTTATCGGATGTGACATAGCAGACACAGATAATTTATTTACACGACAATCTAAGCTAACAGCGACATCTATGAAATCCAACTAACACAAATTTCAGTTAAGGCGCCGTCATATATAATTTGCACTATTTGCTCGACTTGGTAGTCTGATTAGTTCTCCCGGATCGGCTGCACTCATCCATCCCCATGTTCACTGTTATATGATCAGATTGTATATTGGGCACTACGTGAGACTTGTGTATCGCGTATTATTTTGACGCCACAAACATAAGCGTCTATGTTCAGTGGACTTAAAAGTTTTTTCATCTGTAAAGATGACATTACTTCAATCGAAGTTTATGTTATCCAAAGCGAACTGTAATCTTGCCCTTTTATGTTTTTCCGTGAGCAAGGGTTTTACAGAATGCCTCTGATAATGCCCTTCACTATGAAGAGCACGACGGACAGTGTTAACACTTGTGTTAAATAAACCAGTATGTTGGTTCGTCGGCAGATATGAATTTTCTCCCTTATCGGTTTGACGCTGCATTGTGTTTATAAGTCGTGGTCTACCAGTTCTTTGATGGTGTTGTAAAGAACCCTCCTATTCAAATCGTCGTACCCATAGAATAACTGTTTTCTCTGCAACAATAAAACAGAAATATTTTAATACCCAATAATAAGAGATCGCGGAAAGCGATAAGGCCGCCCATTGTATATTTTGTAGTATTTGATTTATTTATGTTTTGTATTTTTGTGGTGTACAATAAAGTAGGTATATATAAATAAATAATGATACTTATGTAGTAAAGTAACTTAAAAATAATGGAATCATACATAATCATATAAATAAAAGTGTAAAAATAAAACTACTTACGCTTACACCGGTCTCTCTTATGTTCCCTCTAAGCCTAGAAAGAGAAGGAACTACTTAGTCGCTCCAACTGTTAAGGTTAGATCTACTTTCGCTAAAAGACAATACTCAAGGCAATCTTCTTACCTATACAACTTGCTGAATAAAGAACTAAGTATATACTCCTTGAAGCTCCGCGACTGTAAAAGAGTTGTAACCGAATGGCTTAATACTAAAACCTACGACGATGTGGAGTCTTTTGTATCTACGCTTCAATAACCAAATTGCTTGCATTTGGGTTATTGTGTACATGGTTAGTGGAAGAAGTTGTATCTGGCTTCTTCCGATCCCAAGACATTGTCGCAGGGCTATCCGTCTACCTAAGTGCCAAATCTCATCCGGATCTGTTCGGCCGTTTTGGCGTGATGGCGTAACAAGCAAACAAACAATGCAAACACACAAATTCCTAATAAACAAATACATCTTCGTATTTATATTTATGTTGGGCAGGATATTAAACGATATTTAAACGATATTATAATCTAAATATTCTAACTATAATTCACACACTACACACCCTCACTCCTCACACTCTCACCCATACTCACACATAATCACACGTAAACACGCGACTTGGCTCTTTTCTATACGTAACGCTCACTCATTCAAATCAGTCACCCTTTCATTTTGTTTAATTTTAGGTTACCCATTTAATTCATTTTATTTTTCTGCATGTTAACATTGTCTACACTGCTCAATTACATAAATAATGTTATGTGGAAGCGCGGAGTCTCCTAACACAAGCAATCCCTTGCTTAAAAGGTGATCTCCGATAATATGTATGTAAATGTCTTTTGTAATTGAAATAAACATTTTTATTTTTATTTTTTTTATTTTTTCTCTAGCTATTTCTTACAAGTTTTTGTCTTGACTATGCAAAGCAATTATTTGAGCTCTTGTGAAGAAATCAATATTACAACGCGTACTCATTTTAGTAAAATAAGTAATTCACTTGATTAAAAATAAAAACTGAACAAAAGGCACTTGAATGAGGTAAATGAAATAAACTTAGCGAACGATCAGTTGAGCTTAATCATAACTCTTCGATCTAAGTATTATTTATACTACTACCATTTATTTATAAATTCATATTCAACTTACAGAGGGTAGGTTTGAAGGTAAGGGTAAGGTAAGTTTGAAAATTTAATTTAGAAAATCAGATACTTATAAATTGATATTCAATTTTAACATAGTTAATATTCAGGAACAATTTTCTTTAAAAGATACTATTAAATTATTTGAATGTTTGAAGAGACAAAAAATTACTATAAAATGTTTTATACAATGATAAGTTAATGATAAGTTGTAAAAAAATGCATTATTGCAGTTTAATATCTGACTCTGACGAAAAGCAAAGCAACGCCATCTAGTTACAGCATGACAAAACAAATTTAGTCAAAAACTGGTTTTACGCTAGATGGCGTCACTTCTCGCTTCACATGATTTTATTTCTGTACTGTCCAGGGATTTTTGCGTCCGACTGTACGTTTTTAATAACAGACATATTGGATGAAACCGTGTGCGTATTTTTTTTTAGACATGGCAGAAATGGGCTTCCGTAAAACTATGTCGTTTCTGACCAGTACTTCCCACCGAGTCAGGTTTAGAATCATCTAAACTAACGATTTTATACGGTTTTGGCCGTAAAACGATGTGACATGGTTTTGGTCGTGGGCTCTCGTACCACACAACATTTTTAAGGAATGTTTATTTTATTATAAATATCTTTTGAAATACTGGATGTGCAGGATGTTGGATTACGCCAATATTTACTAGAAATTTCTGCAAAATATTGGTGCTATTATTATCGAATTTGATTAACTTCTTTAGTAGCTACGTTACATACATTTTCTATATACCGTCAGGATTGAGGTGCCACCTTAAGCGTCCTGTATCTTTTTAAGGGTTTTACTACAAATTCCAGAATCGGGCCTACAAAATCGGCTAATTTATTAATAAATGTTGGTAGTACCTGCATTTAAATATGAGACATGGCTCCTCAATCCGCATGGATTGACTGTTTTTTTTTAATCCGAATGGATACGAAAATAGGTGACGTGGGTTTAATTTTATCTCTAAGCCTGGCAGATGAATCCACCAACACACATTGTGTCCGCGTAGTGGATTACGGCCAACTCTCTCTAAATCCTTCTGCCCACCACACAATACCATGGCCGTCCTATGAACATATCAGGCACGGAAATAAATTAATATGACACGGACTACTATGCCCACTTCAATCTACCAACAGCGTATCATCGTTCATAACGGTTTCAGTGCCCGCAGCATCCGCGTATCGTCAATACTCAATACTCAATATCTTTATTGCTTTACCATAATGTGTACTTAGGTGGTAATTATATAATTTAGATCATTATGGACCTTGTAGGGCACAGCAAAAAGGGTAGGAGAGAGGAAGCCCTGTTTTAGGAGGTCATTGTTTTTGTGGGAACAAGTTTTAACTTACATATACATAATCAAAGTCAGGAGATCGCGAATAAGATACCTACTAAAATTTCACTTAACTATTATTATTTATGTTTTATCTGTAAAAAGTATTTAAATTTAGATTATTTTTATATACCTTTTATTTTTTATATATTATAATTCTGTTTATTCATATAAATAAATTAATTTCTTTTGAATAATTATTATTGCTATATTATTTAATGATTATTGTTTTATTGATTATTTTTATGTCTTTTATATTTCGTTTATTCATCTAGTTTCTTATTAATTTACATTTTTAAATATTTCTTAAAATAAACAGAATAAAAAAAAACATTTAAAAATATAAAAAAATAGAGGTCCGCCGGTGTCGGGAGCAGGGTCCAAGCTACCGGTGGTTAGGGCTGCAGAGACAGGAACCTCCTCACAATGCGAGCCGTATCGAGGAGTACTGCTTTCTGGATCAGGCCTTTGATCCAACCGCCTAACGAGAGCCTCAATAGATGTTGGTCGAGGCTTTTGGCCATCAGGCCGTTGGCCGTTACGACAATCGGCACAATGGTAGCCGAGCTCACACTACACATGTTGACAACCTCGTGTGCTAAGTCGAGATATTTTATTTGTTTCTCTTTCTCAGCTTTCACGAGGTTCTCGTCATGTGGAATGGTAACATCGACTATCATTGCGTGGCGCGCTAATCGATCTATCACCACTATATCAGGCTTATTGGCAACAATAGTCCCGTCAGTAATGATAGACCGATCCCAGTACAACGTGACATGGTCATTTTCGAGAACTGGGTCGGGCACATACTTGTAATACGGTACCTCAGAATCTACAAGTTTATATTTCAAAGCAAGCTGTTGGTGGATAATCCTGGCGACTTGGTTATGTCTGTCAAGTACTCGCCGTTAGTCAGACGAGAACAACCCGAGATGATATGTCTGATTGACTCACCCGGCCGGTGGCATGCCCGACACACGTCAACCGTCCCGTCCTTCATAATATGTCTCCGATAGTTATTCGTCAAAATAACTTCGTCCATAATTGCACAGACGAAACCTTCAGTTTCCCGGAAAAGGTCACCAAAACGTAGCCAGGATACGGACGCTAGAAAATCTTTATGTCTTGTATATTATTATTATATTATTTATTGATTATTATTATTTTCTTTAATTCATCTATAAACATATAATTTACATTTTTAAATATTCTTATAAAAATTATTAAAAAAACATTTAAAAATATAAAAAATAGTCGCCCACCGGTGTCGGGAACAGGGTCGAGTAGCTCCGTCGCTGTTTGGAAACTTGACTTTGGCTAAACGACATGCCGCAACAGCCGCGCAATACAGGATTGAGTGAATGTCAATGAGATCCTCGCTGCTCTCGAAAAAATTCGTAAGCTGCGAGTCCAAGGCACACACCAGCGCCCTATTTTTTTTGTGCATGGGTAGGCGTGGTAATCGGGGTCTAAGTTCGGTCGGAGTGTACCTATACTCGCGGAACGCATCCTCCAGTGCATTCCTCAATCGTTCGTTACACTGGCTACTTACTGTGGCAACCCTATCATCCTCCTCTTCAACACCATGATTGAACCGCGGCGGGATTGCATCAATATTTGACGCTTGTGCCGCGGTTTGTGCCTGAGTTGAGACGATGTGGTTGCTCAGTACCTCTGAGCGCAGCCTATCAAGTGCAGCATCGTCCAGCCTATGATTGCGCTGGATGACACGCACCTGATCCGACAGTCGTTGGGCCGAGACGTTGACGGCTGGCTCTAGTTCCTGGAACAGAGACAGCATCCTAACACGGTACGCAGTGAGGTTAGTTCCTACCTCTGTAGACCCGTAATATGCGCGCATGACGTTCTCGTTCATAGACTGAGTCCATCTCATGCGCTGCACACAATCACCGGCAGCGGGGACCTGGCTCGGGGCCGGTTGGCCCCTAAGTCCCAAGCTCTTCGGTGGCCGGCCTTTCCCCGGCCGACGTACAGGTGTTGGCGACGTCGGCGGGGAAAAGTACTCGTCGCTCGAGCTCGACGCAACTACCGCGGCCAGTGTCGACACAGCGCTCACAGTGGGGCTGTGTACCGGCGGCGGCAAGGCGGAGCTGAGCGAAGAGTCCGGAGGTGGTAAGCGTGCTTGTCGAGTAGCTGATCTCGTCAACATTACATAATTTCTATATCTTGCATAATTTATTTATGTGGGAGTCCGTATTTGACACTGTCATTTTTGATTATAGTATTTTTTTGGTTTTTTCATTGTGAATAGGTTTATTGTTTATGAATTTATTTACTGTTTATTCCAAGGAAAAATTATTATTTAATTTATTACTATTGCTATTTTATTTAATTATTACTGTTACATTGATTATTATTATTATATTATTTATTGATTATAATTATTATAATAATCATTAATGAATATGTTTTAACATACCTATGAATTGCGTAATTATCATCATTATAATAATAATTGTACTACAGAACCCAAAAATTATAGACCGATCACTTGTCTACCGACGGTCTATAAAGTTTTTACATCCAATTTGAGCGCTAAAATTAACAAACATATAGACACCAACTCCATCATGTCTGCCTCTCAAAATGGATGTAGGAACGGGTCCCGCGGTACTAAGGAGCTACTCCTCATTGATATGGCCATTAGCCAGCAGGTTCGGCGTTCCCGAAGGGATCTGTCAACATGTTGGATAGATTATAAGAAGGCCTACGACTCGGTGCCACATACATGGCTCATGAGGGTGCTGGAGTTGTATAAAGAAGATGCAACTCTACGCACCTTCCTGATGTCATGTATGGGGCAATGGAGCACGGTGCTTCGCTATCCAGGATGTCGACATATCCTGAGGAATAGCGAACCGATAAGGATCGAGCGAGGTATATTCCAGGGTGACAGTTTGAGTCCACTTTGGTTCTGCCTAGCCTTGAATCCTCTAAGCACACTGCTGGAGGATTCAGGGCTGGGTTATCGATTGAGAAGAGGTGGTCAGGTTATATCTCACCTCCTTTACATGGATGACTTGAAACTCTTTGCCCCCAACAATTTTCAACTGCTGGAGTTACTGAAGGTAACCGAAACTTTCAGTAGTGCCATCAGGATGGAATTTGGTGTGGACAAATGTGCGGTCATGCATGTAAAACGAGAGGAGATTGTGGAATCCGTGGGAACCCACCTCTCGGATTCCATACACCTAAGATACCTCTCCTCAATCGAAACCTACAAGTATTTGGGTATGTCGGAAGCGTTAGGTATCAACGCTGCTGACATGAAGCAATCGCTGAAGGAGCGCTTCTTTAACCGCCTGAATAAAGTATTAAATAGTCTTTTATCAGGCGGAAACAAGGTGCGCGCCTTCAACGGTTGGGTCATGCCAGTTTTGATGTACTCTTTCGGCATACTCAAATGGACTCAGACTGAACTTGACGCCCTGGATAGGAGGGTCCGCACACTGCTGACCGCAAATCGGATGCATCACCCACGTTCATCGGTGATGAGACTGTATATCCCGCGGAATTGCGGAGGTCGAGGTTTCTTAAATGCTAAGACCCTGCACAACCGTGAGGTATGCAGTCTCAGGGAATACTTCCTAGAAACCGACGTGGGGATGCACCGAGATGTAGTCTCAGTGGACAAGGGCCTCACCCCGCTATCCTTGGCTAACGAGAACTGGCGCAAACCTATAGTATTAGATACTAATGACCGCAGGGAGGTATGGCAGAGCAAAGAGCTTCACGGGCGCTTTTACCGGGCCTTACATGGGCCCGATGTAGACCTGTTAGCGTCCGTATCCTGGTTGCTCTGAAATACAGTCTTGTGGAATCGGAAGTACCGTACTATAGATATGTGCCCGACCCAGTCCTCAAAAATGGCAATATCACGTTGTATTGGGATCGATCTATCATCACTGACAGGACTATTGTTGCCAATAAGCCCGACATAGTGGTGATAGATCGATTAGAGCGTCGCACAATGATTATTGATATAGCGGTCCCGCATGACGAGAACCTCGTGAAAGCTGAAAAAGATAAACAGATTAAGTATCTTGACCTGGCTCACGAGGTTGTCGACTTGTGGGATGTGGATACAGCAATCATTGTGCCGATAGTCGTGACGGCCAATGGCATAATAGCCAAGAGCCTCGACCAACACCTGAGGAGGCTCTCGTTAGACAGCTGGATCAAGGGCTTGATCCAGAAAGCGGTACTCCTGGACACGGCGCGTATTGTTAGAAGGTTCTTCTCTCAGGAGCCCTGACCACCGGTGGCTTGGACCCTGTTCCCGACACCGGTGGGCTACTATTTTTTATATTTTTAAATGTTTTTTTAATCATTTTATAAGAATACTTAAAAATGTAAATTATATGTTTATAAATGAAATAAAGGAAATAAATTGTACTACTACTATTATTTATGTTTATCATTTAAATATTCATCAACGGAGTAATAGCATTTTGTTTTTGAGTAATTTTTTAAGGTTTTTTGTAAATATATTAAATTTTCTTCTTTCTTTATTATGTCAGGTAGTTTGTTGTATATTTTTATAGACATTACGTAGGGACTTGTAGAATGCATTTTTAGCTTGGATGTTGGTATGTTTAGCCTAGATCGGTGCCTAAGTGTGAAGTGAGATTGGATATCTTCGCGTTTTGTGTAGAACTCTTGGTGCTTACGGACAGATTTACATATTTCTAGAATTCGTCCGTGTGTCATATCCGTACGATTCCTGTTCTCTTGGTTGGTTCACGTGTGGTTTCGCGGTAGACAGACGTGTCAGGAAGAGCGTGTGAATATAATTTTGTTAAGGAAATTATTTCCTATACCTACCTTTATGATGCCGATTAGAAAATTTTCTGTTTATAACGGGTTTAGAACGGTCATCATACACAATTCTAAAAATATTCTCGCAGACAATTTTTGACGCTCCGTGCATGGCACGCGATGGTGTTGGTTGGTGACGAAACGATCTAGTGGACATAGTCTTATACTTTTCAATACAAGGAATTTTTGAAGTGAAAACTTCTTTAGCCGCGTTGGGCATTTTTGAGATGGGACTAAACCATTAATTTCGTGACACCATGACGACACCTCATTTTTGTAAATGCGATTGTGCTCTTTATTTATATTACGTTACGGCTCAATGTTCAATGCAAGTATTTTTACTTTAAAGGTTTCGGAAGTATTTTTTTTATAAACGCGATTTCGCTCTTTATTTACATAAGGTTACGGACCAATCTTCTATACAAGTATTGTTCTTCCACTAAGGCGATCTTGTTCAAGTTTTCACTTCTGTCGGTACTCCCGGAGTGTTTTTTTCCTGACACGTTCATAGCACAGTTATGGTATGATACGGTGTAGTGGGTAGACTCTTTCACAGAGAGGAGGCCAGTGGCCCAGCAGTGGGAACATTATAAGCTGATTATGCTTTATACTTACTAGTCATGATTGATCTCTTACTAAGAAATAATCGTAAACCATGCATTTTAAAGCCACTCACCTCGGTGTCATATCATTTATTCTTCCTTCATCGACAGTCTCAGCTATACCGATCATAGCGTTGGGATTTATAGGACTTTTATAGAATTTTTCACACACTGCAGAATTTATACGATCCACACAAGCATGTGAGTATGCTGTTGAAACATAGACGAAAGATCTGAAGAAGAAAAAATGTTTTTGTAATGTGTATTGTAAAAAATCCAACCGATCGGCTACAAAGGACGTCTAAGACAGGTTGTACCAAAGGGGTATCATATTGCCTAGCAACTAGGTGGTGGATACTGGTATTCAGCTGCCTCCGGTTAGACTGGAAGCCGACCACAACATAGTTAGGAAAAGTCTAGGCAGATGATGATGAATTGATGATACATTTTATCAGCAGTAGGTAGTCTATCTATAAGTTTTAAAGCATATAAAATTTTCTTACCTCAGGTTTTTGCAAACCTTTCCGAGTAAAAGGATCTCCCTGGTGCCTCGTACGTTGATCAAGGTTGCTTGACGAAGAGATTCATCAAACCTTGTCGTTGCCGCCACATGAAATACTATGTCCACCTGGATAACGTAATTTAATGACCATTCAATCGACCATGCCATTCAGTTTAATTAAAATGGACGACATAATTTATTGACCCTTATCTTCAAAACTACTGAGCTTTAATTTTTGAAAAATATACAAAATGTAGGTCTTTACTTGTAAATTAAGTACAGGAATACCTATAAAAAATCCACGGTCTTAAAATACGTGGTCCATGTCTTTTTATTTTGCGTAAGAAAGTTACAATTGCATTTTAAATTTATGTGTTTGTCTTTTATTCCGGAATTGGAAATTTGTACCACTTGAGTGAAGCCACGAGCAGCAGAGTACTGTTTTGAAACGGAACCCTCACGGCAAAAGTCCTACTATCACTTGTCCGGCGTTTTTCATTGTGAAGGACTTTTCAAAATAAGAAGCAATTTCCATAATATAAATACACGTAGTAAACATGAAATTGTGATACCTAAATTTAGATTAACTAAAACCTAGTAAGTCATTTCTTATAAACGGTATCCGCTTTCATAACAATTTGCCAAAGTCTGTTACAGAACTAAGCGATGGGAAGTAGTTCAAAACCCACATCAAACGTATCCTTATCAAAAAAGCATACTACATATAAGATTAAAGACTACGTTGAAGACAAGTAAGTTTGGCAATAATTCCTTCTGCACATGTGGCTTCCCTGGTAACTCATTAACGGCATAACAACGTAAATGTCTAATAACTGCTCTCAAATCACGATGATTTTACTTTTTTTACATACTTCATTGATATAATCTTTTCATTATTTGACATTATATAATTTATACACCTACAATATTCTACATATTTTTTTTTTTTAAATCAAATTAGATTTGTTAGAGCTGTAGTCGCAATCATGTCATTTGGTTTAAATAGGTCCTTATTTTTACTATTTTGTTGATCTTTTAAATAGATTATTTTCTTTTAAATTTTGTGAATGTGAGAACGTTGTAGGCTGTAGACTTGTGGACCATTTTCTATTTTACTAAGTACCTGGTACTTGTTGATATGCCTACACTGTCCTCCCATACCTATTAACACTGTAATTTGGAAACATTGTAGAAACCATTTATTTTGAAAAGAGCAACCGTGGAGTTTCTTGCCGGCTGTTCTCCGTGATAGGAAGCGACCAATTGGAACCGTGCACCTAGCTTCTGACGTTTCATAAGTGCCCTTGTAGATTTATGTGAAATAAAATATTTAGAATTTAGATTTTTTTTTTTTTGAAGCGTCATTTATAGACGTTAAGGAACTTAACTCGCTACTTAGCTAATGCAAATGTGAATCAGCCATTTGGGTATGAAAGTTTCTGCCTTTATTATTTCACGCAGGCTTAACATTTATTATTTCAATTAGTAGCTAATGTAGAGACCAACCGTATAAACGTTGTGAAAGAATACTCTCTTTTTTCAATAGAGCTTTTTGATAAAATTAAATGGTATCTGAGTATATTGCGAGTATATCTTAGGTAAATTGCGCGCAAGTGTGCGCGTGGCTGAATGTAGAACTAATCGTATGTCGTTTATTATATTAGGTCAAATTAAGTATAGAATTATTTAGTTAAATAATATTAATTTATGATTAATAATATTAAGATTAATATTATTTTAGTATATAATATGGCTTTAATTAAATATTTTAAATAATTCAGTATATAATTCAGCACGCCACCAGTCACGCGCTACTTATCTTGCGCACACTTTACTTAGTTGGTTATGCCTATCACCATAGGCAGCCTTGTTCAGGCCGTCACCTCCTTCTGCGAAGCGGTAATGCTCGCGAAGGAGGAGGCGGAACGCGTGAGGGAGAGGCAAATTTCACGCCCTCACGCCCCTAACCGCCGCAGGAGGAGACGCCCGGGGCGGGAATCGCGAGCCGATTTCCGGCCACCGTAGGCGCGGGCTTGCGGACGGTGAGCAATGGGTAGCTCGCCGTCCGATAAGGACCAAGCAAGGGTCGACGGCGCGTTGTGTTCCACGCGCGCCTCAAAGAGATGTCAGCAGAATTGACGGGGTCCGTTAGGGCCAATGCCCGCCGGGGGTTCGAAGAAAACCGATAGGGAAATCGTGGCCCCCGGCAACAGGGCAACCGAAGGAACACGGGTGGGTTTTAGTCAGTAAGAGTCTGACACGCCCTCCCGCTCCACCCAGAGCGGGAGAAGTTATTTGATAATTTCCCACCCAAAAAAAAAAAAAAAAGGCAGCCTTGTTCCACCCACTGCTGAGTATTAATAGGCTGCTTCCCTTTGGTGCTATGCTTACCGAGTCATTGATATTCCCATGGCGAATATAAGTGGCAAATAATTAACTGATCCTGCGATACCTTATTGGCCTTCTCATTGATGTACAAATTGTAATTTTTTTTAATAAATGAACCTCTTAATACTTTATGCGCTTTGCTACATCCAAGTTGGTCACAGTTACTTGGCTATTTAGTATTTTTGGACCCTAAAATAGGAATTAATTTAGGTTCACAAAAAGATGCACAATCATTATATTAGGTAGGTATTCAATGATATTTTTAGGTGCTCAAAATGGGAATTATAGAGGTTTAAATAATGTCAAAATCAAATTATTAAAATTCATATTTCAGAGCATACCTGTTCTGTAATAGCGTTCCAGTCTTTTTCACTTAACCCAAGTCTAAGCTCTGCCACATCTCCTGATACAGGCACGAGTTTTTCTGCGAAATCTGGTTGTTGTTCTCGCAACAAATCATACACCTGGAAACAATAGGTAAAATATTCCAATACTGAAATTATTCCAATAAGCAAGGATTTATCTGTGACTTGGGTCAGGCATTTTAATGCATTTAACAGAACAATCTTGCAAAGAAATTTCTCATTTGTTGTAAATAAGCAAGACTTTTCAACTAGAAGTAATGTTTATGAAAACGAAAAAAGATCTTAAAAGTCTAGCCTAGCCTTAAAGTTAGGTTCGGCAGGCTTCGGGGTACTATTCTAAAGCCCCATTCACACGGTGCAAGTTTCTGAAACGTTCTAGAGCAGTTATCGCATGCCTTATAGCACATTCAATTATGTACACTCAAGAATCGCACACAGATGTTTACACTCGTGTAATTTCTATACAATGGCATACAATAATTTGAAAACAAGTTTTGCCATGCAATAATTGAATGCTGCTTCTGTTGACATGGAGGCAACTATTGCAAGGCGATTATTGTATTCAAGTTTTGCCTCGTCCAAACTTGACCTGTACGTGCTTGTACTATTTTGTGACGCGTTGATTCAAGTATTGCCTGTATTTGCGCAGCCAAAATAAATACTTCATTCAATATTATTGTACGCCTTCTCCAGAATTATTTTAACTTGCTTCGTTCATATGTTTCCAGGCACTTCCCAACATCCGATAGAGCTGAAACTTGACATACATAATGAAACTGCGATTACATTGAAATTAGTTGTACCATGGAGTTGTCAGATGATACGACCAGAACATGACCAAAAGAACTCTTCAACTAAACAAGACAGCCACGTCGTGTTTTATCTCATTGGATTTTTTTTGACAAATGTTTTAGCCGGAATAGCCATAGGAATTGCTTAACTATGCAAGACAGCCCCGTTGTGATTGGGTTTTGGATTAATTGTGTAGAATAGAACCTTGCCTAGCCTTGGTTGAAGTTCAGTGGTAGAGCCGAAAGGTGGCCGCAGAAAGTTCTCAAATAAACAAGATAACTTCGTCGTGTTTGGGCTCATTAGATTTGTTTTAAGAAGTACTTTAGCACTGAATCGCATCTTGGGTCCTATTAGTGGAGTTGAAAGATGGCCATAGAAATTGAAAAGTTTTTATTTAGTACTTTTTAGTTCAATAGCTCATATTTAAAAACGATTTTGTACGTATATTTTTTTTTTAAATACATTTAAAAATCTTTGTGCTTGTTGTTTACACCAATACCTGTTTTGTTTTTGGTACTTCAATTGAATAGTATGTCACAGGTAATAAACTTGCGCCACGTAAATGGGGCTTTAGCTCCTTTATAAATTGTTTTTCATATTTTTAGATTAACTGGAAGACAAAGAAACCTTTAAAACAAAAATTACTGAGAAATATTTACAACTTACGGGATCCTGTAACATTTCAATCAGTCTCTGTTCCACGGATTTGCCTTTTTTACTTCTTAGCAAAATAAATATTTTGGATACTTTAGTCGCTCTGTAAAAAAAGAATAACTAAATTATTTAAAAAAGATTTTTACTGTTTTCCCGGTAGGGTTCGGCAGAGGTGTACCTACATATTACCAACACTCATATTTCGCCAGTTATGTTTTTTACACAATAAATGTTTTGTTTTATGAGTATTACTGGCTGGATGGCAAAGTGTCAAGTATAGCTACCGCTACGTGTAGCGGTAACTATTATTAAAATTCTGGAGTGGCAACCGCGTACCGGAAGGCGCAGCGATGGAAGGCCTTCTACAAGGTGGACAAATGACTTGCTAAATGTCGTTGGAGTCCATTGGACATGAGAAACCGAGGACCGGTCGAGTGTCCAGCAGTGGACATCTTTCGGCTGAAACGATGATAATGATTAGTATTATGTCTATATTTACCTGAACAGTTTCTCAATGAGCTGCTTGCCGAGAAAGCCAGAACCGCCTGTTAGAAACACAGTGGCGCCGCTGTAGAACTGCTGCACGGCAGAGGTTCCACGTGCCATCACTTCATTCACCGGCTTCATACGGGCAATTAACTTTGCCTCATATTCCTGGGCTGGATCCATTGTTTCAACTGCCATCGTGAGTCAGGAATTCTGGTGTGGAAAATTTGTTGTTTATTGAAACTTATTTAATAGTTGGTCACTCGTAGACTTCTTTTTCTTCTTTTGACATCTTTGACAGTCATTACGGGTAATCAAAAACCTAAAAGTCTGACAACCAGTCCTACTTAAGGGGCACCGTGTTGCCCAGTAACTGGGTTGTGGTGGTCAGACATGCAGCCTTTCCATCTTAAATACTGGTATTCAGCTGCATTTGGTTAGACTAGAAGCCGACCCCAACATAGTTGGGAAAAGGCTATTCAGATTGATTTTGAAACATATAGAATTAAAAAATAATCTGTCTGATTATTATGCATCATTAAGGAACACTTGGATATTAAATCATGCATATATATTTTTTTAAATATATGTAAATAAAACTTACCCAGTCAAAAATAAGATAAAATATTATTTCTATGATTTATGTTTTAAACTTAATTACTGGTAAAAGCGAAACACGTCCATTAATCAAATCAGAACAAGCAAATTGCTTCTGGTATCATAATGATTTCAGAATTTATACTTTTTGTCAAACACGTAATTCGCAACAGTTTAGTTTATTCTGCAATATTTGTGTAGGTACTATATATGTTTTTTTTTAAAGGGCTTTATCAGTTTTTCCATATTGGATTGTATAAAATTTAGTCATATTTTATATTTGTACGTCTATATTTTTCTTATGGTTTGAGATAACGTTCGAATACCGGATAACTGATTTTGCGAGTTTGTTTCCTGCCATAATTCTGACATCTGACACAACATACACATATACATACAATTATTGTGTTACAAAATATTATATTTAGGAAATTTTATTTGATTTTAATTCGCAAGCGTGTTGAAAATCATCGTCGTTATTACACGTGAGATCTTTCATTGCCCAAATGCATCAAAATGTGGGTACTATTTCTAAACTGGTTTGTTTCTATTCAACTTATAGCATCGTTATCGTTAAAAAGTTAAGGGTGTCGTTTATTTAATAAGTTCTCATAATTTTTCAGATTAACCCAAAACAACTTGTGAACCAGGAATTAAACGTTCAGTTTCACCATTTACTCTGTGTAAATTCTCTAACAAGCGGAATAATAAATATGTATTTGTCATTGTCTCTTTGTTGAAAAGCCCATTTGTAACGGATACCAATACGCCTATTTTAATAAATTCCTGACCTATCGAACTATTTATTTTTTTCAATTTCACGTTTATATGTGAACAATGCGAAATTATAATGCAAAATCCCGAATTTTAAACATTTATGTTAATCTTATTCTGGACTATAATTTTAATTTTTTTTTTGTTCTTTCATATATTTAAAATGTAAATGATATGAATATGAATGAAATAAAGGAAATTTTTATTTTATGGTTCCCTCATAATTACACAGCACAAAGTCAATTTAACACTTAATAGAGACGTGTCTGTTGTAGGTAAAACCTATATTACAGATCATCAGGCTTATCCTCCATCGGACAACTCACTTATGACCTATGACTGTATTAAATAAACATACAAGTTTTAGGTAGATAGTAAAACACTATTATAAATAAATAATAACAAAAGAGGAATAAAATGGAAAAATAAAAACTAAGGTTGTACAATTCAAGTGGCAAAAGTGGCTTATAATTTATATATTAATATTAAATGTGGTATATTAAATTAAGGCTATATTGATCTCGGGACAAGTATATGTGGGTGTGTGTTGGTAGGAGTAAGATTGTAGGTGATGGTGTGATGGGTACGTGTGTGTTAATTGTTTATAGTTCCATGCTAGCAAACGTTACCTTAACGATTTTAATAAGGGTTTGTTGCATTGTAATCAATGACTTGAATCCACACAGAAGTTTCAAATTCTAGGAACTAATACCTCAATTTGGTGTTGGGAATTTTGTCGATTAGCCATTGTGACTCCCAAATATTTTATGGTGTTCGTTTTTGATAAATGCGGACAATAACATCAATTGTTGGATGGTAAGTTGATAGAAGAAATATTATATGTAAATAAAATACAAGATACAAATATTAATTTCCTGACCCCTGTCAATAGTGACCCGATCTGTTCATTCCACGACATAGTACTATCGGTGTTAACATCAAGATATCATATGCTGTTAGTTCGCATTTAAATTATATTACAGCTACAGGAAATTTTAGTTATCGAACATCAATAAAATTGTATGCAGTTAGACTGTAGGGTGAAGCTGGTTGGGATGTTGTTTTTGGTGATAAATTTAGTGTTGTCCAGGTTCAAGATAAGGAGATTGCTAGTATGACTGTACCTAAATTAGCCTAGACTGATAACATTTTCGTTTTTCCTAATTATGTTTATATTAGTGTTTAAGTCGGTTACCCCCTTAGGGGAAGAGCCGCACTACACTCCATACGGCCCTGTAGAGCTGGTCTCTGGACTGGACACTACCACCGATATAAGAAATGAATTCCCAAAATAAGACAAGAATTGTAAATAAGACAGGAATTCATAGATATGAAAATACATTGGATGTGGTTTTAGAAAGCTAATATTCATATTCATTTATTTGCGTTGCACAAGGTAAAAACAAGATGTTAAAAAAAAAAAAAACAAAAATCAAAATCATTTATTTGCCTGAATAAGGTACAGAAGGTTGGTAAAATGTACAAAATTGTTCTCTTATTCTGCCTTTAATTTCGGCGTGCAAATATAAAATAAGTTACATTTTATTTAAATTTATTATTGATCATAATCATGCAGTCATTAAACAGATAATCCCATTAAAATTGTATTAAGTATTGAATTAAATAAATGTCAACATAATGAAAAAATTTATAAAAATAACAAGTAATAATAAAATAAAATGTTAATCATAAATGTCAATAATAATCATGTCAATAATGGGAGAGATTCGCCACACAATAACAATAATAACAATTTAGAAAGACCGTGCAATTTACAAAACTTACAATTTATAATCTAAAAACTCATGTACACTATAAAAGCATTTTTCAATTAAAAACCTCGTCAAATTACTTTTAAATCTAGAAAATGGTAGCGTTTTAATGGAATTTGGTATTTTATTAAACAATTTTATGCACATAATATATCTGTTTTTACCTGTAACCTCGGTTGAAATAACTTATTAGTATACATAGATCGTGGGGCATAGTAGCTTGTCGCTTGCTGAAAAAGTCTCTTGTGTTTGAAAACAAATATACAGGATTCTAATATATAAATACATGGCAGAGTTAGTATTTTATATTTCCTAAAGAATGGACGACATGACTCTATTTGTTTCAACCCAAATATAGCTCTTAGACACTTTTTTTGCATTACGAATGCCTAACAAAAGGATTAAAGCTAAGAGTCCTTGTAGACCCTGTCAGGGCACAGCAAAAATTATTATTAGATTTAGATACATACCTATTACTTAAAGTTAAAAATGCAAGTCGTAGAAAACTAAAAATTAAAACAAAACTACACATGAAAACTGAATTATCACATTTGCATAAAAGTCAATAACAATAACATAAATCATTCTATTTTTGGTAAGTAGGTAGCTATTTTCTTAAAATACTATTATTGCGTTTTTATAAAGTTATATTTACTTAGGTAATATTATTGCAAACACTTATTTGACGAGAGATCATATTTTAAGGTTACAAATTATAAGGTTACAATTAAGAAATAAGTTTTACTTATATCACAATTTGAGACAATTTATAGATTCATTCATGTATATTTTATAATTTATTCATTGTGTATTTAGTAGTAATGTTAATAATATAAATAGTCTTCTTGTACACGTGTATATATTTATTTATTGTAATTATAGTCTTTCATTTAAGTATTCATTCACATTATAATAGCTTTTGTTTAATAGAAATAATTTTAATCTATACTAATATTATAAAGAGGTAACATTTGTTTGTAAGTTTGTATGTAGGGGGTAATCTCCAGAAGTAATGAACCGATTTAAAAAAATGTTTCACTGGTAGAAAGCTACATTATTCGCGCCGGTGTGGGCGCCTTCATTGAGGCGGCAGCCAGGCCGCCGGCTGAACGCGTCCCAAAGGGTCATGGCCATCCGGCTGGCCCGAGGATACCGCACGGTCTCCTGCGAGGCGGCGAGCCTCCTTGCCGGAGTACCGCCATGGGATCTGGAGGCAAAGGTCCTCGCGCACATTTGGGAGTGGCGCGAGGAGGCGAAGCGCCGGGGCTTAACTCCGATGCCGCAAGAAGTCGCGGCACAGCGGACAGAGCTCCGGCGGGATCTCATGGCGGAATGGAGAGTGCGATTGTCGCAACCCAGCGCTGGGCACGCCACAATTGCGGCGATAAGACCCCTCTTTGAGGAGTGGCTAGAGAGGCGCCACGGCGTCCTCACCTTCCGCCTGACGCAGGTACTCACCGGACACGGCTGTTTCGGGAGGTACCTGTTCAGGATAAAGCGGGAGGAAACGCCCGGGTGTCGTCACTGTGTGGATCGCCCGGAGGACACGGTGGAGCATACGGTGGAGGTCTGCCCGGCTTGGGCAGGGCATCGCCGTGTCCTCGTGGATGCGATCGGCGGCGGTGATCTCTCGCGTCCGGCCCTGATTCGGGCCATGCTACGGAGCGAGAGGAAATGGGAGGCCGTCACCTCTTTCTGCGAAGCAGTAATGCTCGCGAAGGAGGAGACGGAGCGCGTGAGGGAGAGGCAAATTTCGCGCCCTCGCGCCCCTAACCGCCGCAGCAGGAGACGCCCTGGGCGTCGGGAATCGCAGGAAGATTTCCGGCCACCGTAGGCGCGGGCTTGCGGACGGTGAGCAATGGGTAGCTCGCCGTCCGATAAGGACCAAGCCCGGGTCGACGGCGCGTTGTGTTCCACGCGCGCCTCAAAGAGATGTCAGCAGAATTGACGGGGTCCGCTAGGGCCAATGCCTGCCGGGGGTTCGAAGAAAACCGATAGGGAAATCGTGGCCCCCGGCAACATGGCATAGGAAGGAACACGGGTGGGTTTTAGTCAGTAAGAGTGACACGCCCTCCGCTCCACCCAGAGCGGGAAAAGTTATTTGATAATTTCCCAACCAAAAAAAAAGGTGTAAGACTGTCGGTTTTCCTTTTAAAATAATTATTAATTTTAAAAAACCGTCTAATTGCGTGTCGCATCACGCACAATGAAGGATTTCGTAGTTGAGATGAATAATAATTTATCCCAAGGACAAACTAAACATTGTTGTTGATTAACATGTTCTCACATACAAATCCAACGGCAAATGTAAGTTTGTACGCACAATATTGGGAGATTTATCATGTTATTTTAAGACCATAGGGTTTGTTTGTAATCTACAAGTAGGTATAGAACTATTTTCTGATTTTTTTTTAATTTTTTTTGGCTCATTAGTTTCGGAGATAGGTATGCATGATGATATATAGTAATGGTAGGTAAATTTTCATCTATTTTCTTTAATATCTTTAAAAGTGTTTATTTTAAAATTATAAAAAAGTATATTTTAAATTTTCACAATAAGCCCTTTTATTTGTTAAGTCACATAGTACAGTTTGCAAAACTTATTTTTATTATTTTTCGTTTTACCACTGAAAAGTGACCTCCATATTCAAAAATCATTTATTTTCGTTACACAAAAATTTTAATAAGTGTACTTCAACTTAATTGTTCCATTCGATTTGGAGCAAATTGGCTGTGACAGACGGACAAATAGATAGACACCATGAGATAAGGGTTCCGTTTTTTTCTTTTGAGGTACGGAACAACAAAAATTAAGTAAATGAAATTAAGCGCAGATGCCACAAGATGTTCTGATTGAGCAATTTCCATTATTATAAGAACGAATGTTCACATTTTAATCTCAGTCACAATCTGTCAAAAATAAACCAAATTTTCCAACATTTTTGAAAAGTTTTTGACTATATTAGGTATCGCTGAAATGAGATTGTGACTAGATTCAGAACGTTTTTAACATCAGAAATTGGTTTTCTGTTTTTCGAATGTTCATTAGTACTCGCAAAAGGTAGGTTAAATAACTGAAAACTGCATCAAAATCGGACTAGTAGTTTTGGAGAAAAATGGCAACATGGATTTGCACAAACATCCTCTCACCCCAAATGCATATACCGTCTCCATTCCGACGTGGGTAATTATTTGCCATAATGTCAACCAGCACACGCCAATATACTAACAAATACAATGAAAGTATACCCAAGAAATGTAAACAAAACAATGATGACCAATAGGGCCAGGCCACAACAGTGCGTTGCGGCGTCGTATCGCAATAACGACGTCGCACAGCAATACAATGCGCGTATAATATGTTGGGGCAGCGTCGTAGATTTTTACGATGCGACGCCGCAACGCAGTGTTGTGGCCTCGCCCATAGTGTTTCTTACTCAATTTATGGTAAAGGCCCATCTTTTGTACTTGACCAGGCATGTTCTAGTGCTATGGCTTGCTTAAAAAAAAAAACAACCGATTTCCAAAAAAAAACACTACAAAGTGAAAAATAACTTTAATTTCGGAAGTCGGTGTCTTGGGTTTTGTGTTTTCGTTTTTTGCCACTGACTTCCGAAATTAAAGTTATTTTTCACTTTGTAGTGTTTTTTTTTGGAAGTCGGTTGTTTTTTTTCGTAAAAAGTTTTTATTTTTCACTTTTTAGTTGTGGTACCTACCCCACACACATTCAAATACCACTACCTGCTACCAGTGACAGGAACTTATCATATCATCTACATACTAAGTGGGAAAAAATACGTATTTTGTTGCTAACTCAAAAACTACCCAAGCAAAGTTAATAAAATTTATATGGGACCAATTTGAGAGCATACCCTTTCAAACAAAAAAATAATTTTCAAAATCGGTCCACAAATGACGGAGGAATCGGTGGAAAAAAAAAAAAAAAAAAAACATACGCGTCGAACATATAACCTCCTCCTTTTTGGAAGTCGGTTAAAAATAGCCTACAATAGTATGAAAAGAGGGGACTGTGATGCTGCCCGTTGGAGGTTGTACTCGTAAGTAACACATATATTCACCCGGTTCATCCTTGAACTTGAAGATATAGGTACCTGTGTTAAATCGTAAAGGTACTTTGATATAAGTACTTTAATTACGCTTTACCTACTATTTCTTTGGCAGAGCTGGACAAGTATGCACGTATAGAAAACCAAGAGTTTCGATAAAAACCGGCCAAGTGCGTGTCGGACCACACACAATGAAGGGTTCCGTAGTTGGGATGAATTTATCCCAAAAACAAACTTAACTTTGTAGTTGATAAACATGTTCTCCCATACGAAATGTATGGAAAAACATGTTTTTGCAACTACAAAGTTAAGTTGGTCAATTATTACTCGTTAATTTGTAGTCTTCTTAGCTGTGAAACCCCACATCATGGGATAAAAAAAAAACATCACCACTTTACGTGTATGGGAGGTACCCTAAAAAAAAATGTTTTTCATAATTTTGTTTTACCACTTTGTTGGCGTAATTAATATGTATACCTATGCCAAATAACAGCTTTCTAGTACTAAGGGTCTCGGAGCTAGACCGCGGACAGACAGACAGACAGACGAAAGACGGACATGACGAAACTATAAGTGTTCCTTGTTTACTACGGAACCCTAAAAATGGGGATATGTAAGGGCTGAAGCCATCAATCTACTCTTTTTGCAAAAGGCTAAAGATGTCAAAAAGTAAAATTATGAATGTGACATAACTTTTAAGGGTTCGGGTTTAAAATGTTAAATTTGCTTTTAAGCTATTGCATAGCTTTTATCGCGGGCTTTGAGTGCGGCGACCGAATTAAGAAATTCCGTAACGTAACGAAAATAAAACCTAACACCCCCCACTCCGCCTACCATGTAATGACGGTTCCCATGACAACGTGATGTTGACGTGATGTTGTCATGGGAACGTAATTTTTGTTTTATGTCATCACGTCATCATCCCAAGTGTAGTGTTGACAAATAGGAAGTATGGAGGTTACAAATGCTATACAATAGCTTTACCGCGGCAGTCCCCGAGTGGCACACGTTTTTTTTATTTGTTCAAAGGATTTACACGGAGATTTATCATCACATCAAAGGGAAATACTTCACAAGGCCTGATGCAAATTTCTTGGCAATTGGCAACTCCTGAAGATTTGAAACAATTTTTGGATTTTTTCTATGCAGAAGTTAAAGTATCTGAAGTTGAATATATGGAAGCTTTTGGGTTAGGTAAATATTCTGTTATTATCGAAAATGTCTCTTGTATGTATGTAAAGGAGAGTAAAAAGTTGAGTATTTACTTGTAACAGAACATCGAGCATTCGCCATTTTAAAATTGTATCGAACTGCACTTCGAACATGACGCTCGATGTTTTGTAACTAACTGATTTTAACAAAACCGGCCAAGTGCGCGTCAGACTACGCACAATGAAGGGTTCCGTAGTTGGGATGAATTTATTATCCCAAGAACAAACTTAACTTTGTAGTTGAAAAAAAAATCTTTCATACAGAATGTATGGGAGAACATGTTTTTACAACCGCAAATCTAAGTTGGTCGATTATTACTCGTTAACTTGTAAAGCCTACTCAGTTGTGATAGTTTTACTTTTAATTTCGTTATATATGCTACTGCCGTGAATTTTTTCACATTCCCAAAACCAACCATTAAACTTGCACTTTAAAGCTTAATTCGCAAACTCACAATATTGAACGACCTTTCCAACGACACCCCACACTATAGGATTATTGAGAGAAAAAAAATCATCCTCACTTTACGTCTAGGAGACCTGAAAAAAATATATTTTTCATGATTTTATTTTACTAATTTGTCCGCGTGATTTATATGTATACCCATACTAAATTACAGCTTTCTAGTACTAAGCGTCTCTGAGCTAAGCCGCGGACAGACAGACAGACATTTTTAGGGTACCTCCCCTACATGTAAAGTGGGGATGCGTTTTTTTTTTTTTTTCCTTTGGTTTGGTGTATCGTTGGAAAGGTCTTTCAAAAACGTTGTGAGTGTGTTAAAACTATTTTTGAATTCAGAGATTCGTTTGCAAAATATTAAGCTTTAAAGTGCAAATTTTTGTTAGAGTCATGTGTCCCCCCCCTTGCCAGCTAAATGGTTTTAGATATGTGAAAAATTCACGGCAGTAGCTTATATAACGAATTTAAAAGGAAAACTATCGAGTAGGCTTTACAAGTTAATGAGTAATAATCGACCAACTTAGATTTGCGGTTGTAAAAACATGTTCTCCGATACATTCCGTATGAAAGTAATTTTTTTTCAACTACAAAGTTACGTTTGTTCTTGTGATGAATTTCATCCCAACTACGAAACCCTACATTGTGCGTGGTCCGACATGCACTTGGCCGGTTTTCACATTGAGCTTTTGCTTGTATTGTACCATTCGTAAGAATGTTACATTGCATGAAAATACTCTACAAAATGCTCTAGTGTATACTCACTCACATTTATGTTACGTCTACACATAATGTTCAGAGTTAATACATTAAGTAACTCTTGTATAGTAAATTATAGTCTCTTCAGGTACAGTCAGCAACGAAAACCGGTTGACATTTAAGTTTTATTAAAAATAAAAGATGTTCAATATTATATTTTAATTAACACTAGGTAATTCTTGACTCGGTACATAAAATACTGAAAATCAGAGACCCTGACGGTGTGCACGGTGTACTAGGTTGTTCGATTAGGTTTCAGTACCTGGGCGACCGAACTCTGCTGTGGTGAAAATAGAGAATGCTCATTTAATAGTACAGGAAAGTTCTTACAAAACCATGTATAGTATTCCATGCTGCCATGTCATTGTTCTAATGTAATCATTCTTGTGTCATTATTCATTATCTTGTTCTAAACTTTGGGCGACCGAGCTCTACTCGGGTGAAAATATGGAGAAAACGAATTTTCCCAGATATGAGACCCTTTTATTAGATCGACTTTTCGCCCCCGTAAACCCCTATATTGCAACTTTCATCGAAATCGTTAAAGCTGTTTTCGAGAACGTGAGTACAAATAAATATATGTCGAAGCGCCGGGCTCACAATCGTCGTCAGAAGGATAATTATCAATTAAATTATTCATCATTTAACTGTCTGCCTACTTTGTGGGCAAAGGAAACGCGTGAAGTAAATATAAATCACTCTAACTAGAAAGTCGACATATAAATAATAATATAATCTACGCTTTTCTTATATGAATAAGAAAGGGGGCGTAACCAGACTACAGGTCGCGTTCAATCGATCTCGCGGTTTGAATAGAACTGACCAGGTTCCTCTGATGCTAAACTCTTATCGTTTTAAAAACTTCCCAAGAAACAATGTAAACCGACTCCCGGCCACGTTCGACGCAATCAGGTTCACGTCGTCGCCTTTTTATTGGAAACAATTATTAATTATTTAATATCAATAAGCTCTAAGCGCTAACAAAGACCTTCGCGTCGTGATCTTGAGAGTTAGACGAGGTGTGACTGACACCTTCGTCTCACGCTGATAAGTGAACGAGATGTGAGTTGACACCATCGTCTCGCGCCAAAATATATACTTAATATACAAATATTGCTCGTTTAATAGTATAGGATAATTATTTCTTTACTTCCTTCCACAGGATTAAAAAAATACGTGCCTCAAAAAAACTGAGAAAGTGAATATTAACTAAAGATTACATAATGTTTTCTAGGTATTGCTGAAGCAGATGACAACGAGTGCAATGCGATGCAATGTGTGGTGCGAGGTGAGTGTGGTGGTAATCGGAAACTTTTTCTGAAAATCTCGACCAATCAAAGTCGATTCTATTAAATCCAACATAGGAAATGCTGAAGCTATCAGTGGTACATGTTCATTTATAAGGTGATAATTTATTTAATTAATCGATTTAGTCAGTTCTATTCAAAAATAAATTTAAATCGCAAATAGGCTAGTAAGTTAGTAACTCATTTAAATTGAAAATAATTCTAAACAGTTACGTAATCTAACATTCACGACGAACAAAATAACAT
Organism: Agrochola litura; assembly: GCA_949152395.1. Classification (NCBI taxonomy): domain Eukaryota; kingdom Metazoa; phylum Arthropoda; class Insecta; order Lepidoptera; family Noctuidae; genus Agrochola; species Agrochola litura. The sequence goes on from OX424506.1 coordinate 4,865,777, forward strand.
GTCAGTATTAAAATAAATAATATTGGAGTTCGGTGTGAGACGCAACATGTGTCGACACCTTTGCGCCATTTCATCTTCCTAGCACGGTTGGCTGTGCTGGGGCGGCTGCTGCAGGTGCGGAAAACCTCAAACCGCGAAAATATTCCAATCTTATTGGGAATTATTTTTTTGAGGTTAAAACACTATGTCTATGGGTTCCGAGTGCCCACTTGGTTGTTGGTCGACTCTTTACGTGATCGGAAGACTAGCTTATTTTTTGGCTAAAGAATCAGCCCGAAGAATTGCCAAAACTTAAGTGGCAATGGGCAGAACACATTGCTCGCAGAACGGATGGCCGATGGGGTCGAAGGGTTCTGGAGTGGCGACCATGTACTGGAAGACCTAGCGTTGGAAAGCCTCCAACAAGATGGACCGATGACCTTGTGAAGGCCGCAGGAATCCGCTGGATGCTCCAACGCTACGTCTTCCGGTATGCGATTGCCACTCCAAAACCTTGCGGCCCCGTCGGCCATCTGTTCTGTGAGCAATGTTGGGATGCCCGTAGTAAGTTTGGCAATTCTTCTAGCTATGTCGGTTACCTTGGTTCTCCTACGGAATTGTCGAATCTGACTCGGCTGGGCGGCGTTCGGGAAGTTGCGTACTACCTTCTCGTCTCATATACCACAATGTGTCAAGTCGAAAGTTTTTGACCAATGCTTGTTGCCAGTGATGACTTATGACACTGAAACGTGGTCGCTCACAATGGGTCTCATTAGACGGCTGAAAGTCACCCAAAGGGCAATGGAGAGGGCTATACTTGGAGTTTTCCTACGTGATCGAATCAGAAATTAAGAGATCCGTAGGAGAACCACGGTAGGTCCTCATCTCTAATCATTGTAAATATTCTTCTTTTAAATTATGACGTAACCCCATTATTTTAAGGATAATAATCGATATAATTCAAGTATCCCTCGTCTTTAGTACTATATTACAGATGTGAACATTGTTCGGACAAAGCAGTTGACGAATTGAAGAGAAAACCAATAGATCCTGAACTAATTACTTTGCTTCATAATGGTGTCTACGCCTAACTAAGCTATCACTAAAATTCCTTACTTTTGGCTATGAGAATCTTAAAGCTATTCTGAAAAATAAATTCCCTAAATTAAAAAAAATTGGTTGCCTGTAAAGTCAGTTTTACGGACGATAATTTTACACTGTCACAAGCGTCACAAGCTGAACGCTTAGGCCGATCATGCCTCTCTATCGCTTGTTCCGCGCTCTCGCTTGCACGCTCGGCTCAGGCGAAACGTGACACTTTTTCGTGCGTACAGCCGTCATTCATTGATTTATAAGACGTTATCACGTCAGTAATTTTGACACAACTAAATCGAATAGGCAGCTATGTAACGCGAACCGTGAAGTTTTCTTAGAAATTGTTTTGTTAGGGTCGCGTCGCACTAGTTTGCACGAGGCTTTATAATTTTCAGGCCTCAAACTTTACACGTAAACTCACTTTATTTTAACAGTGAAGGAGATGTCAGCACGAGACTTCATAATATCCATTTAAGATGATGAACATACATTTATGAAAGGATTTGTAAGATCTGGTAACTATCCTCTCTTGGCTCTGAATATAAAGTGTGTTACTTTCATATTTAACTAAGACATATCTTCTCATCTCGGAAGAATAAAGAAAAATCTTGCCGTCGAACCAAAAAAATAGGACAAACCTTTATGAGGTTACGAGCTTGAAATGTTTTAATCAAATATTTTCAGGTATTAACGAGGTTCCCGTAACCGCTCTCTTAGTTTTTATTTGGGAGACATTAGCAATGTACAGGGGTAAGTATTACAAAAATATATCACTTACCTTCTACTACTAGCGTGAACGCGTATCAAACAAACAAACAAACTCACTTTCGTATTTATAATATTAACTAGGATATTTTCACAAGTCGATGGAAACACTAACATCGTATCTGGTTTTATAAAAGATTTAGCAAATAAGATTCGAATGGAAAACAACAAAGATACTTGTGACGGTGAAGTACTAATAAATGGAACAGATTTTTATACGCTTTAACGTATGAAAGGATGTTCTTACGGGTAAGTATTTATTGAATTAGCTATACAGTGTGAAATTGAAATCATGAGCAAACCTTTAAGGAGCGACTCAGACCACGAACCTGAACAACTTTCATTAGAGGACCGACTCCAACATCGCGAAAAAAATAGCTGTTCCGTAGATTTTGGCTGAGTAGATATTCCACTTTTATAAATGGAACAGCTTATTTTTTTTCGCGAAGTTGGAGTTGGTCCTATAACTAAAGTTGTTCAAGTTCGTGATCTGAGTCACTCCTTAAAAGTTTGGTCATGATTTTAATTTTACCCAGTAGTATTAATATTGCCATCATCAACCTGTTGTGTTTTATAAACGTTTGCACTTGTATCTTATAGATATTTTCATACAAGACTGACAAAGTTTGGCGTTTCGTAATATCTTCCAACTTGTGTTGCACCAACTTTAGGAACCACCTCTTTCCTTGCATATGAAGTTGATCTTTATGCGTTGTCTCAAGTAAGGACATGAATTTCTGAGTGTGATGAAAGTGCAAACTAGCATTACTATTTTGAAGTAAGTACAGCGCAAAATTAAAGCTCGTTCTAAATTATCTTTTGTTTTCAGAGATGACTTCAAAACCTTTCACACTTTGAATACTACTCGTAATATTGCAGACATCAAATGGGCTGACGAATGGGCTACCTTCCTTGATTCACTACTACAAATCAGCGCATTCGCGAGAGATTAAGAGATAATCAAAAAGCTAAGCATGCATGTGGATGGACATAATGGTAACGCTCACAAAGGAGGAGGCGGAACGCATGAGGGAGAGGCAAACTTCACGCCTGCACGCCCCTTACCGCCGCAGGAAGAGACGCCCTGGGCGTCAGGAATCGCGAGCCGTTTTCCGGCCACCGTAGGCGTGGGCTTGCGGGCGGTGAGCAATGGGTAGCTCGCCGTCCGATAAGGACCAGGCCCGGGTCAACGGCGCGGCGTGTTCCATGCGCGCCTCAAAGAGATGTCAGCAGAATTGACGGGGTCCGCTAGGGCCGATGCCTGCCGGGGGTGCGAAGAAAACCGATAGGGATATCGTGGTCCCCGGCAACAGGGCAACTGATGGAACACGGGTTTTAGTCAGTAAGAGTCTGACACGACCTCCCGATCCGTCCAGAGCGGGAGAAGTTATTTGATAATTTCCGACCCAAAACAAGGGGTACAGTAGCAGCATCTTGCAGGCTTTAGTGCTGTGGTACTGGCCAGAGCAACGTAGCGTCTGCTTTCACCGTGCTGCTCAGTGCACCGCTAGCTACCAAGCCCATTACTTGATCGCCCCTAGTGACAACATTTAAATTAGATAGCATTAAAAAACAACCGACTTCCAAAAAACACTGCAAAGTGAAAAATAACTTTAATTTTGGAAGTCGGTTTCTTTGGTTTTGAATTTTCGTTTTTAGTCACCGACTTCCGAAATTAAAGTAATTTTTCACTTTGTAGTGTTTTTTGGAAGTCGGTTGTTTTTTTTTATAAAAAGTTTTTATTTTTCACTTTTTAGTTGTGGTACCTACTCCACATAAATTCGAGAACCACTACTACCTGCTATGTAAATAATAGTGTCAGGAACTTATCACATCATCCACATACAAGTAGGAAAAAGTACGTATTATTGAAGCTAACCCAAAAACTATCGAAGCAAAGTTAATAAAATTTATATGGGACCACTTCGAAAGCAAGGGTATGCTTTCGAAGTGATCCCATATAAACAAAAAAGAATTTTCAAAATCGCTCCACAATTAACGGAGAAATACATAACATACATAAAAAAAAAACAAACATACGCGACGAACATATAACCTCCTCCTTTTTGAGAGTCGGTTAAAAATGATGCAACAACTGTTATGGATGACATAGAATGTTATAAAACCGAGCTGGCTGACTATAACACTTAAGTTTGCTAAGAGAATACTCTAACTAGTTTAATTTTAAACCTCAATTACTTACCATGGACAAAATATGTGCCAAAGAATTTAGTTATTGTTGAATATTTTACGTGTGAAGGTGTAGAACTAGATGGTGTTATCTTTAGTGATAAACCAAGATTGGAAAAGCAGCCAAAATGTGTTAGAAACCCATGAATTTGTAACACATGAACTTGAAGAATCTGTTAGTATAAGCGAATTCATGATATCAATTTTAAAACTACGTTTACGTAAAATTTAACTTTATTGAATCAAAATCCTTTTTATTTATTATTCAGATAGAAACAGCGACTTCAATAAACCTACAAATAGTTACGAATAATGTGGTAAGTAATAACATAAAAGTATTAGAACTTCTAAACTCATCTTCGAAAACTTTCCAATATTATCAAAGAAATCTCTGTAAAGTTTCCATCTTCCTCATTTCGATGTAAATTGTGTTGAAGTTAGCAACAATATTGACAAACAGGATGTTATTGACGTAACGATGTTTATTGTTTACAATTTAGTTGGAAATGAAAAGGCAAGTAAAGGAGATCGTTAATTTTGGGCTAAATTATGAAAAAGGCCAAACAAAAAAAGTTATATTCCGTTGAAACAAGTAATTGTCTTCAATTTTACTATTGAACTAAATCTGTAGGGCTATTCCCTGCGCTGTTATACGAATTTGCAAAATACTGTTTTTAGTGTGTTTTAGTTAAAATAATAACAGTAATCTAATTATAGTAATAACTTTTTGTCAGTAAATATTACAGTCATCATTTTTAACTGTGAAAATAAGACTAGGGTTAGGTAGGGTCTATTCTCCACAGAACTACAGTGTTCGAAATAAAGTTTTTTTTTCGACTGTACTAGTATTAGCTGATTAAAATAGGTACCACTCATAGGTATCACTAGTATTACTGGTTTTAGTTAGGTCTTTGTAGTGGTTTCTATTCTCGTAAAAATAGTGAAAAAAAAATAACACATTATTTTAGGTATATAAATAACGGATATAAAAAGAAGCATAATGAAGCCAACAGGAGATATTGAAGGTCAAAGTTTCAACTTTTATTTATTTTTTCGCGATAACAAGTTCTAAATGTTATCAACTCCTGTACCGGATATATTCTCCGTAACTAAAAGGTTCCTAATGTTTTCAAATATGGCAAGCTATTGCGAGAGGCATATCTGCACATACTGGACCATAGCCCATAGTATATGATTCTCGGCTTTGTTAAGCTTCTTTTTACATCCGTTTTTTATGTACTTAAAATAATGTGATATTTTATTTCATTGTTTTTGCGTGAATAGAACCACTAAAACCAGGTAATACTAGTGATACCTATTTCAATTAGCTAAAAAAAAATTAAAAAAATCTATTTCGCGTACTGTAGTTATGTGGAGAATAACCCTAGAGCCTTAGTTTTACAGTAAAAGATGATGACTGTAATGTTTACTGGCATAAAAAAGCGATTACTATATTCAGATTACTGTTATTCTGATAATTAAAACAGTATTTTTTAAACTCGTATAACAGCGCAGAGAATGACCCTACAGATTTGGTCCTAAATGAAAAGTGAAGAAAATAACATGTTCTAACGGAATATAACTTTTTTTTGTTTGGCAGGCACTTTCACATTTAGCCCAAAAATTTATGGACGGTGATCGATCTCCTTAAATAAAATGATATCCCTACACATTTTTGAAGTATTAAAAGATGTTTTGATTTATTCAATAATAATAAAATTTTATACACCGTACTACATACACGTCTACTATATTTTGGTAAGAGAAAGTTAAGTACTAAAATAAAAATAAACTCTTACGATTGCAAAGTGAAAAATAATATTAGTTTCGAAAGTCGATGTCTCTGTTGGTTTTCTAACTTTTTTGCTGATAACTTCCGAAACTAAAATGATTACTCAGCCAAAGTTAGTTAAATCTAACTAGAGCCTTATTTTTTTTTTTTTTTTTTGGCTGGGAAATTATCATATAACTTCTCCCGCTCTGGGTGGATCTAACTAGAGCCTGCGAGTTAGTCCTCCCAGAAAAGAAAAATAATAACGTGAATCGGCTCAAAAAACTCGGACAAACCAGTGTACATGAAATATAAAAGAAATTCTTCAAACACAAATTATCTTATCGTTTTTTGCTATTGATTAAAGTTACGATTATTATGATTCCTTGAATAAAAAAAAAGCTATAACATTTTTTTCTAGTTCATGAAAGGCGAAACAAAGAGAAATCAAAGAGTATTCGTAACGTATTTCAATGCACCTCAAATTATTTACAGCAAACATTTTATCTTTCAGATAAAAATTTCATTGTTATTCCCGAAGCCATTTTGACCGGTATTACATTAATCCTTATCGAATAAAATATATTATTTAAATTGGTAATTTAAATAAGATTGAGATATGTGTTGACTTCATAGCATTTAAATGAATACTTTAAAAGATATCACTGATTCAAAATTACACATAACAATATAATTATAGTTGACGGTTGCGCAGCGCTAGGACAAGAGACAATGACCTTTTCCTCGGCTATTAGGTACGTGATCATCCCTTTGCTTTCTTTTAATCCCGGTAGTACCTTCCCGTGGGATATCAAAAGCTAGTAAGATAATATAGTTATTCTACGGTATAGTTGACTTCCACGCGGAAAGAAATCACGGTTATGACTATATAGATGCCTTTCACATAATTGGCGTACAGAATCTTAACATTGTGAGAACTGGAATCAACTCATCATATTTAATTGCAGTACACTGCTGAACAAAGGCCTCTTTCAAGTTGCTTACTAACACACCTTTGACATACACTCGCATTTTACACTCACAAGTAGATCATACCAACCATATTATAATCCAAAAAAATGCAACTATAATATTTTCAAACTTCAATAATTCTCATATTTCAGGACGCATCGGAATAGTATATATCCTGGAAAGCAGCCCAGTCGCCTTAAAATCACAACTAAAAGCTTACATAGGCAATCTCACTGAAGCACAGCTACAAAACGAAGTATTGATACACATCAACAACTTATGATTGAACAAGAAGAAGTTTAAATGAAACAGGAAGTACTAACAGCAGACAAATGGTCAGACTAAGACGAAATTTGTATGAACAAGCTTTGAGGGTTGGCTAACTGTTCAATGGAACACAGACGAACCATTTTGGAATCGATATAGAAGAAGAACGTATTGGCTAAAGAGTATGAGCCTGATTTTAAGATGAATTCGTAGCTGCTGCTAATGAAAGGGCCTCATCCAAGAGCGGAAGGCTTTTTTTTGTTGTTAACCTCAACGAGGAAGCTCTTGGCCTGCATCTCACCTGATGGTAAGTGATTATTAGATCGAAGGTGGAAGCGAGCTTCACGCGGGATCCTCGACCACAGAAGAACTGGCTATCTTTGTTGTTATGGCGACAGACTTGGATAAGATGGTGGTAGCTAGCCAGGCGGACTTAGAACAAGCCCTATTACCATCCAAACCGAGCAAAAAATTTTGCTCTGACTAGGAATTTTAGGTGGTCTAACTATTAGACCACAGAGGCGGTTGACCTTATTGGCTTATAAAACGATTATATAACCTATCCAAGTATATCAAGCAGCTAGTCTAAGTATTCCATATAGAATCCGACCACGCCTCGGCACCATACGATTGCAGAGTTTCCATTATGAATTGTGAACAAAATGCTTATCCCCAATTTATTTGAAGAATTCAAACAAAAGAATCTTTGTAAATACTATCATTTGTAATGACGTTATTATTGACACAGTAACATTATCATTGTAGCGGTTACACCGCCACATACAAACTACGCATCAAAGACATGACGTCACACAAATCCTGCATCGCGCAGTTAGAGTTTACCGAGCGATCGACATACATACAAGATTTCAACTTCCAACCGATGGGCAGTTGCCCGCCAGACACAACACCCGTCTGGTCGGAGGATCCTCCCTTTTCAATGGTGGATGAGTGAACCTTACACCCTGTTCCTCATGCCCCTAAATTGGTGACCCCGAGTATGAACGTCAACGCAGCTTTCGTGCAATTACTTCGGCGTGACGTCATCATCATCATCACTACCGCAAGCTTTCGTGAGGCGAGTCACACAGCCAGCCAGCACCCACGACTTCAACGGGTATCCTGACCACCAGCATGCAGCGAACGCGCATTCCTGGTCATCACCCTCAGCCTCATCACCCCAACTCACTGGGGAATCAACGCAATCACCTCAATCACCCCGACTCACTGGGGAATCACAGCAATCACCTCAATCACCCCGACTCACTGGGGAATCACCACAATTACCACAATCGCCGCAATCACCACAGAAAGTTCCGACTCACCGCGAACTATGCGGCACCCGGTTCCGACTCACTGGAACCACAGCTGGCACTGTGTGAAGCATCGCAAGATTCAGCCCACTATCGACCTCCGGTCTCCGGAGGGGAGTGATGTAGCGGTTACACCGCCACATACAAACTACGCATCAAAGACATGACGTCACACAAATCCTGCATCGCGCAGTTAGAGTTTACCGAGCGATCGACATACATACAAGATTTCAACTTCCAACCGATGGGCAGTTGCCCGCCAGACACAACACCCGTCTGGTCGGAGGATCCTCCCTTTTCAATGGTGGATGAGTGAACCTTACACCCTGTTCCTCATACCCCTAAATCATCACTCATAATTTTAGCCGAAAGACGTCCACTGCTGGACATAAGCCTCCGCCAATGATTTGAGGATTATCGAATCCTCCCCCTCTCTTCGGACTTCAGATAACCCTATTATAACCCCATCGTAACCTGCTCAATTCTTCCACGAGTTTGATGATCTTCTCATTGGTCCGGATTGCACGCGTATTGTGTGTTTTTAAGTTTTCGATGATTGTGGTAGCCGGGTTTCTTCCGGGGATTCTTCGCACCCCATGCCTCACCGTTAGCCTTGACTACTACCGTAGCCAAGAGTAGGTGGGCCGCCGGGCACTAGGGTCCATTTGTTGTTGGTGCTTGATATTTTTGGGGGGGATTATTCCATAATCGCCACGCTTGGCAGGCGGGTTGATGATCTCAGTATGCTGTTAAAAATTGCATAGAGAACGCTGCTGCCCATTCTCTAGTAAGTCCCTTAGTCGCCTTATAAGACACCCAAGGCAATAAATAGGGTAGTACTATTCTTTAAGTCCAGCACCACACGGAACATGCAATGATTAATTTTTTTTTAATTAACTGCTCCTTTGATATTTTATTTTCCATTTCATAATCACGCAGCTTTCACTGGTTTACTTTGACCTTGGGCAATACGGAATGTCATTATTTAAAAAGCGAAACAAGTCTAACTTATTTCCTCAAAATTAAATTTTGTTTGTAGACAAAAAGTGGGACATTCCTGTCCACAAAAGACCAGATATTCATCTTTCAATAACACGCCAACAATGTCCCAAAAATATTTCTACCGTCCCTCATTTTCATCATATCAACGCCCAACAATAATTGCGGAGAAAATGACAAAATGAATTGAATAAAAAACGCTTTCAAAATTTCAATTTGTCCCTTATAAATATACGAGGCGTCTCCAAGCAATAATTTAAACATGAACGTCTAAAATTGGCTATAAATTATAGTGAGAGCGCAGGGCTTTTGAATGTTGAGTAGAAAAACCTTTACAAGATATTTGTTACAAATTACAAAATTCACGCCTGCCTGGTATATTTTATGGAGAAGAGGTAGGTTCATGATTTCATGTGAGTTATTGCTAAGTGTTACATTCAAAGGAGTTCGAAACAAAAAACAAAAGAGCAGAGCGTGAACCTATTGCATTATTGACGAAAATTCATTTCTTGCATACGAATAAATGGCAGTAATAGTCGGTAAGTTGACAAAAATAGAGTGTCCGTGGATTTTCATGCCCATTATTCTAGTTGACTGATTCAAAAGTGCCTGCAATTTGTTTAATTTAAATACATGCTTTGAGTTTGAGCTTTGAGGCCTGCCCACGTTAGATCTAGTAATCCTAACTAATATTATAAATGCTAAACTGAGTTTGTTTGCTTTCATGCTAAGACGACTGAATGGATTCACATGAAATTTTTCACATTGGTAGACTATGACCTTGATTAAAACATAGGATACTTTTTTATCCCGGTAACACGTTTTCGTGAAATAATTTCCGACCTCCACGCGGGCGAAGCCGCGGGCAAAAGCTTGTCTTTTCATAAAATGAAAAAATACAAAAATACGATGCCTTTAGATACATTACAAACCAACCCACTAAACAGTAAAAAAAAACTTAAAAAAAAAAAACAATCAACTACAAAGTGAAAAATACCTTTAATTTTGGAAATCTGTGTCTTTGGATCAGTATTTTAGTTTTTTGCCTCCGACTTTTTATCTAAGTTACAATAGCCTAATATTAACTGCTCATTAAAAATACCCAAATTGCTATAGATGTGCCTTTAATATTTAAAGAGTTCCCTCGATTTCTCCAAGATCATGGGATCTTAGAGAAATCGAGGAAACATCAAGTTTTTCTTTTAAGTTCTCATTGTCATTTGGTCACGATCTGATGATGGCATCAGATCGTGACCAAATGACAATGAGAACCTGAAAGTATACCCTTTCAAACAAAAAAAGAAATTTTCAAATTGGTCCAGCCGTCTTCGAGTAATCGGAGAACCTACATGAAAAAAAAAAAATATACATACGTCTATTCCGACAAACTGAGAACCTCCTTCTTTTTTTGAAGTCGGTTAAAAATAGCAATAAATATAGTAAAATCTGCACATATTCCGCACCGTACGATTAAAAAACCAGTTTTACCAGCTGTTAGCAAGTATTTTTCATTATAAGCAATATCACAGGCGTGCTAATTTCCCCAGCAACTGACGGTAAATATAAAAAACTCGTGACTACAGGCTACGGGGGATATCGTTTGTCATACAATTACCTGCCGCCCGCAACCTTGTTAGTCGAGTTACATAGATGTGGAGGAAATTGAAGGAACCTAAGCATAATACTCGAGCGTAGTTTGACTCATCGAGCTGTAGAAAAATCTAAATAAATATGTAAAATTAAAGAGTCCGTTTGTAATGTCAAAATGACAGCTTTTTACTAAATGCAATGCAATTTTTTACTAAATGAAAGTACAAGGTGTGGCAAAAGTGTTGCCATAACGTGAAATGGCTGGCATTGTGTTGAAAATGAAAAAAATGGGCCCTGTTTTCACGGAATGATTATTTTTAAAAGTGTAAAATTGATGACATTAATTCAAAAAAATTATATTATCGGTTAGATTACCACCTTCTGAGTTGATGCACATTTTTGCTCGTTTTACGGCAATTTGAATTAATCTGGCTCCATTTTGGTGATTTCTTGTTCAATGTTGGCTTTCAAGACTTGCAAGGTTTTGGTTTATGTTGGCAAACGCGAGATTTCAAAAAACCCCAAATGAAGAAGTCTAACACCGTCAGAACTAGCCATCTGGCCGGCCAGATCAAATCTCCAACACGAGAGATTATATGGCCCACAAATTGGTGTCCCAAAATCTCCGTCATTGCCTGAGGATCCTTTTTTTTTTTTTTTTTTTTTTTTTTGGGTGGGAAATTATCAAATAACTTCTCCCGCTCTGGGTGGAGCGGGAGGGCGTGTCAGACTCTTACTGACTAAAACCCACCCGTGTTCCTTCGGTTGCCCTGTTGCCGGGGGCCACGATTTCCCTATCGGTTTTCTTCGAACCCCCGGCGGGCATTGGCCCTGACGGACCCCGTCAATTCTGCTGACATCTCTTTGAGGCGCGCGTGGAACACAACGCGCCGTCGACCCGGGCTTGGTCCTTATCGGACGGCGAGCTACCCATTGCTCACCGTCCGCAAGCCCGCGCCTACGGTGGCCGGAAATCGGCTCGCGATTCCCGCCCCGGGCGTCTCCTCCTGCGGCGGTTAGGGGCGTGAGGGCGCGAAATTTGCCTTTCCCTCACGCGTTCCGCCTCCTCCTTCGCGAGCATTACCGCTTCGCAGAAGGAGGTGACGGCCTGCCATTTCCTCTCGCTCCGTACCATGGCCTGAACCAGGGCCGGACGCGAGAGATCACCGCCGCCAATCGCCTCTACGAGGACACGGCGTTGCTCCGCCCAAGCTGGGCAGACCTCCACCGTATGCTCCACCGTGTCCTCAGGCCGATCCACACAATGGTGACACCCGGGTGTTTCCTCCCGCCTTATCCTAAACAGGAACCTCCCGAAGCAGCCGTGTCCGGTGAGGACCTGCGTCAGGCGGAAGGTGAGGACGCCGTGGCGTCTCTCAAGCCACTCCTCAAAGAGGGGTCTTATCGCCGCAATTGTGGCGTGCCCAGCGCGGGGTTGCGACAATCGCACCCTCCATGACGCCATGAGATCCCGCCGGAGCTCTGTCCGCTGTGCCGCGATTTCTTGCGGCATCGGAGTTAAGCCCCGGCGTTTCGCCTCCTCGCGCCACTCCCAGATGTGCGCGAGGACCTTTGCCTCCAGATCCCATGGCGGTAATCCGGCAAGGAGGCTCGCCGCCTCGCAGGAGACCGTGCGGTATCCTCGGGCCAGCCGGATGGCCATGACCCTCTGGGACGCGTTCAACCGGCGGGCTGGCCGCAGCCTCAATGAACGCGCCCACACCGGTGCCCCGTAAAGGGCCATGGACCGCACGATCCCCGCATAGAGCCTCCGGCAGGAGGCGTTTGGACCTCCCAGATTGGGCAGGAGCCGCTTCAAGGCAGCCCCGGCCCGGTCCAGTCTGGGAGCCAAACGTCGGAAGTGTTCGACGAAATTCCACCGGCTGTCGAGGACGAGTCCCAGATACTTCATCGTCGACTCGACACCGATGTGAACCCCTCCCGCCATTACCTGGGAACCCGACGGTGGCGCATTCCGAGGACCATGAAAACCCATGGCCTCAGACTTGTGCAGGGCCACCTCGAGTCCCAGCTGCCGGATCCTGTCAACGATTGTCGCAACCCCGCGTGTCGCTAAATCGGCCGCCGCCTGGTACGACCTCCCCTGCGCCAGGACTAGCGTGTCGTCAGCGTAACAAACGACGCTGACGCCGCTAGGGAGGTCGGCGCGCAGCACCCAGTCGTATCCGATGTCCCACAGATGCGGCCCCAGGACCGAACCCTGTGGGACACCGCACGACATCTCTTGCCGGTTCCACTCTCCTTGGTGACCGGGGTAGATGACGGCCCTGTCCGTCAGATAGGCCTCGACCACACGACAGAGGTAGGTCGGCATCCGGTGAAACCGGAGTGCCTCCCTGATGCAACTCCAGGGCAGGGTGTTGAAGGCATTGGCGATGTCTAGAGACACCGCCAAGACGACCCCACCCCGGGCCACAGCATCCCCCGTCGTGAGGGCCCGCACGCGCATGATGGCGTCCACCGTAGAGCGCCCCCTGCGGAAGCCGAACTGGCTCTCCGCCAGATCCGGCCCCACTCGCACCAGCTGCCCGACAAGGCGGTCCGCAATGACTCTTTCAAAGAGCTTGCCCACCTCATCGAGCAGCACAATGGGCCGATAAGCGGACGGAGAGTCCGCTGGGCGCCCCGGCTTCTTGATGAGGACCAGTTTCCCCGTCTTCCAACGAAGTGGGAACTGGCCCCTCTCCATGCATGCGCTTAGGAGCCCCCTTAGTCGAGGCCCGAGAGCCCCCATGGCCAGGACCCAGGCTTTTCCAGGTATGCCGTCGGGTCCTGGGGCGGTATTCTTCGCACTCATTTTGCGTACCGCCACTCTCATTTCTACCTCAGTCACCTCTGGAGCATCGTCGTCGTCGGTGTGGTCCGCATCGGGCACCGCAGTAGGCGGAGCCATGGGCGGAGGGGTATGATCCCCTCTAGAAGGGAACAGAGCGCTCACCACGTCCCCCACAAGCTGGGGCCGGAGACTCTGCGTCAGCGGGGGAGCCCATGGGCGGAGTTTCTCCCGCACCATCTTGTATGGGCGTCCCCACGGGTCTCTGTTCAGAGTCTCCAGCATCTCCTCTCGGGCCAGTGCCCTGGCCTGCAGGATCTCCGCTTGGAGGGCGGTCTTCGCCGCTCTGTACCCTTCGTACAGCTCCGCCTGGATGGCTTCCGTATCCGAAGGGCGGATACGGAGCCTGCGGTGCCTGGCGTACCGGCGTCGCGCAGCTACGCACGCCCTGCGCAGAGCCTCCAGCTCTTGCGACCACCAGTACACCTGGCGCGAAGCACGTCTAGGATGGACCCGGGGCATTGCCATGTCGCACACATTGGACATGGCCTCCCGGAACCACTCCGCCTCGTCGTTGATGTCGGCAGGCCTGTCCGGTGATGACACCCAGGCCTGCACGATCGAGGCTTCCAGGAGAAGCTCCCGGTCCAGCTGCTTCAGCGCCCACCGCGGACCACTCGGGGCCTGTCGGACCGGCGCGCTCGAGGTCTGGGTGGAGACGTCAAACCGGATGTACCGGTGATCGGAGTAGGTCTCCACCCCCTCCATGACGCGCCAGTCAATGACACGCGGCGACAGAGCGGGGCTGGCGAACGAAATGTCCACCACCGATTCACCCCGCATCCGCACACACGTGGGGACAGAACCCCGGTTTAGGACGACCAGGCCTGTCTCCAGAGCCCAGTCCTCCACCATCCTACCCCGTGTGTCCGTATACCGGGAACCCCAAGCCAGATTCTTGGCATTGAAGTCCCCGAGTACGAGCACGGGGAGGGAACCAAACCCGACGACGACGATTCTTAACTCCGCAAGGGAGTTGTGGAACTCGGCAAGAGTTCGGCTCGGGGAGAAGTAAACACCCACCACGACAATCTCCCCGAACCGTGCTGCAACGCAACCCCGTCCTCTCTTGACCGACTCGAGGGACGGAGTACCGGCGGCGGCCGACGAAATGAGGGTCACTGAGCCGCTCAGGTCCTCCACCCAGTCATCCCTGGGCGGGACAAAGTACGGCTCAGCGACCACGGCGATGTTAATCGACCACTGCGCCATGCTCTGGAGCAATAGATCCTGAGCGGCGGCGCAGTGGTTGATGTTCGCCTGGAGGAGGCGTAATGGGGCCGTTACTGGCATTCCATGTCAGCCCCCTCCTCCCCCCGAGCCCCCTGCGAGGGCCCTGCTGCGGCGGCAACGGCGGCGGCAACGACGACGGTGGACACGGCAGCGACCCCGGTGGAAGTGGCGGCGGCTGCGGCGGTGACGGTGGTGGTGGCGGAGCGCTTGCCCCTGCCTCTGGCCTCGGCGGGTGGAGCGCAGGCCCTGCTCCCAGCCCGGTGATCGGCCGGCTTGCCAGCCGCCGCACATACGACACAGTGCGGCGTGGCGTTACACGAGCCGGCCTTGTGACCGGGCTGACCACAGCGAAAGCAGAGGTTGCTGTGGTCTACCTCCGAGGTGCACTTGACCCCCACGTGGTTGCCCACCTGGCAACGGAAGCACCTCAGAGGTCTGGGCTCCAGCAGTTTGACCTGCGCCGAAACCCAGCCCACCAAGAGCCTTTGGCCCTCCCCGGCTATCTTTTTGGCCGCCGTCACGGGGCAGCTCACCCTAATGGTTTGCATCCCCGTATGATCAGCATGGATGGTGCCTGCCTTGATCTGCTCGACAGAGCACCCTCCAGCCTTAGCGACGGCGGCCACCACCTTTGCCTCCGTCACGGAGTCGTCCAGGCCCTGAATGCGCAAGTCAGCGCACTTGGTGGGCCTGGAGACTCGGGCCTCGTCCGCATTTAGGGCAGCCCGGAGCTTTTCGGCCAGAGCGTCAGCGGCCGGGCCACTGGCCGCACCAGGGACCTCCAGCATCCGGGCCCCGGTTGCCGTGATCTTAATTTTTATGCCCCTGGCGGCGCCGATCTCCTCCAGGTTCATAACCTTATCCACCGTCGCGAACACGTGCTGGTAGGACACGCCCCTTTTCTCCGCTTCCGGCTGCAGTGTGACCACCACAGCTGCGGTCTTCGGGGCGTGGAGCCTAGCCGCGACGCTTCGCTCCTTGCGCCGTTGCCGCCTCACCTTCCTTTTGGCCGCCCTTGCCGCCTTACCGGCCTTCTTCTTCTCCCCGGCTACTTGCCATCCGGCGTCGGCCGGAGGAGAAGATTTAGGAGGCGGAGGCGTCCGTTTCGCCGCCGCCTGGGCCGGAGCCCTCACCGTCAGGGCCGGGGCCTTGGCCGCCTGCGCAGCTGCTCCGCCCTTGGCTTGCCCCTGCCTGCCTTGGCCTGGCTTGGCCGCGGCAGATGCGGCGGCGGCATACGATGCCGCCTTCCGCTGGTCTAAGGCCGGCTGGCTTGCCGCTAGCGGGGGACGCAGGACAATAGCCTCTAGGGCGGAGAACCTGCTCCGCAGGGCGGCCATCTCTTGCCGCACCAGGGCCAGAACCCGGTCCTCTGCAGGTACGGGCACGGGCCCCTGCCTCTGCCGCTCCCCTACCTGCGGTACCTCCCGGGGGCCGGCTGCTCGCAGCCCAGCCAGGTCCGCTCGGAGCTTCTCGTTCTCCTTTCGGAGAAGCTCCATGGCGGCAGTCAACTTTGCGACCTCCGCCCGCATCTCGGACATCCCGTCCGACGGAGGCCCAAAGTGCAGCTCCTTCGCTGCCGCCAGAATAGAGGCCGTGGCCGCGGGTATGGCCTTGTCCTTAGAGGATTGGATCCTCTTCAAGGCCACAGCCCTGATCGCGGCTGCCACGACCTCCGCAAACCTGGCTTCCTGTCCCGGATTGGCGCCGCCAGCAACGTCCGGCTCACCACCCGAAGCCTCTGAGAGGACCTGCTCGCTACTGGTCCCTCCAGTGTGGCGCCCCGCCGTGGCGAGCCTCTCAGCTCGCTGGGCCAGTTGGTCTGGGCCGGCCTGGCTCGACTTACCACCCTCCTTGGTGGTGAGCCCTCTACCCACACCTTTAAGTTTTGCCCGGGCCTTGCCCCGCCGGCTGGTGTGGATCTTCCGCCTGTCGTCGGCGGAGGACCACTCACCATCTCCTGAATTGGGGCGCTTCCGGAATAATTTTCGGATTATTCCGTCAGCCCCCACCACTTCGCGCCCCGAGCTCTGGCTAGAGCCCTCCGCGCCAGATGCAGCGTCGGACTCCGACCCCGCATCACTCTCCACCTTTTTGTTGTGTTGTTTTGTTTTATTCTTTATATCCATATTTGTTCCCACGAGTTATTAACTTTATATTGTCTCAAAAAATAGTGGTTCGCACTAATGACTAATTAAGCTACCCATTAGTCAAGCTAACAACCTCCCTCACGGTGCGCCGCCGCTTGGAGGTTTGGGGTGATTTTTTATAGAGGTTTTCTACCTCGCGGCCCGGGCGATTAAGCCAAGACCCTCGACCCCCGTCAAATGCCAGAGACATGACCTTGACACTCTTCGGGGCTACGAGACCAGCGGTGACAGGAGAAAAGACTTCCTCCTGCCCGCCCGACGGCAGGGTTAGTGCACGCCGAGCCCGCTCCTCCTCTAAACGCTGCTCAACGAGTGCTCCCTAGTGAGTACCCGTTAGAGCGTTCCACCGACAGGATATTGGCATACGGACAACGAGACCCCTAACTGGGGAGTCATTGTCCGTACCCCAGGGTGCACCGTCCCGGAGACTGGCCTTCCCCCCGGACGCATCCATAAGGGAACTCCAGCCCCCAGGCACACGGGGAGGTTTCCTGTCCAAGCACCCCTGCCTGAGGATCCTGAGCTCTGCGTATGGCTCCATTGCACTGTCAACTAATTTTCCATCTGTCTGTTATCTAAATGTCAAAGCACAATGACATTTGATGCCATTTGCATTAATTATGGCACTTTCACATTGTGACAATACTTTTGCCCGACCTTACCTTGTATTACTTACTTATAATAAAAAAAAAACAATTTTAGTTTTTTTTGTCGTTCTGTCTGTTTGTTCCGGCTAATCTCCGAAATGGCTGGACCGATTTGGACTGGACTTCCACTGGCAGATAGCTAACTGATGTCATAAGGGGTAACTAAAGCTACTTTTATTTTAGAAATATAATTAGGGTCCACACGGGCGAATCCGGGAGCAGCAACTAGTATATCCTTTCAACTGTCATTAACGAGACACAATAGAATTTTAATTGTTATCCGCCTTAATAAGGCTGCTTAACAGGTGATGAGTTATTATAGTCCTCCTTATCGAATTCGATAACGGTGACCCTTCGAAATCACTTCCACAAACCTGTAGGAACTTGTATCTATTCTGTTGAAAAATATACCATGGTCATCACAGTAAATCAGTTTTCCATAACTAAATAACGTCCATATATACGTCTTTTTTAAACATGAAGGACAAAATGTAAATCCATTTAGAAAGAAAAAAGAAAGAAAATTCGTTTATTTGCGGTAAACATGACGCAAAGAAAGATTAAAAAAGAACACGTAAATAACAAATTGGGGGAAAATATGCGTCACATCCACGCAAAACGGCCATCGCTCAGCATAAAGCTGCGACCCCATGCGAGACAGAGCCCCAGCGCTGGTTTTCAGCGATAGCCGGCGCTCACGTGATGACGTCAACCGGTGCAGCATATAGTGAAATAAAATAAATACAAAACTAGTCCTAAATGTTTATACAAATATAATATTTTAAATGGCAACATTTCTTGCCGTCGGCGACTCACGCGCCGCAGACTTATTACAATCTGTGCGCTTAGAGCAGCTGTCAAAAAATATTTGCTTGACGTTCGTATTTCTACAGTATGTTCGTAAAAAGCATGTCCCTTCCAGTACGCACTAACATTATCTTTGTTAGTCTGCACTCATAAAACTTGCCTGTTTAGTTCCAACGCTAAAAACCAAGTGGTGAAATATTTTTACACGCTGCAAATTAAGTTTAAAACTGTTTGTGTAAAGTACGTAGTTTGTACCAATTTGCTAGTTTATTATGCACTGTATTGCTGTACCAGAGGGTTATCGAAAATATATCATTATTTTATTGGGTTTTTCTATCTGAAATTTCTCAGTAGCAGCTCGGAGTCTGGATTTGTGCCCGGTTGATGGCAATAGGCTCGCCCCCTATTACATGGGACTTAAACATAACTGGCGAAATGTGGGTGTACCTGCTACAGGGACACCTCTGCCCAACCCTTCGGGGAAACAAGGCGTGATGTTATGTTATTTTATGTGTAATAGAATAGATTTCAAAACAATTCACGTAGCCTTTATTAACAAACGCAAACTATTTCACAATAAACATTTTGTACATATTAGACATCGGTTATGAGTTCGTTTTGCTTTCCAGCATATAATATTTATATGTCGGAGAAGGGTAGGTATTATGTGACTCTTTCGTTATTATCAGCCATATTTTAACTACTGTGGGCATACTATGGGTAGTGTTGGTTATTGCTCAATAGAAAAACCGTTTTGCAGTTCAGATCATAATTTACTTTCAAATTAATCACAATAGCAATTCACACACTGTAGCACACGACACGACTATTTGAATGCGCGACAGTTTCTAAACGTGTTCACTGCTTGACCGCCACCGATGAACTCTGCTCAGCTCCGTTCCGGCCGATCCGAGCGTTATGTTCAGACTCTTTTGAACGCCACTAGGTGGCGCTGGCAACGTAAAGCATGAAATTATACCCTTAATAAATCGTGACCAAAAAGACAGGTAGTATCAACGTTCGCATTCTAAATACGGTTTCAATCAGTTGATTGTCGCTGAGATTAGATTTCGACTAGTTTTTGAACATTTTAAATACGAGAATTGGCCTTCAGGAGTCCTGACACAGTCAATAGGGCAGCAAATCAGTGCCGGATTAAGCAAGTGCGGGGCCAGTAGCAAATTCTATCGAGGAGTCCTTGATCTGCTATGGGTTCATAGTTATAAAGTGGCAAAAAAAAAATCTTTACTCAATACGTTTACATGTCATAGGTTACAATTTTGTTAGTGTTTACTATTACATGTAGATTACTATAGGACCTGTTTGACTCTGACAAATACAAAAAGCCAGAGATGAGATTGCCCTGGCAATTTAGAATAATTTCGTTAAGAAACTAAAAAAAATAACTGATGACTTTTACACAAATAATTGTAAATCTTTTTGGTACATATTTCAAAGTCTATAAGTTATTTCAAAGTATATTGTTAAGTTTTTGTTTGTTTGTAGTTCGTGGTTTTTTTAGATTTGTCGACAAACTATATTGTATTTTTTGGAATAGCTAATGTTATATTTTATCAATGGTGTACTGTAAATTATATGTATATTTAATATTTATTGATCTCCTTTTTTAACTTTTAATAAGGATAGGAAGGATACGCAGGGCCCCCTTTTGCGCAGGCCCATAGCAATTGCTACTCTTGTAACGTGGTTAATCCGGCACTGCAGTAGATCATCATAAAGATGGCATTGATATCTGGACAAAGCAACTAGGTACTTTTCTTTTTTTTTTGGTTGGAAAATTATCAAGTAACTTTTCCCGCCCTGAGCGGAGCGGGTGGGCGTGTCAGACTAAAACTGTAGACTAAAGCTGACCAAAACCCATCCATGTTTCTTCAGTTCCTGTATGTTGCCAGGGGCCACGGTATCCCTTTCGGACTTTCCCGCAACCTCGGCAGGGTCAGTTCTGCTGACATCTCTTTGAGGCGCGCGTGGAAAACAACGCGCTGTCGACCCGCGCCTGGTCCTAATCTTGCTACCCATTGCTCACCGTCCGCAAGCCTGCACCTACGGCGGCTGAGAATCGGCCTGCGATTCCCGACGTCCAGGGCGTCTCCTGCGGCGGTTAGAGGCGTGAGGGCCCGAAATTCGCCTCTCCCTCACGCGTTTCGCCTCCTCCTTCGCGAGCTTTACTGCTTCGCAGAATGGCACTGTGACGTCTCATCACAAGATGCTGTCGCTACTGAACGCACAAGGCGAACGCGAGGCTCATTGCGGGAAACGGGAGAGGTGCTTCATTTTAGCGTGGTGCTTAGTAAGTTGGCAAACTGGGCTGCATAACCTAATAGAAAGAAAGCGGTTGATTCCCCCTATGATGATTGCCGATAACATGCAAATTAAATATTTATAACACATTTCTCAGTTGAAAAAAAAAGCTTCGATCAATCGAAGCGAATCAATCTTCATAATGTTTAGTTGGAAATGCGACTATTTAAAAAAGCACTCTTGTTTAATACTCGTCCTACCTACCATTCACAACTTTAATCAATTGCATTAATTGCATCCTGCTGTTCTGTACGAGTAATTCTTGCATTCATCGAGTACGTCGACGGAAATGGAATGTCGACTTTAGTGAACAAGATACAAAGTTTAAAATTGTTTGTTCGTAAACAATATACAAAAGACAATTTTATTTTAATCACTCGTATCGAACAATCGGACGACGGCACCACAGACAATGGGCTGTAATTACGCCATTCTCTTTGACAAAAATCCGTTTTCTATTTTTATTATGTCTTGGAAAAATAGAAAATTCTTGAAGATTGTCTCCTTGGACATACTCTTGTGTCTTACTATTTTCAGTCTTTGATCTTGGTATGAAAATGCATTGAGAGTATCTGTTCTTTATGATATGCAACGCCTTATCCACCGGAGACCTACTTAGGCAGTGACTATCTTGGAGCTTCTTCATATTACTCGCCTTAAAGTCACAAAGAAACCAGAGCGTTACTTGCACATAAGTATGCATACTGCGTGTGGTTTGCAAGTCTTAATGCTGACTAACAACTTCTGATTGAATTAAATAGAGTGCAATTTTTTGTGCAAGTTTTAGGCTTGTGTATTACGTACATACTTACATTCTTATACATAAACTCACGCCTTCCTATGATCCACGATCCCCACATACTCCTTTCGCTTCGTTTACATTTATACATCTGGTCATTCACGCACGCCGGTTGCGAGTACTACGCGCCTGACCTTACTGAAGAACATCACCATGAAGGTCCTTATATTATGTCCTTCTAGCGTGTCCCCCTCCCGGCGTTTCTAGTCACATCTGACTTGTAAAAATACTTTTAGTCGCATTTCTTTCATCCTCTCAACATGACCAAACCATGTAAGTATACTCTTTTTTGTCACTGCATCTTCTTCTAAACCGCCTTAGAACATCATTCCTCAGTCTATCATGCATAGTTACAACACACATGCTTCACAAAGAACGCATTTGCATTGCATTTATTCTACTTTCATGCCTTTTTTGCCACACCCTACATTTAGTTCCATTTTACATAGGTACTTTCGATATTTTAAGTTAATGGTGATTAGCCTTACGTAAATATCAACTTCGCAATATTATGTTTGGCTTCAAAACATTAAACACAATTCTATCTGAATAGAGAAAATGTTAATCTATTGAGGATTATCAGCAATTTTATTACACAAGTAATTATTACCGACGACTGCCTCGTTGGTCTAGCGGTCGTACGCGCTACTGCTGAGCATGAGGTCCTGTTTTTTTTTGGGTGGGAAATTATCAAATAACTTCTCCCGCTCTGGGTGGAGCGGGAGGGCGTGACAGACTCTTACTGACTAAAACCCACCCGTGTTCCTTCGGTTGCCCTGTTGCTGGGGGACCACGATTTCCCTTTCGGCCCTTTGGACCCCGTCAATTCTGTTGACATCTCTTTGAGGCGCGCGTGGAACACAACGCGCCGTCGACCCGGGCTTGGTCTTTATTGGACGGCGAGCTACCCATTGCTCACCGTTCGCAAGCCCGCGCCTACGTTGGCCGGAAATCGGCTCGCGATTCCCGCCCAGGGCGTGTCCTCCTACGGCGGTTAGGGATGTGAGGGCGCAAAATTTGCCTCTCCCTCACGCGTTCCGCCTCCTCCTTCGCGAGCATCACCGCTTCGCAGAAGGAGATGACGGCCTGCCATTTCCTCTCGCTCCGTACCATGGCCTGAATCAGGGCCGGATGCGAGAGATCACCGCCACCGATCGCCTCCACGGGGACACGGCGATGCTCCGCCCAAGCCGGGCAGACCTCCACCGTATGCTCCACCATGTCCTCCGGGCGATCCACACAATGGTGACACCCGGGCGTTTCCTCTCGCCTTATCCTGAACAGGAACCTCCCGAAGCAGCCGTGTCCGGTGAGGACCGTCAGGCGAAAGGTGAGGGCGCCGAGGCGCCTCTCAAGCCACTCCTCAAAGAGGGGTCTTATCGCCGCAATTGTGGCGTGCCCAGAGCATGAGGTCCTGGGTTCGATTCCCGGGTCGGGCAAAGTATTATTGGGTTTTTCTATCTGAAATTTCTCAGTAGCATCCCGAAGTCTGCCCCCTATTACATGGGACTTAAACATAACTGGTGAAATGTGGGTGTACCTGCTACAGGGACACCTCTGCCCAAACTTTTGGGGAAACAAGGCGTGGTGTATGATAGCCCCCAATTAATTAATAATTAATAATTAATTTAAAAAAATATCCTCTTTTGTAATGCACCCATATAATGTTGTGTACATTATTATTATTATTTTATTTGATTATTTATTGATCTATTAATAACGATGTAAATACCTATCATTGTTGTCCCAGAATCTAAAAACATTGAAATGTTAATGTTGCATTAGTATTTAAAAATAAACATAGATGTTCTTGTTTTTATTCATGAGTGTACTATGTTTATCATTATTTGTAGATGATTGAGGTCTTGAAGTTGTATAAAATGTAGAACAAGTTGCTGGGAAATCCCATTAAGCACATACTCGTAGCTTATAGAAAATATATTTTTAAGAAAGCTTTTGTTTTTATTGCTCCATTCCCAAAAATGATTTTTGACAAGGAAAAAAGTCACTTATTATCCCTCAGACTTTTACCCCTTAACCCATTTTTTGGATGTATTTAAATGAAATTCGCGGCATCTCATTTCTACATTACTTCATAGTTCCGCAAAGAAAAATACAAACTTTAGTTTTTTAAATAATGTCGCTTATGTACATCTGGAGCCAAATAAATATTACTCGAGTGTCTTGACATTACCTACTACTGTATCTTGATACTCTTTGTAAATAATAATATACATAATAAAATTACACTAGCCTATTAGCCGCGTCCGCACGGATGTAAAATATCGCGGCGGGATTTTATCGCCTCGGCTATTGATGTTGAGCTGAGCGTTGAGAATCCAACAGAGTACAATCCAGCGCGTCGAAAAAACACACTGTTGGATTTCCAACTCTTGGTGTTAAGCAGAGCAGATCAGGCCGCACCGTGGGAAGAGTCGCGGCGAGTCGGTAACTTCAAAGATACGGTGCGAGCTTCTCTTTTACTATGCACTTCGGAATGACAAAATGGCGCCAATCTCAACGAGCTGGTCTGCGTCCGTCCACAATATCACGCACAGTGGGAAACCGCCTTCATACAGAGAAGGCAAAAGAAGGCATTCATCACTATGATTATGCAAGACGGGTTTGGTAATTTCAACCTTATAACTATTATCTATAAGTCCAGGTTTCCTCAAGATGTGTTTCTCTTTGGAAGTGAGTTTTTTTTTTGCCGCAACGGGAACCCTCTTGGCCTGCTTCTCACCTTATGGTAAGTGATGATCAGACCGAAGGTGGAAGCGAGCTTCAACCGGAATCCTTACAGGAACACAGCCAGCCAGTTCCTCAGATTTGGCTGGCTACTGGCTATCAGATAGCCAGTTCCTATTCACAATAATGCTGATAACATTATTGTTATAGCGATAAGATAAGATGGTGGTAGCTAGTCAGGTGGATTTGGAATTACCGTCAGGATGGCTGGACCAAACGCGATATGTACATGAGACCATGTGCACTTTTTAATACCTATTTGCTACTATTTACTACCTATAATGAAATACATATTTGCTACCTTTGCGTTAAGAAATATATCAAAGAAATAAAGTGGTCAGCCATTCTGACGTCCGGATGGCTAACACTTTCAAGTTTTCATTGTTTTAGCGTTGTATTAACCGCATTTTTAATGTAAATATTTACTAACTAATTAGGTTCGGCTGCAGAGGGGATGCAAAAGAAAACCGATATGATTTACTTAAAGAATTTAATTAAAATTATTATTACAATTAGATCGGTAAAACTAAGATGCGCGACATTTGTTCGATATGAGAAACAAGAGTGATCCACCAATACACTAAATCAATATTAATCACTGCTATTGCACAATCTTCGATCATACGCCATCGGATTGCTGAGAAGGCGAATCTCACGGTGGTATTAGTCATAAGAATTTAGGGTTCCGCAAGTAGCGACATAACAACCTGTTTGCTACCTTAACATATACATATTTTTTACACAACTTTAAGAAGCTCCTATAAAAAGTTATTAATAAAAGTCATTAAGTCTACCGCCGACCAAACAATACGACACACACATTATAACAACACAACTGGCGAAATATGTACGTACTAAAGGTACACCTCTGCCTAACCCTTTGGGGATTACAGGCGTGATGTTATGCTATGTGTGTGACAAAATAGGTTTTATTTCAGAGTGTTTTATCTTATAATCCTACTAATATTATAAATGTGAAAGTTTGTGAGGATGGATGGATGTTTGTTACTCTTTCACGCAAAAACGACTAAACGAATTTGGATGAAATTTGGCACACAAATTGTTTATAACCTGGATTAACACATAGGATACGTTTTATCCCAATTTTCTTACGGGATCGAGACTTATGCGAGTGAAACCGCGGGACGAAGCTAGTACACAAAAAAATCTTACAAAAATATTTAGAACATCAGATAATTTTGCTATAAACTAATAACGTATTTATCTACATGTTACGACCAAAGGTTACACGGTACCGAAGCCGTAAAGACAAGTTACGGTCTAGCTTATATTGAAATATAGCCATAGGTAGGTATTATCTATTCGACTATTTTTCTTACACGTAATAGATACCGCTTTGTACGTTTTATTGTAGGTGGAAATGTGTTTTGGTTGTATGAAAAGAAAAATACTACCGCTGTGTCTAAAGGCTATGTACGGCCTTCACTGACGGTTCGTTTTTTTTAAATAATATATAGGTAAATGAATCATGAATATTTGAGCGTTTATTACCTATAATTTTACCAGTTTAATATTACATTTAAAGGTACATGTCCAATGCCTTTTAAAGCTGAACCAAACTAGCAAAAATTAAATAGATAACCGTAAAATGATAAATCAGACAATTTTTCAATTTTGTCTAGTGTTATGTATTTAAATCTAATTTTATGATTGTATGTGCACAAATAGATATGGACCGATAACTTGTATGTGTGGAAACTGTAAATATAAGTTGGTTTCTTAATAAAATAAAAAAATTACATGCGACATTAGTGAGTTTGTCTTTACGTTGTTTTTCAGTGCATAAAATTGCCATCGAAAAGGCAATGCCTGAAATCATCCCAAAATCTTAAGTATTCCTCTGCAAGGCCGTAATAAAGATAATCAATACGTGGCATTTAAAAATTTCGATATCCTTCGAGGTTTCACGAAGAAAATCTAACTTTTCCACTTCAATAAGACCAGATGAACTATAAACCTTAAAATATTTAGGACCTATCCTAAAAATGTAGCAAAATATTCCATACAAAGTTAGCTTTATTGTCTTCTGAAAGATGAAGGTAATAGGTAAAAGGAGAACGAATAAAGTCAAAGATAGTCTTGCTAAAAACAAAGAAGGTCCGTTCCACATGTCTTCGACGTGTTTTAACTTCCATCGTTTGTGTAAGTATGGTGATTCTATTTTTACCACCTTCTAGGTATGGTTTTCTTCTCGTATTGCACAAACTATTAATAAATGAAATTGTTTTTAAACTGACTGTTCTTCCAAGCCCATTTTTTATGCCACGAGCATATAGTGTCATATATAAGTGGTCACCGTCTTCGACCGCATTATTTCTTACCATAAGGTAAGATAGCGATCAATGGCAGTGCACCAATCTAATACAGTACGTTAAGCTGTTGTCCCGGCTCTCATTTGTAGATCTTTGACAGTCGTTACGGGTAGTTAGCAGCTTAAAAGTCTGACAACCAGTCTTACCAAGGGGTATCGTTTTACCTAGTAACTAGGTTGTCGAGGTCAGATAGGCACTCGCACCATGTAAAATACTGATATTCAGCTGCATCCGGTTAGACTGGAAGCTGACCCCAACATAGTTGGGAAAAGGCTAGGCAGAAGAAGAAGAAGAAGGCAGTGCACCAATCTAATACAAAAAAAAACAGTGGCACTCCGGGAGTGCCGACAGAAGTGAAAACTTGAACAAGACCGCCTTGGTGGAAGAAAAATACTTGTATAGAACATTGGTCCGTAACCTTATCTAAATAAAGAGCTCAATCGCGTTTACAAAAAAAAAAATACTTCCAATACCTTTAAAGTAAAAATACTTACATAGAACATTGATCCGAAACGTGATATAATTAAAGAGCACAATCGCGTTTACAAAAATGAGGTGTCGGTAACGGTGTAGCGATTTCAATTGTTTTTTCCATCTCAAAAATGCCCAACGCGCCTAAAGAAGTTTTCACTTTAAAAAACTATTTAAAAACTCATATTTAGTTATCTAATCACAACAGCTGTTAACACCCAATCGAAGTTAACCTTCCAAATCGATCGCCAACACTATCCAAATCGCAAAATGCAAATCTAAACTATGTCCCCAATAATGGGACATTCACGAGTGCATTAGGTTGTAATTCGGGCCAGGACGCAGGGATTGCAGGCATTTGTGAACAGATAATGTAAACGACTTCCACAGTCCAATGCGGATTGTATTGACAACTGGAACAAGTGTTGATGACCTCGCGTAACGATGTCGAACGTGTGGGCTGAGCGATTAGTGTAACTAAGTGATTGTTCTATGGAATAAATTCCAAGGGTGTTATTTGTGAAAAGATAGCGTTTTTTTAACAGGGTAATTACGGTAGATATACTTAGCGTCAAGATAGAGCTATTTAATTTAAGTAATCCGGATTACATGTGGATGAAAACTGTTTTTAAGGAATTACATTTTTGTGGTAGGTAGTATATCATTACCAGTGCCATTACATCCAACTTACAATACACTTATTAACCCCGACGCAAAAAGAGGGATGTTATAAGTTTCACCGCTATGTGTGTCTGCCTGTGGCACCGTAGTTCTTAAACGGGTGAACTGATTTGAAAGCGGTTTTTTTTAAATTGAAAGCAAGTTTTCTAGCAATGGTTCTGTAGCAGTTACACCGCCACATACGAACTACGCATCATAAACATGACGTCACACAAATCCTGCATCGCGCAGTTAGAGTTTACCGAGTGATCGACATACATACAAGATTTCAACTTCAAACCGATGGGCAGTTGCCCGCCAGACACAACACCCGTCTGGTCGGAGGATCCTCCCTTTTCTATGGTGGATGAGTGAACTTTACACCCTGTTCCTCATACCAATAAAGTTCTTAAATATGTTTGATCAAAATCAGTTCAGCCGTTTGAAGATTATCAGCTCTTTTCTAGTTGATGAATGGATGTGAGTATTTTCCACAGGTCTGGTCGATTTGAATTTTGGTATTCTGTTACTTCAATGGTATTAGAAGAACATAGTAACCTTGAACTATTGCTGCAGCATCACCTGGAATTTGCAGGATATCCAACTCCCTTACCAACTTACAGAACAGGTATCGTGTTTAGGCTCATTGGAATGGTCTCAATGAATAGGTTATACATAGATTAATTGTGAACAGGGCCTGGTGATGAAGTAGAAAAGAGAAATGAGGAAATGTTTGTGTCGGGGTTTTTAAAATTATAATTATTAAAATTGTACTTGTTTTAGGAACATGAAAGTTTATCTTATCCAGAAAATCTCTGTTATTTCATGCAACTGATTTTCACATAGCAGTAAACCTGTGAGCAATAAAAAACTAATATCAATTACTATATACTATCAGTTACTAATACTACCCATCACAAACTTAAAATTTATCGGGAAAAGCCCACATTCAAGACTAGCTAATATATTTAATAAGCTTACGGAAAGTTTAAAATCCCTACCAAATGACTCAATTTTCTTGAAGCAGTTGAAATCTCTGTTAATAAAGAAAGGCTACTACACCGTAGAGGAATTTAAAATTGACAAATTGTGAATCGATTGACCTCATAATAATTATTAAGCTTGACGTAAATGTGAAAATAATAATTAATTACTTTACTATATTACTATAATGTTATGCTTACTAATAATGACTAAAATGAATGAACGAAGTAATAAAAATGATTTATTTGAAATAAAATGTAATAATGAATTAATTAATGTTTATTAAAATGTAATGAATTGTTAAATTAGAATCAATATTATGTTATGTAATCATTTGATATGTAAACATTTGCCGTGCCCTTACAGGGTGCATGTCTTAATACTGTGTCATGAAATTTTAATGCATGCCCACTAACCAGTGTTTTACATGTTAGCAAATAAATAAATAAATATCAATCAAACTATCAGTTACATTCAATTTTGATCCCATTTCTTCTTGATTTCGTTGTAATAAGCTTGAGTTTCATGAGCATTTTTATTTCACTGCTTCTCATTATTTCATGCCAATAATTCAAAAGCATTGAATTTAAAATTGGAATATGCGCGTGTTTATTGTTGTGAACACAAATACTTTCATCCTCTTTGAGGTCGGCCGGGCGTGCCACCTGTCATATTAAAAAATGATAAATATACGAACGTGTCTACTCATGTTATGCGTGTAGGTAAATGGGTTTTGCCGTATTGCCAAACCCTGCAAACGTGATCTTCAAAAGAGGGCTTTTTTTTTTTTTTTTGGGTGGGAAATTATCAAATAACTTCTCCCGCTCTGGGTGGAGCGGGAGGGCGTGTCAGACTCTTACTGACTAAAACCCACCCGTGTTCCTTCCTATGCCATGTTGCCGGGGGCCACGATTTCCCCATCGGTTTTCTTCGAACCCCCGGCAGGCATTGGCCCTAGCGGGTCCCGTCAATTCCGCTGACACCTCTTTGAGGTGCGCGTGGAACACAACGCGCCGTCAACCCGGGCTTGGTCCTTATCGGACGGCGAGCTACCCATTGCTCACCGTCCGCAAGCCCGCGCCTACGGTGGCCGGAAATCTTCCTGCGATTCCCGACGCCCAGGGCGTCTCTTGCTGCGGCGGTTAGGGGCGCAAGGGCGCGAAATTTGCCTCTCCCTCACGCGCTCCGTCTCCTCCTTCGCAAGCATTACTGCTTCGCAGAAAGAGGTGACGGCCTCCCATTTCCTCTCGCTCCGTAGCATGGCCCGAATCAGGGCCGGACGCGAGAGATCACCGCCGCCGATCGCATCCACGAGGACACGGCGATGCCCTGCCCAAGCCGGGCAGACCTCCACCGTATGCTCCACCGTGTCCTCCGGGCGATCTACACAGTGACGACACCCGGGCAAGTGGAGAGGGCTAAGCTTGGAGTTTCCTTACGTGATCGAATCAGAAATGAAGAGATCCGTAGGAGAACCAAGATAACCGACATAGCCCGCAAAAATTGCCAAAAATAAGTGGTAGTGAGCAGGGCACATTGCTCGCAGAACAGATGACTGATAGGGCCGAAAGGTTCTGGAGTGACGACCGCGTACCGAAAGACGTAGCGTTGGAAGGCTCCCCACAAGGTGCACCGATGACCTGGTGAAGGCTGCAGGAATCCGCTGGATACGGGAAGCACAGAACTGATTGAAGTGGCGGTGCTTAATGGAGTCTTTCGGCTAAAATGATGATGATGAAGAATGTCAAAATGAGATGACCACCATTTTACAGAACTTTGAAGATCTTAGTCCATTCAGGACTAAGATAACAGAAGAATAGACAACAGCATACGCTGTTGTCTATTCTTCTGTTTATCTGCTTAGTTCTTCTAAACTATACTAATGATACGACTTCTATTCGCGTGTAAGTCACTTATACCTTCTATGGCACTCGGCAATACTTTCTATCAGAGACAGGGTTTTGTAATCCGATCAGTACTTCTAGATATTATCACAATACAAACAAATAAACAATTATATCTCTTTATTTTATTTAAATTAAATATTCTGATATAACACATAAATCTCGATGTTTTGACAACGCATCACATCAGTAGAATGTCAACCATGATGATCTTCACTCGTCTTTCCTTCCACTCTGATCTATTAATTTTTTTTTTTTCGAAGATTGTGTGAACAGAAATACCTAAGTTATAAATTATTCGTGTCCTCCTCTCTTTACGAGGTTATAAAATTGGAAACTTCGGAGAAATTTTCATCGCACCCACTAGAATATGATTGACAGAAGTGATTGATATCTTACCGCAGAAAATTAATAAAGGACTTTGATAGAGAATCAAGTTTTGAAGAAATATGTAAACGTCAAAGTTTCAAATAAAAGCAGCACGGCCGTACCATCCTTTTCTCGAAGCAGTTCAGACCATTTTCGGCCCCCTATAACTTCGTTTTAGATTAAACTAGAAGCCTGTATTTCTAGTAACCAAGTAAGCATTGTATAAACACGGTACATTTCAAATTTCATTCAATTTGAACCCGTAGTTTAAGATAAGAATTATAACTAGTCAAAGTTCTTAATTTCGTCACTCACTGACTGACCAATCATCAAAACTCTAAGGCACTTCTAGTAGACATAGAAGCTTTAAATTTTATATACAATTAGTGTTTAGTGTATAAATCAAGGAAAAGCTAAAATATTTTGCAATTTCAGTCCAGTTTTCTAGATACACCAACTGCATAAATAACTTTGTAATCCCATATGATATGAATTTTACCGGGTTTATTACATGTGGTGCAAGCAGCCGTCATTTAGCGGGTGTCTACAAGACATAACTTATGACCCCTGTTGAAAATTTGCAAATTTTTAATATAATTGGGGTAATTTTGGTACCTACTAAAAATGTGAATTTTAAATAGCAATAAACTTTTTAGTATCAATAATAATTTAAAAAAATTACAGTGCCTATGTGCACCTTTCGGATCAGACAGGGTACATATTGTAGGTATATATAATATATTTAATTAAAAACAAAAAAAACCTTTATTTTTACATTTTTGTCTGTCTGTCTGTCTGTTTGTTCCGGCTAATCTCCAAAACGGCTGAACCAATTTTGGCGGAACTTTCACTGGCAGATAGCTGATCTTATAAGGAGTAACTAAACCTTCTTTTATTTTAGAAAAAGAAAAAGATTTAGTGTCTACGCGGGTGAAGCCGCGGGCAGCAGCAAGAACAGTATACATATAAGTGGGTACTCCGTATAGGTAGCAAATATGTTTCTAGGAAATATGAAGCCGTTTCTCGTTTAGTGCTTAAATTCAGTATTGTTGATGCAATTTAAACTGCCACTGAATTTGAGCGCTCCTTTAATTATGTTTGTAGGTTCTATCAAAATGATTAAATTACTTTAAAAAATTATACTGCAAAGTATCTGTCACACTAAATTGATCAAAAATTTTTTGGATAAAAAATATTTTACGAATTTAAAAGTATGGATGTTGGCGAAACTTCTAACTAATAACTCGAGAAGCTAATATAATTAGCTCAACATTTAATTTCTAATAGATGTGGCATCTCTTGTAGATAGGAATAAAGCTCTGGCCATACTGAGGCGAATACGGTACGCGACTATACGCGCGTTGGTTGTTATAATGATTACGAAATCACGTGACTATTCACGCCAGTTTGAATACCTCCCTACAAGTTGACGCAACTGGTACGAGAAAGAAAAAAAAGAAAGAAAGAAAATACGTTTATTTGCGGTAAACGTGACGCAATAAAAGATTCAAAATAAAATAAAAAACACGTAAATTACAAATTGGGGGAAAATATGCATCACATCCACGCAAAACGGCCATCGCTCAACATAAAGCTGCGACCCCATGCGAGACAGAGCCCCAGTGCTGGTTTTCAGCGATAGTCGGCGCTGACGTGATGACGTCAACTGGTGCAGCATATAGTGAAATAACAAATCAAAAATAAAATAAATACAATACTATATAGTCCTAAATGTTTATAAAAATATAATATTTAAAATGGCAACATTTCGTGCCGTCGGCGACTCACGCGCCGCAGACTTATTACAGTCTGCTATCTGTGCGCGTAGCTGTCAAAAATATTGGCTAGATAATACATGTACTGGTTACGTAATAATTATAACATGGCGCATTAGGTAATGAATGCTATGATGCAAAGCATAATAAGAACAATAACACAGCGAATTTCGTACCGCATCCCACGTGGGATTCGTTTCAGTTTGGCGAGAGCCTAACATAATTTATTCACAAGGCAACTTCACAAGAAAAAAAAACAGTGGCACTCCGGGAGTGCCGACAAAAGTGAAAACTTGAAAAACAATCGGCACCGCAATAATCAACGCGTTGATGACTTTTTAATGGTCAAAAGCTGGTGTCGTAACAGTGTCGCGAAATCAATTGTTTAGTCCCCCATCTCAAAAATGTCCAATTTTAACTTCAAAAGAAAATAAAAAGTAACTACACAATGTTTACAATCACGGGTTTACATTAAAGCTATTCGATTCCTTAAAGTTCCTCTTACTTGCACTACTTGAAAAGTGAGACAACCATTGCACCAGTCAGTTTAAATCTGGCTTCGTTCTACCAAACGTTCAACTCAAAAAAACAGTGGCACTTCGGGAGTGTCGACAGAAGTGAAAACTTGAAAAAAAAATCGGCACCGCGTAATCAATGCGTTGATGTCTTTTTAATGGTCAAAAACTGGTTTCGTCACAGTGTTGTGAAATCAATGGTTCCATCTCAAAAATGCCCAACGCGCCTAAAGAAGTTTTCACTTCAATGACGTTATTTCATGGAAAGATGAGTTACAAGCAAAACGAAAGATAAATAAACATAATAACAAGAGTTAAACTAATTGCGTAACTTTTACTTCTCCTTAATCAGATGGAAACATGTTGTAACTGAATAATATGTCATTATCGCAAGAAGAAAACTTAATCTAACTTTATTTATTACTTTATCACTGAACTCTGTTTTTGGTAACATGATGAAACGTACGTCATGTTGAACGTGAAGCGGCGCGGCGGTAAACGAAATTATTTCCCATATAATTTATTTTTCGATTTTGCTCAGGAACTTGGAAGATTTTAGGGAAGGTGTTTGCCCACCAGTGGGAAAGTGGCGGTAAAAATAAAGTAGGCAGTCATAGGGATTGCCGGCAGAATTGAAAACTTAAAACTGATATTAGCGCCATCTACATTCTATAGTAGAGCACTACGGCGCGTCGGTGATGCTAATCCATAAGTTTACCCGTACCAAAAATCGCTCAATGTGCCTAAGGAAGTTTTCACTTCAAAAATCTAATCATGCCAAGTGTGAGCAGTGTAGAGCAGTACTAGGTTCAATTGATTGGAAAATGAAGAAGTATTTTAAAGGTCGTGAGGGGGGCGACTTCTAGCTCTGAAGCCTTTTTCTATCACTTAAAAGAAAGCCACTGCTCATACTCTTGACTTGATCAAAGTTATATGACTCTCACCAATCTGCTGCAACCTCCAGACCTATATATTCTGTCTAATTACGCAACCAACAAACTCAAATCATATCCTGATGGATCTATTAAACTAAAGTTTACATATTTTCGTGTCTGTCTGGGTGACCGCAACGGATTTTGCAAGGATTTTTTTTTCGCGCAAGTTTTATGTGTATAATACATAAATATTAAACCTACAGAATAATTATAAAGAAATCTCGATGTATAAAGTTGTAAAAACCGTTCGAAGGGCGGGTCTCTAGTTACTGAATTATTAGAATGGGTCCTGAAAAAATTAACCGAGTCTGTGATTCGACCTTGGCACGCGAAATGTTTTCAGTCTAACACACGAGATTAAATAAATAACATAGTAATTTGCACCGAATCTCAAAGTCGACTTGTCTTTAGCTAAGTCAATATTCTGGCACACTGATCTGGAACCTTATTTTTCCAGCATAAGCCGTAAAAGTAAACACACCGAAAGATAGGGTTTCTACATACACTCTAACGAAAGGTTAAGAGGGTTTATCCTAAAATTTGGCACCGTCGTAAATAGCTGTCAAATATTTACCTGTTTTGATTAATTTGGCAATATTACTGTATGGAATTAAGAAATGTGGCTAACTAGGGAACTAAAATATTAATTATGATATGCAATAATTAATATCGTAACACCGAATGTTTAGTTTTAGATGTAAAAAAGTATTTGGAAACTTTCCAAATGCCTTTTTTACACCTAAAACGGTTACAACATCAAATTCAGTGTTATAATTGCAATTCATTACTAATATTCTAGTTCAATAGTTAGCCATATTTCTTATTTAGTAACATTGCCAAATTATTCGAAACATTTGACATCTATTTGCGACGTTGCCCACTTTCAGAATAAACGCTCTTAACTGGTGATAAGTACGAAAACAGTGACCATCTGGACGTCTTTCGGCTGAAAATGATGATGACGCTGTACTGTGGGTCCTCCATAGCACTGCATCATGTTGATTGGAAGCCTTTTTGTGACAGTCACAACGTGCAGCTGCCGTCTATTTCTGTTCTGTGCTCGTGATTATAGATCTGTTTGGTTTTTTGAAGTGAAAACTTCTGTAAACGCATCGGGCATTTTTGAGATGGGACTAAACCATTGATTTCACGACACTGTGACGGAATTTACCGACACCGTGGAGTAAAAGACATCAACGCGTTGATTACCGTGCCGATTTATTTTTCAAGTCTTCACTTCTTTCGGCACTCCAGTGTCACTGTTTTTTTTCTTTATTATTCGGGTTTATAACCCTCAGTATGCGTATTTTTGTGAAAAATAAACTTGTTTTTCTTTATTTATTTTCTAATGATGACGATGAACCGTCTAGTACAGTTATCAACAGAATTTTTTACCACTCATCGATGAAAACTTCACTTTGATTTCATCATTATTTATCTCCAATGATCAAAAGCATATTTTCCCTACCACACTTTTGACATAATTACCTCCTCAAGTATCTCTTAACAACCTGTCTACAACCAAACAAGAAAAAACGTCGAGACAAGCGAAAATATAATAATATTTCACTTATTTGGCTGTCAAGTAAACGGAATTAATAAATCACCCTCATTTCGAGCCCTCCGAATGAAAGTTGTAAGGAAGATGAGACAAAGGGGGCTATTTCCGATGATCTATCAAAACACTCAAGCACTGGTACAGAGGTTGACTAAAGTGCTACGAATATTGAATTATTTAAAGGATTATTTATTTATGTTAATGATTTGAATTTCTTGTCGCGTCTGCTGGAAGGAAATTTGCACCGTGTCTTGCTTATGCGAGGTGAGATATTCAGTCAGGTTTATTGAAAGTAATTATACGAAAACTATACTGCGGTAAAGACAAATAAAACATCTCTTTTTTTTTTTAAGTATCCGTCTAAAAGGCCAGCGTTATTTAGTATACCTGTAAATCGTTACAAATAGTGCTGTTTTTTCAAATTTAGCATGTTACAATATGCGCCGTCGCCGTCGCAGTACTTTCACGTTACTTGAATTAGGATGGAACTCATGTACAAAGTTAACCACTGACCCATTGCTGTTTTATGCTCGTAACATAAATCGAAGACTCAAAAAAATAATATTATAATAACAATGTTTTTTATTACCAAAAAGAATTCCACAATCAAAATGCTTCTCCAATTTCCAATGAATGTTCAACTTCGTACAGTTCATAATTTAAAAAATGTAAGTTCTGTAATAATGACGTCATCATTGAGTTTCCATGAAAGTTGACAAAGTAAGATTGGTTATTTTCACTGCAGCTGCCAATATTATTTCATTATTATTGTGCCTTAATATAGTTTCCTTTCTTTCTTTCTTTGAAACATTAATCTGGCAGACAGCGATATAGTGTTTATGCTTGACTATCGTAATATCGCTGTCCCCAGCGAATAAAATGGTAATGTGCCATTACGATAGTTTTAACTTTATTGCAAATTAGATATTTAGAGGTCCGATTACACTGTGTCAATTTTTTTCATTAATTTCCTACGGTTATTTCAGAAGTTACAAGATTTTAAGGTGTATTGTAATTAATGTAAAAAATCACTTTTCTTTTGGTATTTGAACAATTCCGCTATGTATATTAGTTAATAAGATATTCACAAAAAACTGTTTTTATTTTTCTTGTAAAATTTGGTTTTCACGATTACGATTTTATTCGCTGGGGACAGCGATATATACTGTGAATGTGTGCATAATATACTTCTTAACAATATTAACTAATTTTTTCAAGATTATGGCTGGGTGATTTTTTTCTAGCCATTAGAGAAACCTACAAAGGATTCTATTTAACAGATTCCAAAAAACTCTGAAGGTGTAGGTTTTTAATCAGACTCGTCTTTGTTTTTTTCGTGTGTACAAATTGTCCTGGGATGCCCAAATTGCCCAAACTGATTGATTTACGATTTCATTGAATTAGAACGCAGAATATACATTAAATAAATAAAGATCAGACCTTTGCTCGCTTTTGATATAAAAAACCGCTCAAAAATAATAAGCATAAAAACTTTTTTTAACCGACTTCCAAAAAGGAGGAGGTTATATGTTCGACGCGTATGTTTGTTTTTTTTTTTTTTTTTTTTTTTTTTTTTTTTTTTTTTTTTATGTATGTCCACCGATTTCTCCGTCATTTGTGGACCGATTTTGAAAATTCTTTTTTTGTTTGAAAGGGTATGCTCCCAAATTGGTCCCATATAAATTTTATTAACTT
Source organism: Agrochola litura (assembly GCA_949152395.1). NCBI lineage: Eukaryota > Metazoa > Arthropoda > Insecta > Lepidoptera > Noctuidae > Agrochola > Agrochola litura. Next base: position 4,903,474 of record OX424506.1, read on the forward strand.
TGCTTGGGTAGTTTTTGAGTTAGCTACAAAATACGTATTTTTTTTCCCACTTAGTATGTAGATGATATGATAAGTTCCTGACACTGGTAGTAGGTAGTGGTATTAGAATGTGTGTGGGGTAGGTACCACAACTAAAAAGTGAAAAATAAAAACTTTTTACAAAAAAAAAACTACCGACTTCCAAAAAAACACTACAAAGTGAAAAATAACTTTAATTTCGGAAGTCGGTGGCAAAAAACGAAAACACAAAACCCAAGACACCGACTTCCGAAATTAAAGTTATTTTTCACTTTGTAGTGTTTTTTTGGAAGTCGGTAGTTTTTTTTTTGTAAAAAGTTTTTTCAAGCTTAATTTCAACGTCATTTGTATGTGAACCATTTTCAGACCCTTCAGAGGTCGCCTTAATTTTGGCTTCTTCATTCGTTCGCTAGATGGCGGTAGTCGTTAGGCTGATAAGAACACTTAAGGTACTAAGGCACTGATACTGCGGATAAATGAGGTTGAATGATGAGCGATAGTAATCTTTCGTGAACGTAATCCTATATTCTTTGAAAAACACAGAAAGTACAGGAAAATTCGACTTTTGCAAACTCATGAAATAATACAGTGTGATTCTTTATAATGTGCACATATCAAAATGAGGGAATCCATGCTTAATTTTACCGACGGAAAAAGTGTTTCATTTTTTTATTTGTTTTTTTTTTTTAATTAAAAAAAAAATTGTTTCTTTTTGGTATCTTATTGATAAATTTTACAATTATTGTAAAAATTTATGAAAAAGTACAGATTTTTGCAAAAAAAAAATATGTTTATGTTCAATTGAAGGTAGTTATTTTCTCAATTTTCATTTTATGAGGACGCCTAATTTCTTCTAATCATTATGGAGTTTGTTTCATCGCGATAGATGATTTAGTTTAAAAGTTAACCGTTTTGTTAAAAAAAATTAATCCCAAAAAAAGTTTAAAAAATATTTAGATTTTTTAAATATTTTTTCCGTGGTTAAGTAAAGCATAGTTTTTCTCATTTCGATATGTGCACATTATAAAGAATAACACTCTATTATTGTGAGTTCTAAGACATTATTTTAAAGGGGTTGTAATGTGTTATAAGGTGAAATTATGGACGGCTCAGATTTCAAGTGCATATGAAAGAAAGAAAGAAAGAAAATACATTTATTTATAATTCATATATTTTATTATATGTGACATCTCCCCACAGAAAATGTCCCACCTTCCATCCTGCGCCGCGTGCACTGTCACCTGTGCACTTGCGTCAGAGAACGGAGTTCAAACAGCTGAATTCTGGGCAAAATGTTTGAACTGATACGCTAAGAAAATTATGTAGTGTAGCTTTGTGAGCGGTCTCAACTATATTAGTCGAGTGATACAATTAGTAAGTAACTAACCACATCACTAAAAACGTGGCACAACACTAATTTTCTAAGGACACTCTGTCATTTCGACTGTCGCTCCGCATCTGACATACGCTTCCTACCGCACCTTTCAGGGCTCTCTGTACAGGCTCAAGGCTGCACGCTGACGAAGGCCTGCCTACCTGCAGCCTACCGCCGCGTGCCTGTGCTGACAGGCGACGTACCACGTGCTCCCCAATGCCTACCTGTGGCCTACCGCCGAGAGCACGTGCTGCGACGTCAACTACCAGCAGCCTACGAGAGCCGTCTGACCTACTACGGAGCCTGTACTGAGCAGGCCCCCATATCTACCATGTGCTACCAAGGACGGTACCCTTCCTTCCTATCCTAAGTGTGCAAGTGCTCAGATCCAGTGTCAGTGACTATACCCACGACCTAGCCGTGTTCTTCTACCTAACTTAATTATATATTACTTTTAACCTATCCAGCTGTTTTAATTACTTTATCTATCTAAACTATCTACCTAACCGTTAACGGCCTGCGCAGCCTACCCTGCGCAGCCCTAGCCCTTACAGTAGCTGAAATACATAGGTAGGTAAAGTTAATTGGTCACATATATAAGGTTCTTAATTTTGTATCTATCGTTGTATTTGGCATTGTATTTGGTTCATATCGTTAATTACTTTCAAGATTTATTTACAAAATAACATCTAACATTTCGTTTTAGAACCATCTCAAATGAATCTATTTGAAAATAATAATGTCACTTGATGTCACTTTTACAATTAACAAACTTTACTAAATCGCAGAGAAAATTCAACTTGACTAAATCTTGATACCTTAGTCAAACCAAATATTATTTGTTTGCTGTTAATGTATTTACAAAGACCTCGAATTACAAAATGTTTCAAATAACTAAAATAAACTTAATTTTAGATAGTTTGAAACACAATCACTGCTATTGATGGAGTTTTAGATATGAATAAAATAACACTAACTTCTGCGAATCATAAATGTAATATTTTATTCTATTTATTCTGAGAGTAAGATGGACACCTATCCATGTTACTTGGAGCTCGTGGCTAAGTAATAACAGCCGCACGGGTTCATCTAACAGGTTAAGCTACGCTTGCTGGGGTTGGTCCGTGGATGGGTGACCATCTTTACGTACTGAGACTCTCCGTGCCTCGGTAAGCACGTTAAGCCGTCGTTGGTCCCGGCTGTCATTCGTGAATATTTGACAGTCGTTGCCAAGGGGTATCGTATTACCCGGTTATTGGGTTGTGAAGGTCAGATAGGCAGTCGTTCCGTGTAAAATACTGGTATTCAGCTGCATCCGGTTAGACTGGAAGCTGACCCCAACATATTTGGGAAAAGGCTAGGCAGATTGATTGATTCTGAGAGTAACAAGAATATTATTCGTAATAGATAGCCTCATTGTGGCCTCATTAGAAACACTAATTTAATTAATAATCTATTAAATCTATAAGATGTACCCACATTACATAGATTAAGTAGATTATTTATTAACAAACTAGGTCGATTGATATTAAAATAATAAGTTCAAATTTACTAGCTGACGTGGGCGGGTTGGATGAGTGAACTTTACGCCGAGGTTAAACAAAACAAAAATCTGGCGCCTAAAATTGTTTAGATGATAGGTCAGTACCCCTACGACATAGAAAATAAAAATAATCCCACGGATAGGAGCAAAACTTGACATATTATAGAGAAGCTATAGGCTGACAGCGCGACTTTGAAAGCATTTGGAGCTAATGATAGGTGCAATATTTTTTTGTGTCTAGTTATTTGATTTTTTTTGGGTACTATAATAACAAGATTAGGCAACCAAATTATCATCATCATCATTTCAGCCGAAAGACGTCCACTGTTGTACATAGGCTTCGCCCAAACACCGCCACATCGACCGGTTCTGTGCTACCCGCATCCAGCGGATTCCTGCAGCCTTCCCACACTACGTCTTCCGGTACGCGGTCACCACTACAGAACCTTACGGCCCCATCGGCTATCTGTTCTGCGAAAACTGTGCCGAAGATTTGATGATAATAAGGACACAGCATAATTAAGCAAAGTGGAGGCAAAACCTACGTCACAATTTTTTTATGATACAACAAAATAACAAATTCTTATACTAAAAGTATTAAAGCTTGTGTCCCCGACAGTACCTACCTATCTATCAGAGAAAGCCAAGCCTCTAATAATGGCCCTTCTATTTTTTGTGTCGTAATATCAGCAAGCCAGCGGTACGGACCGATGACGTAATTATATTAAAATTGTCTGTGAACATAAGCGAGTGTTCTCACTGTATCGTGATGATAGATAATCGTCCTGTTCAGTGTTGGGGCATATTTTAACGAAAATTTTCGTATAAACCACGGTACGGTTAACTGTCATTCACGATATTTAAAAAAAAAATACAATAGACGTGGATATATTTAGTAACCTGTTCCACTTAGTGCTAAATGGTTCAGCGCTCGGTGTGGCAACACGCCGTGTTCGGGTTCGCGACAAGTCAATCGTCATCCTGAGGATGCCTCGTTGAGAGGTGAAACACGTGTAGATTTTTTTCAGGGTTTTTTATTGCGCTTAAGAAATAGCTAAGCGGAACAGGATATTTTTTCTGTCCAATTGCCATTTTTTTCCATTCATAGGTGCGATATTTCTGCCGCACCGTTGCTGTGTTCTGGTTTTTACAAGCACATTAGGTATTTCTGCTTTTTCTCGGGAATGGAAATGCACAATTGGAGGTGCAAATGAACATTACGAATGTCCATAGGCCAGTTGGGCAAAGGACTAGTTGAAAAAATGCCGGCCGTTCCCGTGGGAATGGCAAGAAACGACAATCGAACGATAATAAAATTGTCACCACACAATAGGAACGATGCCTTAGGGCGTCTGTCCACTACCGCCGTCACCGGGACGTTACCGAGAAACGACATTATTCGAACCGGTGACGGCAGCGGTGCATAAACGCCCTTACTCTGTAGGTGTCTATGTATAAATAGCTTTTGTTTCGTCGGAAAATCTGAAAGAAAGTGTCGGGTGCTTGTCATTCCTGTATTGTAGGGAAGTGGCTGTGTATTGGCTCTTAAGTAATTGGATAACAATTTGTCACCCTTTAACGGTTGTATTACCTTGTTACGCAGTTTAGTTAACCATGAATGATTTCCGTCCAAGGTGTCCTGGTTTTGGAAATAAATTGGACTGAGTTTAATGATTTCTAAAGTGATATTTTATTTTTATTTACAACTAACTACTATATATATTATGTACAAGTAGATACTGGTAGCTATATTTTAGAGCCGTTTGGGGTTAAAACACTAGGGCCATGGGGTCCGAGTGCTCACCGAGTATTCCGGGACATCGCCAAGCGGTTGGTCGACTCTTTACGTGACCAGAGGGCTGGCCAATTTTGGCCAAAGAATCAGCATCGCCATCCAACGTGGCAATGCTGCCAGCCTTTTGGGCACTTTTCCCGCTGACAGCGATCCCAATGAGCTCTTGTCTTTATTTTTAACTTTTTCCTTTACAAGTGATAATTATTTTGAAATTAATTGCTTGATTTTTTTTTTAAACCTACAAACATAATGTTTTATTTATTTATAGTTTTGTATTCAACTGACTGCCTAGTTGGTCTAGTGGTCGGAAGCGCTGCTACTGCGTAAGAGGTCCAGGGTTCGATTCGCAGGTCAAACAAAGTGTTATTGGGTTAGCAGCCCGAAGTCTGGATTTGTGCCCGGTTGATGGCAATAGGGTCGCCCCCTATTACATGGGACTTAAGCATAACTGGCGTAATGTTAGTGTTCACACACACACAAATCACACATCTCTAGTCTATTAGTTGCAGTATAGTACTTTTTCCTTAACTTTACTGCATAAAATTCAAAATGTGCCAATTGCCAAATACGTATTTTTGGAGTTTTCGATTCGCCCACAAATAAATTAACTTTGTGCAAACAGCCTCAAGACAATTAAATTATTTAAAAGTGTCGATTCACCCGTTTTGGGCGAAATAATTCGTGCGATTCAACCAATAAACCACTTCTCTGCCCATTTCACTAGGGAAAACAGGCGTGATGTTATGTAATTAACACCAGGGGTAATTGGGGCAAAGCTATTACGTACTATCATAAGTAAATTTTCTGAAACTAATTCCTAAATGTACTTATGAAAAGGCTTTAAATTGGAACTATCTTAACTAATCCTAACTATAATAATAATCAGACGTCTATCTAATCTAATCTATCTATCTATATATACTAATAATAATCTAAATACGATTGTAAATTGTTTTTTAAATTTTTTTATAAGAATATTTAAAAATGTAAATGGTATGTTTTGAAATGAAATAAAGAATCTAAATATATAAAAGCAAAAGGTCACTCACTTACTCACTCACTCATTCAAAGTCATCTTCAAGGAACCGTAGATCTAAGTTTTTGATATCTATTTCAACTTGATGCCTCCACGCGTTTCCGAGAAAAAGGGTCTTGACAGACAACGAAGTCATCCTTTAACGGTTTAAATTTTTCATTTTGAGTAGGTACGGAATCCTAAATATATTATCTGCCTGTTACCTTTTCATGCCGTAACGGCTGAACGTATTTAGATGAAATGCAAACGGATAAGCCATAAGCTAGGTTAGGACATAGGATACTCTGCATTCCGGTAGCACGTTCCTGTGGGATATTTTTCGATATCCACGCGGGCGCAGCCGCGAGTAAAAGGTAGTATAATAATTATAAATGTGAAAGTGAATTTGTTTATTTTTAAACAGATTTAGATGAAATTTGACACATGGGTAGACCATGACCTGGGTTAGGACATAGAATACTTTTTATCCTGATATTCCCACGGAATCGAGACGTATGCGGGTGAAACTGCGAGGCGCAGCTACTTTAAATGAAAGAAAAAAGCTCAAATTAAGTTTTTGACGTTTGCTCGTCTCTAGTATTATACTGTTTTATCTTAAACGAAATACTTTTCTGAGCTGTCACTTAGAAGGATGATAGATTAGTCACCTTAGGCTTTTCTTTAGGCCCTTTAGCTACTTAGACAATGGCCTTTCTTGGTTAAGATTTCTTTTCTTAGTTTGTACATTTATTTACGGGTTTTTCTGAATATTTGTTCGTTAAAGCAATTTTTATTTTATAAATAATTTGAACTATCTGTAAGATTTATTCTGTATTTTTGGGCGTTAGCACTATAAATCTCACACGCTTAATTACCTAGATTCACATTATATTAGGTCCCCACCTATGAAATCAGCGTTTTGTATGGAGAATTTTAAAGAAGTTGCATTTTTCATACTAACATTTTCCTAATTTATATAACAACCATGTAACACCATATAACTCCAAAGAAATAGAAAAAATTTAAATTTTGTCTCAAAAAAAAATTACTATTCAAATTATTAATAAAATAATAAATGAAATAAAACAAATTGAATAGTTTTTACTATTAATAAATTAAAATGAATTTACTCATATTTAAAAGGTATACATAATATCAAGCCATACATTTCCAGTATTAGCTGACCTGAAAATGCAACTTCTTTAAAATTATCCATACAAAATGGAGAATTTTAAAGAAGTTGCATTTTTCATACTAACATTTTCCTAATTTATGTAACAACCATGAACACTAATGTTTTAAAACTTTTATGCACTAATGTTAAAAAAAAATTAAGCGACAAAAATAAGTTTTGGCTAAGTTAACAAACAAATAGTGGTCATTTCTGCTAACAAAATGAGGAGTCATTTTTAAGGTATTTTTTATGTTTAGAAAATTGTAAGTAGTAAGGTTTTTTTACTATTGGTAGTGGTCTATGATGGTCATTATTCGATATAGGTAATACCAAGCAATTGATGAATATTTTAAAACATAGAAGTGATGAGGTTTTCTATTTGTGAGAAAAAAACGCCAATTTCATAGGTGGGTACCCAATACATCTGTAGGCAAAAAAATTTTTTATTTAATCTGGGAATTGAACATACTACCGTGACGCAAAAGCCAATCGCTTAATCAAACTCAAAGCATTTATTTCAGTTATAACATTTACAGGCACTTTTGAATTGTCAAGGAGTCGGTCAGTCAGGAATATGAAGCTAGTTGCCCATTCTAAGGCGTAGTAGGTACCTATGGAAAAGAACGGCAAGAAACTCCACGGACACTCTTTTAAATAAAATTGTTTTGAATTTAAAATTTACTATATGTGAGAACGATGTAAAAGTACATAACACGTTAAAAGCGTCCAGAGAGCGCGTTTTTGTAAAAAAAAACTGATCATCGAAGATCTTTTTATCGACGAGTCGGGAGTATTTTTACAGCAATAAAACTACACCACATACTCAAAACGGAGACATAAATTTAATAATTTTGAGGTATCTTATGCCTTGCGTGGTAACGAAACCATAGCGCACATTTAAATCAAACAACGCCATCTATCCAGACATGAGGTAAAATTTTCGTACAAAAATTGGTTTAGGTTTAGGCTATTAAACATTATGAAGTTAACAGAAACAAAAAAATAAGCCATAGCAGCTAAGAGATGACCAGTCCTAATCCGAATTGACGGCGACCGTTCACGAAAATGACGCATGGATCAGCACCATTCAGCTCAACCATTTTGAAGGGAGTTAAATGATCTAACACGCGCGCCACCATCTGGGACACATTTGAGTGAACATGACATACTTTCGGCCGCCAGGGCACATTCAAATCAATAAAAGACAAAAAAACTCGGTAAATAGTAGCTCTGTAGTACATAATACTTACACCTGTGCTACATACATACATACATAAACTCACGCCTTCTTCCCATGGGGGTAGGCAGAAACTCCAGAATGCCACCTGCTACGATCCTTAGTTCTTTTTTTTACCTGTGCTATGCAATTATAATACGAAGGAGATTGAGTTTACACAATGCAAAGATAGTCGTACACTCTTCAGCATCTGCAACAATATAGTTCCAAATGTTAACCAATTAGTTGTGGTTGTGGAGCAGCACCAGCAATTGAGCCAAGCATTGTTATCAGCGACTAGATGACCCGGTGATCTTCGTACACACGGCTACATATCAAGCTATACATATTCATTATAAGCTAATCTCGCATTTTAAAGGATTTCCGTACAATGAGAGGTCAGCTTATACTGGAAATGTATGGCTTGATATGTACACCTTTTAAATATGAATAAATTCATTTTAAATTATTATTAATAAAAAGCGTTCAATTTGTTTTATTTCATTTTTTATTATTAATTAGAATAGTATTTTTTTTTTTGAGACAATGTTTCGATGTTTTTCGAGGCAAAGACAAAAAAAAGCAATTTGTCCAGCCATTTTCGAGTTTTTGCGAGACTAACGCACAGCCATTGATTTTCATATATCTTATAATATACCTGTCTGTATAGTGTGCGTTTTATACAAGATTTGAATTTCGCGTTATTCAGTTGAATTATGTGGGAAGGTATTTAATTGCAACATTTTAAAAAGTACCCCATGAAAGATGTGTCTGCTTTAGCCAGCCTGAAACCTGGTTGAACTAATAGGTCCCTATTTGTAATACTAGAATTATATCTTTGACCTCTTGTACGAAAAAGTTTTTTTTTTTTTTACGTAAATGATGTTTTCATAGTTATAATGACAAGGTATCACCATGATGTTAATATCCATAAACAATTCCCTTAGAGAATCGCACCTCATTGCGCCAATCGTGTCATCAAACATTTTCAAGGCCAGATTTCCTTCAACATTTTATGTAGTAACTACAAAATTATTATAAAGCGTTGTCCACAACAGATCACATTTTCGAACCGATGACTTATACAATCTATGATAGGCACATGATCTAAAGTTATTTTTACTAGACTCAGCTGTATTCCGTAGCGAATTTCCCCGCTCGTGACCTTGCAACGTTTTATAAATGTGCTCAAGTATGGCCAAGCCTTAAGGTCACACCCTAACCACAGTAGCGTAACAGTTGTGACACGCATCACGTCTTCTTAATAATAACGTCACTCTAGTCTCTAAGCGGACATATATTACACTGATTTTAGATTACATACTGTCCCTGAGGGTTATACACGGTTCTAGAGTCACTATCTGTCTTAGTTTTGAGTATAATTCTGAATCTAGATACAAAATTATTCTCAATTTGAAAACAATACTGATCTTCATTTAATTAATTGAATAATCCTAATATTATTAGGATAATTCAATTAATTACATCGCAAATGTAAAAGTTTGTATGTTTGTTACTTAATTAACCAAAAATAGTTAAACGAATTTCAATGAAATTTGGCACACCTGAATTAACACAAAGGATAATTTAATTCCGATAGTACGTTCTTGTTGGATATTTTCCGACTACTACGCGGGCGAAGCTGGGAGCAAAAGATAATAATTCATATTCGTTACCGAGTGTTTTAGTGTAAACATTCGTGGAATAAACCATAAACAATTTTTCTCTTTACACAAAAAAAAAGTTAGCTTACTCTCTCTTGTAAAAAGAAGTTGTGTGAAATAAGACAAACAATTCCTTTTTAGGGTTCCGTACCTCAAAAGGAAAAAACGGAACCCTTATAGGATCACTCGTGTGTCTGTCTGTCTGTCTGTCTGTCTGTCCGTCTGTCACAGCCAATTTACTCCGAATCTAATGGACCGATTAAGTTGAAATTTGGTACACATGTGTATTTCTGTGACCCAAACACGAATGTGTAACGTAAATAATTCAATTTTGGATATAGGTGTCACTTTTGGGGCGCAAACAAGAAAATTAAAAAAAAAAGTTTTGCTAACAATACCGTGTGACATATCAAATGAAAGGGCTTGTTGCGAGGATCTTAAATATATTTTTTATATAATTTTAAAATAAATGCTTTTAAAGATATTTGATAAATTCAATGAAAATTTACCATTCCCCCCCCCTTATCTCCGAAACTACTGGACCAAAAATTTTGAAAAAAATACATAGTATGGCTCTTTACTCATAGATTACAGGAAAACCTATAAGAAGTCTATGGTTTTAAAATAACATGGTAAATCTCTCAATATTGTGCGTAAAAACTTACATTTCGTCGCTCGGCATCCAAAAGGCACATCTCTCTAGCTACTATAATATCAAAATATCAAAAGTGTTTGACCGTCTGCTTAATCCACAAATAAATAAAACTGTAAATGTTCATGACAACCAATTCGGGTTTCGGCGTGGTTTGTCAACAGAAAGTGCAGTGTTGTGCCTTAAGCATACTATCACATACTTACTATACACAGCGTGGTATGCCGATTTATGCTAGGTTCATCGATTTATTCAAGGTTTCTGATCAGGTTGCTTATGACGTATTGTGGAGAAAGATGGAGAAGAATAGGTTGCCAACGGAGCTTATAAACATCTTTAAATAGTGGTATGGTAACCAGATCAATAGTGTAGATAGATAGATAGATAGATAGATAAAACATTTATTTAGTGCACACAAAAGACACACGTAAACACAATTAAATTATAACAAATTAAATAAAAACAAGATGCCAATGTAAAAAAAATATGTACGATGGGCTGGAACTTTTTCCAAGCCATACAGGTTGGAATGCGGGGTGAGGCAGGATTGGCGAGCTCAGCAGCACCAGAGTGGGTTGCTATATAGATGGTATTTGTGTAAATAATATTAGCTATGCAGATGACATGGTGCTTCTGAGCGCGTCAATCTGTGGTCTCAGAAAGTAATTGGTCGCCAAATGTGAGCAGTATGCCAAAAAAAAAGGTTTGATGTATAACTCCAATAGGTCGGTGCTGCCCCGTTTTTGTAGCGCATCGGGAATATTCGCGGACGCACATATTAATTACTTTTACGCAACGATGCGAATGAGGTGTGCATCCCTGGTACGCAGAGTACGGGCCAGCTCCAACAATATCGTTAGCAGTCTGGATTGCGTGTACATCAATCACTGCAGTGCCGTCTCTCATGGGGTGAAATGAATTTAAACTAGATTACGTGGGGCACTCAGAAAGTTTTGTGATACTAAAAAAAAATATACTACAGGTTATATTTTTTTTTTATTATATCTTTTGAAAGAACTCTCCATTGGCATACACAGTTTTATACGTCTAAACAAATTTTCATAACACATTTTCCAGTCCGCATCAGACACCTCTCCAATCTCCTTCTCAAATGCACCCAGTGCATCTTCAGGTGATGAAAACTGTTTTCCTTTGAGTTGATTTTTTATTTTGGGGAACAAGAAAAAGTCGCACGGAGCCAAATCGGGACTCTAAGGAGGATGACCTATAAATTTGACCAGTGTGCTGTCCAGAAAGTCCCTTGTTTTGAGCGCCGAGTGAGCCAGCGCGTTGTCGTGGTGAAGCAGTAGCCCACGGAGGCCAGTGTTCGGTCGCTTGCTGCTGGCAGTAGTAAAAACTTCTGGCAAACATTTGGTAACATACCATTCAGCATTGATGCTTCTTTGATCTCGTCAGGGTATTGACACCAGATAACCTGGTAGAAAAAAAAAAAAACTTGCGATCAACATTTTGCCTGCACTTCTGGCTCGCTTCACTTTGGTAGGCGTTGGTTCATTTTGAAACAGCCACACGGTCGACTGATGCTTCATTTCTGGATCATATTGATAAATCCAAGATTCATCACCCGTAATGATATCTTAAACGCGCCGAGACGAGCCTGCTACCAATTTTGCTATCATGTCTCGGCACCATTCTACCCGAACCTCCTTCTGACCCTGCGTTAGATTTTACGGTACCAGCGTGAAACTATCTTCCATAACCGAAGATGCCTGTGTAGAATTTCATGCACACTTCCCGATCCAATCGGCAGTATACACCGTGAAATTTGAATCACAGTTTTGCTAGAACAAACTTTATTCAGACCATGGTCTACTACCATTCTACAGAATCCAATAAAAAAAAACATAAATTGGTTTTTGAAAAAACGTATACGTGGTGTCTGTGTTGTAGGGAGTAACGATAATCTTGACATTTTAAACTTTGCTTTTTTTGTGTTATTTCAAAAACCAATTATGTTTTTTTTTATTGGATGCTGTAGAATGGTAGTAGACCATGGTCTGAACATCGTTTGTTCTAGCAAAACTGTGATTCAAATTTCACGGTGTATGCTGAACCTCTTCATATATTATGTAATTCGCCTATTCTATTGAATTAAATTTTTCACAGCCAGCACTTTTTCAACAACCGTCATAGGGCGGCCACTTCTTTCTTTGTCTGCCAAAATTACTAGACCACCCATAAATTCGTTGAACCAGCGAAAAACAGTCTCTTTAGAAGGCCTTTTTTCTATGAACACCAATTGAAGTCTTTCAAACGATTCTTCTGGTTTTAGTCGACATTTGAAATCGTACAAAATCATCGTGCGAAAATGTTCTCGTTATAAATCCAGTTTTCAGTAAGACAGAGTATTTTGATTTTGCTCGTAAAAAAATGTGGAGGGAATTTCGAATTTGGAATGTTATGTTTTTTTGTAATAAATAGTCATCGTTTTAATTGACATCAAAACCAGCCAGTATTCTATAGACAAAAACTGTTAGTCGCAAAACTTTCTAAGTGACCTCGTAAAATAAGTTAACATACTCGTAGTTCATAAGTTTACTAACGCAATGAGTCCTTGTTACTTGAATAAAGAAAAATATCTGGATGATAATTTTTTTTGAACGACGTTTTCTAAAAATGAAACCTAGCTAGATCGATTTATTGCTCCTGAAACCCCCTGCATACTAAATTTAATAAAAATTCTTGGAGCCGTTTCCGAGATTCAGATTATATATACATAGGTATATACAAGAATTGCTCGTTTAAAGGTATACATATAATAATACCGCGAATGTGAAATTTTTTACGAAAATCAGATTTTTGTTTTATTTCATTCTACACGTTCAAATAAGTGACCCTGCAATTTAAAAAAAAATGTCACAGTCGCGGTATTGGATGCCGAGCGATGATTTGCAGTTGGAATGTATGGGAGAACATGTTTTTTAACTACAATGTTAATTTTGTTCTTGGGATAAATAAATTCATCTCAACTACGGAACCCTTCATTGTGCGTAGTCCGACACGCACTTGGCCGGTTTTTTTATTAAGTAGCATATATGTGGGATTGTAAGGAAAAATAAACAATAATGAGACACTTGTAAAACATTATTTCTGAGACACACTAAAATCATCAGAGTTACACCGTAAGTCGTCGTGTCACGAATCTCGTTCCAGCCATTCTCTCCTCGTTCACTTGCACACACATTCTTCCCTTCCTTTCATTCGCCGCGTTCTGTTTTAAACAATTTTAGCTGCGTTCATATTTTAATGTGATACAATATTTTTATCCCATATATATATTATATAATATACATTAAGCGGCTGAGAGGTAACATGTCATAAATAACGCCACGACCTTCGTATTTAGTTTAAAAAAAAGTTAAGTGACTATCTATGTGTAAATCTTTTAAGGTTCAAGTAGTACGGTTATGTAATGCCTTGCCCGTGTCGATAAGGTGTGCTCAATCTTTGTCTACTTTAAAAATTCTGGTGAAAAAACACTTCCTCTCTCCTTAAACATCATCATTACATATAGTTCCTTGCTCTTGTTTCATGTTTATAATTTTATGTACATCTGTTATTTATCTAATATCTATCTAGTATCCGTCTGTTGCTTATCTGTTATTAATATATTTATATAGATAAATATATGCTTTATGTAACTGTGTATCTGTTGTATATGTAAATGGTAGACCACTGACTACTTGCAGTATTGTCTCTCCTTTTCCATTTAAATCCATCCAAAGGTTTTCTGTAAAAGATCGCTTTTAGCGATAAGACCGCCCATTGTGTCACCCAATGTAAAATTTCTAAATTTATGTCTGTAATTTTTATGGTGTACATAATAAAGAATATTCTATCTATATTCTAAATATATGTAATAAAGTAATAAATTAAATATGTCTCGTAAACAGTGTCTGACCCTGATACTAACTTCGCTAAAACCTTTGGGATATTGCTTGATATGATACATTCATTTATCTCCACAGTACGTCCCTTGGGCGCTATACCATTTTTGTGTCAGTCCGAACTCGGTACAAAATGTCAAGAACACTACTCGTGTTGTCTATTAGAAATTCGAAACTACGTGTCATAGTTTAATTATGATATCTAATTTATTTAAGGCAGACCAACTAAATACATACACAGCATTATCGCACAATCTTTGTCATAACTTTATATCTCGCATGTATTTAAAGTATAGGAAAGCACGCCATTATACATTATACAACAAATGTTCCAGAAAAACGCACGCCACCAAACACCCTAATTAGAATATTATGATAAAATCATAATAGATATACACACTGAATTTTTACTATTAAGTATAAAACATTGTTTGTAGTCACATAACAAATCTACGCACAGTCACACACGTTTATGGATCTAGCGTAGTAGATTCTTCGTCCATTTTGGTTTGTGTTGACTGTATGGCAAAAGTGTGACTTGTAGGTAATTTACGTAGTTTTAATTATTTTTGGGATTAAAAATTATAGAAAACCTGCTAACAAACTTCTTTCATAATGGTGCCGATTCCCTTGTTCACAAACTAAACTAAATTTAAGTTCATCTTTGCATCTTTTTCTTTCTATTTAATTAAGAAAAGGACAGAAGATAAATTTTAGTTAAGTCCTGTAAAATTAATCAGCGCTTGTCACTACTCCATACAAGTTTAGACGTGATTAAAAACTTGCCTACTAAAATTACATCAATTTACGTCAAGCGCTGATTAATTTGACAGGACTAAACTAAAATGTATCCTCTGTCCTTTTCTTAATGAAATAGAAAGAAAAAGATGCACTGAACTTATT
Source organism: Agrochola litura (assembly GCA_949152395.1). NCBI lineage: Eukaryota > Metazoa > Arthropoda > Insecta > Lepidoptera > Noctuidae > Agrochola > Agrochola litura. The sequence continues at coordinate 4,918,737 of OX424506.1, forward strand.
TAGTTTAGTTTGTGAACAAAGGAATCGGCACCATTGTGCATTAATTTAGTTACACATTGTATATAACTTTAAAATGACATGCAAAATAGAGCTTATATCTAATAAAAATAAACATTAATAACATGTTTTTATTAATACATTATAGCTTTTACTGGGTTTTTTTATAATAACATGTTACTTAAAATTAGTTTTTTTTAACAGTTTATTAAAGATAGTTTTCTTAAATATAATATCAAAACCACCGAAAAAATCAAGATCACAGCTGTGAAACACCTAAATACCTACCTACTAGTTCTTATATTGTAAAGGGACGTTTATGATTCTATAGAAAGAAAGAAAGAAAGAAAACTTATTTATTCTGCACAAACAAAACGCACATTTTAAAAACTAGACATAAAATACACACACTACAAAAGTAGCCAAAAGCCTCGTATTTAATCCAGAAAAAGTTTGACATTGTCATCAATTGTGTATGTTATATTAATATAGACATGCATAAAAATGCCTTCACGAGTGACCATACCTAGGTATTCTAGGTATGTACGGTGCACCCTAAGAATTCAGCCCTGCTAACAATCATTCTGACCAGAGGGTGATGCCTGAGCACGATCTCGCGACGTAAACATTAAGTAGATTCGAACAATTTTTAAATTTAAAATACAACTATCCTATAATGCGAGAGGTTTAGTATCATCCATAGAAATGAACATAATCAGGCTATAATGTTCCCAATGCTCCCTTTGAGAGGGAGTGGGCTGTAATCTACCACGCAGGTCCAGTGCGGATTGGTAGATGTCACATGTCTTTGAATTCTTGGTACTAGGACATGCCGGTTTCCTCACGATGTTTTCCTTCATCGTTTGAGAGCAGTGGTGATGAAATTATTTACATAAAGTAAAGCGTTAGTCAGAGCCGTTATTATTGGGCTACCACTGCTTCTAAGTTTATATGATAAGACTAATGTCTTAAAACTAAGTAAATGTAACGTGCAAAATGATTAGGTATTATAATCAATTTTAAAATCGTTCAAAAGGTCATTTACTACTCGACGCAGTCGTGCTAACGCCACGGCACGTCTTTTTACTTTATCACGAGTAGAACTATTACCATATAGCTCACGCTAAGATGCGAAGGTCTATGATCACCATAAACCTTTAGTAATTTCAACGAATCGTTTTATGATATAGAAACTGAGCACAAACGTCACGTTCCTCAAATTGATTACGTCAAACATGGCTTCAGCGAAATCTGTCTCATTACGCTATGTTCCAGCCTGGCTCAGACAATGTCTTCTTAATTAAGTGATATTAGATATTACAAGTGTGCCGTGTATTCTCAGAATCCGAATATCAGTTCCCGAGAGTGGAATGAAGGTGACGTAAGCCGTAAGAAATTATATTAGATAGGTATTTAGTTATTTTTCTTTGTCTTTTATTTTATTTGCCCTAAACTAGGAGAAATTTTGTGTGTGGAAAAATGTTTTCCTCACATGAATTACTAGGAACTTTGTGTAAATATGTTATTAAACAAAAAAAAAGGAAAAATCCTTTATTTTTTTTAAATAAGTTTACGCTATAAAGTAAACGAGAGCAGTGGTGGCCCAGTGGTAACGGCCGCGACTTACGAGTTGTACATCGTAGGTTCGTACACAGACAGGCGCTTTACTTTATGTAAATTATTTCATCACCACTGCTCTCAAAACGGTGAAGGAAAACATCGTGAGGAACCTGGCATGTCCTAGAATCGAAAATTCAAAGACATGTGATATCTACCAACCCGCACTGGGCCCGCGTGATGGATTACGGCCCACTCCCTCTCACAGAGAGGAGGCATGTATCCCAGCAGTGGGAACATTATAGGCTGATGATGATGATGATGATGAAGTAAACATAAAAATGCACATTAATACGAAAATAGCCAAAAGACCAGTCCTATTCGAAAAAAAAACGATGACTAATTAAGAATTTAACAAGTTTTACGTCTTTATCTTGACGTTAGCGCAGGTCATAATTTAATGGCCAGTCTTAGACCCAAGTTTTATAATAGACACGTTTATTTCTCTTCAAAAGTATACCTAAAAAAGAGTATCTACAACGGGTTGTAATTTACATACATACCTACATAACCTTAAATAAAATAGTAGTAAATAGTAAGTTTTTCTACCTGGGTAGAAACGACAGAAGCCAGCAACGATCTTTAAAATTGTATTTTTATTTTCCTATGGGTTGTGTTTTATATGGCAAAATAAGCGTCGTCAGAAGAAAAAACTAGTTTCTTATAAAAAAGTGTGTATTTCATAGTATTTCGCGAAAAAAAATACTTTATCTCCGTGGTTAAAATAAATGAAAAAAAAAGCGAAATCATGGTTTAGTCTCATCTCATAAATGTCCAAGACGCCTAAAGAAGTTTTCACTTTAAAAAAAAATAGTAGCACTCCGGGAGTGCCGACAGAAGTAAAAACTTGAAAAAAAATCGGCACCGTGGTAATCAACGCGTTTATATCTTTTTAATGGTCAAAAGCTAGTGTCGTCACAGTGTCGCGAAATCAATGGTTCAGACCCATCTCAAAAATGCCCAACGCGCTTATAAAAGTATTCACTTTAAAAAAAATGTATTTCAAAAGAACACAATAATATCTTGTAACAAATAATAGTCAAGTTTATTTTCCTAACGTGTGTTTAACATTTTCATGAAAAACCCGATTAACACGATTTCTTCTTTTCAATGGTTGTACTTAAGCTGTATAGTTACCGTTCTGGTAACTACACTGTAAAAACTTTCGCATGCTATTGTACACGGTACCTTGGATTACTTCGTTCTACGTCAAGAGCCTAATCCAGCCATTGAATGAAAGCCTCTTAAGACGGTAGTCAAAGCTGCGTTTAAAGACCTCACGATTTATTTTTAGTTTGTACACGAATTAAAAAAAATATAAGGACTTTTTGCGATGAATAAAATAAAATAATCTAACGTTGTCAATGTCCTAAATTTTGTTTATTGCCGGTAATTATTCCACACCAAACAAAATCTAACCTAAATTTAATACAAACAAGATCAAAATTATTATTCTACTCGAACACTTTAAAGTAGAAAAAAAAATTGTCGTGCCCATCGGCGTAATTAAATAAACGCGTTTATCATAATTTATGAGCGTCGTAGCGTCGACGCTACGGCGTAGCGCTACGGGCTACGCGAGTCATTTGGGAGCTGGTATGGCATGATCCGGAGACTGCGCGTCTCCCAGTGCTACGCGGGCGACTATTCCGTTCAGACGTACTCGCCGTGTTTTGTGCGTACTAATTCGGCGCGCGTTATCCGAACTACAGTTACCCTCAAAGTTAAACACCGTTATCTCCTTAACCTAGTTCTACGTGCTGCAAATGTGATTTAATAAAAAAACGGTGAGTGAAGTGTAATTTTTTTATGATATTTTCTAGTGTAAAATTGTTTGAAGTGCCGATATCGTATTCATATGATAAAGTATTCCCCGTTATTGTTGTAAAAGGAATCGTGCATTTGCATGGAAGATAAATTATTGGAGATGATTTTACGATTCGCTTAATCGTATTCTTTTGGTTGGTAAGCTTTGGATTTGCAAGTGACATTTTTATGTGACTTCGTTTCGTGGATTGTCGGAGGTTTATCTACCGGAATATAAAAATAAGGTACAAAATTAAGCATCTTCTTTGGTGGCAAAATAGGTTTTTCTGATGAGAGGCGTTCAAGTGTCCCAAATTTCAGTGACCCATAAAATCTGCTTATAGGTAATAATTAGTGATGGACCCAAAGTTATTAATATCTAATATGATTACGCGGATCTTTTTCATGGCAAAATACTTTTAGCTTAATTAAGTTTTGTGTCCTAGGATGAGATCCCGGGTCTAACATCCATATTGCTTACTTAAGTAAATTGATCTTCGTGAAATATGAGATTTTTTGAGACGGAAAATCTTCAATAAAGTCTCTAGTTTGTCACCGAGGAAGCCTGAATTTATGGCCCTAATTTTAGAAGGTTTTTGCCGTGAAATGCGAACAAACATTTTTCTTTTTTAAGACTTGATTTCTTTCTTTTTTGTGTGGTTAGAGACTAACCTGGTGACAGAATTTCTATGCCAACCATGGGCCCTCTGACTTGGCTTCACATGCCGTCGGGAAATATCTCTAAGGCATTCGGTTTCCTCACGATGTTTTCCTTCACCGTTTTTGAAGCAAGTGATAATTATACAATACGCACATGAATTCGAAAAGTCAGAGGTGCGTACCTTGGCTTCGAACTCCAGATCTATAACTTGGCAGTCCGACGGTTACACCACTAGGCTATCACTGGCACTGGCTTGAATTTAACCATTATTTCTGATTTTCATTAATTTGTCATCGTCTGTATCTTATTTTTTTTCCAATTTACGATCTAACTTTGGATATCAAAGTCACGATTGATTATATCGTTACAATTGCTAGATGTTTTCCGAACATTAAGCACCTCTTAAGCACTATTTTATGCCTATTTAGGTACTTATTAATTTCATATGCTCAAATAACTGACGCAAGAAGAGAGGCAAGAATATTCTTTATTTTGTCTCACCTCAATTCTAGAGACAGTGATTGCTTTTGCTAGATTAAATACCAGACATAACTAGGATTTGGTTTCTTCGTTTATCTACGAGACACGAAAAATGAGCGTGATTAAATATATGAAGAGATTGGATGGACAGTTGAAATATGAAATAGGATGAATAGCGACATTATCCACATAATGTCTACATTTGTATAATACCAAATCAAATTGTACATTTAAATCGACAGATTTGCATCGAGTTAGCAACTAGGGTAGAATGTATTCTAATTTTGGAATCGGATGGACATGCCCAACGTGAAATGTTACAAATTATTAACATTAAATCGGACTAATTTCGCTATTGTAGTTGCGAGAAATTGCGTTTTGATATTTGTTACTAAATTATGCCTTAACCAGCCATTTTAGATTGGATTTACAGCCTAATAACGGACTAATTAAAATATCAACCGCATCGAATATCTAAAATCAGTGCATTTACGGACATAGGCCTTTCGAGTTTTGCTGTCTAGTTGTACAGCTTAAATATTAATAGATTATTACAATAACTAGCGACCCGCCCTGCTCCTCACGTTTTCATGACTTGATAAAACAGAGAATTCTTTAATATAAGTAAGTTTTTAATATTAATGTATGATACACATAAACCTTCTAGAATATGTTTTTTAATAATGATGAAAACTGCGTCAAAATAGGTTCCGTAGTTTAGAAGCACAACGCGGTCACACAGCGAGGCATGAAAATCAACTTTAATTTCTAATTTGCATGTATAATATAATTATAGAATAAGTAACGATATCACACAGCCAACAAATTAGTAAAATGAGATAGTAACTATAAAAAAAAACAGTAAAAAAAATTGTACAACTTTTCTCGGTTATCTGCCCGACGCACCAGTGGTTTCGCACACAAAAATTATTGCGGCATAACCCTACCCCAAATCATTCAGAATGTCAGTGAAAACCCTAATAAAATCCACTTTCATACACGCTCATATCAATCTGCTTTTATCTTTATCAATCTTGTATAGATCAAGGAATTGATATAAAAATAATCTTTAGTGATATAAATTGGGAAGAAATTGGAGTTAAAGGGCAAAGGTTTGAAGCTGACGGTATTATGAATTGAAATGGTAATGTCAATTGTCGTTTTATTAGATTTTTATTGCTTAACAACCTGTTACTTCTTCGTCTTTCGTAAATGGATGAGAATAGCTTGCTGTGGTGAAAAGATTACACCGTCAGCAAGGTTGGTTGTTAGAGGGTCCAAATTGTAGAAGAGTTGTGAGAGATAAGACTCAGTGGAAGTTGTTAGAGGAGACCTTTGCCAAAAGCCACACTGAAATATAAAACATTCTGTAAAATACAAAAAAACCACAACGCAAAGATGTTTAGAATAAAAATGCTTATTATTATAAGGTTGACTATGGGCCTGCCTGTGGTGACACACAATTATAATAGTGGTATTGTATGATGGTTAATGATTATTGCACGTTTCCTTGAATTTCGTTTAAATAATAACTGCTAACTGTGAGGGAATAAATTCCATACTACATTATTATAAAAGCCGCAATAATGATTTACCGCTGGAACTATACTTTATCGAATCATAATCGCCATCTGCTCTTGCGGTGCCAACATTAAGTGCCGCTGGTTTAGTATAGCCAGCTATGAGGCTATGCAAACGTTTAAAGATATTTATTTGTTCTCAAAAAAGGCACAGCGTCACTTACATGAGAACAGTGTTTCTAAGCTAAATTATAAATATGAAGTTCAATACAAATTCGTCACAATGGTCACTACATCAATTTTGATGCATACATCCAATGCATTTAGTTTTTAGGAAGGGAGTTATTTGCAAAAGTTACCGATTACTAAATACTTTTACATCTTGTTTAGTTATATCATAGCAGGCATACTTTCCTTGGCTTGTATTTTGTAAAAAAAAATATTTCTTCTACTCACACTCACTTTATTGACGTTTAAATTAACGTTTACTAAATTGAGTTAAAGTGTTCTAAAAGCGTTTTTAAATGGTAAATTGAATACTTAAGTTTTTTGAATGCACCATAATCAGCCTATAATTTTCCCACTGCTGGGACACAGGCTTCCTCTCTGTGAGGGAGTGGGCCGTAATCCACCACGCGGGCCCAGTGCGGGTTGGTACAGTACCGGTCATAAGTCCAGTACCAGTCTTACAAAGCTATCGCATCGTAACTCTTCGCACTTGAGACCTTCTTCTAATAAGGCATTTCATACACACACATAAACATCTGTTTATTGCACTCTTTCATCATGAACCAAACAGAAAGAGCGCGGTATATAACAGTTTCCCTTACTTCGTAGGCTTATCGCGCCCCGCTGTCTTTTTCTGATTATAGCAATGAGAAAAAGACAGCGAATGTCGAGGAATGAGTAAGTATCTTTAATTCAATATTTTAAACAAGTCAACATAGAAAACTAAAAAATTGAAGGTAGATTTGAAATAAAATTTATTTACTGGCTGTAATAGAATCGTATGACGTTGTTGGCTGGTGAACTTAGTTACGAGCGTTTGTGATATTGCTATTAGTGATTTTTAGTGCGAAGATTTTTATTCAAAATGCAAGCTAATATAAATGTTGAAGCTAGGGCGAACATTGTAGCCATGCATAACAATGGATTTAATATATCTGAAATATCCAATGAAACCGGTTTATGTGTAAGTTATTTTCTTGTGATTGTTTTTATTTGTTAATCTCATATTTTATGTGGTGGTTCAAAGTGAGTAATAAGGATTTCTTTATTTTTAGAGAAATACTGTGAGACGTTGGGTGAAAAGATTTGAGGAAGAGGGAAGTCTGAAGAGCCGTGTAAGAAGTGGTAGGCCGCCACTTATTCCACCCAGCCTCAGCGACGTTTTGGTGAATATGAAACGAATGGTTATAGTCCGACGCGGGCCAACAGTTCCAACTACGTCGAGGTTTTGAGCGACATAATGCTTCCTACTGTGCGCAATGTTTATCCAGTGGATGAAATTGGTGAACTTTATTTTGTTCAAGATAATTGTCCGATACATCGTGCCGGTATTGTTCGTGAGTGGTTTAGTCAGCATTCGGATGTTAAAGTTATTCCGTGGCCAGCGCGATCCCCTGATCTAAACCCATGAAAACCCATGAAAATTTATGGGGTTTAATGGTGCAAAGATGGGAAGTACGAGACGAAAGATGTCTCGAACAGCTCAGGTCCCATTGCATGGAGTTGTGGGACAGTTTACGTGGCACAGATAGTTGTAGCAATATTGTGGCCTCCATGCGTCAACGACTTCTTGACTGCCTTAATAATAGCAGAGGTCACACTAAATATTAATAAAAAATATATAAGTAAGTAATATTTAATGTTATCAGGGGAATTTAGGGATACACTGGCCATCATAGTAATAAGTTAGTTAATAATTATTATAAGATTGTAGGACTGAGGTTAAGTTTCAATCTTCTTTTCTTTGAGAAAATAAATAAATTAAGCTATAACCTCAATAAACAATAGGTAAGATCCAATTTTATTAGCAACCAAAAATGATTTATGAACAAATTACAAATTATTTTTTTCAACGTTTAAACGCTTATTATGTTTTAAAGGTTAATAATAACAAAATAAATATCCCTATGTAAAATTGTGTTTTTTTTATTATTATTAAATTAGCTATTATCCCTACTTTATTTTTACCTTCCGTAACATAGTCATTGTAACATAGTCATAGTCATTGTAAATTGACGAGATTCAAATAATTGAACTCTGACACGAAAACAAGAAAAACAAAAAGAGTCGAGAGCTCGCACTGAGGTTCGAACCTTCACCATTCTCATGCACACACAACTATACCGACCTACTCTTGCGATCCTGCCATCTTCACATATAACTACTTGGTTGAATTTTAGCATTGCTTTTAAATAGGCGCTGTTGTCTATAATTAATTATGAAGAAAACAAATATAAGTAGGTATGACCACACATTCATTTGACCAACCAACATCGCTCTTTCGTAGTTGTGCCCTACGCTGTGTGCGCGTTAGGAACTGTCTGCATTAAAACATCACACACACAGAGATAGGCGCAGACCTGGCGTGCAGGCAAATATGAACATTCCGGTGGCACTCCATTTATGACCGTTGACTGTACATGTCACATGTCTTCGAATTTCAGTTCTAGGACATGCCCGTTTCCTCACGATGTAATCCTTCACCAGTTTTCTGTATGACTGAGCAGCAATTGTTCGGTTTTACAAGTTGAAATATTAAGTAATGAAGTCTCTATATCCATGTCACTTTAACTTTTTAGGCCACAGTAATCAAAGGAGTCTCAAAGATATTTAGTCTTCTTTCATTAACCACTTGCCCAAATTTTCTTAAAGATGAACTACCAAAACTGTAAGTAAACAAAGTTCTGATTTCCTACAGTGAAAACTTGGCTCTATCTACAATTTTAATCAAATTGTGAGAAAGATGGTAATGAAGCTAGCGGTCTCTTTGTAAAGCAGGTTTTTGCAAACGTTTATACACTCACTGACTTTCACTTGCCAAATTAATTAAGGAGACATCTTCAGGCAAACGTAATGTAAATATACTGTATATCAGACAAACTATCGCTCTAAGAAAATGAAAGCGGCGCACACTTGCAATAGATATAACAGTCAAAAGGTAATGGAAGGTTTTAAAAAAAATACATTACAACAATATTGGTATCAAATATAAGCTAGTAATTAGTCAGTTCCTAATATAATATCTAAACTAATATCTTAAGGAGAAAGTATTTGGTTTTTTGTATGTTTTATATTGGCATGTTTTTTTTTTGTTTGTAATGGATAAACTCAAAAAATACTTATCCGATTTAGAAAGGTCATTCACTTATAGAATGCTACATTATCAACAAAAGTAACATGGGCGTATTTTTTATTTTATTTAGAGATTTCTGCGATAATTGTAATAATGTATCAAACATTTTCTTTCATAAATCACTAGTTTTTGCCCGCGACTTCGTTCGTATGGAAGTCGATAAAATACGGCCCATGTTATTCACTGATAATGTAGCTTTCTATAGGCGAAATCTATTGATGATACATAAAATGATGTACCTACTACATGTTTATAGTACTCATCATTACTCACAAAAAAGTCCGCTAGGCTATAATAATAATTATATCTAACTATTATAGCTATGTCGCAATAACCGTTTTGTGTTCAAATTAGTCAATCAAAACACGGGTAGAATCAAAACATGATGATATTCGTATCATGATATCTACAATATTTATCCAACTAAATATAATCAAGGTCGATTATCATCATGCTATGACCCTTAGGAGTCGAGCAAAAGTAAAAAGTTAGAAATAACGCTAAGCGATAACAAAGTAGGCAGCGCAGGCGGACGATGCGAAGGAACAAGAAATTTCACGCTGACGAAGTCGCGGGCAGAAGCTAGTAAATTAATAAGACCAAAAATCTATAAATAAAGCAAATAAAAACAGTGGCACTCCGGGAGTGCCCACAGAAGTGAAAAATTTTAAAAAAATCGCCACCGCGGTAATCAACACGTTGATGTCTTTTTAATGGTCAAAAGTTGGTGTCGTTACAGTGTCGGGAAATCAATTGTTCAGTCCCATCTCAAAAATGCCCAACGCGCCTAAAGAAGTTTTCACTTCAAAACTGTTTTGTTTGTTGAGTGTGCACTTTTAAGCACCGGTTATGTACTAGCAGACATTCATCCGCGTGCAGCATTATCCTATGACACTCAGCAATAGTGTTGCTTATATCAGTGAAAGATTTTTTGCGATCGTATCAGATCAGTACCTCCAGAGATCAAACAAACAAACAATTTTAATTCTTATAATATTAGTTTAGATTAATGTGTGGCATTTTTTTCTTTCAATGGCTGTCGCTTCTTACAATTCCCACTGGGTCATGCTATCAGGAAATCATTATAAAAATAAAACTAGCACTGTTGATGTTGATAAGGTAACTTTAAGAGGGTTTATCCTAAAAGTTGGCAACGTCGTAAATAGCTATCAAATATTTACCTGTTTTGATTAATTTAGCAATATGGAATTAACAAATGTGGCTAACTAGGGAACTAAAATATTGATTATGAAATGCAATAATTAATATTGTAATACCGAATATTTAGTTTTAGATGTAAAAAAGTATTTGGAAACTTTTCAAATGCCTTGTTACAACATCAAATTCAGAGTTATAATTACAATTCATTATTAATATTCTAGGGAACAATATTGCAAATTAATCAAAACAATGAAATATTTGCCATCTATTTGCGACGTTGCCCATTTTCAGAATAAATGCTCTTATAATGCTGTGGGAATTGTTGGATTGCATTTGTTATAGTTATAGTATTTGTTCCCCTTTATTTCAGAAATCATGAATCGGTGTAATGCATTAACAGAACAAATACTTATCCTCACGATAGTTTCAGAACTGGCCTTCACGTAAAGGTTTAATTTGATTGAAGCAAAAGATGTAGTTATCAAAAATTCAGTGCCAATAAAGCTTAGTTCTAACTTAGATAAATAGGGGTCTACCTTATATTTTATTTACAATCAGGGTAGTTTTAAATACGGGTTTATAGAATCAGATACATTGCTTTGATACTGTAATTCAAGAGTTATAATAGATGTGCGATATAAAATACTGTTGGTAACATCAGGCGAGGTGACGTCTTAAAGATGTCAAACGATCAGCTGTCAATCGATGGAAGGTTTTAAAAGGAGCCACGCGGTACGGCAACGGCCTCTTTTTGCTTGGACGGCGCTAGGAACGGACGTGCTACCTGACCATTATCGTGTGCTTAGTTATTTTTGGTTTATATTTATGTTCATGTACTGATTATTCCTTTTGGCTTGTGTAATTTCTATTTGATTAATATTTAGTGTTTCTTTTGATATTTTTTAAACTGTGGTTTAAAGGAATTAAAGATTGTTTATTTTTTTGACTTATTTCACTTCTGATTCCCAACAATACTGTATTTAGTTATTGACAATTTTACTATTATTGTATTACAAGTGAAGTGGATAATTTTACAAAGTAAGTACCTAATGCTAATGTGCATTCCAAAAGTTCAGTTAAAAGTGTAAACAAACCCTGTTTTGGTAAAATTACACACTCGGTAAAGTACAACCTAATATAAATGTTCAAATGTCCTTTACAATTAAAATAATGTTAACTCTTATTTTTGTCTAATTCTTCAGGTTTATAAATGTCAAGGACTTATGATAAGAGGCTTAGTGTTTAGTTGGTACTCCTGAAATAATATTTACCAAGATAATAAAATAGTAATGAAATCAAATCTGTACATAGAATATTTTTGAAAAAAGTAATTGCTACGAGGTATGGGAAGAAAAGTCTGATGCGGAAAATATAGTTTTAAGGATTTTTTTCTGTTTGCCTGTTTGTCTGGATGTATGTTCCAGATTGGCGCAAAAATGGCTGAATGGATTTAGATGAAATTCCATATCTCCAGGAGAGCTCGTGACAGTTCAGGGGTTACCCCTTGACTGTCACGAGCTCTCCTGGAGATCGATAACAATTAAAATTCTATTGTCTCATTAATGACAGTTGAGCTCATACCTAGATTAACACATACTTTTAATCTCGGTAGTACGTACCCGTGGGATATTTTTTGACATTCACACGGGAAAGTGGGTAAGGAGCAGACATTGTACTTTAATTTTGATGTTGTCGTAATAAATCGTACGGTGAGAGAATGTAATACATAAATGGCGTTAAGAGTTGGTTTCCTGGGAAAGCAGTTCCGTCGTATTATAAGGGCCGTCATGAAAATCTGTAATTTTCACCAGAATTTTACATTATATTGTCAAAAAACGTTAGTGTATGACCTTTCACCACTTCCTTAGGAAACTAAACATTTAGTCATATTCATGTAGTTTGTACAATTCACAAGTACACACATAAGGATAAAATTAGAATGATTGACGTGCATTTGAGAACTTAAACTTTTTTTTTTGCTATGTTGGTGACTAACCTGGTGCCAGAGTTTTAAAGCCGCCCATGAGCGTCTGACTTGACTACACATGCCGTCGAGAAATATCTCCTAGGCATGCCGGTTTCCTCACGATGTTTTCCTTCACCGTTTTTGAAGCAAGTGATAACTATACAACACGCACATGAATCCGAAAAGTCAGAGGTGCGTGCTTTGGGTTCGAACTCGAGACCTATGACTTTGCAGTCTAACGGTCACACCACAAGGCTATTACTGTCATTTGAACATTTTAGTGAAGGCAGTGTTATTATGAATTGACAGTAAGAGATATCAACGAACATTGAAGCCATAAGTAACGTGCAGAGAATAGACAACGAAAACGTTTTCTGCAATCGAATTGATTTCTAGAATTTTCCCGTTATGCAGCTAAACAGTTTTCTTTTTATTATAGTTTTCTTTTACTCTACTGCTTTTATGTCGTATAATATTTTATCAATGTCTATAAGGGCTCGTGGTTAAATAATGACAACCGCACGAGTCGATCGAAGGTTAAGCTACCCTTGCCGAGGTTAGACCGTGGATGGGTGACCATCCATTACATATTGAAACTCCTTCGTGCCTTGGAAAGCACGCTAAGCCATTGTCATTTGTAGATCTTTGACAGCCGTTGCGGGTTGTCGAAAGCCCGAAAGTCTGATATCCAGTATTGCCATGGGGTTTCGTATTACCCAGTAACTGGGTTGTGGAGGTCGATAGGCAGTCGCTCCATTTAAAATACTGGTATTCAGCTGCATCCGGTTAAAATGGAAGCCGACCCCAATATAGTTGGTAAAAGGCTACGCAGTTGATTTAGTTCAGATATTAGAAGCACAACAAATTAGATTTTTAAAACTATTAGTAAAAAGTAAGAAAACTAAAATAAATGTAAAGATAATTGTAATAAGTTATTTAAAATTGGCAAAATTCTTCCTATCAGCTTAAAACATATATCTGCTTCTGGTTAACAGTCATGGCAGCTGGGAGCGTCACTTGCTAGTTACCCATAACCACGCAACTAGGATGGTATCAGCAAGTAAATTTGATGTACCTAGAATAAGGAATTATTTTGGCGACCAAATGCTTGAAAAAAGAGCCATACCTTCTCAACCAACTGCCTGCTGATATAAGAAGTCAGGAAATGAAGGGTAAATTTGTCAAGTTACTTAAGCGGTTCTTTTTCAGGAGTTTGTAAGCGATGTTCTCAGGAAATGGTTTGCAGATTGTTGAGGGAGAGCAGATGAGTGATTAGTAGTTTATATTTTATTTTATTTTATGATATAAGTCATTTGATGTAAGGATAGTTTTCGTTTGTTAATAAAGATGTGCATGCAGTAAGTGGAAATTAAGTGTCCACACTAATATACCTGATTTTTAATTTTATTTGTTCTGTTCCCACAGAGAAACCGTGAAACCGGTTTTGCGGGGCATTGTTCTTAAGTTAAGATGTTTACAAACTTTGTTTGATAAATAAATAAATAATAATAAATGGACGACCGAGCGTGGCAGCAAGCTACACTCCCCATTCGCCTGGGTGGTCTCGGCGTCCGCAAAATTTCAAGTATAAGTTTACCGGCGTTCCTCTCCTCGGTCCACAGTACTAATAAATTAACCAGGAACATTTTATCTTCCTCACTGGCCGATTTTGAGGTACCGTGCCTGACCGAAGCGTTGAACGCTTGGAAAATGGCTTGTCCCAATACGGATCTGCCCGACAACCCTTCTTCCCAGAGACGCTGGGATGTGCCGCTCTGCAGTATTATACGGAACACCCTGTTAAATACGTCACCTAATACTGCTGAGCGTGCCCGTCTGCTGGCTGTGGGAGAATGGGAGTCAGGCTTGTGGCTGCAGGCGCTCCCGTCATCCACCATAGGCACCATGATGGATGACTCATCGTTTCGGCTCGCTACGTGTCTCCGCTTGGGTGCACCTTGTGTTGCTCCGCATCGGTGTCATTGCGGTGAAGCTGTCGACAGTCTCGGGCACCATGGCCTGTCCTGCTGCAGGAGCGCAGGTCGCATAGCACGGCACGCCAGCATCAACGACATTATTCGTCGAGCCCTTGTCACCGCCGGCGTACCAGCGGTATTAGAACCAAACGGCTTGGTACGTGACGATGGAAAGAGACCAGATGGGATGACGTTGTTGCCTTGGAAGGTGGGTAGGCCTCTGGTGTGGGATGCAACCTGTGTCGACACCCTTGCGCCATCCCATGTTCCTAGCACGGTGGGCTGTGCTGGCGCTGCTGCTGCGGCTGCTGAGACCCTCAAGCGGCGCAAATACTGTAACCTTATAGGTAATTACAGTTTTGAGCCGTTTGGGGTCGAAACGCTCGGACCATGGGGCCCGAGTGCGCGTCTCCTTTTTAAGGAAATTTCTCGTCGACTGGTCGACACTTCACGTGACCAGAGGGCTGGCTCGTTCTTTGGCCAAAGAATTAGCATTGCCATTCAACGTGGCAATGCTGCCAGTCTTCTGGGCACGTTTCCGGATGACAGCGATGCGGACGAATACTTCGACGCCTAAGTGTCATTTTGTTTTTATTATTTTTATTTATACAGATAGTTAGTTAGTCTTTTAATTTAGTACCTAATGTAAATAGTTAGCTGTTTTAAAAACTGTAAAATAATTTATAAGTAAGTTTTCCTAAAATAAATAAAACCCATAATAAATTATACTTACTCATTAATTATTTAGGTATCTACTAAACATTATTCTTCATCAGAATGAGGCTCTACTTTGCACAGCCCAAATAGGCATTATTTAACAGACAAATTATTATAATAAAAAAAACACAATTTGAATAAAATTATCTAACGGATGGTTAGGATTCGCAGGAGGTGGTGACATATGTTGCAGGCCGTAGGTGTATTATTATTCTAACTATTTTTATTCACAAAATACCTAAATACATTATCATTAATTCATTTCATTTAAAAAAAGATCCACATAACTTTTCATCACAAAAAATTCTTCCACCACCTAAATTCTCCGACATATTTTATAAAACTCACCGTGCAGCGAAAAACTTCTTTGACATTTCCCTCCTTTTAAAAACTAATATTTCATTACCAAGCACGACTTTCCTAAAGGCGAGTTCTGGCACGTCCCCCTCTCAGAATTAGGTACAGAAGGTCGGCTCGAGACAGCGAGCTAAAATGCAGTACACAAATACACACTTCATGTATTGAAAGTGCAAGCGCACTTGCGACTGGCATCAAAGATTCAAATCGTTAGATTTGCCCTCTCCATACTTTGGTCCAAACGGAGAAGAGTGAGCTCACACATCCCTTATGGGAATTATAGAAACGATTTTTTGTATGAGTGAGTCAAGTCGACGAACGAGACACGTGACTATCTTTTGACGCGGTCGGGCGAATCTAACGATTTAAATCTTTGACTGGCATTCGTTTGAGATATTTATGTAGTTTGAGATCACCGTACGTACGTGGGTGTCGTTCTTCTAACTTATCAGATAGCTGTCCTGCTAGGGAAAGTGGTGAAAGGTGGGCGTTTTGGAGGACTGTCATATGTAATTTTGACGTTAAAATTTGTAATTCTCAGCCTAATTTGAATAAATTTTTTTGTTGGTTTTTGGTCATTGTATGGAGTCGACCTTCTATACAGACCTATCTACTTCGTGCCTCAGTTCAGATTACTGCGATAGATAACGTGAATGGTGACGTCACACCGGATTATAATGACCGATGGCGCTCTATCCTTATCCCCGTAATTTATTTCGGTCAGGATTATTAGGAATCCGCGTTCCGGAATGCGGAAAGAATTCGACGTTTTCTATTTTGGGATTTAGATTTAGTGATTACGGAAATTTCTTTGTAAAGGTCGTCTTTTAAGAATGGATAGGAAAGTATGTAATTGGGTCGTATGCTTTTCTTTCAAGAGTCAGTCACGGGAAGATATAGAGGCCACCCAGGTTGCTAGATCTTCCCGTGTGTGTTGTTGACAACTTGTTGTTGTTTAAAGTAAATTCAAAAGAGTAACCTAGAAGGTAATTAAGTATTTCCATAGATATTTCAGAGAAATCTTATATATTATCTAACACTAAATTAAATTACTAACTAACTCATTCAATCTGCCTAGCCTTTTCTCAACTACATTGGGGTCGGCTTCCAGTCTAACCGGATGCACATTAATACCAGTATTTTACATGGAGCGACTGCCTATCTGACCTCCAAAATCCAGTAACTAGGTAATACCGAGAAAGGGTATCCCTTTGGTAAGACTTCTACTAAGGGCTTCTGACGACCCGTAATGACTGTCAAAGATCCATGAATGGCAGCCGAAACCAACGGCTCAACGTGCTTTCCGAGGTACAGAGGAGTCTCGGTATGTAAAGATGGTCACCCATCCACAGACCAACCCCGGCAATCGTAGCTTAGCCTGATAAATCGACCAGTGCAGCTGTAATTACTTAGCCACGAGCTCGTCGAGCTGACTAACTAACGATACAAATAAATACAAAAACAAAAGGACGTTTAGGCGTCGAAGAACTCGTCCGTTTTGTTTAAATAAGTAATTGTTTAGAATATTAAAAAGTCGTCTTCTTTGATATTTTGTGAGTAGGCAGGTTTTTCTTAATCATGAGTAGATACTATCAAGTCAGACGATCACTACGTAATGGTTCTCAAACGTATTATCGCAGTGAATCAAGGCTCGGATAACGGTTAAATTTTAAAACCGTTATTATGTATATATTGATGTTGTATGTAAACGCAAAAACCTTTACATTCGGTTTCATTCGTAAAAACCAGTTTTTAAAACTGGTTTTGGGGGAGTCTTTACATATGGGTTTTTTCGGATTAAACGAGCAATATTAATCGGTTTTTTGTTTAGTTTTTATTCAGCATGGCATCCTCACAACTAGTCACAAGTTGCAACGGGTTTACTAATACACCGCTCGTTGAATAAGCCGGTTAATTTAGATCAAAAAAGTTTGGAGCAAAATCAAAATAAACCGATATTACTTTAACCGCTTCTGAGTCTTGATACAATATAGAAACAACCTCTTTTTGCTATTAATCCATCCATCTACAAGTTCTTATTGAAACAATACCTACTGCTCCGTTGGTCTAGTGGTCATAAGCGGTACTAACTGCTGAGCGTGAGGTCTGAGGTCCCGGGTTCAATTCCCACGTCAGGTAAAGTGTTATTGGGTTTTTCCATCTGGTATTTCTCAGTGGCACCCCGGAGTCTGGATTTGTGCCCAGTTAATGGCAATAGGCTCGCCGCCTATTGCATGAGACTTAAACATAACTATTAGATATTATGTTATTATAAACAATAATATCTACCAAAATTCATCCTCTTATGAATCCTAGCTCATTCAACAAAAATATGGACAAGAACATTACACAACAATGATTATTATATTGTTTAACTTAAGAGCTACGTCTTTTGCCGGTACTGCAATTTTCACTACTACTTGTTAACTTCAAAACTTCCTTATTCGTCAAGACTTTTGCTAACTCTCTCATTTCGGTTCAAAGATATGATTAAATTGAGTACAGTGCAGTGGACGAAGTATTTATCTTTGACAATCTTTTGACACTGTTTTTGATAGTTTGACTTTCGTTTTCATACTGTTTATTGGGAATGTTTAAATGAAGCGGATGAGCATCATTTTCCTTTCCTTATTATCTATAACTAATCTACACTTCCCCACATTAAGAGAGTTTGTTTGTTACGCTTTCACGCTAAAACGGCTTAACAGATTTAGATGAGATTTTGCACATAGGTAGAATATGACCTAGGTTAGGACATAAAATACTTTTTATCCCGATATTCCCGCGAGACCGAGACTTATGCGAGTAAAACCACGGAGCGCACCTAGTATTTAATATTTTAATTTAAGACTTCGCATATTCATATTTTTCTCTTCTTGTTCTCACACACTTTTGTGTACATTTATTTTTCAATTCTCCTTTAGCAGACCTGCTGCTGGAAGATATTTCTCAAGAAATAAATTGTAACTTTGTACCCAAAATTATAATTATGTCGTAACTCTATGTATTTTACTGTGTACATAAATAATAAAAAGAACAGTGGCACTCCGGGAGTACCGACAGAAGTGAAAACTTGAAAAAAATCGACACCGCGCACCATCATATTTTATTTTACATTTTTATTCTTGTTGATTTCTTTAGAAATATCCTAAGGAAAGAGCAAAAATATTGATATGTATTTTGTCGTCCATTACGAAAGGAAAAAACTTAAGATTATCCTGTTGCGTCTCATTGAATGCAATTTGTAAGAGTGTATTGAGGAAAACTGTCTTCTATGGAGATCTTAGACCAAGGATCCCATCATTACATGTATTGTTATTTTCACTCTCAATACCCTTGGGGACTTGAAATGCTGAAATGTTAATAAAGCATTGCTTTTATTATTATTGTGACTTTATGTGGTAATTTTTTTTTTTTTGTTTCGGAAATTATCAAATAACTTCTCCCGCTCTGGGCGGAGCGGGAAGGCGTGTCAGACTCTTACTGACTAAAACCCACCCGTGTTCCTTCGGTTGCCCTGTTGCCGGGGGCCACGATTTCCCTATCGGTTTTCTTCGCACCCCCGGCAGGCATCGACTCTAGCGGACCCCGTCAATTCTGCTGACATCTCTTTGAGGTACCTGAGAGTCATTTCTCGACGGCATGTGAAGCCTTGTTAGAGGCCCATGGGCGGCTTTAAAACTCTGACACTAGGTTAGTCACAACCACACGAAAAGAAGAAGATTTGGTAAATAAGAACAGAGTTCTAAAAAAGACAAATGGGTACTGCTGTATATTAGGTACATTTGTGTTTATTGGAGTCCGGTTGAAAACTATTTTCGTTTGCGGCCCAAAAAGAAAAAAAAAATTGGCCTGATTTGCATTTTCAGTCGAAAACTGAAAAAGAAAACGATAAAACTTTTGTTTTTTTTGTCGATTCGTTTTTCTTTTTAGTCAATGTCAAATAATTTATTTCAATTAGGCACATACAAGGCACTTTTGAACGTCAAAATTTACAAAAAACAGAATTGATTCTAGTCGCCTCTTTCAAAAGGTAGTTTTCGTATGGAGAAGAATGGGCAAGAAACTCTATCATTACTCTTTTAAAATATTTTACTTAATTATTTAGTTATTACGTAACTGTTTAACGAAATTTTATTATTTTCCCAAAGATAATCGTTAATAATCAAACAATCTGTTGTCATATGCGAGGAAAACGTGTTGTGCTTTCAGTCAATCGATTTTCTCTGAATAAATGTATTGAAAGTACCTATTGATTTTCTGGCAGTTATTTGTTATCGGCTACGACCATGTTTCTTAAATTAATTTCAACGTGTTATAACATTGCTAACCTAACCAATTTTCAAATTGAGCCTAACTTAGCCAGACTTATTTCAGAAAATAGGTAGCTACGTAACAACAAAACCACACAATCGTAACCATAACCACAGCCACCGGTGGCTGGCGACAAGCACTTTACATGATTTTTAACATGTTTTTCTGTCGCACACATGTAACAAATGGCGTCCACTCGCGGCTCAGTGTCCACGACATGTCACCGGTGGCGGCCATTCGCTACTTAACTCGTGAGCGCGTTTCGGTGCTAGTGACAGCCACCGACCACCTTCGTTTACGCGGTACCAAAGGACGTGGCGTGCGACAGCCACCGGTGGCTGTTGTCGGTGGCCCGTTTGTGCGGAGCAGCTCATAAATTAACAAAAAAATTACGAAACTTTCGAAAAATAACAATAAAATGAACGAAATCGTTGAGAATTACAGAGTACGAACATATAATAAACAGAAAATAATATCATAAACACAAGATATCATCCGAAATAAACAAATGAAAACAGAATAATTTCATCCCATTTAATTTCGTCAGTTGACTTGACAAATATCAGTATTGCAAATGGCTGCCGTCAAAGCGGGCTAGAGGTTTACCTACAGGAAAATGAACATACACTTAGAAGTGCGTCTTCCAGTATTTTGCCATTTCTTTTCCTCAAACATTTTTAATATTATAATATTTTTCCTTTTGGAGATATATTGTAGGTATCGGAATCGGTTCGGTAGGTTATGAGGTATGAAGGTTTTATGTTATTCGTACAGAAACTTGGGTAGAAATAAATTGAGGTGAGATAATCGAGGCACAGTTTACCTTCATAATAATAATATTATCTGTATTTTGACTTGGTTCGCGAGGTTGTCGACATGTGGGAAGTGGACTTAACTATCATTGTGCCCATGGTCGTATCAGCCAATGGCTTAATTGCCAAGAGCCTCGAAATAAAAATCAAAATATTTTATTTCACATAAACCTACAAGGGCACCTATGAAACGTCAGAAGTTAGGTGCACGGTTCCAATTGGTCGCTTCCTATGGAGAAGAGCCAGCAAGAAACTCCACGCTTACACTTTTCAAAATAAATTGTTTCTACAATGTTTTCAAATTACAGTGTTAATAGATATAGGAGGACAGTGTAGGCCTATCAACAATTACCAGGTACTTAGTAAAATAGAAAATGGTCCACAAGTCTACAACGTTCTCACAATCACAAAATCTAAAAGAAAAGAATCTATATAAAAGATAAACAAAATAATAAAAATAAGAACCTATTTAAACCAAATGACATGATTGCCACTACAGCTGTAATAAATCTAATTTGATTTAAAAAAAAATATAGAAAACTGTAGGTATATATTGTCAAATACCAACACCTAAGGAGGCTCTCGTTGGGCAGCTGGATCAAGGGCTTGATTCAGAAAGCGGTACTCCTGGACACGGCCCGCATTTTTAGGAGGTTCCTCTCTCTGGAGCCCTGACCGCCGGTAGCTTGAACCGTGTTCCTGGTACCGGTGGGCTACTATTACTCATATATATTTTTTTTAATATTTAAAAATGTAAAAGAACTACAAAAAAAAAAAAAAAAAAAGGATACCTATAATAAAATTTTAAATAATTTCAATTAATAATTATTATCGTTGGCCCTTCCAGTAGAAATGTATTTAAAAAAAAAAAACTTTTACCAATCAGGGGTATTTTTGTTGGTCTCAGAAAATGCATGGCATACCTACTCAACGCTGAAAACCACGAAAGAAATATGCATATAATTTATGACGCATTTTTAACTTTTATCGTCCAATACGTACAATAATACAATAATTTGTATTAATACAATAATACAATAATTTTAGCTGTCAGGGCTTATTTTTAATCTTATATTTTCAATTGCTTTGATTATTTTTTGTACATTGTTCTCACATATAAAAGCAACAAGAATAACGTACCCAGAATTTTGTAATATCTATATTTAAAAGAGTGGCCTTGGAGTTTCTTGCCCGTTCTTCTCCATAGAGATCTACGTTTTGGAATGGGCAACTAGCTTCAACTTTCTGACTAACTGACCGATTCTTTGACAATTCAAATGTGCCTGTAAATGGTTTAATTGAAATAAATGCTTTGAGTTTGAGTTTGAATAATAATATTTCAGTATGTGTTTTCCCTTTTCAGGGCAAAGGCTTCTCTTTCATTTTTCTTCCCAACTCGATTCTGAGCCAGCACACATAAACATATCAAGGAAAAATAACTAGGTACAAAATAGTTTCAATAAAACACATCTTACTATAATTTAATGCCTTTCAGACAGTGTAAAAATACGAAAGCCTCCCTTGCGAATCCTGTCAGTTTTTATCACAAAATAAACAAGCCGTTCGTGGGACGTACTTACATGGGTATCCCATTATTTACGACCCGCGTAAAACAATGGTGTCTTTTAACATCACCGGAAGGCTTGTTATAACATAAATTTTCTGTTCGTTATAATACACCATATTCGCTATAAGATTTTCGGCATTTATGGATGTTGTTAGTTAACTTGTAATCAATTTATTTAAAAAAACAAATAAAGTAAATAAGTTTCTGAAAAAACAAGAAGTCTAACAATTACGCAATCAATTCATTTTGTTAGAAAATCTGTTTAGGGCTGATTTAACCAAAGTCTGAATAATGTCTGACAGTTTTTATGTGGAAAAACTGAATGAATTCAAGATATATAAATTTGCATGGTAAGACTTACCTAGACATAAAAGTTGGGTCGAATTTGTTCTTAGTAGGATAGTACGTAATGAAAAAATCTAGAGGTATGAAACATTTATTTTTCTAAGTGGTAAATGCGTCAAGTATTTTAGATTGTATTTATCTAATAGACTTTATTTAGACGTAGGTTTTTCACAGTAATTTCCCAAAATGCCCATTTACCTAACTTTATCCAAATTCCAATACCTTGCATACATTAAGACGCTTTGCATCTTCTGAAATTGAATTCCATTAATTAATTTCACTTGACCTGTACTGCCTGACCTAGTTTTGGTAAACAACGATTACAATCTGTTCTATCCAAAGGGTCAGAGGTGTGCTATCGAACTGTCGGTACAGGTCACCGAAGACGGATTGTGATGATTATATATTGGGTAGTAGTGCAACAGTGTGCCCAAATTGAGCCATAAATGTGGCCATATTGTACCTAACGAGTCTAAGATTATAGCTGATATTAAAAATACAATAGACGTAGATATATTTAGTAACCTATTCCGCTTAACTATTCCTAAAGAGTTATAAAAAGCCCTGTAAAAATCGATACGTGTTTTACCTCACAACCAGGTATCATCAGGATGACGATTGACTTGACCATGCCGAGCGCCAGATGCAGAGAACTAATTACTCTGTGTCCGGCGCTTGGCGTGGCAACACGCTGTGTTCGGGGTTCGCGACTCGATGCCTCGTTGAGAGGTGAAACACGTGTCGATTTCTAACAGGATTTTTTTTGGCTCTTTAGGAATATTTAAGCGGAATAGGTTACTAAATATATCTATGTCTATTGTGTTTTATAATGGATTTCCGCAACGTCACGACTGAGTCAATTACCTAGCTGATGTTAAATTAAAATTTTGTTGTTAGCTGTTTGGGCAGAGTTACTTTTGTTGAAGTACTATTGTTATAAACAAGCTTTTATTAGGTTTTAAAACCACAGCTCTGGGGATAGTACTAGAAAAATTATTACCCTCCTTCTGGGGCAGTCGGGTGAAAAAGATTTTCGTAAAGTATTACACCAGCCACCAATTTGTGGGCTGGCAAAGTTTTGATACTTTTTTTCCTTTTTTCTAGAAAGCCAGATGTTGTTTAATAACCACAGTTTTATTACACGTACAACATGTAGGTAGAGTGGTAGTGTGGAGTTTCTAAACAGGTCTTGAAGAATCTCTGACGGCCTTGTAAAAAATAAAGTGGCACGCATCACGTAAAAAAGAAAAAAATGTTAACACGCACACGTAGGTTTTACAAGTAAGTACTTAAGCTACAACCGTTGTGGTGAGGTTAGTACTTGAAGAATATGACAGACATTTTATATAAAATATGAGAAAACATTTGTAAAACCGTAAGAAAAATAGACAGATTTGATTGCCTTATCTTTACCATGCCGTAGGTAGTTCGGTAAGCCTGACTGAACATTCTGACCTTCAGCAAATTTTAATAAAAAATTAACCCTTATTTTGGGCTCCCGCGCATTCGGATAAAGAATACATAGGTATTTTAATGGTTACGAGCCATCAGTCAAATTAACTTTTCACAGTCCACTGGTCACAACTCCATAATAGACTAGCTATCATCGAAGAAAATCATCTGTGACATAAGTTTGGGTCGAGTAGGTATAGGTTTTGTATGGGACAGCAGATTTCTTTTTTCCGCGATTGCGCCATAGAGAAAGTTGTTCAGTTTGATGATCTACACCCATAAATATGACTACACATTTCTGATACACACTGTAAACTATCCATACTAATTTTATAAATGCGAAAACAACTCTGTCTGTTGCCTTTTCCTGCCTTAACGACTGAACAGATTTCGATGTTTACAAGCAGGGATAGACCATGTTCTGGGTAAGGACATAGGATATCTTTTCTCCCGGTAGTACATTGCCGTAAGATAATTTCCGATCTCCGCGCGGGTGAAGCTGCGGGCAAAAGGTAATCTTCTATAAATAAATAAAAATCTTTATTGCAGACCACACGATCAATAAAAAAACACGAAAAAAAAAAATTATAACCCAAAAATTATAAAATTAAAGTAATAATTAGAAAAAGTAAAAAAGAACATGATAATTTAGCACCCCAATCCTCTAAACTTTGAGTCTGAATAACAAAACATCACGCGTTTATTCCCGAAGGGTTAGACAGAGCTGCACCTATAGTACACTCACATTTCGCCAGATATGTTCAAGTCCGATGTAATAATTCTTGATATGCAGAAAAAACATACAACCTCCTTTTTAAAGCTAGTACAAATAACTAAGCGTCATCACAAAATGCTAAGAGATGCGTCAGTGCAAGTACTATGTCAATGCAAGCAGACTTCACTACAGGAGCGCGTATGGATGGTTGGATATTAAAGGAACGACAGACATGATGTGTGTCTGTGTAAGAACATAGTGCTTGGAGCTGTTCATTTACTGTCCCAGAAAATACAGGTAAAGTAAGAGATGTTTTCGCTTGTAGAAGGTTTTGAAAACTATGAAGAATCCAAAACTAGAAGGACATAATTATATCAATCTGTCTATCTCTATTTGTTACAAGGCTGACTAGCTTTTTATCTTAGGTAATTTACACTGTACAGTCATTCGAACGCCAGTTTAACATAAAAACTATGAAAAAAAACACTCACTGCTACCACTTGTAACTAATTTGGCTGACTACCTACATAATTTAACGTATAACTAAGTATCGTACTGAGAGTCTATGTGGAAATTTTCAGGAAAAAAAAACGCCACATTTTTTTAACACGGATTTTTCCCGGGTTCTTACATGGGGCGCGAGCAGCCGTTGTTTAGCGGGTGTCTACAAGTCATAACTAATGACTCCTGTTGAAAATTTGTAAATTTTTAATGGATTTAGGATAATTTTGGTACTAAAAATAAGAATTTTAAATAGCAATAACTTTTTATTTTCAATAATAGAAAGTTGTTTTATTACTTTTTGGTAATGTTATTGTTAGTATAGTTATTTCTAACTATAAAAATAAATGAAATAAATAATAATTTAATTCAGATTAATCTAAGTACGATTACATCCATATTTGTTAGTAAAATTGGGAGCTTACAAACTAGTGTTAGTAATAGTTAATAATAATTGACATAGAATAATAATTCAATTAAATAATATGTAATAAATAAAAAATAAAATAAAAAAGCCTTTTATTACTTTCAGAAAATGTTTGTTTACAAGTTAAATAGTTTGTTAGTATCAATTTTTTTTTTTGTTCTTTTTTTTTATCGATCTTAGTTTCAGTTTTATTTATTTAATAAAATTATTTTGTAAGAACCTTTTTACAGGTAAAAGCCTCCTCCAAGCTGAGCCAGTTTTCTCTGGATTATGCTGTTTGTGTCCAGTTTGGACCCGCTATGCGTTTGATTTCGTCCTCCCATCTGGTGGAAGGCCTCCCTTTCTTTCTTTTGCCTACTGGCCCCCTCCATTCTGTCACTCCTTTTGTCCACCTTTGATCTTGCAGGCGTGCTATGTGTCCGGCCCACTTCCATTTTAATGCAAGAGCTTGTGCTAAACCGTCTGTTGCTTTTGTGATGTTGCGTATTTTTGTATGCCTTATTTTATTTATTCTTTTTATGTTTAGCATACTCCGCTCCATTCCTCGCTGGCACGTTATAATTTTATTTTTAATATTTTTGTTAAACTTCCATGTCTGACAAGCATAGGTCAGGTATGGTATAAGGCAAGAATTCATAACCTTTGTCTTCAGTTTGATTGGCATGTTGCTCTTAAATATTTCTTTAAGGCTTCAGTACTTATTCCATGTTAGCTGGGCTCTGCGCTCAACCTCTTGGTAGTTGTTTAGCCTGTCGAAGCTTATTTGTTTGCCTAGGTCTTGGTCTTGGTTTGGCCTTTATTGCACTGATAACGGTCGCACTGATAACGGCGACACTATATAAGTGGGTTTCACGGGCGATAAGGCTCAGTCTGCACTCAGCGCTTGGTGTGGCAACACGCCGTGTTCGAGTTCGCAACAAGTCCATCGTCATGCTGAGGATGCCTCGTTGAGAGGTGAAACACGTGTCGATTTCTTTCAGGATTTTTTTATGGCTCTTTAGAAATAGCTAAACGGAACAAGTTACTAAACATATACCTACACGTCTATTGTATTTTTTAGGTAAATGTATTTATCAGTGTATTGGAAAGGCTCGTTTTCGACGTATATTTGTACCTTGGTGTTGTTGGTCATTACCATAGTTTTAGAGAGGTTATATATATAAATACTATACTATTATTGTTTTATAAAACTTAATAATAATATATAATACTATACTATTATTATTTTTTTACTTTTTTGCCTTTGGCTAGCACAAGACTTTCGCTAACATATTCACTAAAAGTACAAGCCCTATTCCTTTCAAACAACAAGAGAAAAGACCGACTTACAACAAAGTAATAGGTACGTAGAAAATTAAACTCTAAACAACCGACCTACATCCAAGAATCATTTCCACGTAGTAAGCAATTGTTTCACTCTGTACAATTTCATAACAGCCAGAGAGAGCGTTAAGTCCACAGTTGTAGTTGCTACGTACTTGTTTTAGTTAGTAGTTTCATAGTTGCTATGTATTTCGGGCTTAGCTGTATAAGCTAAGCATGTTTTAGATGTTGGTAAGTAAAGGGTGGGGTGATTTTGGGACTTACTATTGTTAGTATTATTTTAATGCAGTGGTGATTTACATAGTTATCCGGTGGGGTTGTGGGTTCAAAACCATGTCTATCTTTTTGCATTTTACCGTTTTCTTTAGAAAAACTAGAAATATTTCACAGAAGAAATCATCATTTCAGTCGAAAGACGTTTAATGCCTCTTCGTAATGATTTATTTTAAAATATCGATTTTCTGCCTGACTGTACAAATCACCGTAATTGGGAGTGTAATATCTGGTATTATTTTTCGGGTGCAGTTGACTCGGGCCGAGCTGTCACTGAAATCCCCATGCGTCGTCACATCGACTAAAAAAAAAACAAATTTCGAAATTGTAATTGATTAAACTAAATGGATTAGGTATCTGTTTGGGTCAGTAACATGCATTAACAATACTATGTTTTGATCCATATTAGGTTTCTTCACAATCCCTCATGACGTTGTTTGATAATCTTATCAAAGATCACCCACACCCATTTAGAAAATGCTGCCTTTCCATTTATTCCAAAACTTTGAAACTCTTAAAACTTTTCACTTGTTTCAAATCCCACGTGTTTTGTGATAGAAAGATAGCCAAAAGGCTATTCTTTATACTTTATACCATCCATCATTTTTTTATTTGAAGTTTATTCAAGAAAGATCCATCAATTTCATCAGTCATAGTTTTGATTTAGACAGCAAGATTTTTTTCTCCGTTATTCTTATCGCCTTGCATTCTGGCAGTACTTGTACCCATATATTTATTGGATGTAGTTTTAAGTGATACAAACACACTTACTTTTGGCACCGTTTAGGGTGTTTGCCTAGATTCAGTGAAGATACATCAGACTTATGATGACTCTAAATGCCCAGTTCCCGGAAAATATTACATTCAATTTCTTTATAAGCTGGTTAACATTGTCAAAGACCTTGACATGAAGATACTTCCTACATATAACAACCGGTGATTAGATTAGGTTAGGGTAGTTAGGGTTTTAAATAAAAACTACCTTTTGCCAAAAAATTGCATTTTCGAATGTCGGTATACACCGTGAACACATTTTACAGCATCCAATAAAAAAAAAACATATTTGGTTTTTGAAAAAAACACAAAAAAGACAAAGTTTAAAATGTCAAGATTATCTACAGCTTACTAATTTTCGTTTATGGAGGTAAATTTCCCTGTAGACAATGTTGTGTCCCGTGCGTGGTGTCTGTATTGTAGGGAGTAACGATAATCTTGAAATTTTAAGCTTAGTCTTTTTTGTGTTTTTCAAAAACCAATTATGTTTTTTTTTATTGGATTCTATAGAATGGTAGTAGACCATGGTCTGAACAACGTTTGTTCTAGCAAAACTGAGATTCAAATTTAACGGTGTATAAATGAGAAGAGGAGGAGAAGAAATGAGTACAAGTCTGAAAATGGCACCGGTGACTGAAAAGTTGTGCGGAAATTGGTTGTTATGGTATGGGCATGTGATGCGGAGGAATGAGCAAAAGGTCGTTAGGAAAGTTTTGAGCATGAATGTGGATGGCTATAAGAGTAGGGGAAGACCAAAGAAATGATAGATGGACTGTGTGAAAGATAATATGGCTAGAAAGGGGGTGATTACTGAGATGACGACTACTAAAGAATTATGGAGGAAGGGGACATGCGACAACCCCAAATAAATTGGGATATAGGCAGTAGAATAATGATGGTATATTAAGTAACACACGCTACTGAACAACACTGATGTGCAATAACGAATTCTTAGATAATAATTGCTGAAAGATAATAACATACATAGAACATGGTTCAAATTCAAATTCAAAATATTTTATTTCACATAAACCTACATGGGCACTTATGAAACGTCAGAAGCTAGGTACACGGTTCCAATTGGTCGTTTCCTATGGAGAAGAGCCGGCAAGAAACTCCACACACCGGTTCATTGTACACCATTAACAAAAACCGGCCAAGTGCGTTTCGGACTACGCACAATGAAGGGTTCCCTAGTTGAGATGAATTTATTTATCCCAAGGACAAACTTAACATTGTAGTTGAAAAACACGTTCTCCCATACATTCCAACTGCAAATATAAGTTTGTACGCACTATATTGAGAGATTTACTATGTTATTTTAAGACCATAGACTTCTTATAGGTTTTCCTGTAATCTATGAGTAAGCCATACTATGTACTTTTTTAAAATTTTTAGGTTCAGTACTTTTGGAGATAAGAGGAACGGTCAATTTTTATTGAATTTCTTAAATATCTTTAATTTTAAAATTATAAAAAAAAATATTTTTAAGATCTTCGCAACAAGCCCTTTTATTTGATGTTACACGGTACTATTAGCAAAACTTTTTTTTTTAATTTTCTTGTTTGCCCCCAAAAGTGACCCCTATATTCAAAGTTCATTTATTTACGTTAAACGTTCGTATTTGGGTAATAGAAATACATCTGATTACTAAATTTCAACTTAATCGGTTCATTAGATTTGAAGTAAATTGGCTGTGACAGACGGACAGACAGACACATGAGTGATCCTATAAGAGTTCCATTTTTTCCTTTTGAGGTATGGAACCCTAAAAATATTTTATACAGCATGAAAGCTATTTCATTGCAATGCTACAACTTCAGTTAGCTCTTTCCTGTAGAATTTTAAATGAATCGCAGAACTTTATTAGTACTTACGTAGTTTACCACGTCTAGACTCCTTCTTAGTCTAGACAAGTTATAAGAAGGGCATAATAATATTTACTTTACCTCAAGCCTCACAACCCCTAAGGTTGAAAGAGCCACCAATTTGATTCACTTCAGTGGACATGACCACCGCAGTGGAGAAAACAGTTTTATATATTCCAACCGCTGAGAGTTTAATATGTTCGTTCACTTTCTGCCTTGTCCCTTTTGCACCACGCCTTCTTCAGTCTCTTATTAAACGCTATCAGTGACCTTGAAGGCTCGTGCAGACCAGCGCGACACGCGACGCGACACAAAGGCACCGCTCGTCGCGCGACGAGCGGTGCCTTTGTGTCACGTCGCGTGTCGCGCTGGTCTTCACAAGCCTTTATCATCAATATAACTCCACAGAGTATTTTAAAGTTGCAGTAAAGGTTTCAAGAAACCGCATGTGTATACTTCCATAGCAAGCATTTTGACTTGGCGTACGGCAAGACGCTGAATGCGGTCGATGACACAATATTTCCAACTGCTTTTGGAATGAAGTTCTTTAACGCGGCTTGTAAACTTTCAGAAATCGTGAAACTAAAAAGTGTTAATACTTGCGACTGTCTTCTTCTAATTCAAAGAGAAAGAAAGAGAGAGTGAGAGTGAACGCCGGTAGAAAAAAAACAAAAGAAAAGAAAAGTGGGATAAAATTGTACACATCGGCCCAAGTACAATGCATGCGAGAGAGAGAGAAAGTAAGAGAGAATTGAGTGAGAGAGAATTTGGCCTAAATGAAAATCCAAGAGGGAGAAAGGCTCTGAAATTTTTAAAGTTTTTCGTTATGGGTATCGTTTTCATGGTTTTCAAGGATGCAAAAGCCGATAGTGAGGTCAAAACGGAAATCCACGATGGCAGCTGCGAAAATTTTCTAATTTTTCGTCAGGGGTGTCGTTTTCATAGTTTTCAAGGGTGCTAAAAGCGACATCATCATCATCATCAGCCTATAATGTTCCCACTGCTGGGACACAGGCCTCCTCTCTGTGAGAGGGAGTGGGCCGTAATCCACCACGCGGGCCCAGTGCGAGCTGGTAATGTCACATGTCTTCGAACTTTTGGTTCTAGGACATACCGGTTTCCTCACGATGTTTTCCTTCACGGTTTTGAGAGCAGCGGTGATGAAATAATTTACACAAAGTAAAGCGCCTGTCTGGGTTCGAACCTACGACCTACAAACTCGTAAGTCACGGCCGTTACCACTGGGCCACCACTGCTGTCAGCGACAGCGAGGTCAAAATTTACATCCAAGATGGCTCTGAAAATTTTGTTTTAAATCATACGTGAGAAAGAACTCCGTTCCTGACGGGGGTCCCCCGACCGCACACGTTTTCATTTTTTCTCAGTTTACTCACCCCGCTTTATTGGACAAGCAGCCTAAGGTCGGTTCCACAAAAAATACCTACCTACTTATTACAAATAGATTTCTATCTCGGTCAGTTTTTGCTACCTTCGACATTGACTGATGTGTCTTTAAGGGTTCGATAGGAGAAGGTCACATTTTGCGGCGTGGAATATTTTTTTATGGTCTGTGTGTGTTTTGTTGTCTACTAATGCTAGACCTAATACAAATTGACTTTGGAGTTCGTAAAACTTAATTTAGTTTTTTTGAAATTTCTTTTCTTTTTAAGACATCGCCTGTCATGCACGAGGTTAAAATTCGGGCAAGTACCAATGTGACCTTTTCAATTTATATGTAGTTTTTAAGTTTATCTTGGACATTACTCACATCGCTAAAGGAAAAGCATCGTGAGTATATGGACATATAGTCAGTCTTTAATCGCCAATGAGCAAGCGTGGTGCTCTGTATGACAAGTGGCCTTTGCCTTGCAGTGGGAAAGTAGTAGGCTAGTATTATTTACCTGATTTTTTTTTAGAGTAAAGTAGATTTGTTTAAGCACATGTGCATTTTTTCAAGCTTATTAGGGTTCCGTACCAAAATGGTAAAAAGGAACCCTTGTGATGAGACTCAGTCTGTTTGTCCGTCTGTCACAGCTGGATATCTCAATAACTACTAATGCTATCAATGGAAAAGTTTTAGATGACGTTTGCCCAACTATTTTGTAAATAATAAAGATTTTTTTTTTGCTGCAAAGACTGAACGGCGTTCCTAAAAAATCGAAGTGGGGCTACTAGGGCATGTGGGGTATCATATGAAAGAGCGCTATTTGCACATTCTTTAGCATTGTTTTCGACTTTTGACGAAAAATGTAAAAAAAAATACCGTTCCCACTTATCTCCGAAGTTTGCATAGAGTAAAATCTGAAATTATTTTATGTGATAGAAGTTTATGTAAAGATTACAGGAAAAATAAAACGATGTCTCTAAATAGTACACTTTTTTCAGAAATCATCAACTAAACATACATTAGTTCCACTATCGGTCAAGGGATGGCGCTGACCTAAAACTGAAAATAATATTCTACACCGCAGTGTTAAAATTCTCTGACGAATATAGGCCTCGCCGATGAAAATTTAAAATGGATAATGAACCCTCGGTGCGCAAGTCCGACTCGCTCTTGACCAGTTTGTTTTTATTAGGGGTAAAGACTTAGGCACTTTGGAATGTCATAGTTTGGGTGATGAACTCATCGAGTCCAATATTACTTGCAAAATTATTTATTCTTGTGAAACTCATTTCGTTAAATATTTGCACAAAATATCGTCAGTAATTGTGTGCACAGACCGTTAATTATCTCATTTTCAACGTCATCAGTATGATTACGATTATACATATTGCATCATCAGATAATAGAGGTAGTCTATCCCTTACGAGTGTGGCGGAGGGGAGTGATGTGGCGGCATCTACATCACCACATGCGAACTACGCATCACTTTGACGTCACGCGAAATCCTGCTTCGCGAAAGTAGAGTTCGTGCGGTAGCACGATCAGCATATACAGAGTGTAACGAACAGCCCTCCACAAACTAACAGGGTGCATTCAGCTACTTATTTTGAATCATATTCCACCGAAATTTTTCTCAGGAACATTTTCTTTTTTTTTTTCAGTTACTATTTCTTTATTTCATTTACGTTCTCTATACGCAGTACTCCATTAATGTAGATAAATAAAACGGCTAAAATAAAAATAAAACAGCAATAGATGTTGAAAACAAATCAGTTTTATTGGATTCCAATGACGTTCCTGAAATAATTTCATGTACCGGTCATCTTAGTATGATATACTGAATTAATCTCATCAGTCTGCAGGGCTGTCCCTTACACCCTGTATATAACTTCCCGACATCAAACGTAAGCAGTTGCTCACCAGACACAACAACCGTCTGGTCGGAGGATACTCCATTTTCTATGGAGGATGAGTAAACTTTGCACCCTGTTCCTCATACCTCAATACGAGAATCGCGTTATAATAAAATGTTAATCTACATTCCACGCTAGCGTTCAGTATTATAATATTCAAATCCCTCAATAATTAAATTTTATTCCTGGAACGAAACAGTAACTAAAATTGGGGCATAGTGTTACTTGTAATTTATAGGCAATTTACCTGTCAGTGTTGTTACGAAAATGCGTAATTGCTAGCATTTCAACATTCAAGCTCAACAGAGTACTAACAGTACAATACACTTTAATTTAGTATATAACCACTGAGTTACTGTGTAGTTTGTAAAGGTCGTAAAGCCAAACAAAGCGATAAGTGTGCAAGCAAGTAACTACAACTTTTTGAAGTGAAAACTTTTGTACGCGTGTTAAGCGATTTTTGATAGGGGAAAATCTCATGGATTCGCGTCACAGACATGCTAATGTTAACAGTATCTGTAGCTTTATGACGTATTGCGCTTGGGCACCAGTGAAAGCATATTTTAGTTTTAAGTTTTCACTTCTCGCGGCAGTCCCCTTGACTGCCAGTTTTTTTTTTTAAAGTCTGTTGTGTGTTGCTTAGTCAAATTTTTCACATCACTGTCACTTATGTAATACAGCATAATAGTAATGAACTTTGCTTTCGGAGTACAGTCGACCATACAATTAAATAGTAGTAGCACTAGCTCTACGAAAATCACCCTTACTACTTCCACATAAACAAATTGTTACCACTAATGTTCAAGAATATAAAGAGATGTCTGTTTTTTACTTGCATATCAAACAATTTTTTGCTGTACTAAATAGATTTTAATATAATTAAATAACATAACGACTGCCCAAAAAGGAGTGTAATGTTTTTCAGGGTTCTTGCATGTATGTATGTATGTGAGTTACTTTGATCCACCATAACTTTTAAATGCCTAAACAGATTTGTGTATGGAATATCTTTAGAATCCTTACATCATCCCGAGTGACAAGGGCTATATATAAAAAAAATAGCGGCTGTATGGCTTCATGTTCAAATGTGTAAATAAAATAATTTCGTCATTTATTACAATATGGGTATCCAATTGAAGGCCTTGATGAGCACATGCCAAAACTATATAATTTATTGGCATACATTTTACATGGTGTACATGCAAAACAAACGCACGGATAGCGTGAGTGGCGGTGCTTAAATATTAAAGCCACCTAGCATGACATGTTTTAAAATTAAAATAAAACACAGCAATGACAATTTTATTTATCTGTTTAGTCAGCGAGTAAATGAGTGACCATTCGCTTTGTTTATACAGATTAAGCAATTCAACTTGTTTATTACTTTTAGTTCGTTTTTTGGCAAGACAGTTGTGTTTTCTTTTTTTTAAGTGTAAACTTCTTTAGGCGCATTGGGTATTTTTGAGATGGGAAAAAACAATTTAACTCGCGACACCGTTACCGACATCTCATTTTTGTAAAAGCAATTGTGCTCTTTATTTATAAAACGTTACGGATCAATGTTCTATGCAGGTATTTTTACTTTAAAGGTTTTGGAAGTTTTTTTTTTAAGCACAGCTTTCATCGCGGGCTTTGAGCGCGGCGACCGAATCAAGAAATTCCGTAACGTAACGAAAATAAAATCTAACTCCGCCTACCATGTAATGACGGTTCCAATGACAACGTGATGTTGACGTGATGTTGTCATGGGAACGTAATTTTTGTTTTATGTCATCACGTCATCATCCCAAGTGTAGCGTTGACAAATAGAAAGTATGGAGGTTACAAATGCTATGCAATAGCTTTACCGCGGCAGTCTCCGAGTGCCATACGTTTTTTTTGTAGTCACGGTTGTGCTCTTTATTTAGATAAGGTTACGGACCAATGTTCTATACAAATATTTTTCTTCCACCAAGGCGATCTTGTTCAAGTTTTCACTTCTGTCGGTACTCCCGGAATGCCATTGTTTTCTTTTTTATTGGCTACTCTAGAAATCTAATCCAGCCCACGTACTGAGCAGAGCCTATTTATATTGACATTCTGATAGTCTTTATTTACGATACAAGTAGGTATAGATGATTCTAAATGTCAAAATTACCAACATCTACTTCACTCAAATTCAGAACGAGGCTTGAATATTTAATTAAATTGGTTATTCCAGACATAAGCCCTATTCAATTTTATCTGCTTGTGTTGTTTCTGAAGATGAACAAAATTATATACCTAATGAAGTAGGTACAACTTTGTTTATTTGTACAAACCTTTGGGACATTGTGTAGGACTGAATGGTGCTTATAAAACGAGAGTAATCTAAAACATAATAAAGCGAAGTCTGGATACAATATTATTGGTATAGATAGTGCAATCCACGAAGACGTGCCCCACTCCGCGATTACTGTACAAGCTGAACTCTAGTACGGCGCGGAGCAGAGTGGGGCGCGTCTTCTTGGATTGCACTATCTATACTGATGTAGATTTCAGAAAAAAATATGATATCGAATTGCAGAGTTAAAAATCCCTAATTATTATAACTACGTATTTTTAAATACCTACACATTGTTTACATTTTAACAAAATAATGTTAAAAAACATTTATATTTTTTATTAAAAAAAATATTTAAAAAAATAATAGCACACCAGTATCAGGAACAGGGTCCAAGCTAAAGAGGAACCTCCTAACGATACGTGCCGTATCCAGAAGTACCGCTTTCTGGATCATGCCCTAGATCCAGCTGCCTAATGAAAGCTTCCTCAGGTTTTGGTCGAGGCTCTTGGCTCTTTTGCCTTCGGCTGTCACGACTATCGGCACAATGATTGCTGTATCCCACTAATTATTATTAAAAGCCTCTAATGTCCCACTGCAGGGCAACTTTCCAGTTTCCTCTATTTAGAGCTGCTAAGGACTAGTTGAACGAGTCCAGCTCAAAAAATCCCTCAAGCAAACATAAATTATAAAAGAGTAAAGATAATTTACTTTAACCAGTTAATGCCAACTATTATTATTCTAACTATCCTAAGTATAATAATCATAGTTGGCATTATTTGTTTGTTTGTTACGCTTTCACGCTAAAACGGCTTGACGGATTAGGATGAAATTTGGCACATGGGTAGACCACGACCTGGAGAAGGAAATAGGCTAGATCCTGGATCGCAGACGAAGTCGCGGGCAACAGCTAG
The DNA here is from genome assembly GCA_949152395.1 of Agrochola litura. Lineage (NCBI taxonomy): Eukaryota > Metazoa > Arthropoda > Insecta > Lepidoptera > Noctuidae > Agrochola > Agrochola litura. Next base: position 4,955,243 of record OX424506.1, read on the forward strand.
CAAATAATAACTCCGTATTACTCTATAAGATTTCTCTAAAGAAATGAGAGACTTAATATTCCACCATATAAAATCCCTAGTTACTACATTCTTACAACAGCTTGTAAGAATGTGGACAATATTACGAGGACGGAATTAATTGTAACGTACAACTGGCTTTTGTTATTGTATCTGAACGGCTGTAGGACATAATAGGTAAGTAAATATCAGATGATTTACGTAATATTTCCGAGAAAGATTGTATTGAAAATATTATATCTGTTCTTATATATTTCAGTATCCATCACATTTCGCATGCTATGCGACGTATTGCAGTAGTTGCAGAGTCGCAACGACAGGCTAGGGGAAGCGCTCGCTACTTGTCGCAACGTCTAGACGTACGGTGCACGTGCACACGATTACAGTCGCATGAGAGAGGGCAGCGTTTTGTCGTCGAGCTGTCGCAGTCGCATATCGCATTGTGTGTGAGGTGGTTGACAAGAGATTTTCTAAGACACAGAAAAAAAATACTCGTAGGCGGTGGGACAAGTTCTTAAAGCTGCGGGCACTGCACTATGTAAACCGGACTGAATAATATTAATTAATTACTTTATCATTACCTGCGATAACCACAATATTCATAACTAAACATAACAGACTAATTCGTATTCTATATTAACACATGCTTACATGCTAACCATAAGAATTTTTTCGTTTAGAGGCAGGCTATCAATACGGGAATATGATACCTCTCACCATTACTAACAAGACATTCAACTGATGTTGACGTCTGAGGCTTTCCTCCTGAAGACGATGTTCGATCTCAGATTACTATTGAGGCCTTAAGATGCTATCAGGAAAATTGATGATCGGATTAGTGATAGGTATTATTGTCTGTTAATTTACCTTTGTAAAAATGTGGTAAATATCTAATCTAAACTAATATAATACAGAGAGAAGATTTGATTTTGTGTATGTTTGTTTATTTGTTTGTAATGAATAACTTCAAAAACAACTAGATCGATTTAAAAAAATTCTTTGACCAGTAGTATGCTATATTATCACTAACTAACATAGGCTATTTTACTAACCTACTAATATTATAAATGCGAAAGTTTGTGAAGATGGATGGATGGATGTTTGTGACTCTTTCACGCTAAAACTACATAACGGGTTTGCATTAAATTTGGCACACAGATAGTTTATAGCCTAGATTAACACATAGGATATTTTTATCCCGATATTCCCACGGGATCGAGACTTATGCGAGTGAAACCGCGGGGCGTTGCTAGTAATTTATAAAGACAAAAGATTTGTGTTTTTGGATGTTTGTTTAATTAGATCGATTTGAAAAATTATTTCACCAAAAGAATGCTATATTATCACTGAATAACATAGGCTATAATTTATAAAGGTATCACGTGAGCAAAGCCGTTGGCGGAAGCTAGTAACATTATAAATGTGAAAGCCTGTAAGATTGGATGTTTGTTACTCAATCACGCTAAAAGTTCTGAACGGATTTGAATGAAATTTGGTACACAAATAGTTTATAACCTTGATTAATACATTAAATACTTTGTATCGCGGTAGTACGTTCCTGTGGGATAATTTCCTACCTAAACGCAGGCGAAGCCGCAGGCAAAAGCTGGTTTGTCGTAAGATGTGTAGCGGTTACACCGCCACATACGAACTACGCATCATAGACATGACATCACACAAATCCTGCATCGCGCAGTTAGAGTTTACTGAGCGATCGATATACATACAAGATTTGAACTTCAAACTGATGGGCAGTTGCCTGCCAGACACAACACCCGTCTGGTCGGTGGATCCTCCCTTTTGGTGGAAGAATGAACTTTGCACCCTGTTCCTCATACCACTAAAGATGTAACCAGGCTATTTCAAAGTTGACGATGAAATAATGCAAATTGTTTTCAGATGCATCATATGTTTTTATAAAAGTACCTACGCTAGGTTTTTGGACGGATTTACGACAGTAACAGAAAAATCCTTATTTTATTTTGACGAATACAAACAGAAGGAAGTGCTAGTTTGGTAATCACCCTAAGCCTTCCTTGGGCATCCTTTTTACCTTTACCGATTTTAAACAGCACACCATTATCAGATAAAGCCGAACCTAGATATCTTATGGCCTCCTTTAACCGGAGAAGACGTAAAACTAAATCTGGTATCCCAAAGATAACCTAAAAGGAATTCAAACTCCCATTACTAACTCCCGCACTCATCGCCTCATAATACCCTCAAGAAAATATCATCATTATGCTGGCTGTAGGAATCAAAGTGCTACGTAATTTTCCCGTTCAGCGGCTTTTTCGCTTTTTATTAACTCTGCAGCCAACTTTAATTGCTTACACAGTACTCGTAGGAACACGTAAAACTAGCGATTTGGCGCACCACGTGCAATTTTCAGCGCTATATTTGCTGGAAAGTACTAATGCGGATGGCGATACAAAAATTGTTTCACAATCAAGGAATGGGTTAATTTGGTGTATGATAAGATTTCAAAAAAAAGCGGCCAAGTGCGAGTCGGACTAGCCCATGAAGGGCAGCCGTAGCAGCAAGTAACATTGAATGAAAGGTAAATTGCGGTCTACGATTTATGACGTAATAAAAAAAAACTACTAATGTACATCATATATTTTTTTTTAGTTTTATCATTCTCTTATCTTAGAAGTTACAGGGGGGGGGGGGATACACATTTTACCAATTTGGAAGTGTCTCTTGCGCAAACTATTCAGTTTAGAAAAAATTATATTAGAAACCTCAATATCATTTTTAAAGACCTATCCATAGATACCCCACACGTATAGGTTTGATGATTTTTTTTTTTTAGTTTCAGTTCTAAGTATGGGGAACCCCAAAATTATTTGTTTTTTTTCTATTTTTGTGTGAAAATCTTAATGCGGTTCACAGAATACATCTACTACAAAGTTTCAATAGCATAGCTCTTATAGTTCCGGAAAAAAGTGGCTATGACATACGGACGGACAGACAGACAGACAGACATGACGAATCTATAAGGGTTCCATTTTTTGCCATTTGGCAACGGAACCCTAATATCTCGATAGTGTTAAATTTCCCTGGAGTATAATAATTTCGATGTTATAATAATATAAGTAAGCGAAGAATGCTTCAGGGCTACATGCGTATGTAGAATATAGAATGTACGTGGATTCAGACTAATCTGCGTAGATTAGTCTGAATCCACGTATATTCTACATGATTTATGTTATTTTCCGCGTGTTATACCGTCCCGTGTAAAGGCACCATATTTTTTCAGGGTCTTGTTAGTTTAAAACTGCCTTTTGTTAGGCCCTCACCACCTGTCTCAGATAGGCATCTAGGTTCGACAAATTGCCACGACAACCTTTTTTTTTCTGTAACAAAAAGGCCTTATACAATTTTAGGTACTAAAGAATGCGTGACCTTTGAATTTAAATATAATAATAACGATATTTATACGTGCTATATAAAATACCTTCTTGAGAATGCGCCAGAATTAAGACCATAACATTGAATTTCATTCACAGTCTCTTAAAACCAAATATAAATTATAATTAATATTCGAAACGTTTCTGCACTACTACGTAGGTAAAACTCACTTCGAATTTATAATGACATTCACTTTGTAATATTCTATTAACGTAGTACCTAGTTCGTGCTGTAAGCTAAATTCATTGAACTAGACACAAAGTCTGAAGCGGTCATTGTAAATTTTCAAATAGCCAGAGAAATGGGTACGTATCACAACCCCGAAATTTAAAAAATCGTATTTTAATTCAAATGCCTAAATATAAAATCCCGAAAAATTAAACGCCGAATGATTGTTTGGTCGAAAGTTTTAAATCCCGAAAGTTCATTTGCCCGAAAGCTTAAAATCCCGAAGATCCATATCCCGAAGTTTAAAAGCTGCGGAGGTGAGCTATGCTTTGTTACAGCGGGTGGGGGATGCTCTCCCTCCGTGCCTCCAGTTTTTATATACGCGCCTCAAAGAGATGTCAGCAGAATTGACGGGGTCCGCTTGGGCCAATGCCTGCCGGGGCTGCGAATAAGGGCCGAAAGGGACATCGTGGCCCCCGGCAACAGGGCAACCGAAGGAACACGGGTGGGTTTTAGTCAGTAAGAGTCTGACACGCCCTCCCGCTCCACCCAGAGCGGGAGAAGTTATTTGATAAGGGTAGAGCCAAAAGACTACGTAAAGTCGGGATGCCCCGATTCGGTTTTGGAACAGTTTCAACCTGTTAACTACAAGCCGGTGTATAATTATGTTGTCGCCATATCGTAGAATTTTTTAAAATTTATTTCGTCCATTCGGGATTTTGTCCTTTCGGGGTTTCATCCTTTCGGGCATTTGGACATCGATATTTTATGTTTCGACATAATGGCTATCGGCATTTAAAACTTTCGGTATTTTAAATTTCGTTGTTTTGGACGTCGGTGAAATACCGACGTCCAAAACGTAGACGTCATAGTTATTATGAAATTTCGGGATTTTAATACGTACCCAGAAAAATATATGGCGAGCCACACTATTATTTACTTGTAAAAATAATAAACCATTCTCATACAGATTTTTTTTTTTGTATGAATTGAGTGCGCATAGGTACATAGTCTTCATTATTCAGTTTTTCAAATAAATCTTACTCATTATTGAGCTAAAAATCAAATTTCATCGAAAAAGAAGTCAAATTTAAAAAAAAAATCTTAGCTGTTATAAGGAATGCTTCAGCATTCAGCGTCCAAATTGACATTAAATAATTAAACTGTTTTTTGTTTGTTACGCAAGACAACGCAAAACAACCCAACAAGTTCGGTTTGATTTTGAGACGTCGCGTCGTCGGAACGTACGACTAGGTATAGTTACCCAGAATGCGAGCTCTTATAGTACCTAGTAACAGCTCAGAAACGTTTCTAAAAAGTGGCGCATTATGCCCGTCTCACAAATACTAGACGATACCTAAATGAATGCCTAAATAAAAGCGTGCTGTCGAATTTTCAACGTTCGGCTCAGCACCGAAAGTCGAAAATCTGACAGCGTGGTTTTATTTAGGCATTAATCTAAGTGTCGCCTTGTGTGAAAACGGGCATTAGTCATACAATGAATCGCCTTCGTAAAATACTTTACATGACTTGTTTTGTTAAAATAATGATACTGTTATAAGGAGAAAGGTGGAATAACAAGGGCCTGAATTGTTATTGTTACACTGAAATTGGTGTTTCTTATTTTTGGTCTAGGTTCTCGAGAGCAATAGGTAAACCTAGAGCTATTATACTTATTTGAAAAGGCTGGTCCTCATTAACACCGAAAAGAATTGTGTGGAGAAGAAAAAAGTCGTCAAGCAAATATCAGACGCTTCACTTTTTGTTCATTGTTGTATTCATTTGGCATTTGGTAAAAAAAATCATTAATTAGTGAACCGATCCAACGATGTTGGCTTTCGGCACTTTCTTGTCAGCCGAATGTAGAAAAAACGTCGGGAGACTCACAAACGAAATTCCTTCTCCCGTATGATTTAAAACAAAAATAAAATTTTCCCAGCCGCCATCTTGAATTTTTATTTTGATTTCACTATCGACTTTAAAACCCTCGAAAACTATGAAAACAGCCAGCAAGTTTTCGCAGCCGACATCTTGGATTTACATTTTAACGGCACTATTTCAAAAATATTCAATGCTGTACATTTTTTTTTGACGTCGCGTCGTTACTATTTTTTATCACAATTATGTAGGTATACATAAAATGTAAGATTATTATGCAATTCCAATCATCCGCGAATCTGGTTGGCTGGTTATTTGGTCTTACATAAGTAAAAACTTACAAATTATGTAATAGCTTTTCATTAATAGAATAAAAACTTTCACACAAAACTGACTCCCTAATAAACTTCCTAGAAAAACGAATGGTATTTATTGTATCCCTTTCCAAAGTGACGAAAAACAGATTTAACCTCGGCAAAAGGACTTAACCTAAAGGACTTGACGTGCCCTGAATGTACCCTAAAATTTGGCCAGTCCAGTGAATAATGATACTTAGCTTTGACCGCCCCCACACCAAACGTACAGTCACCGACTACGAGCGTCAAGTTTTTCATAGTGATAATTTTATGGCATACGGGAACCTTCTGGTTACGGCGATATTACAGGTTAAAATGACTCCAACTTTTTTTGACGTTTTTAAGTAAAATCAAGTTTTAAATGTTACAATAGCTTAACTTTAAATACCTCCACGACCCCTACACTATTGCATGCATCCATAAGCGCAGTGCTTTTCGTGAGTTTCATTGCCGTAAACAGCGATTTTTCTCACCAAAAATAAAAGTAATTTTCCAGCAATTACTATTCAATGTTACTTAGTTTGTGTGTGTACATAATGCAAAGACGACGTCTGTATGATGGTTTTTTTTACACCCTATATGTTCGGTGTGTACCACTTCATACTACACGAAACTTCTAAACGTTTTTGTACACAACGCTGGTAAACTTTCGACCAACAGTCAATAGTTTGTTACAAGCTTGCAACCATCAAACATGATCATATCCCAGTTGTTCTTGTTCAAGTACTAGTCAGATTCACATCACAGATTCGCTCCAAGTAGTTTGTGCTCGTACCAAGTTTTCGGAAGTTAGGAGTCAGCAGATGTATGTGCACGCGACAAACACCCACACATGCGAAGGAATACTGTGACATTTGCCATTCATACTGGATTTTTGTAATTTACGTTTCGCTGTTGGTATTTTAAAACTGGTGTAGCGTCACAGGTTCTGTAAGATTTCGTGAGAACCGTTTGTAAAATTGCAATACATAAATTAAACATTTAAACATTTTTTATTTTTTTGTGTCCGTAATAACAGTGGCATTCATGACGTGATTCGTTCCAGTCTAGGAACTCTAAACATAGCGATTACTGGTACTATATGAATATTTGTATTTGCATGCCTTTTTGAACCGGCTTGCATTATAAAAACATCCAGCCGTTGCCCCTAGTAATTGCAAAAACCATATCATTGGGTAGGATTGGGTTTGAACAAAGGACCAGAGCATCAAATGACCGCATACACGCATACATTTATTTGTATTTTGCCTCACACACACATAGACAATACGTACACATGCATGTACCAACGTATCAAACAAAGAGAAACTACCTCGGTACTTCAATGTTAGTTTTAGTTCGTGTCCATTTCTGTATTACAATATTGTGTGTCCAGTTCTCTCAAAAAGAACAATGTTTGCTGCCTTTCTTTGATTCGATTTTTATGAATGGAACAGTGCCAATTCTGACGTCGATATTGGGCCAGCGTTTCTTTACGAGAACTTTACCTAACCTCTTTTGTGTTGAAGGTACTGTTGAGGCTGGCATTGTTTTTCTTTAATATCTACCTCATGTAGGGTTTCCTATCCATAAATTTTTGTTGAAATGTTTATTGAACATCTCCAGTTCTTCAAGTAAGACTTTTACTATGGCTTGTGTGGGTGGTTTGTAAGTATTTGGATTGTAAGTTTGCTGCAGAATTGTGGTTTGTTGCAGTCCCATTGCCATTCTTCTAACATAGGCTTGCATAGGCAGACTGTTTTTAGGGGCCAAAACAATACTCGATTTGAGATTCCATTTGAATAAAACAAGAATGTAATACTTGTACATAGTAAAAACAAAGTCGATTTCCGTGTCTGTCGGTGTGACAGCTTAGATCTTTTGAACTACACAAAGGATTTTGTTGCTATTTTCACCACCATTTAGAGCATTTTTGTTCCGGAAGGTATAAATCTTCCTTAATATTAGTATTATACATAAGTATACACACTTATAGGATGCATCAAAACAGATGGGCCAGGATCGCCACACAGTGGGTTCCTGATGACGGGCGTCGCCACCGAGGCAGGCCTTTAGAGCGCTGGCGTGACGATCTGGACTCGCTTCTGACCAACTGGCCGGAGAAAGCACAAAATAAGGAAGACTGGAAAAGTATAGGGAAGACCTTTACCCAGCAGTGGGATAAAATAGGTAAAAAAAAACATAAGTAAAATAAACTAATATTAACAATTACTACTTACTACTAATTTATTTGATTAATTTACATATCGCATAGATCATTCGATGTTTTGACATGTCGCCATTAGTCCAGTCTACTATATAACCAAAGTGATTTCATGTTGCATTTTCTTGTATAAATAAATCGGTATACTTACATTTTCTATCAAAATAACATTCGCTAGGAAACTAAACATTGCTGCAGAGTTATGAATATAGTTACAAGCCACATTAAACATGGTACTCCCATGAAAAACGGATAATGGTACTTTTTATTGTCTTTCTTGCGTGCCATATGCATGAAACGACTTGCTTGAACATACCATGAAACTGTGAATATGGCTTATTAAACACAATATTTCTGCCGTGACTGAACTTCTACAGATTTTTGAATGATTTAGTCTTTTAAAGGCTTAATAAAGTTTTGACTTTATTTAAAACTGACTTCGGCCCGCGATTTCGTTGGCGTGGAAGTCGATAAAATATAGCCCATGTTACTCGCTGATAATGTACTATTGAAACAATGGTTACGTCGTTTTTAGTTTATTTATATTAGTTTAGAAAAGCCCTTTTATTTTAACGGGATAATAATTATAACGCACATGCATGCACCATGCACCGTGAAGGTTTATTCTAAATATTGATGAAAGAATTTTTGAAATCGGATCAGTAATTTTGGAGATTCCCTCATACATCCAAACTTACAAACTTAATTCATAATCATCCCACAACTTTCCCACTGCTGGGACACAGGCCTCCTCTCTGTGAGAGGCAGTGGGCTATAATCCACCACGCGGGCCCAGTGAGGATTCGAAGATGTCACATGTCCTCGAATTTTTGGTTCTAGGACATGCCGGATTCCTCACGATATTTTCCTTCACCGTTTTGAGAGCAGTGGTTATGAAATAAATTACACAAAATAAAACGTTTCCCTGGGTTTGAACACACCTACAACTCGTAAGTCGGGGCTGTTACCATTCGACCACCAGTGCACAAACTTTACCTCTTTATAATGTTATCATTACAGCCGAAAGACGTCCACTGCTAGACATAGGTCTCCCTTAAACACCGCCACTTCGACCGATTCTGTGCTTTCCGTATCCAGCAGATTCTTGTGGCCTTCACAAGGTCAGCGGTCCATCTTGTGGGAGGCCTTCCAACGCTATGTCTTCCGGTACGCGGTTGCCAATCCAGAATCTTTCAGCTTTATGATGTTAGAGTAGACAAAAAAGCTTTGATACTTGATTACGTACCTGTGCGTGTTTGCTACGCACGTATGATTCAAATTTCGTTTCTTTATCATAAAAGACACCTATGATAAACACAGCACTCGCTTCCACTCGAATTCGTTCAGCCCCAGGAGCATCTACCATCTATATGGAATGAAATCAATTGACTGCGGACCCTAGTAGGCCACTGCAAGCACAATCTGGCAAAATTGCGATAATTGATCCCACCGATACCAAGTGCGAATGCGGTGCTCCTGACCAAATCATGTCTCATATGCTGGAGTGTCGAAAATGTCCACACACCTGCACTTCTGAGGACCTAAAAAATGCCACTGATGCCGCGATTGGCGTAGACACTTACTGGGCCCAACCTAATTCAATATAATACAGGTATTACAGGACACATCTGTCGCATGTTAAACAATCAATGGGCCAAACTTACGACCCAGTGGATCCCGCTCACTGGCAGACGTCATCGCAACAGGCTCAGACGGAGATGGCGGGATGAACTGGACTTCTTTAAGAAAATTGGTCCTTGGAAGCTCTGGACAGAGAGAGGTGGAAAGAGAGTAGAGAGACCTTTCTCCAGCAGTGGGACAATACTGGCAAATAAAAAAAGTATTACCATCGACTCGAAAAGAAGAAGAAGATCATAAAAAACACACGTGACTCTTAATTACTTGCACGACTGGTACAGTGGCTGAGCAATTGCGTTCTCCACTTCGGGTCGCGGGATTTACTCTCGTTCAAAACAAGCATATCTTTATAGCCTGTATTGTACCAATTCGGGTTTTCGTGCATGTGAGAATTGTATTTGTGAACGCATCATGCGGTAAATGAGCAAAGAAAAAGGTATTTTCACAATGAATCTGCCTAGACTTTTCCCAACTATGTTGGAGTCGGCTTTTGGTCTAACCAGATACAGTTTCTTTCTTTCTTTCTTCTTTTTTCAGTATTTAACATGGAGTGACTACTCATCTGACCTCCACAACATAATTTTTTTTAATACGACATCATTCGACTAGGTTTCGGTACGTCTTTTTCGGGTGACCACTGAAAATTAGCGCTGTGTTGTAGGTCCCCATAGCACAGCATCATGCTGAGTGGAAGCCTTCTTGTCACAGTCATGACGTGCCAGCAGCTGCCGCATATTTCTGTTTTGTGCTCGTGATTATGTTTAAATCTATTGTTTTATTTTATTTTATTGTTCTCTTCTTTTATTCCCGTGTTTCTGTGATAAATAAACTTATTTTTCTTTCTTTCTTTCTATTATAATTTGCCTTTGTATTCGGCAACATCCAAATATTACAGCATCTGTTATAGTTTGACCAATACCGCTGTACCGCGCCTTAGGAATACGTGGCGAGGCGGGAGGCAGTGTTAACCAATGAGAGGCGCGCGGGACGCCGTGCGCCGAGAGCTTTGACGAATTAGCGGCCTACACTGCTCTCCCGTCTCACCGCGCGCCTTCCTAAGGCGTGGTACAGCGGAATTGGTCAAACTATAGTAACTATAACAGAAAAAACACCAGCACAAAATGCGAAGAAAACATAAACTAACAAAAACCCGTACAGAAACACGCAATGTTTTCCTTCCATTCTGTGTCCCGAAACCGCATTAACACACTTCCCTAAAAAAACATATTCAATACTAGAGCATTGGCATAAAACGACTTTACATCTGTGACCATACATTGGCGTTCCCTAGGGAAATCTGCCCGTATAGTTGCAAAAGTTCGGAATATTATTCATGTAATTTATAATATGGATTTGACTGGCAACTGGCTGAAGTCGCCTGCTCGTTTATAGCCAGTTATGAAACTAGTTGATGTTCGAGAGTTCTGCTAATTACGTTGGCGGTATTTTTAGTTATAAGTATGGAGTGTAAATTCTCTATGAGTCGGGTTATATGATCCACTGGGAGTCGTTAAACAGACGGACAGCAGCTTTTAAGTTTATTAGCCCTAAAGGAATTTGCGAAGTTTTCATTTGGATAAGAACTTCTTTTTACCCGACTATGGCGAAGCAAAAAGGAGGGTTATGATTTTGACCGGTATGTATGTATGTTCATCTGTTACCTCATAGCTTCTAAAGCCGATCATAATTTGACATTACCCGACTACGGCGAAGCAAAAAGGAGGGTTATGATTTTGGCTGGTATGTATGTATGTGTGTTCATGTTTTACCTCATAGCTTCTAAACTACCGATCATAATTTGACAAATGAGATAAAATTGGAATCGTCTTGATTACCCGCTCGTCATAGGCTATGTTAATTCAATATGGCGCCCTCTATAGGACAAAACACATGAACTAAAAAAAAATAGTTTTAATTGTGCCATGTACAAATACATACCTATATGTACAAATACATATATACATCATATTTTCTAAGTAAATAAATATGTTTAAATTGTTAAAAACAAGCAAAAGTGAGACTGCTACGTACGGCACGGCTGTAAAATTAATAACTGATAAACAATGAAACCCAAATAAATTTTTATTAAAGCTGCTCTGCAAATACTTTATCACAAAATTATAACGCCAAAATAATTTAAATAAAAAGTAAGTTCAAAAACTAAAACCCGACTACTGAAAAATCACCCTCTAAAAAGTATGAAACAAGAAAATATTTCAGACAGAAATCAAGACATAAGTACAAAAATGGTCAAGGTAAAGCCGTGGTCGCATGCCATTATAATATTGCAGGTGTATAGGCATGCGACTACAGTTTTATCTTGACCATTTTTGTACCTTTGTACCTTTTGTACCTTTGTCTTGATTTCTGTCTGAAATATTTTTTTGTTTCATACTTTTTAGAGGGTGATTTTTCAGTGGTCGGGTTTTATAGTTTGATGTAATACAGTTGGTTATAAGTTGAGAATATTGGCTGTGTAGTGGCAGCTTTTCCGACAGTTTTCGCAACCGATCGCTCATTCATAATAATGCTTTTAGAATTGTAACTTTTTCTGTGAGTGTAATATTATGACAAGCTCTGAAAGATGGATAATATATTCACCGATAGATATAGGTATCTATACCTTTGTTTCATGATATAAAAGTAGTAACACGATAAGATACGAACATTTATGTATACGACATCGAAGTAGAAATAGGTAAAGAGATATTACTGTAGGTACTGACATTTACTGTGTCATTGTGGGCACAATTAAACAGTGCTCATGTTAACATTCACTAACAATAAACGCCTACGCATTCTCATGACACTTTACTTACCTCATTAGTTTTATTACTAGCCATTTTGCTAGGTGCTATTACGTCATCAAGTAGGGATAATGGCCGACCCTCTTTTAGCGTTTGGCAATTTTTACGCAAAAATTTCACCCAGAGATCAGACTCAGCAGGATCTAAAACACGAAATTATGGCGATGTTAAATAACTGGAAGGCAGAATTTGACTCAAAGCTAACCGATATGTTTACAAAACAAAACAATCTTATATCTAAACTCTCCACCGATATATCTGAGCTGAAACTTCAAAACTCCAACATGCAAAAATCCTTGGAAGACACTGATAAGTCAATGAAATTCATTAACAAACAGTACGAGGACACCAAAGCGGGGGTCGAAAAATTGAACAGCGAACACCTGACCCAGCGTAAATGTATTGAAAGCCTGGAAAGAAAGCTGGTAGACCTTAATTTAAAGTCCAGATCGTCCAGTATAGAAATAAGAAATATCCCAATGGCTGAACATGAAACTAGTACTGACCTTTCTAATGTCGTTTGCAAAATTGGCCAAGCTATTGGGTCAGTGTCAACAGCATCGGATCTCCGGGATATTTACCGCATACCCGGTAAGCCCGACTCCATCCGTCCAATCGTTGCGGAGTTTCAAACCGTGCAGTTAAAGCAAAAAACCCTAACCGCAGTGCGAACATTCAACAATAACAGCAAGTCATTTGAAGATAAGCTTAACACCGAAATAATTGGTATCCTTGGCAAACGTCAACCAGTATATGTTAGTGAACACCTCCCGGCAAGCGTTAAGAAACTATTTCACCTGTCAAAGGAATTTGCAAGACAAAATGGATTTAAATTCTGTTGGTCATCTAATGGAAACATCTTCCTGCGCAAGGTGCAAGGAGAAAAACAACTTTTGATCACGTCAGAACAATCCTTATTGGACCTGCGCGGGAATCTGTGACTGGTAATCTATCTCAAGTACCCTATTGTCTGGCTAGTTATAATACATCTAATTTATATAAATCGTAATTTTCTAAAATGTACCACAATTTCACCAACAAAACTTAATAAAACACATACTAAATCATCAACTTGTTCTCACACACTTAAATACTATACAATTCGTTCGCCCACTCTCTCACTCTACCACTCATCTCTATTGCACCTACCACATAGTCACTCCAACACTCAAGTTTTCGCACCCTACGTATTATACCGTACACGACATAAGTACAATAAGTGTGACAGTGTTCACACTTACACAAAGTACACATGGGGCACCACTATTGATTCTGTATTTCGCCCAAATGGCTAACCATGACCGCATTAATAATATTAATAACGATCTTGACTCGTATAACTGCGAAAATACGTACACTTGCTGCCCAGAGGAATGCAACAAATACGGTGGCAATTCTAGTCAATCGATAAAGATAATTCACATTTAGAAGTGTAAATAAAAACTTTGATCAACTTCGAATCTTACTGTCACTTGCAAAAGTAAACTTTGATGTCATAGTCCTATCCGAGTGCTGGCTTAGCAAGGTGAAAGATCTACCGATCCTGGATGGTTATGTATCACATTATTCTAGAAACATAGTTAATCAAAATGACGGCCTAATTATTTTTATCAGCACAAGACTAACCTGCTTAGTTTATGAACCGTCTTTCAAAGATGCGAATTGTCTGGTTTGTCAAATAGGTAAGGAATTAGAAATAGTTGCTATTTATCGTTCCCCTTCACTTAAGACTAGGATTAACTATGATAATTTCTTAGACAGCTTAAATACTGTATATACCGGACTAACGACTACTACACACGTCCTTGTTGGTGATATCAACATCGACATCTGTAGCATGAACAAAGACCCTTTTTCAGAGGAATACCTGACCTTTAATGCATCCCACGGCTTTTTCCCAACACACACACTTCCCACTAGGATCAAAGCATGTCTGGACCACATCTTTCTAAAATCTAAACTATCTTCTACAACAGTAGTACTAGAATCAAATATAACCGATCACTTGCCTGTTGTACTGTTCATAGAAAACGTGTGTTCTAAACGTCAGTACAATAACACGAAAACACGTATTGATTATGTCTCATTAAAATTGGAAATAGAAAGTACAAACTTCATACCTCTCTTAGAAATAAATGACGCTAACACCGCGACCAACTATTTAATATCAACAATCACATCAATTATTAATAAGCACACGCAAACAGTTTCGGTGTCTAATAAGCAAAAAATCTTAAAACCATGGATCACGCCAGGGCTCCTGCGCTGCATTAGGAATCGGAATCGGTTACATATTAAAGCAAAAAAATCTCCAGATAACATGACTCTTAAGGTAACATATACACGTTATAGGAACTTTACAAATCAACTCCTACGAAAACTAAAAATCGCATATGAAAAGAGTGAACTGGACAAAGCTGGTAACGACCCTAAAGCCTTATGGAAAGCTATCAAAGAGATAACTAACACTCAAAAAGTCAAAGATAATCCTTTGAAACTACTTCAAATAGCAGATAGCCCAAAATCATCTGTTAACCTTGTCTGCAACTTTTTTACAGACGTCGGCAAAAATCTAGCCAATGGCATCCTTCTGTCTCAAACCTCACCTACAGATGACTCTGCCCCCCTTCAACCACCTGCCTCAGACTGTACCGAAACCTATCTACCCAACTCGCTCGTTATTCTAGAAGTAGATGAAGCGGACATTGAATCCACAATTCTACAGCTGCGCCCAGATTGTGCAACCGGATGGGATGGAATTCCATCTTCCCTCCTGAGAGAGTGCCGACGTGCCCTGATTCCGTCTATAACGCACATCTGTAATCGTGCTATCGTTACTGGGGTGTTCCCTGATGCTTTGAAACAAGCTATTGTACATCCAATTCACAAGGGTAGGGAGAGAGACTGCGTCAGTAATTATAGGCCCATATCGGTTTTGCCAGCCTTGTCAAAGATCTTAGAAAAAATACTCTACAAATCGCTCAAAAACTTTCTGAATCGCTTTAAAATTATATCCAACAACCAGTACGGTTTTAGGTCAGGTGTTTCTGCTGAGGACGCAGTGTTGAATTTGACAGAGCAAGTAGTGGAAAACTTAGACACAAAAAATAAATGCCTATGCATATATCTAGATCTTTCCAAAGCGTTTGATACCGTTTCCATCCCCATCCTTTTAACAAAGTTGGAAAGAATGGGAGTACGAGGCATTGCTCTAAAGATATTTAGAGACTACTTTTCCCAGCGTAAGCAACGTGTCAAAATAGGCAATTGTCTTAGTGAAGAATGCACAATCCTCTTTGGAGTTCCACAAGGGAGTATTTTGGGCCCCCTGTTGTTTCTGATCTACATAAATGACCTCTGCACAATGTCACTTCAGCACACCAAGGTTTTCACATATGCAGATGACACAGCAGTATTGGTATGGGGGACATAGTTGGCAGGCGGTCAAGGATAGAGCCGAATATTCCCTCTCTAAAATAATGGCCTGGCTTAGACTAAACCTCCTCACACTGAACCTGAGCAAAACACAGTTCCTACCCTTTTTCTTGAGACCGAACACTAAACCTCTACCTGATTATTCTATAATAGCGCATACTTGCAATAATCGACACAAATGTACCTGCCAGGTAATTTCTCGGGTAGATTCCGTAAAATACTTGGGAGTGGTGATGGATAGTGGACTGAGGTGGGACAGGCAGATTGATTCGATTATTCGCAGAACTAGGCGGCTAATAGTTGTGTTTAAGGCCCTTAGGGATTCTGCAACACTGGAAAAACTAAAATTAGTCTACCTAGCCCTATGTCAGTCCATTATCCAATACTGCATAACCGTGTGGGGAGGTACAACCAAGACCTGTCTACTCGGGTTGGAGCGGGCACAGAGGGCTGTGCTCAAGGTCATGACCAAGAAACCATATAGGTTCCCCACCTCACAACTATTCTCTGATTGTAAAGTCCTCACAGTACGTCAGCTCTATGTGCTCAAATCCATCCTGAGAAAACAACGATATGTTCCCTTACCCGACCCAAATAAACGTAGCAAATCATCTATATGCCCTACAACACCCTGCCGGACCTCCTTTGCAAAACACCAGTTTAATAGCCTAAGCAGCAAACTTTACAATCACGCTAACAAAAAGCTTAACATAGCTAAAATGTGTCGGCAGGAAATGAAAAAGAAGGTAGCAGACTGGCTCCAAAAGATGGATTATCAGGAGACTGAAACTTTATTCACATTCATATCATGATCCAAAATTATTACATACTGTGATCCATACTTACACACATTCAAAGGTGCGAACATAAACAGACACTCATACACACCCTTACCCCTCTCTCTCTCACACACACACACACCCTCCCCACACACACACACGCAGAGAGAGAGAGAGACACTCTTTCACACAAACACATATTCACATGCACAGACATACGCTTAACTCAGTTGTATTTTACCGTGTTTTTGTAGTTCATAAGTTTTCCTATGTTTTAAACTGATAAATTTAATTAAATATGTTTTATCACATGACACTTGACTGTCAACTATGTAGCGACACTTCTCCACAATTTTGTAAGAGCAATAATAGAGCCCATGGCTGAACGCTGGCCCCCAAAATACAGGTCCAGGCCTAGTTTGGGGGTTAGGATCAGATTCTTGGCAATACATTTGTGTGCTATATTATTACGACCTACTCGTTTGTAACTTGTATTTTTAAGTGTCAAATAAATGTTTTTATTTATTTTATTTATTATTTATTTATGACAAGCTCTGAAAGATGGATAATATATTCACCGATAGATATAGGTATCTATACCTTTGTTTCATGATATAAAAGTAGTAACACGATAAGATACGAACATTTATGTATACGACATCGAAGTAGAAATAGGTAAAGAGATATTACTGTAGGTACTGACATTTACTGTGTCATTGTGGGCACAATTAAACAGTGCTCATGTTAACATTCACTAACAATAAACGCCTACGCATTCTCATGACACTTTACTTACCTCATTAGTTTTATTACTAGCCATTTTGCTAGGTGCTATTACGTCATCAAGTAGGGATAATGGCCGACCCTCTTTTAGCGTTTGGCAATTTTTACGCAAAAATATTTTGTTTGAAAGTCATCGCCACTTAACTTGGTTAGTTTGGAACTTTGAAGGGCCTTTGAGATGTTTTAACAATCAGGGTTTAGAGACAATTGTCCGGCAACTTTTGTTTTTGTAGGTGAGATGAATTTCAAGTGTTATAAATAAAAGAGGCATTTAAAAGTTTTCAAAGACCTGAACTGCTTTTAAAATGAACATGGAAAGACTAATTAAGGGTCTTCGTAGGACCAGCTTTGGTTGTAAATTTATACCATGTTTTAATACCAGCCTGTCCCTTGCTGCCCTCCCCTAGCAACGACCTTAACCGAGGTCCGTAACCCACACGGAGTGCTCTTAGCGTGTAGTCGCTTAGTTTACAAGTTTTATGCCCTGGCTGTAGGCATTAATTAATTAAGGCACCCACAGGGTAGTCCGTTTAAGCAGCCGACAACCTTCTAGGTTGACGTGGAAGATGGTATACCCAAAAAAATAATATATTATACCGTCCTACCTTGTAAGGTTTGTCACCTTGTTAGGTTATTGTTGAATTTCTCCTATTGTGTGTCAATTCCATGGAAAATTTGACACCGAGAAACACACAACACAACAATAGACAACGTATACCTAATAATAATATAAGTCAAATCTCAGATCACAAAAGCACTTATTCAACTTATTTACCGTGGCAACTGCCAATTTTCTCTCTGACAACACAGGTACTTACTTTCTTTTCTCACAATTTCCCCCTCAACCCAAAATAGGATCATCATTTCGTCTCAAAATATCAAATGACAGATTGAAGAAAATAAATAGAAATGGAATACTCCAGACACGAAATAATACTGGCATAAAATTAACAAATCCCCAATTATTTACCCTGGTACTTGCAAAAACGAGGTCCAAGGCGTTAATGAAGTCGTTTTACGAGGCTCGATTTATTTTTGCTTGTCACCGTCTGTGATGTCACTGCTGTTTAAAACAAACGCCCTGTATAAAATAGAGTGTGGGTGTGTTCTATTTAATGAACGTTTTGTTCTTAGCTTTTTCAAGGATTTTATCAAAATTTGCTTTGTTCAAAGAACAATGAGCACATAGTTTTGTTTAGGAACTTTGTAAAACATTTAATCAGAGAGTTTCAACAGAGATACTGTTCTTGCCTTCGTAAAACATACATTTGGAAAGAAAGACTATTATAAATGGTTATTATTGCTTCGATATGGATCATACCCTTTATTTTTATATATTCATCGTTGGTGACAAAACTTAAACATATTTGTCACGCCAGCTTACCTAATGTAAGGTGAAATATATACCTTGACATATCCGGAGTGTTATTTTATAAATTATGAACACATCTTTCTACCGGGGACCATTGGGGGACTGAACTGGGGATAATAATTTTTCGTCAGCCCTAAAAGCATCAGCAAGTTAAGTAAGTGCTTAAGGCAGCGAGCCAGGACAAATAAGTTACGTAAGGCATTTAAAGGCGCCTTAGGGAGGTGCGGAATAGTGATGTGCGTTAGGTTTTGTCAATAGTTTTTATCGACACGTCAAATTGCAAAGGGATTTTGAATAACGAAGAATACACCTAGTATTCTAGGTGTACTAGGGAAGTGTACTAGGTACACTTTCATTTGGTCAAAAATAGGTATATTTTTAGATTTTTCCCCGTAGTTTATCATAAACTATTCCCGTTCAAATTTGGTTAGTGCGAAATGCTATGTAATTGAATGCATACACTGACCAGACACGCGTGTTGCGATGGTAAAATAATAAAAATAATGGAAATAAATATCAGTATGTAAATTTCATAAAAATATGAAAAACTATTTTGTAATGTCAACATACGTGTTTTAGGAACCTAAAAATAATTATCAAAAACAGAAAATATCTGTCAAATATGAATTATTCTCATTTGGGTTAGCAATATTTGTAAAAAAAAAAAATTATTTGAACTTGCTGTTGCAATATTTACTTACAGAAACCAGTTTTAGAAATATTATAACTATTTTGCAAATCGATAGGAATAGGTTACGTGCGCCTGAATGAATTTTATGAATTTGAAAACATTGGTTTTTGCTTTCAAATCTCACTTATTCCAACCACGCCCTGTGCCATGCTAACAGTTTTTTATTTATCGATATAATTCGATACCAACTAAGTTGATCGCAACACTAGCTGTAAAGATCCCAACTTATCGGTCGAGTGTGTAAAGGGAAAAGGCCAGGTAAATAGGCTCATTTAAAATTAAATTACTTCGTATATAAGTAAGTTGTTCGCTCAAAGAGAGGAGTAATCATGTTGATCGATCTTGATTATAAGGAAATGGGCGGTATTTGTAGTTACTAATAGTACTTTCATTAGGATAGGATTTTCACTCAATGTACCTTATACTGCCCCGTTGGCCGAGTGGTCGCAAGCGCTATTGCTGAGCATGAGGTCCTGGGTTTGATTCCCGGGTCGGACAAAGTGTTCTTGAGTTTTTACATCTGACATTTCTCAGTAGTAGCCCGGAGTCTGGATTTGTGCCCAGTTGATGACAATAGGCTCGCCCCCTATTACATGGGACTTAAACATAACTAGCAAAATGTGGCTGCCTAACCCTTCGGAAATACAGGTGTGATGTTATTGTGTCTGTTTGGCTAAAAATATATCGGTCAGTTGCAAAAATATGAAGAAACAGTTTTTTAACGATGTGACTACAATAAAAATAAATAAAACAAGCGAGCCTTACTGTACTCGCATATGATATATAACATCTGATATCTCATGGTAATAAGCAAAATTTTAAAGGGGCGAGGCCTCGTCAAGCTCGTTTCTGACCAACTCTATCACCGCGCGCGCTCATTGGTCAAATCAAACAGCGCGCGCTTCCCTGGCTTCCTGTTACACTTCCGTCCCTTTTCACGAAATCACTCCCACATTATCTGATTATTTCGATTTTTTTAGCCGAGCGGAAACATGTTACACATCAAAAATATAACGAGCACTGAGTATTCATAAATCGATTTTCATAGTAATTATGTTACCAATATACAGAGTGGTGTTGCCATCAATGGATCAGTATCCCTCAGCTCATGTTTAAAGGTCTTGCCATATTTTGGTCTTAATAGAACAGACCGTTATTAACTTACCTACATTTCTACAATTCTCTGTAATTTATTATGGAGTGATTTATTTAACCGTTTTCGTTTTCACATCACAACATTACTTTAACAGCAGTATTTTAACTAAAAAGAGCACAAACGCGTGTAAACATTGCTGGATAAAAGTCCGAATCATGCAGAGAATATGCTCGCTCCACATTCGAAGAATCCACTCGAAAACTAAAAGTAATAAAAGTACTGTAATGCACAGGTTGCTCGTTCTCCCAGAAAACACATAAGTAAAATTTTATATGAATAAAACTGAGATATTATGCAGGTGATATTTCAAAGGTAACTCGGCGTCGTTTGACTAAGTATTTTAGACGTAATGTTTTCTGGGTTCAGCTCTGGTTGTAAAAAGACTGAGCATTTTACCGTTTTCATGTCTTTAAGTGTCGTATTAGATGTGTGATGAACGAGATTATGTGGTCGGAATACTTGCTTTTGCCAATGATGCTGCGCTTTTAGTGGCACTTAAGTGCAGCTTCTAGAACCAATTTTTAGTATCGCTGATACTAAAAAGACGACTGTAGTTCTCTATAAAATTCTTCTTCTCGCATGTGTCAGTATCAGCTTTACGAGACTTTTAATTCATTATAATAATTAATAGTAATTAAAAAAAACAATGAACACGACTGCTTATTGTAGATGTAATATGTAAATATTATATAGCCTATGTAACTCCAACAATTAAGACGAACCTAAACGAAACCTCATAATTTATGTTAAAATCCATCAAGCCGTTTAAGCTACAGAGCGTGCCAAAGAAATAGACATACATACTCCCAAAATACATTACCCCTTCTTCTGGGGCAGTCTGGTAAAAAGATTAGTCATTCACAAGGCTAGGAGCGCGGCTCACTGTCAAGGGTTCGTCAAATAAACGCTTCAGTACCTACATACATTCAAACATGAAGGCTCGTTTATTGCACCCCGTGCAAATTTGATAACCTAACACAAACAAAAAACGAGTGAAAAATGAAAACAAAATTTCAGTTAAAAAAATTGTTTGATTACTTTTTCAACGCTAAAATCAACCTAAAACTGGTTTTAGTGTTGACAGAAACATTCAGCGAAATTTTTATCAAAAATCCACGTAAGCATAACCACAATTTAAAACGCGATTGTCGAGCGAAAACACGGTTGTTCGAACTTTTTTTTCGATGAATCTGACCGCTTGAACGCGCAGACAGAGGACGCTTTCCGGTTTTCCAAACAAAAGTGACATACGCTCGCGAGCGATCGCGAATAAATAGAACACGGCCTAAAGTAATCATTTCTCCAAACCCAAAGCTACCTTAAAATGAAACCTCCAACACGAGCTCACACGATGACTAAACATTTAACTTCTTAATGGTCTAAATCGACTGCAATCATTGCCGATAAGATCTGAACCCGTACGTAATGTATGAGAGTCCATACGTTCGAACATACTAAAGAGTTTCCATTCGATTCTAGGAACGGGGCTAGCATTCATATTCATTCGCGTTTTATCACTTTTTCCTTTACGAGAAAACGTTTTGGGATATGGAACTTGGTTTTAGTTGAGGAGAATTGCTTGGAATTCTATTTTTGGTAAGATTTCATTATATGAAGTGTTTTTTTATGAGAAGTAGATACTATCGATAAAAACGCGACTGTCACTGTTAGAGATGAGTAACTTAAGGTGAACATAAACGGATGATCTAAGCGACGGAAAGTTCAAAACCCCCATCAAACGTGTCCTTATCAAAAAAGCATATTATAAGTTTAAAGACTACGTTGAAGACAAGGAAGTTTGGCAATAATTCCTTCTGCACATGTGGCTTCCCTGGTACCTCATTAACGGCATAACAATGTAAATGTCTAATGTCTGCTCCCAAATTACGATGATTATTTTATTCTACTTTTTTTTACATACTTCATTGACACAATCTTTTCATTATTTGACATTATATACCTTCAATTTTCTATATTTTTTTAAATCAAATTAGATTTGTAACAGCTGTAGTGGCAATCATGTCATTTGGTTTAAATAGGTCCTTATTTTTATTATTTTGTTTATCTTTTATATACATTATTTTCTTTTAGATTTTGTGAATATGAGAACGTTGAAGGCTGTAGACTTGTGGACCATTACTACTTGATAAGCCTACACAGTCCTCCCATCTATTAACACTGTGATTTGAAAACATTGTAGAAACCACTTATTTTGAAAAGTGTAACCGTGGAGTTTCTTGCCGGCTCTTCTTCATAGGAAGCAACCAATTGAAACCGTGCACCTAGCTTCATAAGTTCAATAAGTAGTTAGTTAGTTTAGTTCAGTAAGTTCATAAGTTTCATAAGTGGTTTATGTGAAATAAAATATTTTGAATTTGAATTTGATCTTTTATGCTCGTCTCATTATCAGGCGTTACAGTTGCGAAAATTAATGTTAACAAATACAAACATTTGCAATTACGAATAATAAAAAGGATGCCAATTTTTTTTTTATATTACGCGTTGGTATAGCATATTATTATTACTTAATAAAAAAATTGTAGCACTCCAGGAGTGCCAACAGAAGTGAAACCTTGAACAAGATCGCCTTGGTGAAAGAAAAATACTTGTATAGAACATTTGTCCTTAATCTTATCTACATAAAGAGCACAATCGCGTTTACAAAACTGAGGTGTCGGTAACGGTGTCGCGAGTTCAATTGTTTTTCCCATCTCAAAAATGCCCAACGCGTCTAAAGAAGTTTTCACTTCAAAAACTTGCTTTAATTTGTACACATTCAAACAAAAAATATCAAAATATTGTAAAGTTTAGTTGTTTCGTTTTTTATGGTGACAAAAACACATTTGACACGGCCAAAATATCAATGTGAGCACCCCAAAATCCACACCTCGGCTCTAACAAATAAGGTGCTTAAAGTATAACATCTAGCTTATTGGACACCTTGTATACACGTCATAGGCCTTCGGGTATCTCATAAAGAAAATGCCTGACAATATAATATGTGTACGGAATATAATAAGGGCGGGTTTCTTATCTTACGTGTAACCTGAGTCTCACTTACCTCGGTCCCAGCCTTATACTCATTAGACATGTAGGTACCGACATACAACCTCCTACACGTGGTGTAGTCTCTAATAAGGTCAAATTATTTCAAACTTTCGATTAAATAATGGTTAGGTACGGCTCATGTTTTGATGAAGACTATAAAATTACCCACTTTGACTTTGATTGTGGGTAAACTTTAATTGTGTTGGTAGTTCTATAGGTATAACTTAGTTTTCTTAATGAATATTGAATTTAGTTTTAGTTAATTCATAGGTAGCTGAGAGAGGCTAGGAGATTTAATGAAAATATCTAACTTTGAACTTCATACAAACCGGTTTTACAGGGGTGGCGATTTAGTTACCTGCATCCGTCAAGGGGGTGATTTTACCTGTCATACTAAACAACTTTCGCTATGAATACTCATTATACTTAGGAGTCGTAAAAAATACTTCTCATACATGCATCGAAATAGTCTGTCTACGGTTGAATAGAAATTGTTTTATTTTTTCACAAAGTTGTTTAGCATGGCGGGTAAAATCACCCCCTTGACGGCTGTAGGTGACTAGGTTGCCACCCTGTGTAATTCATAATTTTAGTTTTCATGGTAAATATTTAATTACTTGATACTCTAATTCTACATATTACTCGTATATATAGCCTAACATTACGCCTGTATTTTTGAAAGGGGTAGGCAGAAGTGTATTAAATCAAAATAATGAACTATTATTGCCCTTTCAAAATCTTCCACGTACTCTGGTGGCGCGCATGTAGCAACGCCACATGTGAACTACATCATAGACTTGACGTCACACAAACCCTGCATCGCGCAAGGAGAGTTTACCGTGCGATCAACATATTATATATAACTTGCCGCTATCAATCGTTGGGCATTTGCCTACGATCACGTTGGGATCACCTAGAGGCATGAGGTTTACTCCTCCTTCATAGAAAAGGAAAGATCCTCCAACCAGACGGGTGTCGTGTCTGGTGGGCAACTGTCCAACGATTGTCTACTACTTTGCTCACTCATATTTAACAATCATCCCATTCACAGCACACAAGCATACACATGAACGCACACACACACCCTCACACAACACACACCCTCACACAACACACACCCACACACACACACTCTCACATCACACGTACTTTTTTATTTTGTTTTTCAAACTTTATGCATAATTTCCACAAAAAATCTTACATGGCTATCTAATTATGTTTACAACTTTAAACATGGCTACTAAATATTCACAATTTAAATGAGGGGATCAAATGTAATCCGAGATACTACAGGTTTACCACCTAGTTCGGATGCAGATAGTCCTAAACTTTGTATATTACAAACTTTAAGCCATTATTTAATGTATATTGTCAAATATTCAATTTTGTAATACGTGTTCTTATTTTGTTGAATAAATCATATTATACTTGCTTTTGCCCGCGGCTTCACCCGCGTGGATGTCGGAAAATATCCCACGGGAACGTACTACCGGGCAGTACCGGAATTACATACCAGGAAAAGGTTATTGACTCCTACCGCTGTGCACCAACCATAATTATTTTGTTACGCGTAATTTTGAATCTGTGATATCTTTTAAACCATTCATTTAAATTAGATTGATTAAAATATGCCTTGATATATATATGATATCTCAATTAAATGCCCAATTTAAATAACATATTTTATTGGATAAGGATTAATATGATACCGTTCAATATAGCTTCGGAAATAACAATGGAATTTTTCTAAATTCTAAATTCTGAAAGATAAAAATGGTTACTGTGGCTAACCATTTTTATCTATCAGAATTTGATTAAAAAAAATGGTTGAACTTTTTAAGATGAACAATACTGTTCAACATAAATTTTATGTAACTTTTACGATTTCCGCGGTGCACGCCAATAAAGCTCCAAAAGTCGGCATGATTTTTTCCGACATCTTCAACAATATCAGCCAATTTACACCAAACGCTAATGAATTATACACTAATACCTTCCGCATGAATCACTCCGTCCATTGGTAAAAACCGTTTGAAAATCCGTTTTGTAGTTTTTGAGTTTATCGCGTTCAGACAGATAGACAGACGCGGCGGGGGACTTTGTTTTATAATATGTATGTAAGGATAAGGATATTATGTTGTTGTATTATTTGTTTTATTTTCTATTACGGACGCTTTTAACGTTCTGCATCGTTCTCACATGTATAACTTCAACATGAATGATGTAACCAATATTTTGTAACCATTATTCTGATTTAAAAGAGTGTCCGTGGAGTTTCTTGCCCGTTCTTCTCCATAGGTACCTACTACGCTTTGGAATGGGCAACTAGCTTCATCTTTCTGACTGACCGACCTCTTGACAATTCAAAAGTGCCTGTAATTGGTTTATTTCAAATAAATGCTTTGAGTTTGAGGTTGAGTTTGAGTTTGATGTCGGAAAGTTATACATTTATATGTTGATCCCGCGGTAAACTATGCTTGCGCGATGCAGGATTTGTGTGATGTTAGGTTTTTGATGCGTAATTGCGTAGTTCGCATGTGGCGTTGTAGATCACAGTACTAATAAATGCGAAAGTAACTATATCTATCTGTCTGTTTGTAACCTTTTTACGCCTAAGCCACTGAACCGATCGTTATAAACGACTGATAAGCCTGAGACCTGAAAAAGGACATAGGTTAAGTTCCATCCCATTTTTTAGAGTGTGTTGTGAAAGTGTTATTGGGTTTTTCCATCAGGAATTTCTCAGTAACAGCCCGGAGTCTGGATTTGCGCCCGATTTATGGCAATACGCTCGCCCCCTATTCCATGGGACTTAAACATAACTCGAGAAATGTGGGTGTAATTTATAGGTACACCTCTGCCTAATCCTTTGGAGAAAACAGACGTAATGTTATGTTATATTATATAATATATATATGTCGGAGACGGGTATGTGACTTTCGTTATTATCAGCGATATTTCAACTACTGTGGGCGTAGTGTGGGTAGTGTTGGTTGATGCGCAATAGAAAAACAGTTTGCAGTTCAGATCACATTTTAATTTACTATCAAATGAATCACACTAGCTAAATTATACACACACTGGGTGCGACGGCGTTTATTAAAATCATCAATTAACACAATGATCACAAATTACAACTAACACAATTACTGAGCACAACGAATCGAGAACAGTTTCGCGACGTCTTGACTCCAATGCGACCAGAGGCTGAATGCCCTCCTCGCTTTAGCCTTAAAACATCACGACTCTGTAGAAGCGCGCCTTTTTTGGTGTAGGTAGCTCACTTTTGATGTCACCAGTGGCGCGCTTGCGATTCGTTTCGTGTCCGTACTAATGACCGGATCCGACATATATATATATAAATATTGCTCATTTAATAGTATAGGATTATAAATGTATAAATACGAAACTAACTCCATCTGTCTGTCACCTTTTAGGCCTAAGGCACTGAACCGATCGTTATGAAAAAGGGTTGGGACCTGGAAAAGGATAGGCTAGTTTTAGTCCCGGGTATTGGTATTAATAATAAAACTCGCACGCAGATGAAGCCGCGAGCAATAGGTAGTACAAAATAAGTCTGCTTCCAATTTTAAGTATAAATAGGGCAATGTCGAAGAAGTATCGCTTTGATACAAGAGTAAAGCAGTCACGTTTTTTCAACTCATGAATAAGAAAATTGAATACTTAATCGTTTTTGAGGTACGCTCAAAATTATTGGTATCTTTTGATGAAATGTGTCAGATATCATACGTTTTATTTATCCTATATTATTAAATAAGCAATATATGTAAATATATATATATGTCAGAGAATAATTCACGAAAACATATGACGTCATTTCTTTTAATAGTTATTTAATTTATTCAAATAGCAACACCGCGCAAACATCATAGAGGACTTCGGACTTGTCAATGTCAAAGCTGTCAGTGTCAATTGTATCTGTCGGTAGTGCGTTTGTCTATTTTCGAGTTCTCTTGCTGTCGAGATAGCGCCTGCGCCGGTCGTGCGCACTGATTGATGAAAAACAACATGGCGGACATCGACATCAAGCACGTGGACGCTAATCCGTTTGAATCTGCGACATATATATATATACATATTTGTAATCACTTTCTCGAAAACGGCTATAACGATCACGATGAAAGTTGGTTTTTTGGGGGCAAAAAATTGATCTAGCTAGGTCTCATATCTGGAAAAATTCGTTGTCTCCGTATTTTCACCAGAGCAGAGCTCGGTCGCCTAAAGTTTAGACCAAGATGGCTAGCTTAGAATAATGAAATTGCAGCATAGAATTAGTAAGTACTTACTATCATGGCAGCATGGAATTAGTGTGTTCTTTCCTATACTATTAAATGAGCATTCACTATTTTCACCAGAGCAGAGCTCGGTCGAGGATATACAATGGGAATTATTAAATTAATTCATAATAAGTACTGTATTTTCGCTTCATAAAGACGCTGATATTTATTTAGAGAATGCAAATAGTGCGAGTCGATGTAGTTCAAATGGATTGTATGTTCTTGATTTAGATCTACTTGACACACTTTTTAGGGTTCCGTATCCGAAGGGTGCCAAACGGAATCCTATTACTCAGCCTCCGCTGTCCATCCGTTTGTCTGTCAGCGGACTGTAAGCTCATGAACCATAATAGGTAGACTGTAGAAATTTTCGCAGATTGTATACCTATTTCTATTACCGCTATAACAACAAATAATAAAAATTAAATAAAGTTAATCATTTAAAGGGGTGGTGAAATATGTTTTTTCTCGATAATAATACTGTACGGAACACTTCATATGCGAGTTCGAGTCGCACTTGGTCGGTTTTAATTCTTTTTTTGTCTCTAACATACATAATGCCAATGTCATGCATACTTGTTATTTGAATGGTTACTGAAAAGCCAATTTTATCTGTTATTGTATTTGAAATTGTAAGTGACTGTACTTTTCGTGTGCCTATTAAATTTATATTATTAAATATATATAAATAACCAGTTAAATGGATTGGGCAAAGCAGTCGTAAAATTATTAATGGTCAACAGTGGCTAGGTACATATTCTTGAAAATTATGTTTTTATTGATTATGTATTCAATATCTTTATTGCATTTCATAATGTGAACTTAGAACGTACTTATAATAGAAAAATATGCCATATTGCGCCGCACTACGTTAACACTAAGAAAATCATTTATTAACCGACTTAAAAAAAAGGAGGAGGTTCTCAATTCGTCGGGATTTTTTTTTTTTTTTTTGTGTATATTCCCCGAAGACGGCCGGACCGATTTGAAAAATTATTGTGTTGTTTGAAAGGGTATACTTTCAAGTTGGTCCCATTGTCATTTGGTCACGATTTGATCATGGGATCTTGGAGAAATCGAGGGAAATCTTCAAATATTAAACATCAAGGCACATCTATAGCGATTTGGGTATTTTTGATGAGCAGTTGACATAAGGATATTGTAACTTAGATAAATTACAAATCAATCCACTCAAAGTGAAAAAAAAAACTTTTTTACAAAAAATACAACCGACTTCCAAACTACAAAGTAAAAAATAACTTTAATTTCGGAAGTCAGTATTTTTTGTTAAAAAGTTTTTTTTTACCAAATACACACAAAATGCACATAACCACATTACTTCAGATTTTTTTAATACGTACCGGAATCAAAACATAGAAAAAGATACATAGAATACTCATATTTATTTTTTCAAGAAAAGAGATTCCAATCTGTATTAGAAAAACCAGCAATAAAAACGGATTTTATCTTAGACTAGAATAGTGAGAGGTTAAATGCAATTTCCTGGAGCTTCCTATTTCCTGGAGAAAGTGTTGTTCAGTGGAAAATGTTTACAAGTTTTTTTTTCCTTTTTTAATTTGGTTTCATTGCATTTTATCTACACTAATATTTTAAAGATAAAATATTTGTATTTTTGCATGTTTGTAATGAATAAACTCAAAAATTATTGAACCGATAAAAAAAACTCGTATCACTGAGTAACATCCTAACTAATGCTATAAATGGACGGTTAAGAATCAATAATGTCTATCTCAATTTTTTGCATTTTCTACTTTTTTAAGTCAAAGGATTTAAAGTCCAATTTGGCACAGGTTATTCAAGCAACATTTTTTTTATTTACTGTAATGTTGACTTTTGTGAGATAGACACTATTGATTCTTAACCGTCGAAATGTGAATGTGAGTTTGCTTGTTGGTTTGTTTGTTTGCTAGTTACGCTTTTACGCTAAAACGGCTAAACAGATTTGGATGAAATTTGGCACATGGGTAGACGTCATGGTCTCTCTGGAGAAGGACATAAGCTACTTTTCATTCTGGATCGCAGACGAAGTCGATGAAGAGGATATCATGCGAACGAAGCCGCTGATGGATGCCAGTTCTGGAATTAAAGTAACCTTTATTTTCCTTCTATTTATATTATTGGTGGGTGATAAACGTACCAACGTCCATATCTGCGTCAGGTATATTTGCCTGACACATGCTGAGGTGGACTCCCTTTTGGTGCAACCTTGAGACGCTCACCGCACTTTGTTGTTTCATTATTTTAAAGTGTGAAGCCAATAGTGTCATCACAATGGCTTGTTTTCTTCTTTTATTGAAGTGAAAACTTCTTTAGGCGCGTTGGGCATTTTTGAGATGGGAAAAAACAAGTGAATTCGCGACACCGTTACCGACACCTCATTTTTGTAAACGCGACTGTGCTCTTTATTTATATTACGTTACAGATCAATGTTCTATGCAAGTATTTTTACTTTTAAGGTTTTGGAAGTATTTTTTTAAATTGTTCATGTTTTCACTTTTGTCGGCACTCCCGGAGTGCCTATTTATTGTAAAAATAATACAACAACAAGGTAGCTCAACGATTTTTTTTTAATATGTTGGCACCTTGTATATTCATGTATTGTGTGCACTACCTACGAGGTACTTATGGCTCGACGATCTTTTACGCCCATATGACACCCTAAGTACGCGTTATTTTAAAGAGACTCATAGGCGAAACAGTTCGTCGAATGGACGCATAACATTTTGTTCATTATAGTCTCGATACTTATTTACAGAACACAGAAAAATTTACCTGAGCTTGTGTCGAACTCATCCACAGCTAAAATTCACCCGCTACTGGGCTTAAGGATACACTAGTCGGTCATTCTTCTATAGAAACGTAGTATGGTGATTACTCGTCTGTTTAACGGTGTAAGTTCAAAACTAAAAATAATATCAATTTGTCTTGTCATAATCTCGCCCTGTATGCAAGCAGAATTGGAAAAAAGTATTGGTTTGGAAGTTATGAGCGTCAAAATCCATATTTCAACACTAATTTTAACTCGTCTTTGGGCGTAAATAAATTACTTATGTAGTATGAAAATGGCAAGTTAAGTCAAGTAAGTTAAGTTAAGTCTTACCAAGGGGTATCGTGTTACCTAGTAACTAGTTTGTGGAGGTCAGATAGGCAGTCGCTCCATGTAAAATACTGGTATTCAGCTGCATCCAGTTAGACTGGAAGCTGACCCCAACATAGTTGCGAAAAGGCTAGGCAGAAGGATGAGTACGAAAATGGATAGATATTTTAAAATAGATAATTTATTGAAAATTTCAAATACTTTTATTTTGAGTAGATATATCCAGCAGTTTTTCCATAATATCTTTAAGCCCAAAAGCCTATTCATGAAATTTTACGCGCTTGTTTTCGTTATAAATCATCGTCTATTTCACTAAATAAATAAATAACTTTACTAAATAGCATGCGTATTAGCCACGCCACCAACGAGTTTGAGCCGTCGACTAGTGGAACCTTAAATCTTTCATTGGCAACAATATCTTACGCCCATACCTACGGATCAATGAGCTACTCACTCACTGCAGAATGTTGGGTAATTTTCTGAACGCTTTTCCAGCCAAGCACTTACTTCAAAAATTGTTCAAAGTTTGCAATTTCCTCCACTGGCTATTTCTTTTAGAATTTCAATCGAAACCCCTTCACAAGTGACTTAACACAGTAAACTACAAACTGCCGACAACGTATTCAAATCAAAGGTGTGAACTAACAGCTAAAGGTACCTTAGTTCCTTTGATGCGTATTCGGTGACGCGCGCTTACTTCTGAATAGATCGTTCGCAATGTGAATGCCGTCTATCACTAAGGGGGCAACACTTCGTATTCAGGGCCTTAGGCGCTAGAGATTCAAGCGGAATAGTTCAGGTACACAATAGGCTTATTGACGCTTTGCTTTTGTTCATTGTGGGTGCTTTGCTGTGTTGGGAAAAGGAAATTGTTGTGCAGACGCCTGCATTGATTGGAGACCTCTTACGCCAGCAAAATACTCGTAAATGTTTGAAGATGAGTCCAGACAGTGTGAGGCATGTGCCGTAAATGCATTTTTATTTGTTAGATGCCTCAGCCTGAGGCTTGCGTCATTTGCGTGGGTTACCATTCGAAGCTTAAGCCTTGCAGTATTTGGACGCACTCTTAGTAAAATTAGGTAACCATTTATTAGTGTTGACTCAATCTAGACGATTATATCCAGATTGAGCCAACCACATTCTTCGGAGTGTGAAAGCAATTAATTTTATACATTACTAGCTTGTTCCCGCGGATTCACACGATGTCGGAAAATATCCTACGGGAATTTAATTTCATTATCATTATTGGCGTGTAGACCTGGATTAATACATTTCGATAGTAAATTCCCGTGGGACATCGGCATTAATTTTTCTGACATCTTCAACAATCATCGACATTTATTATACCCAATTAACACAAAACCTTGAAGAATTATACACTTAAACCTTTCACATGAATCACTCCGTCCATTAGTAAAAACCGCATGAAAATCCGTTCGGTCGTTTTTTAGTTTATCGCGCTCAAACACACAGACGCGGCGGGGGACCATGTTTTATAATAATTACTAGCTGTTGCACGCGACTTCGTCTGCGATCCAGGATGAAAAGTTGCCTATGTCCTTTTCGAGGTCATGGTTTACCCATGTGCCAAATTTCATCCAAATCCGTTCAACCGTTTTAGCGTGAAAGCGTAATAAACAAACAAACTCACAATCGCATATAAAATATTGCTTAGGATTGTGTAGTAATTGTTTCATTAACCACCTTCCTCCACTGCATGAACTGAATCTTCTATTATCTTACATCTATTTGGTTTCCAAACCAACTATAAAATAACTTGTCTAGAACACGCCTTATGTACGTGCTTATGTATTTGATCCCGGGTGCATGGCAGCTAAATCGATACTGAAGATGAATAAGTGCACCGTTCTCTTGAGATAAAATAATGGATTTCTGATATCGGGCGCTTTTGTTTTAAGGCAAGTGAGTTGAGTATATAATATATTTATTCCTTCCACTTCAATATTTGGGAACAATGAAACAAAGACGTAATTGCGTTTCTCTGTAAAAACAAAAGATTCATTTAAAATATGTTCACACAACATCGAATTACATCATCTATTAATTATTTATTTTCCTGTAAAAACAAAAGAAATAACATTTAAAAGCCTTTATGTCTTGTTATTTCTTTAGGAAAAGCTTATTATTCGCTTACACTGTAGTCTTCCATAGAATGTGTCAAATATCAATGTCACAACTACTGTCAAGTGTCAGTGATTTCACGTCGGTGGTAGCATCAATTGAAAACGCGGAAAATTCAAATTTAAGAAGAACGACGACACAAGTACATGAATGTCGTGTTTTTCTTTACGTATATTTAAATTGTTTTGTTTTTAGTAAGAGATTAATGGCGGATTTCACACAATAAACTGAACACGATCAGCACATCTAAACCACGTTCAAGAGCTGTCCTGTCAGTGTCATCATTATCGTGGAATATTGTCACTGACAGCTCTTGAAGACAGCTTAGATGTGCTGATCGCGTTCAGTTTCATTGGCGAAATTGATACTTAGTGTGATAAAGGCTCGTCGTCCACGTCACTACTCAAAAGTAACCAGTTACAAACTCATAACAATCGCCAGGATGTTACAGCACTAGTGGGTATTTCCATGGTGGTGCAGTATGTCTTCAAAATTACAATTAATTGAACTGGATCTTTGATAGACGTATGTAATTAGAGAGACGAAAATAGTACATTAAAGATTCAAACCATCCCATGAATATTAAAAAAAAAATACTGTGGGAGCAGAGTAGATGAGATACGTTATGTCGGTGTTAGATAGTGTCTTATGCTGTATCAATATCGCTCCTTAATTTATTATTCTTACCAATAAATTACTGTACCGTAGTTCTTATTTCCAACTTCAGTCTTTTCTTCGTTCCGAAGTCTGTATTTGTGCCCAGTTGATGGCAATAGGTTCACCCCCTATAACATGGCACTTAATCATAACTGGCGAAATGTGGGTGTTTTATACACACTTCTGCTTAACCCTTCGGGGAATACAGGCGTGATGTTATGTTATTTTCAACTTTTACTCCAAAAAGTATTTAACCCTTTACTTCTATACCGAATGGGATTCATAACCGAAGTGAATGGTCCCCAATAAAGAAAGAATTTCACAAAACATTTGACATTTTACAGAGTAAGACTAAAATGCTCTCTCAAACCAGGACAAAGAACTTAATATCCTCCCTTAACTTACATTTGATATAACCAAACAAAGCAAAAGTCCTAGATTTAAACTTATAACTGACGAACCCATTCCAACTGTATAAAATTCTGCTTAAAATTCGGAATTAAAATAAGGCGACAAAAGAATTGTGAATGAGAAAGTAGCAGTTTTGTATCTCTATAACCCGTTTTTGTCAAAACTCATGAATAAGACACGAAGGGTGCTAGTTTCCAAGGGAATTGAGTCGAGTATATCATTTATGATAATTTTTTGGCTCCACGATTTCCAGGAGCTGGTACTGTGAATATTTTTTGGAATTGTTATATTCGGTGAACACCTAGATGAGTGTTAATATTATGCGACTTCATATTTTCTTAAAGTTCTGGGAAATGTAAATGAGAAGCAGTATTTCCTTGCACACATAAGAAAATATAGTTAAAAATATATTTCACAATGCATGGTTATTCTTAAATGAGGTTTCAGACACTCTATTTACACAAAGATAGGAACTCCAAGTTTTTCAAAAGGATGACTGTTCTATGATATTACGTTACGTACCTAAACAACAAGTGCATTTGTAACTTTACTATTTTAGATCGTGAAGTAGCAGTTGCACTGTTTAACAAAAGATAGATTAATGGGTGAAAGGTAACTGATCGAACTTGTGCATTGAGCACGCTATACTTCGAGGTGAATTGTGGATCGTCATTGTTGAACGTCCGGCACTAGTCACTGAAGTAGTTGACAGTTGACACTGACATATTCTTTATTCAAACGTGTCGTTATTTCACCGATAAGGATGAGCTGGCTGAATATCACCAATAAATTTTGTAGGAAGGTCAATTATTTTATAACATCTCTGTGAACGTCTCTCTTGTCTGTCTTTGAACAATTTAACGTCAAAACAAACAGATAACAAGAAACATCAAGTAACAGAATTTGTCAGCAAAGTAATTTATCACAATTTTTCTTTACAATTTCCACCTATAACGCGAATAAGCCAGACAAGACAAGGAACAATCACGATGCCTAGTAATTCTGACAACGCTTTGAAATCTTGTACTACCGACTAATAAAATCTTTCCTAACAAAATACAAGGAATTTTAATTCCACAGAGTAGGCTTAAAGACAGTATTATTTTAGGCGTACTGGTAATTAGTGGAGCGCCAAAGACTTGAAGAGCCCGTAATGTTTTTGTAGGCATCCCTTGAAACCTTGAAAACATGCTTTTGCTCTCAAAGGTTCCAACCAAATGGACTGCTAATTTGTTACACATAATGTACAAAATATGTGTGACGTGTTTTAATGGGTTGGGCAAACTAGGTCAAATTAAAGCCAACGTAAATGTAATGTAATTCTACCTTTGTTCTGAATTTATGGCTGGTTTGTGTTAAATTTAGTTCTAACATTGAGATTAAAATACTCGTGTATGACGGATGTTCGACCGGCTGAGACACCACGCGTCGCTGCTGATCTGTCATCTGTTGGTCCTCCATCGCGGGCGTTTACGTGCAGGTGTTTATAAAATAATACCCAAAAGAACGCACTTAATTTACTTGCAAATATCGTACCAAAACTTAACAACAAAAAGTAATGATTAACACTGATTATAACAAATCACAATAATTGTTAAACTTGAATTTAGAGCTAATGAAATTGCATGTGTGTGCCGCGTGACGATCGCATCAAAAGTGATCGCCACCGCCGCCGCACCGCCATGACACTCACAACACCATTCGGTGTTACCCGCCCTAAATAAAAATACCAAAAAAATCAACTAAATCATCGCACGCCGTCTTATACAATAATTATTTTATCGAACTATTTACAAAAACAAAAGGACACTCAGAAATAAAAGGGAACGTCAAAACTTTAACACGTCAATAGTCAGACTGATATAATTTAATCTTCCCCTCTCGATAGACTTATTAGTCAAGATATCGTGTTTCTATCATTCTGTCAAACGTCGCATGAAACGCATCACAGATGTGAAGACATGACGTTTGCCTTGAGGCAATTAATTCAGCATCCGACAATATTGCAATTTGATGCGCGATGCGGATTGGCTTATAATAGGGATAAATGTTGATTCAAAGATTGATGGGACTAGTCTTCGTTGGGTTTGTGTAGAGCAGATTTGATGATGTATGGTGAAGATGAGGATTTATTGGTTCAGGATTTTTTGAGATAGAGAAATTGAGAGGAAAAGAAAATGAGAAATCCCAGCAAGGTGAGACAATATTATGGCTACATCAATTTTAACATATGTAGTTGTGATTTCGAGGACAATATTATTACATTAACGTCCATAATTTTCACTATTCAAGATTTCGATGGAGAAGTGAATTCACTTCTCCATCATCATCATCTGCCTAGCCTTTTCCCAACTATGTTGGGGTCGGCTTCCAGTCTAGCCGGTAGCAGCTGAATACCAGTATTTTACATGGAGCGACTGCCTATCTGACCTCCACAACCCAGTTAGGTACTGGGTAATACGGTATCCCTTGGTAAGACTGGTTGTCAGACTTTCGGGCTTCTGACGACCCGTAACAACTGTCAAAGATCTACAAATGACAGCCGGGACCAACGGCTTAACGTGCTTTCCGAGGCACGGAGGAGTCTCGGTATGTAAATTCACTTCTCCATCGAAATCTTGAATTATTGTAAGCTCCTTTAAAATAACCGATTCCTAATTTTTTTTCTATTTTGCCAAAAAAAAATATTCTCTGCAAAAATGTTGTGACAAAAGAATATTATTAATTCCAAAAAGTTGGTTACATAATTACGCACAAGGAATCAAATTTTGGAGTGATTTAAAAACTTATTGAATAATTCATATTTTCTCATATACCGTACGTTGTTCTTCCTTCTTCTTTCGTCATGCGAACTCGTCGGTATTTTTCTTATAAACTCATTCATACCCTGGAAATAAGTTTTAAAACACTTGATGTTTAAAACACTCATAATATTTTTAATGAAAATATGTTTCCTAAATCTTTTTTCCTCATACATTGTTCTCATCATGTATTATTAAGTATGAAATGTATATTTCCACGAACATAATATTACTATTATAATTTTAAGGTCAAAAATAATTATTTTGGCTTCAAAAGCTACCTAATTAATTTGAAGTACTTGAACGTATTTATTACGTTAATTATCACGTACGCGTACTCGTCAAAATTTGGCTGTCAAAAATTATAAGGAAGCTAACGCAGTTTTTTCAAGAATGGGAATTAAGTATCTCGTGTTTATTTAAATTCAAGGAATATCAAGTTATTTTTTGTAAGTGTAGTTAGCGATAAAACTACGTTTCAACCAATTTACAAAATGAATATCATATTTTATCATGGCCTACCTGATTAAATTCTGAGTTGAGCTCCACGATTACTGACAAATGCTTGCACTGACTGGACAGGTCCACTCAAATCTGTGTGGTTCTTTCCTCAAAAGACATTTTCAGACACTTATCTACATGGTCCTCATATGGCCTGACCAAGATTATGTCTGGACTTTAAAAGAGACTGCGACCTCTGAGTTTGTTTCGGCCTTTCTTCTCAGAGTAGTCAGATAGGAAACGCCGAACTCATCTAGCTTATTTTTATTTAAAAAAAATATATTACGTGTAAAAGTGATTTCGATATCCTATTTACAGAATAAACAATTTAATTTCATTTCATTATTAATTATCCAGAAAAGAACCGGAATTACCAACATAGCTTGCAGAGTAAGCAAGCTGAAGTGGCAGTGGGCTGGCCGTGATTGTCGAATGACCGATGGCCGGTCGAGTAGACGAGTCCTGGGGTGAAGACTGCGTATCGATAAGCGTAGTGTGAGACACCCCCAGCTAGATGGACCGACGACCTTAAAAAGGTGGCTGGGACAGACTACACGCGGAAGGCGGAGGACAGGGTGTTATGGCGCAGCCTGGGAGAGGCGTATGTCTAGCAGTAAATTGCGATAGGCTCAGTGTATATATATATTTTTTTTTTTGCGTAGTTTTTAATAATAATAATAATTTATTGAATCAAATAATAATGTTAACATTAAATAGTATCATCTGTAGGTACACTTGACTTATGCTAGTTAAGTTAGTTTTGACGTAACCCTTACCCATTTTCCACACGAGAAGCAATTTTCACCCAGAGAAAAAACTATAAAGTCACCTATAGACCTCAAACTGGAAACCAGTGAAAAAAATGGCAGTAGTGTACTTTCCTGGATAGAATATTTTTCTACATAGTACTTATACATAACTACGTCTTTACCTACCTACAATTTTATTCGACTCAAAGCCCAAAGGATTAAAAAGGATATTATCTTGATCGAGCCCAACCTTGGTATAATCGTGAAGTTCTCCAAAGCTAAGAGATTTTTTTTAGGAAAAGCGTTTTAGGCCTTAACTGATTTTCCGTTCCAATGATAATTCGGTAAGGATCGCGACCTTCTTTTAATCAAGATGAAACTATATATACATTTATATTTTTTAGGCTAGAGGATTCGAATAGAGGCAAAATTTAATTAGTACAAATATATAGCCTATATTTTCGATAGCATAATCAAAATCTTGCTAAGTTACCATAATATTTATTAATCTATTTAAAGGTTTATAAAGACGAATAAAAAAATTACTCATTTTTCAAAGCGTTTGTATATAAAATATGTTGTGTAGTTAACAAACCCCTTATAAAAAAAGTTACCAATAAATTGAAAATAATAAAGTGGAAGATCATTCATTCGTTCACATGGGAATCCTTTGATGCTCGACGCAGAGCCACCTGATCTCATTAAACTTTTTAAATGCTATGTATATGTTAATTATTAAAATTATACGAGAATATACAAATATTTTTAATGTCAATTAAAAATTATCTTATCTTCTGACGTCAAGCCTTAATGAAATTTTAACAAAAATACGAAGTGGTACACGATATTATCATAGACCAATCTACCCTAAATCAAAATTATAATGTCACCAACATTCACCACGCCTTAATCTTCCTTCAGAAACTAATTTAGAACTACGTATGCTGAGTCTGACCCTCAATTATTCGAGGCGAACATCCCACCTGCTTATTAGACCTGAGGCATAAAAAGTACCGCAATGCGCCACCATTACGGAAAGCTCATGTTATATTCAGTACACATAACACAAATTAAAGTTATCTTATGTTATATTAATAATGTAAGCCCCTCGTGTAACACAAATTCTTGCTTGCTAAGTCT
This sequence comes from Agrochola litura, assembly GCA_949152395.1. Taxonomy (NCBI): domain Eukaryota; kingdom Metazoa; phylum Arthropoda; class Insecta; order Lepidoptera; family Noctuidae; genus Agrochola; species Agrochola litura. Next base: position 4,994,806 of record OX424506.1, read on the forward strand.
AATTTTTAGCATTTGTGTTCTTTTTCTTGGTCGGATTTGTGTGATGATGTCACTGGGAATTACTTACATCATTAGACTTTTTGCTATAAAAATATTGTATTAACATAACATCACGCCCTGTTTCCCCGAAGGGTTGGGCAGAGGTGCCCCTGTAGCAGGTACACCCAAATAAAAAATAAAAATTACAACAATAACATTATTATTATAATATTTGATAGATGAGCAGAAGCACCTATTCCTAGCTGTCACTGAATACTAACGGACCAGAACAGATCTTTATGAAAATGTATGGAATAGGTTTTTATCTAAGAGTACCTGAATATCTTCTGACTAAATGATAATGAAAAATATCGTGCAACTTCTTAGGATTTAATAAAAAACCGCACTCTATTCTAATTAGAAAAAAAATAAATAAAAAAGAACCACTAGGTACAATAAAACGGCATCAGCAAATAAAAAAATATGTAAGTTTTTATCGAGGTAAATAGTGAACACAGCAGCACCCACTCATTTTATATTTAACAGACCAAGAAACAACAAAGTAATTTACACCAAGCCTCCACAATCTTGTAAGACACTAAAGAAAAGAAAACACAAAGAAATCTCAGACTAAACCAAGACATAATAAGTAATTATGCTAGCAACCTAATTAGCTCACAGTATCTCTAATCCAGGGGCTTGGTAGCGGACTAACTTAATACCAGAGATAACCAGTTCACAGCTTAACATGGGAAAAAACAAGACTGCTGGAGTATAATTTTATTCTAGCTTACATCAGGTCACTATGAACGTACAGCAGTAAAAAACTCTATAAAATTGTTCCATTTTTCCAACATGCTCTCCGTTTTGTTTTAAATTTAACTTTTTAGAGCAAACTTGCCGTGATAATTTTATTGTAAGTTTAAAAGTGAGTACGTTTGTCTGTGTTCGTTTGGCACGGCCAAATGAACACATATGTTCCTAACTACTATCTTTAGCAAAAAACGGGCCAAGTGCGTGTCGGACTATGCACAATGAAGGGTTCCGTAGTTGAGATGAATTTATTTATCCCAAGAACAAACTTAACATTTTAGTTGAAAAACATGTTCTCCCATACATTCCAACTGCAAACGTAAGTTTTTACGCATAATATTGAGAGATTTACTATGTTATTTTAAGACCGTAGACTTATTATAGGTTTTCCTGTAATCTATGACTAAAGAGCCGTACTATGTATCTTTTTCAAAATTTTAGGTCTAGTAGTTTCGGAGATAATGGTAAATTTTCATCGAATTTCTCAAAAATCTTTAAAAGTATTTATTTTAAAAGTATTTAAGATCCTCGCAACAAACTCTTTCATTTGATATGTCACACGGTACTGTTAGCAAAACTTTTTTTTTTTAATTTTCTTGTTTGCCCGCCAAAAGTGACCCCTATATTCAAAATTCATTTATTTACCAAATTTCAACTTAATCGGTCTATTAGATTCGGAGCAAAATGGCTGTGGCAGTCGGACAGACAGACAGACACACGAGTGATCCTATAAGGGCTCCGTTTTTTTTCTTTTTGAGGTAACTAACCCTAAAAATGCAACACAAGTTGATGATAAATCTAATTTTGAAAATTATCCCTTATTTTTCGATCAGACTAATATAAATAACGTACCCAAGACAATTTATAAGTTTCTATTTAGTAATAATAAATGAAATTTAACGTAGTGAAAGGAATGTAATACATCAAATTCGTTTATAGGATTAGTTAAGACGCAATTTTCAGGCAGGTAAATAAACTGAGATTGGTAAGCCTTAAAGGGCGTCTATCAAGAATATGAAATAACAATCTTGAGTACAATTTTATTACAACAGCTAGATACCATCAACTATATTGCCGAATATTAATCAAATCAAAATCAAATGTCATTTATTCAAACTAGGCAGAGAATCAGCAGTTTTTGAACGTCAAAATGTCCCCCAAAACGCCCGCCCTCCACCACTTTCTAGTACTTTAGCTGGAAAGAAGAAGTAGCGCAACAAACTCTCTAGTACTGTGTAAGACTTTAGAGTCTAAAATTTATTACAAGTGGATTAAAAAAATTAATTAAGCTAGGTATGTTCCCTGTTATATAATCTTGTTATTTCCTAGTATCAATTTTGTGCATGAAAACTAATAACTAGAGTTACCAGCTTGAAGTTTTCCATAACCTATGATTTCCTGTTATTAACTAGGCTAAATACGGTAACGGCTCCATAATTACTCCGTAACTGAACCGGTATTTAATCCAGTAACTTTGTAGCTGACTCACGTACCCAGATAACCGGTCGCGGATAAACTGAACTGTTTAGAACAAAACAGTTGTGTTACTGGCGAAATTGTAATTGGGGTTCTGTTGCATGGTTGACGGTGTACTGTTGTGGTGAGACGGTTTAGAACACGTTGGGCGATTGATTTAACTTGCCAATTGTTTGGAAGAGAACATGAAAGTCTCAGATTGTAATAAATCCATGCTTACTTCCTACCAATATTTATTTATTTTTATAATATTATATTATAATTTATTAAATGCGAAAGTTTGTGAGGATGGATGGATGGATAGATGTTTGTTACTCTTTCACGCAAAAACGACTGAACAGATTAAGATGAAATTTTGCACACAGATAGTATATAACCAGGATTAACACATAGAATAATTTTTATCTCGACATTCTTACGGGATCGAGACTTATGCGGGTGAAACCGCGGGGCGCTGCTAGTCATATTATAAATGCGAAAGTAATTGTGCCTGTCTGTGACAGGCAGAACGGCTGCATGGCTGAACGGATTTCGATAAAATACGGCAGACTATAATACTCCAGGTTCAGGACATATTTATTAATTATGATATTTATCAACCCTCTTAGAACGTTCCCGAGAAAGTCGATTACCTATACCATTTTGGGTCAAAGACATTCTTCGTTCATATTAGAAAGAACCTTATGAGAAAGATTCAAGCTATGACTTAAAATACATTTTTTTTAAATATCTTATTGTTATAGGTACATTCCAATTAAAATTAAAGTATATAAAGTCTTACAAAGAGGTATTGTGTTACCCAGTAACTGGGTTCTAAAGGTCAGGTGTAAAATGCTGATTTTCAGCTACATGTGGTCAGACTGGAAGCCGACCTCAAAATCGTTGGAAAAAGGCTATGTAGAAGCGAAGAGATACGTATAGTCATTCGTGAAGACTTTCAGTAACTTTGATTATAAAGTGCCTGAGTGCAAAGTTTTTGGCTAAACTTCTAAGAACCTTTATCCAGTATCGAACTGCGATAAGCTAAGTTAATTGGTTGGAAGTCATAGTTGACTTTCTCTGTATTGAAGGTCAGACAATGAAGCCAGATAAATAAAACTCTGTTTAGGTCAACTTTTGTTTTTAGAATTGTAAATGGAATTCCAAAAACAGAGTTATAAAGGAATACAGAAATAAATAAAATTTGGTTAAAATGAGAGCAATTTGAGAGCAACATAATAGCTAATAAATTTTGAGATGGGGCAATCTATAATAGCAGGTACCTTATCCGTTGTAGCTATATGGAAACGGTCTTAGGAGAGGATTCCCTCTATTTGGCAGAATCTTAATGCTCCGAAGTTTATTTGGCATAACACACTTGGAATAATGTTCTTCAAACGAATATTTTACAGCATAAAAATGATTTAATATAATTGATTTATGAGTTTTGAATGTATGATAAATGAATATTTGCCAAACGATTTTCTGCGAAATGAAGTTTATAAATGCTATCCGCTGTTATGCAAAATAATATTATGACATAAAAAGTTTATATTTGGCAGAATCTTAATGCTCCGAAATTTATTTGGCATAACACACTTGGCATAATGTTCTTCAAACGAATATTTTACAGCATAAAAATGATTTAATATAATTGATTTATGAGTTTTGAATGTATGATAAATTAATGTTTGCCAAACGATTTTCTACGAAATGAAGTTTATAAATAATGCTATCCGCTGTTATGGAAAATAATATTATGACATAAAAAGTTCTGCTATTAAGGGTAGACCCCTTAGGAGACTGTCCTTAACTTTTTGTGACATTTTGATCTTCATGCACAGCTTTTGAAAAAAGTGGAGACAGCAAGAAAATGATCAATGTTCACATTGCAATTTCGCTCTAACCTAATTAATTAAATTCAAGTTACATAAGCTCTTTTTAAACTATTAAATAGTTTTCAATTTTACTGTGCCCTTATGAAACACTTCACATTATAACAAAATATAAAAAAAGTTACTTAAGTTGTTAAGGGGCTTGTGGTTAAGTAATAACAGCTGCACGGGTCGTTCGATCAGGTTAAGCTACGCTTGCCGCGGTTGGTCTGTGGATGGGTGACCATCTTTACATACCAAGACCCCTCCGTGCCTCGGAAAGCACGTTAAGCCGTTGGTCCCGGCTTCATTTGTAGATCTTTAACAGTCGTTATGGGTACTTAGAAGCCCAAAAAACTCTGACAACCAGTCTTACCAAAGGGTATCATGTTACCTAGTAACTAGGTTGTGGAAGTCAGATAGGCAGTCGCTCCATGTAAAATACTGGTATTCAGCTGCATCCGGTTAGACTGGAAGCTGACCCCAACATAGTTGGAAAAAGGCTCGGCAGATGATGAAGTTGATCTAACCTAACCTAACCTAACCTCTTCGTGGGATATTATACAAAAACCCGTTGTAGATCATCATAATAACGACGCAGTAATTAGCTAATTCCTTATACCAGCATCAATAACAAGCCCCTCAGTTATCTGACAGCACATCAAGTGAACCCACCCACCCTCCCACAAACTTTCTAGCCGACTCGCGTACCTCAGATTCCGGTTGAACAAAAGTGTTTAGAACAACGTTTGTATAGCGTTGTTTATAGCTGCAGTAGGTGTGAACTTTCATCGGTAAGTGGTGTTCAAAATTTTCATAAAATAAGAGGTTTTCAAATTGTTGATTGTGCATTCATTAGAATAAAATTGCTTTTTGAAGTGAAAACTATAGAATTATTTGGATAAGTTTTACCAAACATTGTCATAGGCACACGCAACATGCCCGTACGCATTGGCATTGCATTGGGTTGTTGTATTGGGGGCTGTTTGTCGGTCCACAATGATTACATTTTTGTAAAACTTACCACCTAAGTCCACATATGGAAGCAATAAATTTAATGAATTTTGAGTAGATTTCATAAGCAAAACTATAGCGTGTGTATAGAACAAAATATTGTCTTAAAAAAACTATGGAATTGTAGTTACCAAATTAAGTCGCAGAAGCAGAACCAAATATACTAAACAATCGACACTGGATAGACCTAAAAACATTTAACATAGATTTTTTTTTTAATTTATCCTCTTTACCACCTTAAAAACAACCATAATGACGCGTAACGAAATTCCTTAACAAACTAAGTAGCTGATTCACCAAAAGATACAGCTTCAAAACTGTTGAGACTTTAGAACAACAGTACCATCGGAGCATTTTATTTCCACCCCAGTACACGCTGTAGGTACATTGTAGACGACAAACGACAGTTCCTAGCCAGTTTGAAGGCAGTAAACAATTTGTAAAGTTTACACAGTTGTAAGCTTTCACTGCGGGCACGCCTCGGGCGTACATAAACTTTGTTTTGAAAATGAAACCGGATGGAGCACTTAGAGAAAGCGCCTTATGACTCCCAGATCGATATTTTGTAAGTTATATTTTAGTTGGGGGTTTTTAAATGGGGCTGTGTCGGGGGTTTTGCATAAGTGCTGTTCTGCAATATGTATGTTAGTAGTTTGGAAGTATTATGGAAGTTGAAGACAGCGTACTCAAAGCTTTCGTACATAGTGCGTAGCTACTTATGTTTTATAGTGGTTCGACGTACGTACTGTTTAAAAAAGTAGGTGATTGTGTGTTTACACTTATTATTTATGTTTGTCTTTATAGCAATGTCAATATTACAGTTATATATGGAGATGTTAGCTGGTTTATTTAACAATCATTATTCAGTGAATAAGTTTTCCTGAAAAAAAAATCCACAACAGAATTGCTGTAGTTATTGCACTATTGTATTTCTTGCACTCGATCAACATTTTTTTTTTCTTCTTCAGATTACAATTTCAATGTCATCTACTAACAGAAAAATGTGGAATTTGAACTTATTAAAACATTCAAAGGAACTCATTTATCCTGCAAGAAGAACAAGAAGTAATTTTTCCTCAAAAATTTAAATCGTTGGATTCGCCATATTGCGTCAAAAGATAGTCGCGTTTCTGTTTCGGTTTCGACACCTCTGACACTTGTAACTTGACTTGATTGTGATGGAAACGCAATTTAATCATGTCTGAGCTCACTTTTTTCAGTACGGACACTTTTTGTGTGACTAAGTACGGTGAGGGCAAATCTAGCGATTTTTATCTTTGTCTTTCCTCTCAAAACTTTGTTCAACTCAAGATATTTCAATATTACAGTAACGTCTGCTAATTTAACAAAACCTTTATACATGAAACCTGAACTCTCACGATCTCTAAAATTCAAATACACCTCTGATATTCATGACTCGAGATTAATTACAATTGAACACATTACAGCTTCCATAGATTTAGTCTAGACTTACCATTGAGGTGTATAAAGGCTTTTGTCTTAGCCTTTGTCTAGATAATTGTATGAACTAACTGTATTCTTGTTAGGTTCAAGGAACAATCTAGGTATACAGGGTGGCAAGGACATCGAAGCGTAACCTGTTACCATGGATTCTGAACGCCCCTACGTTAAAATTATTCGGGTTATTTAAAAAAAAAAATTGCTATTCCATACATTTTGACTGCGTAGGTATTGCCCTTTTCTATAAATCAGGAGATTTTTAAAGTGAAAACTTCTTTAGGCGCGTTGCATATTTTTGAGATGGGACTAAACCATTGATTTCGCGATCTGTTACCGACACCGTGGAGTAAAAGACATCAACGCGTTGATTACCGCGGTGCGTAAAGTAAAAGAAATTAACGCGTTGATTACCGCGGTGCCAATTTTTTTTCAAGTTTTCATTTCTGTCGGCACTCCCGGAGTGCCTATTTTTTATTTTTTTTTATTACCGTCGTAAATTTTTTACGTTATAGATTCTAGAATCATGATTATGCTGAATTATTCATGGTTACAGTTAGCGCGTTGTTGTCCCTGCCACCCTGTATTGTGTTGGTTCTATGTCTTAACTAAAAGTCACTTGTGCGAAATTTAACTCATGATCCTTTGAATGTATTCACTGATAGTAGTTTTTTAAGTGAAAACTTCTTTAGGCGCGTTGAGCGATTTTTGGTAGGGGAAAATCTTATGGGTTCGCGTAACCCAGTATATCTGTAGCTATGAATGTTGTGCTTAGCCAGCAGTTAAAGCATTTCATACGTTTGAGTTCTCATTTCTGTCGGCTGTCCCTATGACTGTCCATGTTTTTATGCTGTTGGTAATTTCCTTTGAATATTAAAAATATGTTACCTAATAATGAATTGTGATAACTATTGATGTATTTGTAGAAAGATAACATTTTGATATTCTAAAATCTCTCTCTCATTTTGAGAGATATTTAATATTCCGATGCATAGTTTTAAGTAACAAAACAACCCGAACATTGAAATGCCAAAAAAACATGACAAAAACCCAACTACCTCACAATTTATTCCAGCGTTGCGTTCACTTACATTGAAAACTGTAGCTAACAAACAAAGAGCCTTCATAAGAAATAATAAGAGCATTTCGCACAAAGCTCAGGTCTGCCCTCCGTATTAGCCGGAACCCAGCGACACAAAGAGTTGTGAGGCCACGGCCTTATAAATATGTAAGACCTCTGGACTCTTGTCAAAAGCATGTTGCTTATTTACATACATAATATATTATTTTATCAATATTCGTAGAAGAACGTCTAGACGCAGTGAGCTGAACAGATCATTAGATTAGGATGAAATAAACCGCGATATTTGCTCAAACTAAACTATTTAAATAATTTCCAAAGGTGAGAATTCCAACGATAATGTAATTGAGATGCTCTTGGAATTCGTAAGAAAATTGATACAAGGTTGCGTATTTATGAAGAGAATAGGTAATATTTGATATAAAAGCAATGTGCTTGTTATCATGTCATACACGTTGTAAGAAAGAGTATTCAGAAATATTGAATTGAAGATATTCGTGGAATATGTCATCTCAATAGGGGTAGGTATACCTATTGGAAAAGATTTTAATGTATCAGATCGACCTTTATTATCATGTTGGTGATATAGCATTCCTTTCCAGGAAAATGATAATTACCCACTTGTGAATCAAAGTCATGTTGTGGTTTTTAGGGTTTCGTACCAAAATGGTAAAAAGGAACCCTTACGGTGCGACTCAGTCTGTCTGTCACAGCTGGATATCTCAAAAACTACTAATGCTGTCAACTATTTTTTTGCAACAGGGACTGAACGGGGGTCTTAAAAATTCAAAGTGGAAAGCGGGGCTACTAGGACATGTATCTTGTTTTTTTTAGGCCGCATAGTTTTCGACTTGAGACGAAAAATGTAAAAAATATACCGTCCCCATTATCTCCGAAGTTTGATTGCAAGAAAAATAAAACGATCTCTCTAAATAGCAATTTTTTTCAGAAATCATCAACAAAAATTACACTAGTTCCACTATCGATGAAGAGATGGTGCTCACCTAAAACTGCAATATTCTACACAGCAGTGTGCAGTGTTAACATTCTCTGACAAATATAGGCCTCGCCGATGAAAAATTAAATATGATACGGAACCTTCGTTGCGAGTCCGACTCGCTCTTGACCGGTTTTTTTCTAGTAAGGTGTCGTCGAATCCCAATTAAAATGATTCATACTGCTATTCTAGTTGATGGGCATTGAGTTAGCAGCAATAAAAGAAAAGTAATCTGTGTTAAGATTGTGATCAACTAGAGCCCAATGTACAGGCGTTATTAAAACATTACACATACGTTCTCATGTAGATAACGCAGGGTGTACACAAACAACTAAATTGTGTAGATAGTCTCCTGTTTGTCCCTAATACCATTACAACGTAGCAATTTTAGTAAAAACTATCAACTAAAACCGCGAGAGAAAATGAAGATGCTTGTTTTATCGAACTGATCAAACAAAATAGATTTACAAGGACGTTAATTATGGATTTAAAGCATCAAACAACATTTTCAAAATATCAAATCAACTTGTTAGCACTTAGTTGTTATATAGTTGCAACGCTAAGTAACCAGTTAGATGCCTTAAAAATATTAACAAACGTAAGCCTGTTGCACAACAATAAACATAATGACAAGCATTCTACAGAACTTTGAAAAATGTAAACTGACATCCTTCGTATTGCGGAACTTAGAATGACTTTAAGCCTTTGACGTTAGGCAGCTTTAAAGTTACAATGTGGTAAACGACTTTATATGTCCTCATAATACACGGACTTGGACATTGTTGGGGCCATAAATTTAGTTTAGTGCCTTTATTTGCATGGGTGCTTAGCCTTTGTATGGCACTTGGGATTATGCAAAAATTATTACCCACATAAGTAATGTGGGTGGGATAAGTCTGTTGGATATTAGATCAGTTTAGGAGCTACATAAAGGGTTATTATGGATTACCAAAGCTTAATAAAATTCAGCGTTACAAAAATATGAATCATTGCCAGTCACCGCGGAATGAATTATTCTCATAATTATATGTATAGAGGTATGAGGAACAGGGTACAAAGTTCACTTATCCTCTATAGAAAAGGGAGAATCCTCCGACCAGACAACTGTCCAACGATTGATGTCGGAAAGTTATATATATGCTGATCGCGCAGTAAACTCTGCTTGCGCGATGCAGGACTTCGCGTGCCGTCAGTGTGATGCGTAATTCGTATGTGGCGATGTGGATGCCGCCACAATTTATTATTGGTACGAGATGAAGGTACGATAAGCGAGGAGAAGAAAAAGTGGCAGTCTATAAGCACTATCAAATAATAGAACCCTATATTAATGATGATTTCAGTCATTCTAGTTATTATAATAGTAGTTTATGAAACTGTTGCATAATGAGGGGTATTAAAACATGAGTGTGTGTTTAAAAACCGAGCCATAGCCTAGTTATGTGCAGTTCCATACACTACTTTATCTACTCTCAAACATTGGGATTGAAAAAAATACTAAATAAAAAATCAAAGTTAAAGATCAAGAATAAATTTAAAAATCCCAAGAAATTCAGTAAGTACTTCAAAACAAATGAATGTCGCCTGCACCAGCACATCACCGCACATGCGCTACAGCGGGTGCTGCTGTCCCCCGCCAAAAGTTGATGGAAACTCTTTGGTGATATTAACTTCTTGGATTAGCGCTGTATCGTAATAGAAAAAAATTGTTTTATAGTAATATTTTGTTAGAGAAAAAGTGTTATAATATGATTCTATTTTTAAAGGAGAAACCCAAACTCCATAGAAACTTGGGCCTGGCGTTCCAGGACTGGAATTTGGACTTAAATTAGAGTATTTCGGAAGGATTCATGACCCCAATTTTCACGTCTCCCAGCAATGGCCAAATTGGTCAAATCAGACAATGTTTACATTTTAGGTTATTTTTATTTTTATTTTAAAAAATATGTTTGAGGCTTGTGCTGCAGCGCCTGCAGTCTATCATGATGAGGTTTTAGGTAGGTACACAAAAAGCGCTTGGAGGGGAATCTAAAGTGACCTTTAGATTTATCTGATTGATCTTACTGAAAACGTTAGCTGAAAACTATATTTATCAGACAAGGCTCACTTACAACATTACTGGCTTGCATTTGTTAATATTGTATCTACTAGGGGATTTAATGCAACCTCATATTACCTACAGTAATCTGAGATTGCAATAATATATTAAGTAAAATAGAGTAAAAACACATAATTGTGATAAATGGTTTTATTAATCACCTTCTTCATTAGGATTATCATAATATAATAATACAGTATCCAGAAATTGTGCAGCAGGCATTTGGCTACCCTGGTGCCGTGCCTAACCAAGATAATTATCATAATTCTCCTCATCGTGTGGGCACGGCTACCAACCATTCTTTTGCCAACAATACAGGTGCAATAATATAGAAGTATAGGTTCCCTCCCACTTAGAGAGCTGTCGACTAATATGTAAACGAAATACATCCTATTACTAATATGCTTGGATTTTATTCTTCCTCTCAACATCCAGTTTGAGTCCGATGTTGACAGCTCTTGCTGTAGGCCACCGTACACCTCTCTACACACTTCCATTCATCAGTGTCCTATAGGTGTCTGTTCACTCTCTTCTGGTCTACTTATTTCAATCAAGAGATACAGCATTGGCATGATTTCAGCAAGCTTGGCAGATAAACTCATTTTCATTTAAGTACCTGAAACAAACATTTATCATTTGACTATTAGGTATAGCACTAGCATTTAGCAAGAAACTTCTGAGTGGCACATTTGGGTATAGATAGTGCAATCCACGAAGACGCGCCCCCGCTCTGCTCCGTACTAAAGTATAACTTACAGTACAATAATCGCGGAGTGGGGCGCGTCTTCGTGGATTGCACAATCTATAAACATAAGCGGCCTGATTACATTCCCACTGCAGGGACACACACCTCCTCTCTGAAGATGGAATAGGCTATAATTAACTATGCAGGTTCAGTCCGGATTGGTGATGTCACATATATGTCTTCGAATATGAATTTGTTGCACATTCTGGTATCATTTTATAAAATACAACTATCAACAGACAACTGGACACAAACGATAATACTATTTAGTTTGATTACATTAAATAATTACATGGTACAAAAATGTTACGATATAAAAATATCGGATACTAACCGTTTGAGGCGCGACCCATTCCTGTAAATTGAAAGAATCATTTTCATCTTCCAATTTTTGCCTTCCTATTGTATTGCAGCGGTCTGTTGCTATTCCGCAATTAATGTACAGGCTCATGATGTCGTTATTTAACCAGTCTTCAAAAGATCATTATACAGATCTGGTTTTCCAGCAAAGGTCTACAGTGGTGGCAGGGTACGGCGTCCTATGTTCAAGCGAGGGCAGTCGGAAGGCAATCAATTTCGGAATTCAGTATTCAAGCAGAGGTTCTAAGAAATAATAAATCCCGAGAAATACGAAAAAACACAATAAAAAGCGAATGACAACAATGATATGACAATTGACATTTGACAGACGTTGACATTGACATTTGCCGTTTACTAGTGTAATCCGTGGTGCAATCGCTTTTATCGATTATTTATTTCTTTTAATGATTTTTTTATGGTGGTTACGTTAAAAATCAATTAGATTCCAGATTTTTTTTATTTTACTTTGATTTTAATATAAAAAAACAATTATAATAAAACAATGGAGTATTATTTAATTATTTGTAACAGTATCGATTTCCACTAAATCGATCATATTCTTATGGCACGCTCTATTGATATAATGCCAGCGTTTGTGAAGTTAGTGATGTTTAACGAAATAAGTGTTTTAATGGTTTACAAAAGTTGTTTAAAACAAAAAATAGAAAACTACTTATTTTCTACACTTGGCCATTGCTATTGAGGCTAAGATTAAAATGGGTTAATTAAGCAAAATAGACGATTTTTTTGGTACATATCTGATTCGTGTAACAGTTAGGCCCAGAAACGGGTTTCTCCTTTCGGTATTCTGTTTATAAAGTATGTCAATATAAACTCGTTTTGAAGTTCATAATTCGAATATTACGCTATGAGAGTAGATAAAGATTATTTAACTCTTTAGATAGTACAAAGTAAAATAATAAGTGGTGCATTATAGCTACATAAACAATAACTGTTACAAATCAAGAGGGAAGTAAAACATTATACTCGTACAACTTTCCGGTACGGTTTTGATTTTTACCTGGAAAGTGTTAACTGGATTTACGAAATAATATTAAACCAGCTAATGACACCTCCAACAAAGCTCTCGTCCCGAATGAGGAAGGAAATAGAGCGAAAAGATAAAAAAATAACACCAAAGAAGGATATAATACATTTATCAATTTTCAAACAACACGAACACAACATTCGACTATAAAAAGTATCAACAACAAAAAACAAGTTAAAGTAGAATAGACTAAAAAGTTAAAACAAAAAGCAATAATTTTAGAAGTATCGAAAATTCTAGATAAACTTGGTTTTATAAATCCAACGAGTGACCTAAATACGTTTATTGCTGCTCACTTTGCTAAATTAACTATCATTAGAGTTTCTTTTTCAAGTAATTCAGTTAGTTTCAAACTTTGCATTCACAAAATTTAACGGTAGGTCTAGTTTTCTTTTCGATCCCAGTGATTTTCAAGCCTATTAGTAAACTTTGTTTCGTCTATAGATAACAGCAGTGTTTTTCAACCTTTTTCATGACGCCACCACCTTAGCATAGAAATTATTTTCACATTTTTTAAGTGAAAACTTCTTTAGGCACGTTGGGCATTTTTGAGATGGGAAAAAACAATGGAACTCGCGACACTGTTACCGACACCAGCTTTTGACCACTAAAAATACATCAACGCGCGATACATTTTCTGTACAGTAAAATTATTCAAGTTTTCACTTCTATGTTTTTTTTTTTACTGAGGCCTCGCGACCCCTTTATAGAGGCTTTGCAACCCATACGTTGATAAACACTGGATTAGAGTAATTAATAGCTTGTACACGTCCTGTTCTGTAAATTATGACGAGATGTTGACGACTGAGAAGTATGACAGGACCGATCCAAAATAAATTTGTGACAAGGGCATGAGAAGCATGATAGTAAATTATAAGTTTCATGAAGGAACGAGGCAAACGTCGTGAAAAAAAATTGTATCATTTTGATGGCTACAACCAAGTAAAATTTTAACAGTTAAAACTAAAAAACCAAACCTGACACTAACATTTACTAATTTCTCTTTCCTAATCCATCGCCAGACCTTGTTCACCATATATCTATAACCTATTCATTGAGCTCATTCTAATGATACCTATGTTGTAAGTTGGTAAGGCAGTTAGGTATCCTGCAAATTCAAGGTGATGCTGCAGCATCAGTTCAAGGTTACAATGTTCTTCTAATGTCATTAAAGTAACAGGATACTAAATTTCAAATCGATCAAACTTGTGGAAGATACTCACACCCATTCATCAACTAGAAAAGAGCTGATAATAATCAAACGGCTGAACTGATTTTAATAATACATGTCTAAGAACCATCGCTAGAAAACCTGCTTTCACATAAAATAAACTGCATTCTAATCAGTTCACTCGTCTAACAGCTACGGTGCCATATACACATAGCGGTCAAACTTATAACACCCCTCTTTTTGCGTCGGGGTTAAAAATTAAACAAATGAAGACCTAGGAAATGACAGATTAATTTTTGGCTAGAAAGGGAGTGCATAACCAAGATAGACCTATAAATAAAAAAAAAAGATATGCTGCACCAAGCCATACAGTAGGAATGGCAGGATGATGCATAAAAGTAATCGAATCGGATATACAAGTTCTAATATAAATAAAATAGTCCCCATTCAAAACCCTCTATTAAACGATATTTATAACGGATATTTGAAAAACTTTTATGTCTCATGCAAGTAAATTCAACTTACGATTACTCGCTGTAAAACTCTAAGCGCTTGGAAAATAAAATTTAAAATGTAAAAGCGTAAATAATCCGTAATTTACGGACTCCAGATTTATTACGGGAACGATTTACAATGTTAGCACTGCTTGGAGTGCTTGCAGCAATAATGTGGAGTTGAAGATCGTAATAATGCTCTAGTACTGAATACTTGGTAAGTGTCAGGTCATCGTTTACGAGAACTCGAGCTTGAGAAACTTTGTACATTCTTACAGCTTGGTAAGCTGTCTGATGCAGCCTTTAGTTTGAATTTGTATTTATTTCAACGTCTACAAATTATCTGGTGTGCTGCATTTGTAATTTTATGTTGTACAATAAGAATTTATTGGTTTTAGGCAACTTTAAAATTATGTTTAATTCAAATAGGTTGGTACGGGCTGGCTTTTACCTAGGCCAAAGGCAAAGCCATATAACGTGGCAATGCTGCCAGTCTCTTACGTACATTACCAGTCAACAGCGATGCGCAGGAATTTTTCAACGCCATATTTTAGTTAGTTAATAGTTTTAATTAGGTTACATTATATTTTTATTGAATAAGCCTAAAAAAAATAAAATTGGTGGGATTTTATTAAAATAATATGTATTTTCGTAAGAATATCACTTATGTCGAGTCCTAATTGTTTTTTGTTCGTTCGGAAAGAAGGTCATTGGTTTGTTGTGTTGTAAATAAAAAGTATTTCGTGGGTTCCAAATAGGATACCGACCTATATTTTTTTAATCACCAAGTTCAAGAATAAAACCCCTAAGTAAATAGGATAATAAATGTCCACGTAATAAAATCCTATTACGTGGACAAAATAATACATAGATTTCTGATTCCATTCACCAAAAATAAACCAAACAAGATCTGCTAAATCAGTATTTTTATTGGTGCCCCTTTTCAGGTACATTTAAAGGTTGCAAAAACATTTATACGGGCAACAGAACCTTATTCACAAAAGGCATGCGTAAGTACAACCTACGTTTTCGTTTCTTTTGATTTCGAGTTGTGGGCACAAAGACAATGGCTCGGTCCCTAGAGGCTTAAATTCGTTATTAAAGCCAATACAGACAAAGAAATGGCATGTTAAATTACGTATGTCAATATATCAAGGAAAGGTATAAATTGGGAAGGGATTTTTTGAGAACGATAAGGTTTGCTCAAGAAAAGTAGGAAATGTGGATGGATTTGTGTGTGTGTGTGTGTGTCTGTGTGGAGTATTGATTTAGGACAACCGTTTCAAGAACCAACAACCTAATTGGTTTGTTCTTCATATACCAATCTTCTTTTACAATGTAAGTTGTCAACGAAACGGAATTTATTTATCTATTTACAATAAGATAGGCTGGTTAACTATTATAATATAATATAACTTTTTTTTGGGTTTCGTGATATTATCATGAAACCCAAAAAAAAGTTAAAATTTTGTCACCCAGTATTGAAGCATATGGTGCTAATATTATACTATACTATTAAATGAGCAATATTTGTATATATATATGACGGAGGAGGGTATGTATCTCTTTCGTTATTATCAGCCATATTTTAACTACTGTGGGCGTACTGTGGTTATTGCGCTATAGAAAAACCGTTTTGCAGTTCAGATCACATTATAATTTACTATCAAATTAATCACACTAGCAATTCACACATTGTAAGTACGCGACATAACTATATCGAACGCGCGACAGTTTCTTAACGTGTTCACTGCTTGACCGCCACCGATGAACTTTGCTCAGCTCCGGCTCCGGCCGGTCCAAACGTTATGTTGTAGACCCTGTTGAACTTCGCTAGGTGGCGCTGGCGTCCCGATTAGTCAACTCAGTAACGTATTTCTGACATATACAGGGCGCCCCAAAATGATGGGACATGAAGGGAAAGTACCTTAAATATCGTAGATAGGGTATTTTGTTGAAAGAAAACTTTATGTTATTTTTAAAAGTTAGTAATTCTGCATTCAAAGATTTTCTGTCTGTCTGTGACCGCGTTGTTCTTCTAAACTACGTAACGGATTTTGATGTAGTTTTCAACATTTTTAAGAAAATATATTCCGGAAGGTTTATATATAAATTACATTAATATTAAAGTTATATATAATACAGAAATCTCGATGATTTTTCAAGTCGTGCGAAGCAGAGAGAGGCGAGTCGCTAGTTTCTGATAAAATGAAGCCAACCAACCACATAGCTAGTACTTTATAAACACTTAACGTAGTAAAATCTTTGTTTTCAATCAAAACATGCCAATACCTCGAAAAACCCAATACCTATTTATTAAAATAGGTGCTCGGTATCAGAACAAAATAACAATGTTATTTACACGACCTAGATCTCATAGCCGCAAAAACTTGTTTGGGAGAAACCCGCACAAAGTGAAATCACTCAATAACTGTGAATCAAATATTACTAAAAGCTCCATCTTGGAATAATAACGCAGCAAAGCAATAACTTAGGTATCTAAAGTTTGAACGAGATCGATTTTTGGTCAGGCAACTGACCGTTCTGAGGTGGATAAAAATGGACAGAATTTTATTACTTCACGTACAATGGACAATAATATTGTCAGTTATATGTCACATAGCTGTCAAATGTGTCATGTTGTAAACGTACCAATTACATAGTTGGTACGTTTACAACATGGACTTCAAAATGTTCTCTATTCACGTCCTATTTTTTTGAAGAGACTCACTTAAACTGCAGTTTTTTCGATGCATTACTTCTTTTTAGGGTTCCGTTGCCAAATGGCAAAAAACGGAACCCTTATAGATTCGTCATGTCTGTCTGTCTGTCTGTCCGTCCGTATCTCACAGCCACTTTTTTTCCGAAACTATAAGAGCTATGCTGTTGAAACTTGGTAAGTAGATGTATTCTGTGAACCGCATTAAGATTTTCACACAAAAAAACAAAAAAAAAAAACAAATAATTTTGCGGTTCCCTATACTTAGAACTGAAAGTCAAAATTTTTTTTTCATCAAACCCATGCGTGTGGGGTATCTATGGATAGGTCTTTAAAAATGATATTGAGGTTTCTAATGTCATTTTTTTCTAAACTGAATAGTTTGCGCGAGAGACACTTCCAAAGTGGTAAAATGTGTGTCCCTGTAACTTCTAAAATAAGAGAATGATAAAACTAAAAAAAATATTTGATGAACATTACCATGTAAACTTCAACCGAAAATTGGTTTGAACGAGATCTAGCAAGTAGTTTTTTTTTAATACGTCATAAATCGTAAACCGCAATTTACCTTTCATTCAATGTTACTTGCTGCTACGGAACCCTTCATGGGCGAGTCCGACTCGCACTTGGCCGCCTTTTCTTAAATCGATTGAAACTCAAACTTAAAATATTTATTTAAATTGAACCAATTACAGGCACTTTTGAATTGTCAAGGGGTCGGTCAGTCACAAAGATGACGCTAGATGTCTATTCCAAAGCGTAGTAGGTTCCTATGGAGAACGGGCAAAAACTCCACGGATCAAAATTCATGAAGTTTATTAGTAACCAACAGATTCCTTAATACATCAAAACATAAAACACCACATCATTACAAAGAAAGTAACAACAAATGGAACCAGCCTTAACTAAACGTTAATTTATTATGATCTCACAAAGTTATTAAAGGAACTAATATGCCTTCCGCACCACCCGAGTCGTTCAGTCAAGAGGGTTTATCCTAAAAGTTGGCAACGTCGTAAAGAGCTGTCAAATATTTACCTGTTTTGATTAATTTGGCAATATTACTGTCTGGAATTAAGAAATGTGGCTAACTAGGGAACTAAAATATTGATTATGAAATGCAATAATTAATATCGTAACACCGAATATTTAGTTTTAGATGTAAAAAAAGCCAAATGCCTTTTGTTACACCTAAAATGGTTACAACATCAAATTCAGTGTTATAATTGCAATTCATTATTTTAATATTCTAGTTCGCTAGTTAGCCACATTTCTTATTTCCATTCAGTAATAATGCCAAATTAATCAAAACAGCGAAATATTTGACATCTATTTGCGACATTGCCCATTTTCAGAATAAACGCTCTTGAGATGTCTTTATGACAAGGAAATCGTAGTTAATCACCTTATTTATACCCTCCATATTTCCCCATAAAACCTGTCAGAATCCCAGTATTAAGAAGGGTTAGGAAATACATCGCAAACAACGTTTATCTTCTTAAGAAGCTAAAGCACAATAACTTGTACAGCATTAGGTAATTTAGCAGATGAAGAGAGAGGTCGTTCTATCTCTTTCTAACGCGTGACGTCACAACCAAGTTCATTAAAAACAGGGTGTTCATTTAAAGCAACAAGATTAAGGTAGTAATTACAGACGTGGATATAAATGCTTAAGATATACAACTGTTTAGAATCTTGTTTTGGAAACAATTTGATTTGATTATGTTAATCAGGGTCCTTTGAGACGTTTCTTTTAACACTCCTTTTCGTTTAGGGAGTTGAGAAGGTGTGGAGTCGTATTTAAAACAGTTTTTATTCTATTGGATGTTCGTTCAGTTTAATCATTTCAAGCAAAATGTTTCTCTATTCTTCAAAGTTATTCGATATTCTTTGTTATAAATGTAGAAGCATGCATTCTTTGTGACGAAATAAGGAATGAATAGAAATGATCGAATCGTTTATTTCAGTGAAAACATTTGACGCAGGTTTAACGTAACGATCCCTTTTTTTTTTTTGGGTCGGAAATTATCCAATAACTTCTCCCGCTCTGGGTGGAGCGGGAGGACGTGTCAGACTTTTACTGACTAAAACCCACCCGTGTTCCTTCGGTTGCCCTGTTGCCAGGGGCCACGATTTCCCTTTCGGCCCATATTCGCAGCCCTATGCATTGGCCCTAGCGGACCCCGTCAATTCTGCTGACATATCTTTGAGGCGCGCGTGGAATACAACGCGCCATCGACCAGGGCCTGGTCCTTATCGGACGGCGAGCTACCCATTGCTCACCGTCCGCAAGCCCGCGCCTACGGTGGCCGGAAATCAGCTCGCGATTCCCGCCCAGGGCGTTTCCTCCTGCGGTGGTTAGGGGCGTGAGGGCGCAAAATTTGCCTCTCCCTCACGCGTTCCGCCTCCTCCTTCGCGAGCATTACCACTTCGCAGAAGGAGGTGACGGCCTACCATTTCCTCTCGCTCCGTACCATGGCCTGAACCAAGGCCGGACGCGAGAGATCACCGCCGCCGATCGCCTCCACGAGGACACGGCGATGTTCCGCCCAAGCCGGCCAGACCTCCACCGTATGCTCCACCGTGTCCTCCGGACGATCCACACAATGGTGACACCCGGGCGTTTCCTCCCACCTTATCCTGAACAGGAACCTCCCGAAGCAGCCGTGTCCGGTGAGGACCTGCGTCAGGCGGAAGGTGAGGGCGCCGTGGCGCCTCTCAAGCCACTCCTCAATGAGGGGTCTTATCGCCGCAATTGTGGCGTGCCCAACGCTGGGTTGCGACAATCGCACTCTCCATGACGCCATGAGATCCCGCCGGAGCTCTGTCCGCTGTGCCGCGATTTCTTGCGGCATCGGAGTTAAACCCCGGCGTTTCGCCTCCTCGCGCCACTCCCAGATGTGCGCGAGGACCTTTGCCTCCAGATTCGTCAAGGAGGCTCGCCGCCTCGCAGGAGACCGTGCGGTATCCTCAGGCCAGCCGGATGGCCATGACCCTCTGGGATTCGTTCAACCGGTGGGCTGGCCGCAGCCTCAATGAACGCGCCCACACCGGTGCCTGTAAAGGGCCATGGACCGCACGACCCCCATATAGAGACTCCGACAGGAGGCGTTTGAACCTCCCAGATTGGGCAGAAGCCGCTTCAAGGCAACCCCGGCCCGGTCCAGTCTGGGAGCCAAACGTCGGAAATGCTCCACGAAGTTCCACCGGCTATCGAGGACGAGTCCCAGATACTTCATTGTCGACTCGACGCCGATGTGAACCCCTCCCGCCAATGTAACGATCCCTGGAACTTAATTTTAGGTCATGTTGTCGACTTGAGTCATTTTTTAGGGTTCCGTATCTCAAAAGGAAAAAACGGAACCCTTATAGGGTTAGTTCGTTGTCCGTCCATTTTCTCAGGAACACGTGGAGGTATCAAGTTGAAATTAATGTCAAATACGTAGATTTATGTTCCCTTGGATCTTTAAAAAAATCAAGCTTTTAAGTAGGGGCAAAAAAAAAATACGGCCATATATGTGACATATTTTGATACTCCCAAATAAATCAAACCTACAGCTAGGCTACTTCCCGTTGACCTAGAATCATGAAATTTGGCAGGAAGCAAGAGCATAAGTAAAGGTAAAAGTCCGAAAATTGTTAATTTGTAGTTTTATCACTTACACTCGAGAACTGACCGTGACGTATATCGATGTTTGGGAGAACATGTATCTTAACTACGAAGTTTAGTTTCTTTTTGGGGTAAATTCATCCCAACTACGGAACCCTTCTTTGTGCGCGGTCCGACACGCACTTGGCCGGTTTTCTTACTACTTATTTGATACACAATCAATCAACAGAAACAATATACGTTTGTTGATTTACGTCAGTGTTGTTTAATTTGAATAGGTACCTATATTTTCAGCTCCCGTAATTTCTTGCATAAATCATAAAATTTTATATCAAAATGAAAAATGGACATGAATATTGAACAAATACTTACTAAGTACCAAAACCATTCCACAAACTTGGATTGGCAAACTAATCGAAAAACGCACACTCAAAAATCATACGAACTCGAGCACGATTTACAGTGGACATGTCGGTGACGTCATAAACACGAGATTGAACGATCATGTCACACGGAAACAGTGACAGGGGTAGGGCTGTACGCGAGAATTAGAGTTGTCACTAAATCCCGGACACGTCTGCATTATTAACGCGCGGGTTTTCCGCACGGACTTCCGGATAGTAGCGGTTAATTATTACGGAGTGGTTCAGGCGCGGCTTATTAAAACCCTATCCCTTCTTGTTAGTGATTATTGGTTATGGATTGAGTACAAATGAGCGTTAAGGCGGATTTTCATTATGAACTGATTGGGTCTGTAATCAAGGATGAATTAGTGGCGTTCGTGTCTAGTCATGTTATTCACACAGAGCTGTTAGATAACTATGTGGTTGTAATAAGAGCTGATTGATGCGGTACATGACTACTGCAGTAGGCAATAGGATAGAAACTCTAATACTAGGATTTTTGTACAAAATGCAACTAATTTTCAGACGAACTTGGACTAAACTTGCAAACCAAGATCAAGAATTTCCAAAAACTTCTTTTTGAAAACTTGCAAAATTCACAAACTGAAACATTTAAAAAAAAAGTGATGGCACTCTGGGAGTGCCGACAGAAATGCAAACATGAACAAGATCACCTTGGTGGAAGAAAAATACTTGTATAGAACATTGGTCCGTAACCTTATCTAAAAAAAGAGCACTATCGCGTTTACAAAAAAAAATACTCCCGAAACCTTAAAAGTAATAATACTGGCATAGAACATTGATCGTAACGTAATACAAAAAAAGAGCATAATTGCGTTTACAAAAATGAGGTGTCATCATGGTGTCGCGAAATCAATGTCCCTCAAAAATGCCCAACGCGTCTAAAGAAGTTTTCAGTTCAAAAACCTATTACTAGAATTTTACCAAATCAAAAAAGGCGAAGACAGAACAGTTATTACGCAGATAGAACAAGCATCAATCCAATAGTTGAATGACACTGTGACAATGACAAGGAAACAAAAGAGGATGCTGACACAGTTCCGTTGGACGTGCTATACGTCCTCTATACGTAGTTGTACGTTCTATTATGGATGTAGCTCTTCGTAGGGAACGCAATCTTGATCGAGCCTTTTTTTCGAGATTCAATCTCGTGCTCGAGATCTTGAACGAGATTTCGAGACTGAGCGCGCACGTCGCAGCACACTTTGATAAAATCAAAATCAAAAGTCATTTATTCAAACAAGGCGAAGAGTCAACACTTTTTGAACGTCAAAATTACATGAGACAGTCCCCCAAAACGACCGCCCTTAACCATTTCCATAACGCAAATATCAGCCATTACCCCCATCTCTATATGGGAAGGAGGCATTCCGACTCCCGACGCTACCACAAGCAGCGACATCTAAGGGAGCATGCTGAACTTGCTGCCGGTTGCTCAGGCAAATCAAATCAAATCAAATCAAATCATTTATTTCTTTGCAAAAATGGGTATAGTACATAGGTGTTTTTATGATAAAGTTCTCCAAAATAATAATTATGATCAATTTGTGGAGGTCGCTAGCTAGTCACGTATTGCAATACAACTCATTAAACAGACATTGTACTTACTTTAAAAAATTACTTACCCGTTTCATTGTTAATAATTTTCCTTCTTATTGGAACTTTTAACTGTATTAATATTTTGTATTTTTTTGTTTCGAGATTCGATCAAAATTTTTTATTTACAAAATATAACACTGTTATGTGCCTTAAGTAGGTGAAATTTAAATTTAAAAAATGTTTATTTAAAAAAGTAGACGAAATCTCGATCTCGAATGGCCAACCTCCACACTAGACTTAGATAGCACGCGACATCTCGAGTTGCCAATCTCGACTCGAGATTGCATTCCCAAACTGTACGTTTTATAGACGTAGCTGTACGTGCAATAGACGTATGTAGGGGTGGACGGTGCACTGGGTGGGTGATTAAACTGGAAATGTCCTACATCGGTGCTGGCACCAAATATGAAGAGTTTGATCCCGATTGCTTTGTGCTTTTGAAACTCCTGGGCGTGCTATAATTGATTTTGGGTTTTCAACTGTCAGAGATATTTACAGTGATGGTTTTATGAAATAAAATTGTTGTACCTTTGTCTCGATAGATGGCCATGTGAAAGATTCTAGTGGACAAACACAGACCATTACATTGTGATTGAAATTTTAATTTTATTTCAAAATGTACAACATAATAATTTGATCTTAAATGGATTGAAATAAATAATTTTTGAATGTTGATTTTTTTTTGCATTGGAGTAGAATATTAGGCTTATTCCACTATTCCCCCCTGAGAGAATCCCCCTCAGGGGGGAAAACTGGACTCTAATGTAAAAACAGTACAGAAAGTCCCCTTTTCATTTTGAGTTATTCCACTATTCCCCCCTGAGAGAATCTTCCTCAGGGGGGAAAACTGAACCCTAATGTAAAAAAATCCAGAAATCCCCCTTTTCATTTTGGATTATTCCACTTTTCCCCCTTATTTTTATTTTTGATTTCTACGCTCTTAAAGTAAAAAAAGTGATTAGGTAAAATGCAATAAACAAAAAAAAACGACAGTATAATTAATGAGTCTTATTTTTCACAGAATTTTTTTATACATAATAAAATGTGATGAAGAGTAAAAACAATCACAAACAAACAGCGATAAGGTAAATCGGTCAATATTAGTAAAAATAATAATTAAAACAGTTTAAACAAAGTAGTTTAGCATACACCCCCCCCCTGAACATCACATATTTCAATATGTAACAATTATCAAGTTTTTCGGCAATTTGCAGAAAGTAACAATGAAGTACAAAGATAAAGAGTATATATTTTATTGTTGTACGTATACGTACAACAATCAAAAGAACTCATAAAATAAATCATAATAGGTAATGCACCGAGAATAAAACAATCATCATTATTATTATTTTTTTAAGTTTGACTGAGCTGACTGTACCAAATTCAAGTTGTTAGTATTCGTTCGCAAATTAATTATTAGAGAAGTATCCGTTCGGTAGACTGCCTCGTTGGTCTAGCAGTAGCGAAGGCTCACGTTATGGAGGAGGGAAGCCGGAGCAGCAAAAAAAAAAAAAAAAAAAACTATTTCTACCAATCCCGAACTCATCAAACAGCTACGAATATGTTTTAAAAACCCTATATTCTACGAGTATAAACAACTACAATCTATGAAAAGTAAACACGGGAACAATACATTTTATTCAATTTACGACTGCCAGTCACTCATTGATATTTATCGTAAAGGGAAACATTAAAATGTTTGAACGAACCATCGCGGCGTTTGTAATTTATAGTCACATCTGGGCGAGCACGTATTTTCAAAACTTAACCTTGAAAAGCATGTTTCTTCACAAAGTAATTGTCAAACGACATTCTAAAACTATGAATGCCGCCATCCTAATAAGATCGTACTAATTATTTTCAAATCTACTCTAAATAAGTAATTTCAGCTTATTGTCGATTTTAGTAAAAATAATAATGAAAACAGTTTAAACAAAGTAGGTACCTATCTAGAAAAACTAAAGTATTTAGCATACCCCTCTGAAAGTTTCCCTTAATAACATCACATATTTAAATATATAACAATTATCAAGTTTTTCGGCAATTTGCAGAAAGTAAAAATGAAGTACAAAGATAAAGAGAAAATGTTAAATAAAACAATCATTTGTAGACGACAACACGGTTGACTAGTAATTAGACAGTTTACGAATACTTATTAAAAAAAAATATATTATTAGGTATACGTACAACAATAAAAAAACAATGTAAGTAATGCTAATAACAATCAAAAATACTAACAATTCAAAGTAAAATAAATCAAAGTAGGTCACCGAGAGTAAAACAACCATTATAATTTTTTAGGTTCATTTGACTGAGCTGACTGTACCAAATTCAAGTTGTAAGTATTCTTTCGCACATTAAATTTAATTATATAAAGAGTGGTATCCGTTCGGAATATAAAATAAATATAACTTGAAACAAATACCAGTGGTATTAGAACGGAATAAGTCAAAATGTTCCCAAGCTCGCTTCGCTCGCTCGTTCTAGGTTATCTAAGTAAAATATCCACCGGCGTCCGCGGTAAATATTTTGGCAACCAGCACCGGCGAACAAATCGACGCCCAGCGCCGGTAGCAGAGGCACTCCTTAAATTTTAAAGACCTCAGTGGGGATTTCTGGACGTTGGTTTTTCAGATTCCAGTTTTCCCCCCTAAGGGGGATTATCAGGGGGGAATTCCAGACTTTTTTTTTTTAGAGTCCAGTTTTCCCCCTTAGGGTGCACTTTCAGGGGGGATTTGTGGAATAAGTATTTTTTTCGATTCCAGTTTTCCCCCCTAAGGGGGATTTTCAGGGGGGATTTCTAGACTTTTTTTTATAAATTCCACTTTTCCCCCTTAGGGGGGATTTCAGGGGGATTTCGGGAATAAGCCGAATATTAATAATATGTCTTTCATACACTGAATCGGGTAAATAATTATGTGATTCCGGCTCAGATACCAATCTCGACAAATCTGAATCGAATAAGAAGAACTGACCTACACCACCCATTATTAATTTTCTGCACATGCCTACCTAAAAAAAGTATGTCGATGACAAAACAGCTTCAAAACAATGTATAGTCCCTTCATACTTTTTCCTAAAAACCTGCCCAAAACCGTTGTTCCGTTATTAAGTTCTAAGACAGTGATTGAGCAGCGGCTACGGCTATCACTCCAATGGCTAAATAATATTGTCAAAGCGACAGGGAAAATAGATGAGCTTGACACGGGGTCCGGAAAGGATGACGTACGTACAATGTATACATAGGTATGGGGGTTGATTAGGTTGATAAAATCTATTCTCTTGTTTACGTTGAAGACATCTTCGATATCTTGGATATAAACTTTGGAATAGTATAACAACGTCATATTTGACGCCTCGATGGAAAAGTTGGCAATGCATTTGGTTTCTGCAACACTAGTTTGACTTCCACACGGAACAAATATTTGTATGGATATTTCTATACTGCTAATGGATTTGGGTATCTATAGGTTCGTTAATACGTCACTGATTTGACTAATCAATGCGCCAACGTTGCCTAGCGGTGCTTGACAGAGTCTGCAGAGTTTGTTGGTGGCGCTCAAGCAGTGAACACGTTTAGGAACTGTTGCGCGTTCTGTATAGTTGTGTCGTGTACCTATACCCTACCGGTTTTTCTATTGCATACCAACACTACCCATGTACGCCTACAGGAGTTAAAATATGGATGAGGATAATGAGAGACATGTACCTTCTCCGTCATTATACTTTAAGATTTAACAGGATCGAGTTATTGATGCAGTAGAATTTTAAAGCATTTCTAACACAAACTCAAAGCATTTATTTTAATTAAACCATATAAAGGCACTTTTGAATTGTCAAAGGAGTCAGTCAGTCAGAAAGATGAAGCTAGTTGCCCATTCCAAAGCGTAATAAGTTCTTAAGGAGAAGGTTGGACAAGAAACTGAACATGAACACTCTTTTAAATTATTATTTATTTAATAAAAAGAGCCAATGCTTGTCTGAGCCTGAAATTAACTGAAGTATAGAACAATTTTACTAAAGCTTTCGAGTTCAATTTTATCCGTAATTTTCATATATACACAAAAACCTCGTTTTTCAACTCAAACTCAAAGCATTTATTTCAATTAAATCATTTATAGGCACTTTTGAATTGTCGAAAAATCGGTCAGTTAGTCAGAAAGTTGAAGCCCATTCCAAAACGTGGATCTCTATGGAGAAGAACGGGCAAGAAACTCCAAGGACACTCTTTTAAATACAGATATTATAAAAACCTGGGTACATTATTCTTGTTGCATCTATTTAAGAGAACAATGTACAAAAAATAATCAAAGCAATTGAAAATGTAACATTAAAAATAAGCCCTGGCAGATAAGAGATGACCAGTCTCAACTGACGTTTTTAGTCACATCCATAGAATTCCCCAAGCAATCAGATAGGAAAACATTAATTCTATTCAAATTAAAAACAAACGTGACGTCAAGCCTTACAATGTTTATTCGGTTGCAGGATCTGAACTGAGCCTCAAAGGATTCGGTTTGTCAATTCTACAGTAAGCTCCCTAAGCTTGCATAAATTTTAAAGGAAGCCGAAGCGTAGCAGTAGTTACTACGGCACCGAATAATTAAGATTTTTAAGCAGTTTGTAAGTTTCGTTCCTAAAATCTACCGACTGTTTTTGCATCTGTGAAGCTTTTCTGTGACAGACATACAGACAACGCGCAACCTATGAAAATTGCAACATAATTTATAAATGTTTTTTTAGAGGCCTAAGAGTTACACTATGAAATAATTCTTAGAATTTGTATCGGTCGATAATTATATTTCTGTTGCCTAGGGCCTAGAGTATTTTACAAGTCAAAAACGGTGTTTAAAAATTACTTCTTTGTGCGTTTGTAACCAGTTATAACAAATATTTTATTTCAGAAAAAAAACCATTTTCGGTTCACAAAAACATTTTTCCAAGTAAAAAATGAACATTACAAAAAAAAAGTATATCGTTGGTGCCTGTACTAATAAAAAAAAAACGTGTGGCACTCGGGGACTGCCACGGTAAAGCTATTGCATAGCATTTGTAACCTCCATACTTCCTATTTGTCAACGCTACACTTGGGATGATGACAGATGATGACATAAAACAACGTTGTCATGGAAACGTAATTTTTGTTTTATGTCATCATCCGTCATTACATGGTAGGTGGAGTGGGGGGTGTTAGGTTTTATTTTCGTTACGGAATTTCTTGATTCGGTCGCCGCGCTCAAAGCCCGCGATAAAAGCTATGCAATAGGTAGCTTAAAAATTATTGAATCACAGACACCAGAAAGTTAACCGACGATTCGTTGCTGGATAGAGCAACCGCATTAACAGTAATAAAGTAGTGCTACTAGCAAAATAACATTGTCAGGGCGGAACAATAGATGAGGTTGACATAGGACCGGAAGGGATAGCGTAGATTTATATATACATGGTGTATTGTTTACTGTATACACAACCCTTGCAAGCTTGAATGAGGTAATTGTGAAGCTGAAACAATAAAAAGGTCACCTCAATTCAATTATATGACCTTGACCTTGAGCTCGGTACTATTGTGGTAGTACTTTATTATTGAGCGACGCAATTCGGGGAAGGACCGAGGTCATGTGGTAACTTTTGCGAATTACCACCGGAATGCCTGTAATTTGTAGGCAGGTTACATTATATTGTTTTAAGGTGTTTGGTGGATGTACTTTTGACGGCAAAGTCATGAAACGAATTACAAATTAAAATGTGTGGAGAACTCGAATGCAACTGCCAAAAAAGTGTCCTATATCGCGATATATTACAAAAAAAAATGGCAAGCTCTTCATCAGGGTTGAATAATATTATTGTTAGCTCATTTTAATCCGTATTTTTTCTACCAAATCTACTGATAATAATTCGCTATATTTGAACTAGCTTGATTTTGGTATACCTAAGCATGTGCTAAGCCCTGTAAATATAGACTCATATACATTAATATACCCAGCAACATACGAGAATGTCAACACAAACCAAAACGTGAGCTGAATTAAAAGATAAGATCTAATTATTGCCATGTTAATTTGGGAAGGAAATAATAACATAGAATAGTGTTGATACGTCATTCTGTAATATTTGGTATATTCTTGCTTCTTTATTAATATAAGGCGAAATCTTTGACCGACAGTTTTTATGTGTTTCTTGGACTCGTTATTTATGACCTTGATTTGAAGAATGAATTTTACAGCTTTAAGTTGTGTGATTTGATTCCTTTTGTTCAAGCTTGCTATAAAAACTTAGTTTATTACTAAAAGTTGTACCAGAAAAAGTTTTGGCCAAAGGTCTGGGCATATCTCTCCAGCTTTCTTTAAGTTTTCTATCACCAACCAATAAGGCAAGAATGAGTCTACTCATACATAGATCGTCAGGCCAGCGTTTCCTAGGCCTGCCTCGGTATTTATTCGAGTAACGATTCTTATTCGAGTTTATTTCCATAGAACACTTTACATTTGGTCTTAGCAATAGTTGCAAAAGGCTTGATTACTAATTTTACACCTCAAGAAAGTTATGCCTCTAAAATTACTTTTTTTATTTAAATACCAGAATACCTGCGAAATTTCGCGGTATCTTTTTTTTTTCTTTTTTTTATGGCACCTCTTTTGGTCATGAGCTATCTGAATATCAAAAAATATTTGGCCTAGATATTAATACACCAGATTATACATTACAAAAATAAAAAGTTATACACTACAAATATATAATGGGCGGCCTTATAGCTTACTGCGATCTCTTCCAGGCAACCGTGAACATAAATCAAAACTATTATCCAAGTTTTAAAAACACGCACTTACACATAAGGAAGGAAAGAAACTACGGAACGTCAACCGTACGATCCTAACATACTCCATGTTGCTTTGAAAACACGTCACTCAAAAAAGCATCTGTCCTTTCTTATTCAGTAGTGACCAACGTCAACGATGCCACAGGGTGGGACCGGTCTCTGATGCTACAACGATATCCTGCCTGACATGTTACCCCAGTACAATGCCGCCGGTTTTCTCCTGTAACACGCTTTCACGTTACGAACGCATCTGGCGTTGAAAGCATCCGAAAAGGAAATAAAATGTCAAAAGGCAAAATTATTTAATCAAAATACTGTTGTAGACAGAATCTGAAGATGACAATAATAATTCAATTCGATTTTCTATTAATTCTAAATAATATTTTTAGTGGTAACAGAAATGAAATAATACGTATGGTGACATAGTTTTTCACAGCTTAAAGTAAAATAAAAACGCAAAATCCAAACTCCAACATTAAAAAACTCAAATTCTGAAACTCCGAAACTCATTATCCGACCAACGCAACGTCAAGTGACGGTCAGCAAACAAAATTCCGTATTTACATAAACAGAAATACGGAATTTAATCTAGCATGAAGTCGTAACAGGCAAATAATCCGCATCCCCAAAAGATAACATTCCGATACTAACCGGTTTTGCGTACGGAATTTCTATTCCTAATTAAACTTATTTGGGGCGTGACTGAAATGACATCTGTGAGTGCCAGTAATGACATTGCCGGTGCCAAATGGACACTGTTGGCGGGGTAAGTCCGTATCGCGGAGGATGGCACGTTTTTGCGATCGTGTTGTGCCAATACTAGTATTACATGCGTTCATATTGAGTTATTGATACGTTAGATTTTATTGCGCTGAATATTTGTATAGGCGGAATTAATTAGATGAGATTTGTGTTTGATATGTTCTAGGAATAGGCGAATTGCGAAAAAATCTGTCAGTTATCAAAATCTGTTTTTTTTTTTTTAATTTTTTGTCAATTTTAATTTAAACGAAATTAAAAAACAGATTGCAGTGAAATATTATGCCTAACATTGTAGTAATTAGTTACATAGTACACGATGATAAGCTTTTCTAATTTAACTCTAACCCATCCCTAGATATTAATTAATTGAAACAGACTCAAAGCGCGAAAACCTAATTGTTTAATTAAAATTTATTTCTTCTGATTTCTGATTTAAAACATTATAATCCTAAACTTGGTTTTCAATTACAAATCTGTAAAGCCATAACTCACTCAAAATTGAAGCATCATGAGGATAATTTAGTGGCACTTGTGTTGAACATAAGTTTATGAGAAACGGCCATATTAATTTTGGTTTAGACGTAATTATATTGAAATTAACTTGTTTGCTGATGCGGTGGTTGTGCGGGTTTCAACTCTTGTTGGAGTTAGTGTGATTTTACGGTTATAGTTGGAGAAGTAAGTCTAGGAAGCACCTTTGTAGGTGGGATGTAGGTACTTAATTAGTAATAGTTCTCCTTAGAATCAGCCTGTAGGTAGCCTGTAGGAGTGAAATTTAGGTTATGATATAATTAGCTGGCTGGCTGGCTGATGAGAATTTTAAAGACACCCAGCTACCCAGATTTCACCAATGAAACTGAACGCGATCAGCACATCTAAACCACGTTCGAGAGCTGTAGTGTCATCATTGTTGTGGAATATTGACACTGACAGTTCTTGAACGCAGTTTAGGTGCTGATCGCGTTCAATTTCGCGAAATAAATTTATTCTTATTCTAATTTCGTAGGTGAAATTGGCACTAAGATATATAGATATATAGGGTGTCAGGGACATCGACGCGAAAACTGAAACCAAGGATTCATGATTCTGAATCCGAATATCCGAAATTTTTCGTCGGTTATTAAAAAAAAAACAACTGTTCCATACATTTTGACCGCGTAGCTATTGTACTTTTCTATGAAACAGCAGCAATAACCGAAGAATAATTTCGACGCAGGAGTGTTCAGAATCATGTACTGAATCCATGGTTTCAGTTTTCGCGTCGATGTCCCTGCCACCCGGTATAGATGTGTTTTGTATTAGACAAATTCTTTCATAGCTGGAAAGTGAAAGTAATACTTTTACTATTTGTTCAACATCCATGTACCATACCCGCAGTAATATATAAGCCTGGAAAATAAATAAATATTTTTCTATTGACGAAATAATATTCAGATCAATAAAATATCTAGGTAGAGACAAAAATAAATGCTTATACCGAGAATTCTTCTTTGGTATAGTTCGTGCAATCCACGAAGACGCGCCCCACTCCGCGGTTACTGTAAGCTGAACACTAGTACGGCGTGGAGCGGAGTGGGTCGCGTCTTCATGGATTGCACGGACTATAACGTCTAAAATATAAATTATAGTATCAGTTGTGTAATCAATTATATTGAATGGTGGCAAATAGAAACTCGCAATCACTTCGTCTAGACCGTTTAAATATTGCTGCTCCCAAAAATAACTTACACAAATAAATGCTTTACTAAATGAAAATTCGAATTTCTACAGTTTCATCTACAAGTTCAGTTCTATTTTGAATATATTTTCAATAGAAACAAGGGCAATGAAATCCTTGAAAATCCCTCAGCTAGTGTTTGTTCAAACATAGCTGTGGAGAAGTTACCCAAATAAACTTTTAATTCAACCTTCTATTGTTTGCGTAAATTAGGCGCGTCCTCTGTTGAATTTTCCATATAAGTTGAATTAATATTCTGCTCAATTTGAGCCACAAAGTTTTCTTTGTTATCCTTGTTGTTTTAAGTTACTGAAAAACGTGTTTTCACTACATTTTAATGTTTAAACGCTCCCTACTTTTTGTAAACAATTTGTTAATTTGTTCTGTTTCGACACCACCTTAAGTTCCGATTAATTTGTTTATCTGGATTTTAATTTTAAAGAACTAAGGTTCGGTATATTTTTTAATTTACCTCGTACATAGTATAGAGCCAGGCATTATGAAACTTATCTGCTCCGAGCTGTGCAGACAGTGCATAGCCAGACATTTTGAATCTTAACATTATGTTACTCCACGCCGTCACAATATATATTTTTATGACCAGTTTACTCTAGTTCAGGTCGTTGATCCATATTACATAACTCTTTTTACACTTCTCCCCAAAAAAAGAGAGTTATGTTTTTTTTAATTTACTTATTCGAATCGCCTGTATTTTCAAAATAGCATTCCTAAGAAAATTAGGCCGTTTCTCGTACTTCAACGTAACGTTCAAATTCAAGTGGCAATCTCAGAATTTTTTTATTAAATTACAGTTTTTTGACAGTTTGAGACCGGGATAAGAATTTGAACGTTCTAGAAAACACGGGAATTGCTTCTTCACAACCTCTAACTCTGCAATCCATAGCTTTAGCCCCAAGGCTACCATAACGCCATGACACTCGCTTGAAATTCTCCACCACTATCGGCTCATTATTTCTGCTATCCCACAGTTCATCCCCTTTGTTTGTCTGCGCGAGATAATGAAGTATCCTTTGCAGATCAGATAGCGACGGAACCATTGTTGGAAACAATGGGCGACTTGTTTAAGAATTTCAAGCAAAATTTTTGTACTAAGTTTTTTGGTGATTAAGATAGTAAGGAATAAAATTTCAGTTGCTGTCCGAAAACGGGTTTTAATGTGTAATGTTTGGCTTAATTTTATTGTGTCTTTATTTTCACTATTTTAAGTAATTTGAGATAAAACTAACGCGTTTTTAATTCGCCTATAACCGCTCAATTGTCAATTTGCCTTTAGAAGTCGATAATAACAAAAATTCTATTGTGTCTCGTTAGTGCCAATTTTATTAAATTCATAACTAGACAAAGGCAAAAATAAAGCTCAAAATGCCTGTTAAATTAATTGATTCATCTATCGATATCATCGCGGTTTCGAAAAATTTACTATTAGTCCTAATTCACAATTAGGTATAGTCAACCTCATCAGTGGTAACAATTTGACATCGACAGCGTCTTTGTGTCTTAGCAGCAAGGGTAGTTTTCATAGTGCAATTGTCACCACAAATGTGCGTTACCATGGCCCCTGGCAACATGGCAACTGAAGGAACACGGGTGGGTTTTAGTCAGAAAGAGTCTGACACGCTCTCCCGCTCCACCCAGAGCCGGAGAAGTTATTTGATAATTACCCACAAAAAAAAAGATGTTCGTTGTTTGTTTGTTTGAACGCGCTTATTTCTGGAACGACCAGTCTGATTTGAAAAAATCTATTTGCATTTGATAGCCCAATTCTTGAGAAAGGTTATAGGCTATTTAACATCGAGCTACAACCGGCAACTCTAAGCAAAAACGAAGTAATAGTGCGGGTGGGCGATGTGATGCGACGCAGTGGGAAGGGGAACCAAGAAACACGCAGACGAAGTCGCGGGCAGAAGCTAGTACTTAAATATGATTGCTTTCACCGTGCCAACAATCAGACCTACATTATCTCACAGCTAAGTCTAAAGCCCTAGAAATAAACACATCTACATTTTCATTCTATTCTTTTGTGCTTTCATTTCATACCAGCATCATGTAGATAAATTAATTTAGACGAGATTGTATCTCTTTGTACTTTGCAAAACAATATCAAGTGCTGCAAAGTGATTGAAAAAGAAAAGAAGTGTGTAATAGGTCGTGATCTTATTTATCTTTATCTTTGTGAACAGTATTAAATGTTAAGTCTGCTACACCTTGTAAGTCCTTCGTCTACCATTTTTCTATTTTGGTAGTTTGACTGTGTGTTTAGGCCAAACGGTCATAGAAATATCTCGTTGGTTTAGAAGTTGGAAGCGCTATTTGAGTTTTTTGGAACGAAGCTCTTTAACGCGGCTTGCGGTAGGAGTAAACAGGCAGAAATTGTCTCGCGATAAGCGCGCGGCTGTCTGCTTCTAATTCACAATTTCTCTTTCTCTCGATAGAGAGAGAGAAAGTGTGAATGAGTGTGAATTTGGTCGAAATGAAAATCCAAGATGACGGCTGCGAAAATTATTTTAATATTTTTCGACGTTTGTGTCGTTTTCATAGTTTTCGAGGGTGCTAAAGCAGATAGGTCAATATGTAAATCCAAGATGGCAGCTGTAGTTTACACCAAACAACGAAGTTTGCAAGACTAGTTTCGTAATCTAAATTCGGTTTTATGGTTTCATTAAAATTATAAAAGACTATAAAAGTTACAAATGATAGCAAATACTAGGTGAACGAAAATAACACAAAGCGCATTGTAAAAATTACGCTTAGTGTCAACATTTTGAAAACATGGCAAAAAAAAACACAATTTTTGTATGCGTTGCTCGCTGTGTTAAATTACTTTCTCTAGCCACCTTTTCTGCTACCGGACATAATAATAGCTTGTAATTGTCACACTGTAGGGCGAATTACTTTTCTCTTATAGAGAATGAACGAACATTAATCATCGTGCTCGCTGCCTGTTTGTTGGTCACTTCAGACCATTACGTCTTGGTTTTCTCGCGATGTTTTCCTTCAGTGCACTTATTGTGTTCAAGATTAATTTGAAAACTGATGTTTCAGTGACTTTTAGCTACCGCTGACTTGCTGATAAATAAACTGCCAATAAACATCGTATTTCTGGATGATTTGGAATTGATTATCTTAACAATTCAGCTTGTTGAAACATAAGTTCAGCTGATTATTTTATTTATAACAATTTCGTAACAAATTTGCGAGCTTGACTTTTTGCGGAGGCGGTGTAACTTCGTTCCTAAGTTAATCCTCATTTCCAGACTAGGACAGAAAAGTTGTTTGAACGAATAAGTGCCATCGTATGTCTCCTAATTCGATTACTACCAGTCACTAAGAGCTGATTCACTTTGTTTTTTGCACCCATCACGATAATAAAATCGGATTTCAATAAAACGGACAACGACTTTGGAAACAAACATTATAATAAACTCGAAGTCTTTACCGAAATCACTATTGCTACTATTCTTTCGGTCGTTGGATAACACTCAAATGTAATAAATAATAATAATAATAATAAAGTTTTTTTTATAGAAAACAAAATTAAGCTAACTCAAAAAGAAATATTCTTTATCTCTCGAAAATAATCTGAAAAAACCAAGACAAAGCCCCATTGCTTTTTATTCGTTATTTTTACTACACATACTGTGGAATAGAGGTAAGATTTATCCGATTTCATAATACAAGCGTTTAAAACAAATAGATATTGCCGAGTACTCGATAAAAGTCGATACTAAAAGGAGATATCGGATTCGTTTGCACTCGGATAACTTGTATAAGAACGAGTCTTGACTTTTTCGTTATATTTTATGATATGGAGTAGAGAAAGATCGGGAAGATATATTAAATAGGGTGTGTCTACACTGTCTACTATCTTCGAATTGATTCTTGAGTATAATCGAGAATTCCGCAGTGTGTAGTAAGTTATAAAGGGTGACAGTTAACACACAGAAGGCCTATTACCAATGCGCGCAGTAAACGTAACGTAAATTCGTACGATTTTTGAATTGGAAATACTTATTTTTCACATTATTTTGATGATTATGTTTTTTTGTTTAACGGTGAAGGAAAACATCGTGTGGAAACGGCATGTCTGAGAGATATTTCTCGACGGCATATGAAGCCTAATCAGAGGCCCGTGGGTGGCATAAAAACACTGACACCGGTTTAGTCACTGACCACACGAAAAAGAAGAAGATCAAAGTTCTGCCAAACGGTGGTCACCTCATTCTTCATAATTTCAGCCGAAAGACATCTCCAAGAATTTGGAGACTTTATTCATCTATGCATGACACTAATTGTTGCATTTTAAACAAAAATTCTAATATGTTGTATTTTCGATACAAAAATCGTTCGAAATATCAATACGTTTAGCTACTCCACGCGTTTGTGCTAAGCCTACTAGTCTAACCCTAGGATATTGCCTGATATTGACACTAGCAAGTAATTGGGTTGTGGAGGTCAGATGGCAGTTGCTCCTTGTTAAATACCAACTGATGTGTAACCTCAAACTAGAACTAGCCTCTAACATAGTTGGGAAAGGCTAATTAATAGACAGATAGTAGTTTAGAATACATGTTATTCTAACTAAGCTACGATGTTTGCTTAAATTAAGGGATAATAGTGATCTTGACTTAACCTTGTTTTCATCAAGAACTATCCTCGTTCAACCTCAAATTCAAGGCACTCAATTACAGGCACTTTTGAATTGTCAATGAGTCGGTCGGTCAGAAATTATGAAGCTAGTTGCCAATGCCAGAGCGTAATAGGTACTTATGGAGAAGAACGGGCAAGAAACTCCATGGACACTCTTTTAAGTTATATTGTTACAGTAATATTAGTTACATCATTAATGTTGAATTTACAATTATTTATGTCAAAAAAATAAGCGCTAAAAGTGTCCAGAGTACAGCAAATACCTACTTATAATAATAATAATTAAAACTAGCCTATTATTGTCCCACTGCTGGGCAAAGGCCTCTTTTCATACAGAGAAAGCACGTGCATTGATCACCACGCTTGCTCAAGACGGGTTGGCGATTTCAGACTTATATTAACTAAAAGTCCAGGTTTCCTCACGATGTTTTTCCTTCACCGATGTTAGTAATGTCCAAGATAAACTCAGAAAGTAAAGTAGCTAAGAGATGACCAGTCCCGACTGACGGCGCCTGTTCACGAACACGACCATTTTAAAAGCTTCTTTGAAAACATGATATAAATATCTTGACATGTAATATCAAGCTTGAATTCTCCCAATGGGTGAACAGACGTAGTACACCCACATTTAGTCAGTAAACAAGTACCTACTGTGTGATAGCGGTAAGCCTATTGCCATCAACCAGGTACAAAAGCAACCTCCGGGCTGTTACTGACAAATTCCTAAAAAATTCATTATCACTCAAATTTGGAAATCGAGCCTATAGGACCCCACAGCAGTTACGCTTGCAACAATTAGACCAATGAGGCACTCATTAAATTATGTCTCTCTCTCTCTCTTTCTCTCTCTCTCCTTATCTCGTTTCATTTGGAGTCGGCTCTCCTCGTCATTCTTCGCCAAATGTTTTGGTTCTGGGTCGTCGAGTCATTCACTTGGGCTTGCTTCAGGTCATTGTTAACTACAGACATCCATGTGAGAATGGGTCTATCTAGCTTCTTTGGACCTGAATTCAGGTAGAGGACTTGCTTGGTCATGATGTGTTCCTCGGACCTTCTCATTACATAGCCATACCACCCCACCACAACTGGTCACATCGCCTCATATAATATTATATCCTTATTAATATTATTATTATAAATGCGAAAATAACTCAGTTTGTTTGTAAAATTTTCACGCATAAACCACTGAACCGATTGTTATGAAAGACAAGTACAGGATAGATAGGTAGTCTGGGACCTGGAGGAGGAAATGGGTTTCTTTTCATCCTGTGGTTTCACATTAGTAGTATTCAACATAGTATAAAATACACGCAGACGAAATCGTGGACAACAACTTGTATATGTCGGATCCGGTCATTAGTACGGACACGAAACGAATCGCAAGCGCGCCACTGGCGACATCAAGTGATCTACCCACACCAAAAAGCGCGCTTCTACAGAGTCGTGATGTTTTAAAGCCACGGCGAAGGGGGATTCAGCCTCTGATCGCATCGGAGTTAAGACGTCGCGGAACTGTTCTCGATTCGTGGTGCACAGTTATTGTGTTAATTGTAATTTGTGATCATTGTGTTAATTTGTGATTTTAATAAACGCCGTCGCACCCAGTGTGTGTATAATTTAGCTAGTGTGATTAATTTGATAGTAAATAATAATGTTATCTGAACTGCAAACAGTTTTTCTATTGCGCATTAACCAACACTACCCAAACTACGCCCACAGCAATATTGCTTATAATAACGAAAGAGTCATATACCCGTCTCCGACATATACATTAGAATATCTTCACCATTTGGCATCGAATCGAATAGTAAGTATACAGGGTGTATCAGAAAGGTGGGACGGCTGATTACTTTTTCGCGATTACGATGGTGGTCCCTAAGAGAAAATTGTTCAGTTAAATGGTCTGTACCACACCCTTTTTGACCACACCTTTTTGACCACACCTTTCTGATACACCCTGTATCATAAAGTCTCTTTTTATACTTATTTATATTACTTTATTTAACCATTTATGTACTCACGTAATCATGGACTGTGTAATATTTGTATGCATATATGTCGGAAATACGTTACTGAGTTGACTAATCGGGATACCAGCGCCGCCTAGCGGCTTTTGACAGAGTCTACACCATAAAGCTCGGATCAGCCGGAGCTGAGCAGATTTCATCGGTGGCTGTCAAGCAGTGAACACGTTTAGAAACTGTCCCGCTTTCCATGTAGTTGTGCCGTGTACCTATAGTGTGTGAATTGCTAGTGTGATTAGTTTGATGGAAAATTACAATTCGATTTGAATTGCAAACGGTTTTTCAATTGCACAATAACCAACACTACCCACAGTACGCCCACAGTAGTTAAAATATAACGAAAGAGACAAACCTACCCCTCTCCGTCATATATATATGTATATATTTGTAATCACGTCCTCGAAAACGGCTCTACCGATTTCGTTGAAAGTTGCAATATAGAGGTTTACGGGGGTGAAAAATGTATCTAGCTGAGTCTCATAACTGGAAAAATTCGTCTTTCTTTGTATTTTCACCCGAGCAGAGCTCGGTCGCTCAAAGTTTAGACAAGATGACATGACCTTAGAATAATGACATGGCAGCATGGAATTAGTAAGCACCTACTATCATGGCAGCATGAAATTAGTATGTACTATACATGCAATTGGTATGAACTATCCTCTATGAAATCAACATGATCTACATATTTTCAGCCGAGCAGAGCTCGGTCGAGCAGGTACTAATAATATTAACAGACAAAAAGAACAGAAAAATACGTACAAAGGTGATGCTAATTCGTAAAGAAATATGTAGTTATATAATTATTATGTATGTCAGGTATGCAGAACATGTACATGTATACCTACAGGTATTATTGTTAGCACTAAATTGATTCCCGTCTAATGATACCGCGTGGGCGGATTGTAATATCCGACCCTGTATTACGTTTTAGGAATTCTATATGCCTTACATATTATACGTAAGGAACGGTTTGGTGTCGCAGAGGAATTTAATGAAATTGAATCTGTTTTTTTCATGGAATGTCTATTTTTATCGGGGCAGTGACATATAAATAGAAGAAGAAGAAATAACACTATTTTTCCACTTTATCATAGTTGCATAGTTATTTTAAATTACATTATAATTATATATATTGTAGTTTATTTATTTTAGAAGTATGTATGTAAGTATATTCTCTTATTGTTTAAAAAAAAAATTGTGAATTGATTTTTTTTTTGCTTTGATTTTTTATTTTTTTTCTTTTCCACTTTTAGACACGTTGTCTACATCTCTTTTTATAATAATATGCTTTCCTATCGCAGGTATGCTTGAAGAAATTTCTTTTGAAATAAGCATCACCTTTGTACGTATTTTTCTGTTCCTTTCTTCTTGTCTGTTTTGTATGTGTGTGCATAAAAGGTTAAATAAATACAAAATACTAGCCTTTACTGTCCACTGCAGGGTCTCTTCTCATACAGAGAAGGCGCAAATAACTGATTTTTCTTAACGTTTTAATAGTAAAGCAGCTCAGTTCATGTAGTAGAATATCTACTTATTCTACAGAAGTGATTGGAATTTATCGTGACCTTTTAAAAATGTAACCATCTGCCAATGTCATCTTGCAACCTCATCCAAACACTAGAACATTAGGTACAGTTGAGATTTCATAATTCGTTCATTGAATAAGTAAAAAAAATAAGAAAAAAAAAACTAAAAAAAATGGTCACCGCCGCTGTCGTCGCCGTTTCTTAATAAAGAATATTTTATCTATATATATTATTGTAAATATCAACAAATTATTCGACTGAAAATATACATATATATAATATACTATATATAATAGATAATAGACATCGATATTCAGAACCGTATTCCATTCGACACATAAACACACCATAAAGGATATCATATACATCACTAGTTCATTATATATCTACACAAAAAATAGTATAGTCGACCTCGTAATTGCATTAGCATTTTTGACTGTCATTCCTAGTAAATTGAAAATTCATTAGGGTTGAAATTATCTATCTGTCACGTTGAAGACAAGGAAGTTTGGCAATAATTCTTTTTGCACATCTTGCTTCCCTGGTACCTCATTAACGGCATGATTATGTAAATTTCTATTAACTGCTCCCAAATTACGATGTTCCTTTTATTTATTTTATTTTTTACATAATACTACTTTCTTGACATAATTTTCTCATTATTTGACATTATATATCTACAATTCTCATTTCAAATCTTTATTTAGTGGCTTTTGTGGTCAGGATATTCATTCAGATTTGTTACAGTTGCAATGCAATCATGTGATTTTATTTATTTTTTAGAAAGCCTTGTAGACCGTCGATTTCTTGACCATTTTCTGTTTCGACCAGTACCTGGTACTTGTTGACAGGCCTACTGCGCTGTCCTATACCTACCTACAATACTGTAATTTCAAAACATTGTAAAGGTCAATTATTTTTAAAAGAGTAACCGTGGAGTTTCTTGCCGGCTCTTCTGCATTGGAAACGACTACATAATTGGAACCATGCACCTAGCTTCTGACGTTTCATAAGTGCCCATGTAGGTTTATGTGATAAAGTATTTTGATTTTTGATAGACAAATAGACTTGGCCCTGTAATATTAAACTGAAAATGCGACACATTAAACAAAACATTACAAAATAGGCCTGTGTCCACTTTTTTATTTTTTATTCCGTCTTGTAGATTACTCAAAAATATTGAACACGTATTTTTTCCTTTTTGACGTAATCAAAAGATTACGGCGATACATTTAATTAAAATGTGGCATGATGTCATGCCTTGCTAGATTTAATACTGCGTTGTGACGTAGCGAGCCCCCACTCCCCAACCTTAATGCGTGTTTAAGTTATTTTTGATTAATATGAAGCAAAAAATACGTGTCTAATATTTTTAATTATCTGAAAGACGGACATACTCGTAAATACAATTTCTTTTTTTTTACTTAGCAAACAGAAAATGTATGATAGTCGCTTGTTACCCGTCGCCTGTCGGGTTTATGAAATAGGTCCCTTAGGACGGACCAAAGACATTTATCCTTAATGTGATAAAGCAAATACGAGGTCGACTATACCACAACAGACGTTTCCACACAACCTAAGGCAAGTCTACACACTAACACTATCGAACTAAATATTATGACCATACGTGGGTCAAAGGCTCGCAATATCCCTTCCAAACTCCATATCCGGTATCCTTCGTTTATTACTAAGGCCTTAGTAATGATGCTAACGTTCGGGAAACATGTTTAGATGAATTATTACTTAGTAAGGGAAACTTGGATGTATGTATTTTAAAGTAAATTATGGCATAAAGGGTGAGTTACCTTTCCTTCGATAAAGTTGGGTAACATGTGGAGGTTACGCGTGGTTTTGATATACAATATGTTGTGTCAGGGTCGATCTGATCCTTTTTAGATTTCTTAGGAAAGGCAACAGTACGAACAGAGAGTAGAATACAGAGTTAAATAAAATTAGTTAGCTAAACTCAGTAGACGCAGAGGAGCTCGTGGCTAAGTAATAACAGCCGCACGGGTCGATCCAATAGGTTATGCTACGCTTGCCGAGGTTGGTCCGTGGATGATCATCTTTACACACCGAGACTCCTCCGTGCCTCGGAAAGCACGTTAAGCCGTTGGTCCCGGCTGTCATTAGTAGATCTTTGACAGTCGTTACAGGTCATCAGAAGCCTGAAACTCTGACAACCAGTCTTACCAAGTTGTATCATATTATTACCCAGTTACCGGGTTGTGGAGGTCAGATAGGCAGTCGCTCCATTTAAAATACTGGTATTCAGCTGCATCCAGTTAAACTGGAAGCCGACCCCAACATAGTTAGGAAAAGGTTAGGCAGATTTTTTTTTAAACTCCTCAGATACTATAGATATTGATATAAACATGATAAAACAAAAACTATGTTAATTTGATGATTTTTTGTGGGGTCATCGACTACAGTTATTGCAGTCACTTGAAGTGTTAGTTTAAAAAATCTATTTGAATTTATATTAACTTCACTGACGTGATGGCTATTGATATTTAAAAACGATAAAACATTAAGAAACAGTTTTTCTCAATTCATAACAACTTCAAGTAACACAAGCGGTCGTTGACGTTCCAAAAAAAAACATGAAATATTTTTATTATTTATTTTTTATCGTGTTTAGATATTTATTTATTTTTGTATAGGTACCCCAACGACTTATTCACTAATAACATATTACATAAAACAACTTACATATCTATTAGTATGGTGAATTTGTCACTTAGATAAGTACCTACATAGCTTAGACATAAACAAAAAGTACATACCAATAAGAGAAAAGTGATTTAAAATGAACTAACTTATTTTAAAGTGAAAACTTCTTTAGGCGCGTTGGGCATTTTTGAGATGGGAAAAAACAATTGAACTCGCGACACCGTTACCGACACCTCATTTTTGTAAACGCGATTGTACTCTTTATATAGATAAGGTTACGGACCAATGTTTTATACAAGTATTTTTCTTCCACCAAGGCGATCTTGTTCAAGATTTCACTTCTTTCCTCACTCCCGGAGTGCCACTGTTTTTTTTGTTACAATGAAAGATAAATAAGAGCTACTTTACCATAGTAAGACAATATAAAAGAAAATACAACATTAGAATTACTTAATTAATTAATAAATGATAGACACCCAGTATATTTTTTATTTTATAATTTTGCGGTGATTATTATACGTAAGACGACTGCGATAAATGTGATTAAAGGTTATGAACGGTTGGAGATCATACGTTTTTTTTACGGAATTGGTAAAAAACAAACCTATTGCATCTGTGGAGATTAGATAGCCAATTTAAAATAACCCTGTATAATAGTAGACTATGGACCGAACGATGTTGACCTTTGCATCTACTCAATAGTAATAAATAACTAAACATTATT
Source organism: Agrochola litura (assembly GCA_949152395.1). Classification (NCBI taxonomy): domain Eukaryota; kingdom Metazoa; phylum Arthropoda; class Insecta; order Lepidoptera; family Noctuidae; genus Agrochola; species Agrochola litura. Next base: position 5,038,654 of record OX424506.1, read on the forward strand.
TCTTTGTACAGCAAACAAAGACACAAAACATTTACATTTAGGTGCACGGTTTATCGGGTCCTAATAAAACCACAAGAGCCGCAGTATAATTCCAAAGATATAAAAACTTACTAACTAACCCTTCTATCATAAACATAAACACACTCCACGTGTATCATTCCCAAGAAAAGATAATTAACCCTCTAAGGCCCAAAACTTGTCTTACAGTACACACGCTTGCACAGTCTTCTCCTCAATATACGTCTAGTAAAATCTCAAACTTTAACAATGCCCTCGTGACTTTAGGCTGCTTGTTTAACATAATACCTTGGCCGTTAATTTAGGCCAAGTCGACCTTCCCAGCATGTAAGGGTTAACACTTATGAAAATGTAACAAAAGACCATTGTTAGCTGTTTCTTCGAAAGGGTTTGTTTGTCGATCTCAGCTAGTTGCTTTGTTGCATAATTTTCGTGTGCTCGTTATTTTTCGTGACGAAATATATTATGAAAATGTAATTACTTCACTTTAAACTATTTTGATAGTTGTTTGGCAAGTAAACCTCAATTGAAATTTTATCAATGTATGAGTCAATTAAGTGATTAATATTTAATCGAAACTGTAAAACAACAATCAGTAAACAAACAAATTAACTATCAGCTTAAATTATTCGTATATTCAAAGCTCAACTATCATTTTTTAAGGGATCTCGTGCACTAGAGGGCCACGACTCCGGCCAGTCATGGTCGTGATTTGGTCCTGATCAAGCTCCAGCTCCCGCTGAATCCTGGTGAAGCGGCCAGCTGTCGAGCTGCTGCACTTTTGTTCTGTGATCGTACAGTATGGACATAGAAATCAAGTGCCTGTATTATTGCGGAAAAGAAGTATTAGGAAGAGAAGTTATTGGATACTCATGCACTATACGCACAGTACTGACGACTGCCAGCCGGGTGGCATTCGCGGTCGTAGAACCGGTGTGCGGATGCTTATTGATAACTAAACGCAGTTTAGTCGCAACGAACTTTCGTTCCGGCCCGGTCTGCGGCAAATTGGTCGTTGCGTCCAAGTGCGCGATTCGTTTCGGTTTCTATAGTTTACCTGGTCGTGGTGGTCTAGTGCGCGAAATCCCTAATAGTTGTAAGAAATAGCTATAACACAGCAAAATAATGTCGTGCGTCAATTTAATAAACAACTCATTTCAATGCTGTACTTAATTAATTCATCACACATGTAAAAAAATATTAATATTGTAGTTAATTGATTTAGGCGTGACCTTGCGGAAATCCATTATAAAATACAATAGGCTTTGATATTATATTTAGTAAGCATTTCCGCTTAATTATTCCTAAAGAGCCATAAAAAACCCTGTAAGAAATCGACACGTTTTTGAATAGTTAAGCGGAACTGGTTACTAAATATGTCAACGTTTAAATAAATTTTGTTAAAAACATTAAACTAACTGACCCCTAATCGCAATACTCTTTAAACTAACTCGTAGAACATCAACAAAATGTCAGACAAATAAAGTTAGGTATTTGAACATCATAATTTTTAGATAGACTCACAAATTAAACTGACAAACTTCTAGCAAAGTCGTTAGTAAGACTTCGCTGCATTTGGCCCGACTTAAAACTAGTTCAATATGAACTAATGAAGTTGACATGACGACTGTGTTCCAAATCAAATAGGACTAGAAGTGGTATAAATAACGTTTAAAATTGAATGATTTTTGTCCCCCTAAATTCATAGCACAAAATATGGGAAACTACGTATTACCGAATGCCATAGAGGCAATGCAAAGGAACAAGAAAGGACATGTCCTAAAATGTTTTTTTATTATTCAATAATTCTAACCAGGATAAGTTAAATATATTTGAATAGACATCCCAAAAACTAGTGGTTCTAACTATATCATACATTTTTAAAGACCTCCAATTTTGAGAAAAATCTTTTTTATTTTAGTAAGAATTTACTCCTAAAACGAACAAACCTTAATTCTAATTATCTAGGATAATATAGTGAACACACCCCATAAAACAGTAAACTTGTCAAAATTGACACATGTTACTGTCATTACTGTCAATTCATTGACAGTAATGACAGTACTATGTGTCAATTTGTGTCATATTGACATATTCAAATAGTAAACTTGTCAAAATTGATACATGTTACTGTCATCACTGTCAATTGATTGACAGTAATGACAGTACCATGTGTCAATTTATATCATAATTGTCATAGTTGCCATCAACAAATAAAATATTTGTACTTTAAATAGTTTATAATTTTTCTCATAAATGGAGGGGTCTAAAAATATTATTTCAGTGGTTCCTAATTCCATATTTTATCGTTTTTATTTAGATGTAGTTTGATGCTGGTTAGATTTTTCTCGGAATAAAAAACCAACGTCCCTACAAAAAGCGGACATCTCCTTTCACGCGGACTTAGTCGCGGGCATAAGCTATAAAAGCGGTAAAATGTTTTTTTAAGGATTTCGAAAAGCACAATATTTCTTTCGAAGTAACCACTTCACTTCAAGAAGTCCTTCACTAGTTTAAAACATACAGACTGCACTTAAACCATTCTTAAAAAGATTATCTTTTAAAACACCTTGCCAAAAAAAGCTTCCACTCCATAATGTCCGTACTGGCACCTGTCGTTGCCGCCTATAATTTACGGTATATTTTAGTTTGTCGTGTCACCCAAGCGATGATATATAGTCCGCCCGTAGGAAGCAACTTTTAGCATGAATTTTAAAGTAGAAAACTTGCTTGAATTTATATTTCCGTATATTTAGTTAAGCCAAGAATCTGAGGGAAATTAATCTGCATATTAGAAACATACTTTATGGCATTGCGAAGGTAGAGGAAGTCTGTGACTTGGTGTTGTCTCGTGTTTTCCTAGCCTTTGAGATAAATTGCAAGTTCCAAGGAACTGCTTGGGTAAAACACGCTGAAGCCCACTTTTTAGAACATCTTTAGAAATAAGCAAGATTTTTCTGATCCCCGCTGCACGCGCCAGTGCTGCCGCAGCAGTGCTGTAGCGGGGTTCGGAATCATTCATTGATTGCCATGACATTGCTGCCGTGCTGATTTCCACCTACTGCAGAAGATTTCATAGCAATACAACGAGGTAGTTTACATAAACCTAATAAAATTGCCGGCGAAAGCATCTTGCTTTGTGATAAGGAAACGTATGGTTTTCGCGATTTTCAAACTCAAATATTCACTGACAACGTAAAAGATCACTCGGGTTCATGGAATTATAAAACAATTCGCACAAAAAATTTCGCAACTTTGCTGAACTCGGAACTGTTTATTCATATGAACATAATATGAAACAAACTAAATAACTGCATTACATTTTTGGAACGCTTTTCGAATGTTTCAAAGTTTGCTTTAGATTATTTTTAACAGGAATTGTGAATTAGACTATTGGCTTCCACTAGTGTAATCCATGCGTCAAGTTCGTGAACGGGCGCCGTCAGTGGGGACTGGTCATCTCTTAGTCGCCACGACTTATTTTAATTTAATAAAATTTTTGAATAGCTTTTTATTTTTCATTACGGACTCTTTTAACGTTCTGCATTGTTCTCGCATATATAAATTCAACATGAATTATGGAACCAATATTTTGTAACCATATTTTGATTTAAAAGAATGTCCGTGGATTTTCTTGCTCGTTCGTTCTTCTCCATAGGCCTACTACGCTTTGGAATGGGCAACTAGCTTCATCTTTCTGACTAACCGACCCCTTGACAATTCAAAAGTGCCTGTTTATTCAATTGGTTTATTTAAAATAAATGCTTTGAGTTTGACTCGAAACGATTGCAGATACATTAAATTTGTGTTTTCGCCATTTCCACGAAACGTAAAAAAATAATTACTGAGCGTAGCGGCTATCTGCTACGAGTTTCTTCTGGCGTAGGTATGACATCATCACGTCAGCTACGCCGTAGCATCCACGTAGTTGCTTTGCAGGTAAAATGTTATATTGAAAGTTTTAGAGTAGATAGTTCATCGGATATCTTCGGGTACTCTGGGGAAAGTAGTGAGAGTTAATTGAATGGGTTTTTTAATGGCGCCCGGGGGTCGGCCATGAAACTGCCCGTACTTAAACGCCTTTAAACCCAATACATTACTAAATGTGGGTCAAGCTGACCACAGAAACCGGAATATACATAGACTTATCTACAAACTATTTCAGAGGGCCGTAGTTAAAATTCTGTTTGTCATTTTCAGAGGCTTTTGATTAATAATTAATTCTTAGAGATTTTAGAGTACCCTAACTATCTTCTAATTCATAAATCATGCAAAAGTCTTGTTACACAGTTGATAATGTCGACTGTAAAATACATGAAAATACCGATGACCAGCATTTTGTTAACGTAATTCATTAGTTGCTTTTTATGACAGGTAGGGAAGGGCAGTTTATTGCCTAAAACACGGACACAAAATGTAGCACAAAATTGCGTACGTTTTATTTTTACAACAGGCTTCACGAATAATTAACATCGTAGCAGAAAAACAGAGGCAGTCTTAGACTTCATTAAAGACAACATTACAAGACCACACCTCGCCTCTAAAAACATGAGATTTTTTATTAATGTATTCTCTTTTGTTCTCGAAATAGTTTGGCTTTTGTTCCTACACAGATAAGTTTGTGTAAACAAAGACGAATGGGTGTTGCTCGCGTAATCTAGTACAATAAAAATGTTTGTCGTCAGAAAAAAAAATCTTTTTGGTTCTGTTTTTTTGCGTATACTGTGTTCTCGGGTATGTAAATGGTGAGAAAAATGTAATGCTGTGTACTTCGGGTTGTTTTGTTTGATATGTTGCTTTTGTTTTTTTTCTGAGAGTTCCGTATCTACGTAAATGTGTAAATTATTTCTGTTTGGACGAAAAGATTTCTTTTTGTTTTTTGGTTCATTAATTTTCTTTAAAGAGAAAAGTATAATGGCCTAATTCAATGGCGAACAAAACTTTAAAATTTTAGTAAGTTCGTCATTACGTTTCTTCGTCAAAAGAGGTCCGTTTCTGGATGTTCGGGTTTTTAAAATTAAATAAGAGTATTTTAATAAAAATATATAAATAAATCTGACGACTTCACAAACACCAAATTTCAGTGGAACAACAACCAAATAAGCAAAAATAATATTACGGACGGTTTTCAATTTACAAAATTTATCTTTAAAATAGAGGCTATTTTAAAGATAAATTTTGTAAATTGAAAACCGTAATGAGGCTCAAACGTTTACATTGAGTAATGACTGCAGCTGTAAATAAAACTAAACGGCGTGTTGATGTTTAGTTTTCTATTAGCAAAAATACGTACACATCGCAGTTTGTTTACTTTTACTTTGTTTACTTTTTAAATGCTGCGATGAAAACTTTAGTGCCACAAATAAAAATAAGGGAATAAATTCATTCATACTCTAATAACTATTTGATCTCAATACTCAATATCTTTATTGCTTTACCATATTGTGTACTAAGGTGGTAAATATATAATTTAGATCATTATGGACCCTGTAGGGCACAGCAGAAAAGGTAGGAGAAAGGAAGCACTGTTTTAGGAGACCATTAAGTTGTTATTGTAGGAATTAGTTTTAACTTACGTTTGATCCTCTAATGATGATCACCTTTTTTTTTCAATTACCTTCTATTAACTTTATGGTCTTCAAAAAAAATCTCTGTATCGTTAAAATTGGGCACAGTTACTATGGTAGGGCACATCACAAAAAGACGATCAGTAAATGTAGTATTAGCGTATTGATTAATAATTTTAAGAAATCTAAATAAAAATGATTTAGGGTACGCTTAAATCAGTAAATAAACAATAAAGATACCATTACATATTAATTATAATAAAACAAGGTCCACTACCGCGTCTGTCTGTCTGAACGCGATAAACTCAAAAAGTACCGGACGGATTTTCTTACGGTTATCTCCAATAAACGGAGTGATTCACGAGGAAAATGTAGGTGTATAATTCATTAAGCTTTTGTTTAAATAGGCTGACATATGATGATGATTGTTGAACATGTCGGAAAAAATCATGCTGACTTCACTGGCGCGCACGTTACAGTAATTACCGAGCTATAACGTGGGCAAAGCTATAAATAAAATAACAATATTACAAAATTCACTCAGAAAATTAAATCAGCTGCATCTAGTTTGATTGGAAACTGACCCTAACATAGTTGGGAAAAGGCTAATGTAGATGATGGCAAAATTCACTATACAAAAACTTTTTACAAAAAAAAAACTACCGACTTCCAAAAAAAACACTACAAAGTGAAAAATAACTTTAATTTCGGAAGTCTTGGGTTTTGTGTTTTCGGTTTTTGCCACCGACTTCCAAAATTAAAGTTATTTTTCACTTTGTAGTGTTTTTTTTGGAAGTCGGTAGTTTTTTTTTTGTAAAAAGTTTTTATTTTTCACTTTTTAGTTGTGGTACCTACCCCACACACATTCGAATACCACTACCTACTACCAGTGTCAGAAACTTATCAAATCATCTACATTACTAAGTGGGAAAAAAAATACGTATTTTGTAGCTAACTCAAAAACTACCCAAGCAAAGTTAATAAAATTTATATGGGACCACCTCGAAAGCATACCCTTTCAAACAAAAAAAGAATTTTCAAAATCGGTCCTCAAATGACGGAGAAATCGGTGGACATACATAAAAAAAAAAAAAAAAAAAAAAACAAACATACGCGTCGAACATATAACCTCCTCCTTTTTGGAAGTCGGTTAAAAATAACAATATTTCAAAATTCACTCAGAAAATTAAATCAGCTGCATCTAGTTTGATTGGAAACTGACCCTAACATAGTTGGGAAAAGGCTAATGTAGATGATGGCAAAATTCACTCTACAAAAATAAAAATACCCTCTGTAATGAGCCTCAAACGAGTCACACGATTCACACTGAGTAATGACTGCAGCTGTAGATAAAACTAAACGGCGTGTTAATGTCTCGCAATAGCTGTCTCGTTTAGCTTTCTATTGCGAGAAAGTAATCGTTATAGATGACACTTTGTACGGAATTTCTCAGGTGTTTAGGATTTTTGAAGAGAAAATATTTTTAGACGCGTTGGGTATTTTTGAAATGGGAAAAACAATTGAACTTGCGACACTGTTACCGACACCAGCTTTTGACCATTAAAAAGACATCAATGCGCGATACATTTTTTTTGGGATTAATGCCATATCAAACATTGAAACATGAATTGACATTTCCCTTTTTTTTACTGACTTCAAAAAAGAAAAGTATTACCTGAACAAAAAAATTGTTCAAGTTTTCACTTCTGTCGGCACTCCCGGAGTGCCACTGACTTTTTTATTTTGTTATAGGATTTGTATTTATCGTGAATGACTATTTTTGTCATAAGTATTACATGGTTCTATGTATACTTACATACATAAACTGACGTCTTCTTCCTATAGGGGTAGGTAGAAACTATAAAACTCCACCTGCTACAATCCTTGGTTCGTTACTCCATCCTAACTAATATTATTAATGCGAAAGTGAGTTTGTTTGTTACGCTTTCACGCTAAACCGGCTGATCGGATTTGGATGAAATTTGGCACGTGGATAGCCCATGACCTGGAGAAGGACATATACTACTTTTCATACTCGATCGCAGACGAATTCGCGAGCAACAGCTAGTAAGTTCATATTTGAGGAATGCTAATTAAATTAATCTTAAATTGTTAAAAATAAATAAAATAGATGAATATTATTGTATTTTTTCCATATAGCAACTCGATTTAGTTCATATACAGATATCATTAATTGCAAAAATATGCAAACAGTGAAAAATCTTAATTTAGAAGTGTAGCTTAGTGTACATTGAACTGTATACATACATAAGTTGGTTTAAAACAAAACGATATCAACGACCCGAAGTCCGAACCTTTAACTCAATTAACGTCAACTCAAACAAATACCCTTTTTATGCCGAACCCCATTTTCAGTTCACAAAACAAATACCCATTTATAAAATACAAATTCGATGTGACAATAAAGCATTCCCGCGCCATTCCTGCCACGGAAGACCACAAATTAAGTCCTAGTTCACATTCTTCTCCCGCATTGCATTGATTCGACAGGTAACCAAAACAGTATTTTAAAGCATTGTGTGCTATAAATCTGTCAGCATATACCATTTCAATGCCCATTCACCGGAGCCTTAACGGGCCTGAAAAGCTTTTAATGATTCTATACCAAACAGGGTTCTATTGCGGCAATCAATGAGTTTATTTCACCCCGACGACCTTTGGTTAAACAGGGTAGGGTTGGGCCTATTTTTAGGAAGCGTGAGGGTTGGCAGGTGAAAATGTTTTTTTATTGGATATTTTTTTATTCATAGGCTTTGGGTAAAACAAAATGTATTTTGTTAAATTAAAAGATAAACATTACCATAATGGCTATTATAATACTCCCTACATTGTAATAAAAACAGTTAAAAGGAAAGCACAGCACATTAAAAACAATATAAACAAAAATGCCATTAACAATGCCATTTGCACTTTAGAGACACTAAAAGAAAGTAAAAATGTAGTGTTTATCTTGCCGTGTCACTGCGAAGAACCAAAAGAATTGGGTCACTGTCCTCGACGGAAAAGCTTGCAACACTCAAACTTAAAACTCGTCCCACAAGCAATAATTGCTTCTCATATACACGTACACAGAACTGAACTCGATTTTATACACGGGTGAACCTCTGATTACAATTTCTAAACTGAAGTTTTGGAACAATATCGTATTGTATTCCTAGAAAATATATTTCCCATTGTTGGTACTCGCAAAAAAGTTAATTTCAAGAACTCAAAAAAAAAAAAATTTGATTATTATTAAAAAAATATATATATTTTCAGAAACTTTTTTTTTTTTCATAAATTTTGCTTTCATAAAACAACAACAAAATTTTTTTTTTTTTTTTTAAATAAGTCAAAGTCAAATAATTTATTTCAATTAGGCACAAAAAGGCACTTTCGAACGTCAAAAATAAAAAATTGAATTGATTCTAGTCGCCCCTTCCAAAAGGTAGTTTTCGTATGGAGAAGAATGGGCAAGAAACTCCACCGTTACTCTTTTAAAATGTTTCACAATATTTTGTATACATTATATAATTATATGTGAAAACGATGCACCTGGAATAAGAATACTTACCACAATAGGTAAAAATAAAAGTGAAGCAATGATAGAAAAAATAATTATGAAATGGATACACGGTGTTCACATATTTACAAGCATTGTAAAGGTACCTATACGATATTCCTAAAAAAATTACAAGTGATACTAATTAGTCAGTGCGCGAGTTCAAGTAATCACAGAATGTAAAAAAAAAAAAAATATAATATTTAATTACACAATTAAATTAGCAACCAGTTTGATTTTGTCTAGACTCAAAATTGTCGTATGCAGCTAGACCAGCATGCTTCCAAGCATTCTTATCTAGGATATAATCCTCTTATTTGTAATATGCTTGTTTACAAAGAGTACTTTTAATATTCGTTTTTCGTTCAGTTAACTGTAATATATCACAAGGTATTTTGTTGTAACATTTAACACAGTACCCCATAAAAGATGTTTGTACTTTGGATAATCTGAAAAATGGTTGATCTATTTTATCTTTATGTCTAGTATTAAAATTATGTCTATCACTTATTTTCTTAAAAAGATGCAGATTTTTCCTTACATACATAATATTTTCATAGATGAATTGGCAAGGTACCGTCATAATATTAATCTTTTTAAATAGTTCCCTGAGAGATTCGCGATGACATAGATTATAAATGGCTCTGACAGCCCTCTTTTGTAAAATGAAGATGGATTCAATGTCAGCAGCCCGACCCCACAGTAAAATGCCATATGACAATATTTAAAATAAGTAGGTAATATTTTCAGAAATCTCAATTTTTTTTCATAAATTTTGCTTTCATAAAACAATCTTTTCGCGTACCTATTTGAAAAGTGAAGATACAGTCCCGAAGTTTTCGAAACAAACCAGGCCTTGAGAATGCCCCAAGAAAATACTAAACTGAAGACGATGGTCATAATGACCTTAATTGTTATATTTACTGCCTCATTCTCCTCTGAAATGGCGATAAAATGGCAGATAATGATCTAATAAACAAGACATGAAGACATTCGTTTATGTCTAATAAATTAATTTGGCTCATATTTATAGCAGACACAATTATCACGTGTCATGTTGTTATTTAGGAAGATTCTTAATTTGTCTTTCGTGTGTGGTTACAGGACAGAGAAATTGACCACACATTAGATGTTGCAAATCTCTCATAATCTGGAACATTATCATCATAATTTTAGCCCAAAGACGTCCACTGCTCGACATAGGCCTCCCCAAGCGACACCAACGCATCGACCGCTCCTGCTTGGATTCTTAGGGTGAATTCGTGTAAATTTTTTTTTGAGATAAAATCCGTACAACAACCGTCAGACGTCAACTTTTATTTCATGGATGAGACTTTGGTAAAATCAGTTCTAGTTAGGTTTTATAATCTGCTTCTTATAGATTGGGAAGTTTCAAGGGCCTAAGCATTACAAGTGTGGACACAGTCAATACTATTATACTTACTTACTTATTTTACTTTATTAACTACGTATAGACATAATCTACTCATCACAATATTTTTGTTATGAGTTGTATTGCAATTTGTGGTTAGCTAGTGACCTCGACAATTGATCGTATTATTTTTTTGCCTGAGCAACCGCCAGCAAGTTCGTCATGCTTCCTTAGATGTTAATGCTTGCGGTAGCGTCGGGGGTCGGGTTGCCTCCTTCCCTCAAATATGGCGAGGGGGGTAATGGCTGATCTGTGCGTTATGCTCGTGAACGGGTGCCGTTTGTGGGGACTGGTCGTCTTGCTGATCATGGTTTTGTTATTGTTACTAGTAATTACCTAACTGTTCATTTATTTTAGCTCGACGGTCCTAGTTTATAATTTATAACTTCCAATTACAACTTTATGTAAGCGGGTACGCCGTTTATGCCTGGAGGCTTTTATTTAGATATTTAGTTCTGTTTACGTTAAGTTTTTTTTTTAAAATTCTGCTTGAGTATAGTTCTCGATGTTTTTGGTTGGTATATTGGCGTGTGCTAGCTGACATATGGCCAGTAATTTATAATTAAAATAATGTTTTGTGTTGCATAATAATTTTGCATACCTACTATTTATAGAATCATTTTATTTTTCTAACTTGAACAGACAGCTGTGCTGCTGGGGAGTTTGTTGCGCAACTTCTTCTTCCCAGCTAAAAGCACTAGGAAGTGGTGAAGGGTGGGCGTTTTTGGATGTAATTTTGATGATCGAAAAGTGCTGATTCTCAGCCTAGTTTGAATAAATGACTTTTGAATTTGAATTATGTTCCTCTGCCCTACCCTTTGGAGAAACAAGGCGTGATGTTATGTTATGGGATGTATCATGTTATCTTCTTATTTTCATTTTACAGTTTAGATTATTTATTTTATTTATTTATTTATTAAAAAAAAAACATACTCAATCTATCTCTCACTGCTGAGACTGCTACTCCGTATCAAATTGTCAACAGTTTTTTTCCAACTGTTACAATCAGTGGTCTGGTGTAGTGTGGCGCTTATAGGTATCGCCAATAGGCCTGTGTCCAAAATTTTTTTTGTCCCTCTTGTATATAAAAAAAAATATTGAACACGTATTTTTTCTTTTTTGAGGTAATCAAAAGGTTACGGCGATACATTGAGTTAAAATGTGGCATGACGTCCCGCCTTGCTAGATTTAATACTGCGTTGTGACGTAGCGAGCCCCCACTCCCCAACTTTAATGCGTGTTTTCTAAGTTATTTTTGATTAAATGATAAAGCAAAAAATACGTGTCTAATATTTTTTTATTATCTGAATCGAAGAAGAATTTCTTTTTTTTACCTAGGCAACTACCGTATTGCTCAGATATTTGATCCAACCACCTTTTTGGGCTTCGGCCTCTAAGTCATTTGCCCTCTATTTAAAGGTACTGTTTAGATTAAAATAAACACTAGTAAAAAGAAATTCAAATAAAACTTACCAAATACATCAATTTAAAGTAAAAACCATAATTACTCATACACTCTGTTTGCTATTCCTCTCCCAAATAAAATAAATAAATAAATATTTCCCCGTCTAACTGAGCTCCAATTAATTTCAGCAAAACGCGAATGATTAGCTGTACAAACAAAAAAATTGATGGACGAATGTCCCAGAAAAACGTTCCGGTGAAAAGTTTTTTTGGACTTAACTTTATTGCCTGCAGTCATTGCTTAATTGCCATTGCGTATTCTGGGTCACAAGAGTCCGGGCTATGTAACCTATATTTTACTTCCACGTCTAATAAGTAACTTGAAATTGGTCTTTGTGGACGTCACATTAATTCTAATTTAGGAAAAGGGCACGGGACCGTACCAGAAGGTACTGTTTAGATTTTCTACTAACTTTATGCCTGAATTAAAAACAATGTTATAGAGAACAGAGTGTGAAATATTTTGGCTTTAAAGCTGTAAGTAATACATAGAAATAAACAGTAAAGTGAGACGATTACATCTTAGTTTACTAGCAATGGATACAAGAAAATCTCTTCGAAATAGATATTTGAACTAAAGAGTTAAAAATGGAATTAAAATTGGAACAAAAGTAAAATTAAAAGAATATTAACTTTTAGCTTTTATATTTAAAAAACTGAAAAACAATTTATCGTATAATTTTGTAGTAGCAGTGTTAATCGACTTTTGCCGCCGACTGTGCCACTTTTTTGGGTGCATATTTGAATAAGAATAAACTTGTAAGATACTGTTAGAATTTTGATCTCATTAAGAGGCTATAATATTCTCTATAGCCTGCCTCTTAATGAGGTCAAAAAGTTCCATTGTATGCAGGGATCAATTATATACAGGACTTTAGTCGTTGGAACATGTTTTGGTTATTGTTGGTTGCCGCTAGTATCAAAATTGATGATAAAATGTTTAAGAGCGTTCACTCCAAAAGTTAGCAACGTTAAAAACAGCTCTCAAATATTTACTTGTTTTGATTAATTTGGCCATAATAATTAATTGCAATTATAACACTGAATTTGATGTTGTAACCGTTTTAGGTGTAAAAAGGCATTTGGAAAGTTTCCTAATACTTTTTTCTTACATCTAAAACTAAATATTCGGTACTGCAATATTAATTATTGCATTTCATCATCAATATTTTTTAGTTCACTAGTAAGCGACATTTCCTATTGCCAAATTAAACAAAACGGCGAAATATTTGACAGCTATTTGCGACGTTGCCCACTTTCAGAATACACGCTATTAAAGTTACGTTACAAATATTGCAATAATGTACGTATTTCAGCAACCAACTATCCGTCTTTTCCCGCAAAGTTATTCTTATCCTTCGCTTAAACTCGCGTGGGAATATAAGCAGCAACGATAAATTTCTCTTTTATTCGAAGATCAGAATGGAAACTACGTATTAACCGAAGGCTAATCGTAAATCTTGAAGGCTCTACGCGAGTTGGAAGCTGGCTTTATTTACAACTGCCCACACAGTAGATTTAGACGTGGAATTAGTACTCCTAAATCGAAATAGGATTTAAAGGGTACTAAAGTTTAGTTGTCTATGGTTGAACTAGAATCTGATTTAATTTAATTTGAAACTTAACGAAAGCTAGAGTGATGTTATTTTAATAGTGCAACGAAATTGCAAAATCCATTGAGAAATGTTTACGATATCACATTAATTTCGTAATAAAAACATTTTGAGACTTTACGACGCATCGAGGATAGGCTATTCCGTCCATTACTAACTTTTTGTGTGTACATACTATTGTTTATTTTATAAACCTACAAATATTCGATCCTACTTTTACCTACAACCGAACTACTAAACGAAATTCACCCGATCCAAGGCACGTTTGTACGGTATCACACGAAGTACATGCTGCAATAACGTCGGCACCATATGGAAGTTTGTCCTCCTCGAGTGAGAAATGAGGGCGTATGTATGTACATACACACCCAAAGTCAAAGTCATTCGGAAGGAAAAAATGCTATGTAGTAAGATGATATCTCAAAGAAAGTTGCGTCTTTGAATAAGGATCAGTAGGAGAGAAAAATATTTTATACCTAAAACTAGGGAAGATAAAGCATATTATTGTCGAGCAACATCCTACAGAAAAAAATCTCTAAATCTCAGTACCTCTTGACAGAGCGTCAAAATCCTTTTACGCAGTGGTTAGATATCAAAATTCGCAGAAAAGGTTTTTGTTTTCATAAGCCATCTCTGGTGTTAAAAGGCTGTGGTATTTTTCATTTAACCCTCTGCTGCTAGCAATGCGGTCAAAACATTAGTAGAGTTGGATGCGGAGCGATCGTTATGGGGCCCCCGCGACCCGTTAAATGTTGCTCGCTCATGATCCCCCTTTTTAGCATTTGAAGGGTAGGCCTTTTGAGGTTGACAGCCATGAATGCTAAAAAAGATAATCAGTCTATACATAATTTTTTTACGTAACAAAGGGTGATACAATGAAGGAATTAAAATGACAATGATTTTTGTATAGACAATACTAGCTGAACAATTTTGGACACAATTTATGAAGATTTTTTTTTCAAAGGGATGTTAAATGTTCCAGCTCTAAAATAACTACTAATGAACTGGGTAGGTACACATTCAATCTTGTTGCACTATATGATAAAGTAAATCTCAAACAATACTGTGGTATTAGGGTAAGCACACAATCACCGGTGGCTGTCACCTCTTGCTGCGGTGTTAAGTACTGCTGTAGAGGGTGGCCGCCACCGGCCACACGTGTGCAACGAATCCATACAAAACGTATGAAAAAGCTTGTAAACTGCTTATTGCTGGGCTACCGGTGGCTATGGCCAGTGGCTCGTTTGCGCCAAGCCTTTAAGATTCCACAATCCTCAAAACAAATGAACGCGTTCACTCGTAGTTAAAATACCGCTTTTCAATTACTTTAAACCAGCCAGGATTACAATCCATGCAAAATATATCCAGGTCGCCAGTGAATATTGCTTATTGATTGTATTTTCCGATTAATATAGTAGTTTCCACTGCCATTCCCATTCCATATTCATGACCAGAACTATGTCACACATCCTGTTCGATACACCAATATAGAATATCGGAAAACTTTATTACGTCATTGGAAAAGCTTTTATATTGCTTTTAATATTATCTTTATAATATTGGTTTTATACTGTTGTTTAAAACAGTACGCCAATGAATGGGTATTATAAAATACGAGGACATTCTTGTGTGTTTCAATACACAAGAATGTTGTACTGTTTATCTTTATTTATTGAAGTAAAAACTTCTTTAGGCGCGTTGGGCATTTTTGAGATGTAACTAAACCATTGATTTCGCGACACTGACGGAATTTACCGACACCGTGGAGTAAAAGACATCAACGCGTTAATAACCGCGTTGCGTGGAGTAAAAGACATCAACGCGTTGATTATCGCGGTGCCGATTTTTTCAAGTTTTCACTTCTGTCGGCACTCCCGGAGTGCTACTATTTTTTTTATTTATTTAACAGTTTAAGTACACACATATAAACAGACAAGAAGAAAGGAACAGAAAAATACTGACAAAAGTGATGTTTATTTCTAAAGAAATCTCTTTCAGCACTGATACCTGCAATAAAAACGTATTTAAAGAGATGTAGACAACGTGTGTAAGAGTAGAAGAGAAAACAAAATACATAAAATAGAAAAGATAAAAACTATTCACTAATTTAAATATACAATATGAGAATATACTTACATACATACTTCTAAAATAAATATCACTAAAATATATATACTTTAAGTAAGAAAGAAAACTTGAGACGGAGCTCGTGGCCAAGTAATAACAGCCGCATGGATTAATCCATCAGGTTAAGCTACGCTTGCCGGGATTGCTCCGTGGATTGGTAACCATCTTTACATACCGAGACTCCTCCGTGCCTCGGAAAGCACGTTAAGCCGTTGGTCCCGGCTGTCATTCGTGGATCTTTGACAGTCGTTACGGGTCATCAGAAGCCCAAAAGTCTGACAACCAGTCTTACCAAGGAGTATCGTATTACCCAGTTACTGGGTTGTGGAGGTCAGATAGGCAATCGCTCCATGTAAAATACTGGTATTCAGCTGCATCCGGTTAGACTGGAAGCCGACCCCAACATAGTTGGGAAAAGGCTAGGCAGATTGATTGAAGTAAAAAAGAAAACTTATGTTTACTACTGTCGTGTCTTGTGACCACAGACAATGATAGAGCAATCAGATGTAGGTAGTCCTCATTTTGCTAATTACAACGTTTGGCTGCAACTTTTGTTGATTTGTATCATCGCAACCACGAACATAAATTTGTCAAGGTTGGTGAAGATCTATATTATATCTGTCAAATGTTTTCATGATAATTGTTATTTTTAAAACATTATGACAATACAGGCAATTATTATAATATCGAGTTCTGTTTTTTTTATCTGGCCCAAACCATTTTGTTTATGTTTTCATTCATTTGTTTTTCTTGGACTCTTGGTGCTGCTGAATTAGTTTCAGGTTTCCATTTAACCCTTAATCATGAACTCATCGAGCGATGAGATCGCAAATCACACCGAAACTCGAAATTAATTTCGCCAGTAACTTTATTAATTAATTTAACATTTTTTATCCAACTACGATCCACTTTTTAACAAAATCAGAACTATAGACATAACGTTCCTATTTTGAAACTCGACTGTCTTTTGTTTCAGGTTAGTATTGAATTCCTCGCTGCAGTTCCACAAATCACAAACAGTGGCTGTGATTGGCACAAGGCTGCGGAAAATGGTAAAAGGAGGTTTTTATGTTTGTGGCTTGCTTATATTTTTATGTTTTGTTTGTAATGAAATAAAATAAAATATTCAAATTAAGATGATAAAACTGTAGTGAAATACAGTTACGTACGAGCATAAATACCTTACAATAACGCAAAATCCAAATGAAATAACAAATGCAACTTTGTGAAGAGACCTACACCATTTTTATTTGTGCTTATTTTTTTTAAATAATATGGTATGTATATTTTATTTATAGTTTGTAATACCTAGGTATATGTGTATCTTTTTATTTAAATAAATATTTATTCCTTATTTTTTCATGATTGCACCTACCACTGTTTGCCTCTGCATCACCCAAAGGTTGACTGGTAGAAAATGCCTATGACATAAACTCCGCCTCTGTATATTTGTGTGCCTAAAGTATTTGTCGCGTGATACCCCATAGGTGCATAAGAAAAATGTCCAAATGTCAAATGCACCTATGCGGTGCATAAGGATACTGCTTGCCATTGGACGATAATATTTGACATTTATTTGCACTTGCAACACGATCTGGTTGTATCATTCGACTAATCGATTAATACTTGACCGGTTTTAGTAACAATTTACTGGGAACACCACCAAAATGAACGAAAAAAAAAAAACAAACAAAATGTATCTGTGGTTTCAGTGACGCGACGCCGCCATACTGTCAAAACTCGGTGAAGTGTGTGTGTTGTTTACATTAGTTCGCAATGTTTTTATGAAGAAAACGGCGAGTGATCTTATTAGAATGTTACACAGAATTACTGAGAAATAAGTATAGATTTCATATTGAGTGTTAGTTTATCGAAAAGTGATAAATATTTCCATGAAAAGATAACGAAAGTTTTGTAATGCACAAATTTTGAAGCTGTCGCCGCCGCCGCCGTGTTTAGTAAAGTTTTTATGATAAATATTCTTGTTAACTGTTTGAAATACACATAAGTACCTAGTTTATTTATCTACGAACGTAATTTGGCCTATAGCTACTGATACTATTGCGGATTTTTATCGTATTCGTATTTCCAAAAGTAAAATTCGGCGTAGTTCCCGCGTACCGTGACACGTCAAATTTTTATCGTTGTGTAAACAAAAAGTTTTTATGGTTTAGATAAGGTTTCAAGTGCTATGGGTTTCTGTTATCGTGTTTATGGCGTGGCCTACACATTGTATTGTCGTAATCAAGTGTTTATGTGGTGAATGAGTGTGTGAATTCGATATATTGTGATAAAGTTTCAAGGTTATGTGAGTGAAAATTAACAAAATGAAAAGATATCACATCACTGCAAAATCAGGTGAGTACAAACGTCTGTAAAAATTATTTATTTAGTTAGCTTAACTCATAACGAAGCCAGAAAGGTATAATATGTGCCATGTTAATGACTGTATATTGACGAATTCTTCGTTTTTCCGAAGGCCTACCCACAAATCAAAGCAAATGGCAATTAGGTTGACAAGATGTGTGTTATATATGTAAACCTAGGCTCACAGTCAAGGGGTTAATTAAATAGTAGTAGTATAGTATAATTTCTACAATACTATGTTCGTAACATCATAAAATATCGAATAATACTTCTGAAGAAAAATGATTTTAAATCTTGCATAAGTGTAAGGCGATGTTCGTGACTGTACCTGATTTACAACACGTTTCACATTGAATTCCGAAAGGGTTTTTTTTTTCTATGTTAAGATTCTATAAAATAAGCCTACTCAAATATTTCATTCAGCAAATTAAACACCTCATTGCAATCTAGAACACGACATAAAGTCTATTAACACTGGAATCGTAAATCTGACTTCATCGCAGTCACATTGCCTTTAAAGCTACCAAATCGTAATTTCCAAAGTAATCCATGCCGAAGGAACATCTCATTGTTCTAATAAAGACACGGAGCGGAAAGTTAAACAATGGTGAGCAAACAAAGTCTTACAATAAGGAGATTAAGTTTATAAACGAACTTACATCAGTATGAAATATTTTGCCTAAGTTTTCGGAATACGAGCTTGCGTTTAGAGGTATTTGCGCAACTCCGTACTGCTTTCATTGGTACCAGGCTAGCAGAATTCTAAAGGAAGCTTTAAATGTAGTGGAAATGAGGTTTCTGAAAAGTAAATCTGTTCACGTATGTTCCCAACGGGTTAAGTAGAGGTCTTTAATCGAGTGAGGTATTTTTCTGCTGGCGATTTAGTCTATATTTTTCAGAATGAAGAAGCGGGATGTCTTATAAGGTGCATGCCAGACCGACATTAATAATTAATTAATAATCTTAGTAAAGGGGTTTGATGTTAATTAGCGTACCGACTTTAAAACTTAGAGATATGTATAGGTACGACAATTAATAAGGGCCGATGTACATGATGCGTTGCGGTGGGCGGCACGTCGGAACGATGTCGCTACGGCGTCCTACATACAAATATCCATGGGATGACTCACGGTGCGTTCCGGCATCGCACCGGACGTACATCGCAATTGCAACCCACGAGAGGAGGCGGGGAGGGGTGTACGCTTTGCAACGCCGTGCACTGCTTTGTCTCACTCTCACCGTGTGACTGCCAATGCGGCGAAATCTTTGCGTTGCGGCGCCGCAACGCATCGTGTGAACAGGCTCTGTGTTTATCCACGATCTATCATTATAGTACCAAAATATACTTAGAATTTATTAGAAAAGTCATAACTATAACCAGCTGGAGATAAAAAACAGAAGAAACCACCAACCAACACTAAAACCATAAAAAAATCTTGAATAAAGCCACATTACATCATAAAAAGTAACAAATAACACGATATTTACCGATGTAGGCGTTTGTAGCTAAAAGTTTATATTGTTCACAGAGTTTTTACAGCCCTCGTTGTGAGGCTAAACTGCCCGTGACGATGAGCACTGTACATTCTGGAAACATCACGTAAAGAATTATTATAGACCATTTACTTAGGAAAACTTTTCAAAGCGTGTAGGAAAATAAACAGGTGCTTTTTGGTTGTACGTACGTAATATTCTCAGGTTATTTTCGTAATTACTATCAGTCTTTGATTATTCCTGCTAAGCAATGCTGCACTGAACGATCAAGTGAGAAATTATCATAATCACAACGATTTGCATATATGTATACATCTTTGAATGCAGCTTTTTTGAGATCCAATATTTTAGTAGCGGTATCTCGTCAGCTCATATTACATTTTAAAACAACCGCCGTTAAAACTGGCCTTCCAAAAAATCAATCTTAGAGTTTAAATAGGCCTTTAAATATAAAAAATCCTGTTGAAAAGTCCTTGGGTACTTCAGTCTACACCGTAAACCAAACAAATTTTCTCTTAGCATTTTATTTTATTTACTCCATTCTGACGTCATAATTAAAGTAACGATCGTATCGTCTGACAGTAAAGTGACAGTTTTTTTGCATTCGATTTATTTTATTTGCCATCTGTGACAGCAAATCCGTAGCGTCGCAATACTGACAGCTTTGATTCACACGTCACAAACAGGTATGCAATTTATTTTGATCTGAATGCCAAAACTGCGACAAAGCACAGTAACGTCAGCCGCTAAAATATGCGGAAATAAACGTTGGTAATATTGGAGATATTTGTAATACCATCTTTTTGACAAAAGCCTCTTCTCATACAGAGAAGGCACGAGCATAAATCACATTACTTGCTTAAGCGAACTAGTGACTTCAGACTTTTATTATTATAAGACCAGGTTTCCTCACGATAAACCTAAGAAGTACATCAATATTTCAGCCGAAAGACGTCCACTGCTGGATATAGGCCTGCCTTAAGCACCGCCACTTTAATCGGTTCTGTGCTTCCCGCATCCAGTGGATTCCTGCAGCTTTCACAGGGTCATCGGTCCACCTTGTGGGATGCCTTCCAACGCAACATCTTCCGGTACGTGGTCGCCACTCAAAAATCTTTCAGCCCCATCGGCCATCTGTTCTGCGAACAATGCCCACTGTCACCTAAGTACATAATAGTTTGATAGTGTATTGAAAAATCACTTTAATTTGTAGATAGCCGTAGAATGCAATATAATCGACCCAAAAAATCGAACGTACTTGTAGAACACAATACATTTTCTCCTAGACTATAAATTCAAAATAATAGGACGCCATTTCATATCATGTCGGCGTGCCGTGTTTTGTAAATCAAAACATGTGTCGGAAAATAGGATTCGGGAGCTTGTGCTCAAATCTCTGGAGTAATCGCGTCAATATTTCCAGTTTCGACCTCGTGATGTCATAATTCTGTAAACCGTTTGCCGAAAGGTTTGAATTAAAAGGAAATAAATGTACTTTCGAAGATGGTTTTGAAAGTTATTCGGCAAATGCTGATAAAGAAATTTATACAAATGACTTGGAGTCTTCTTCTGCCTTTCCTTCTCCCAACTATGTTGGGATCGGCTTCCAGTCTAAGCGGATGCAGCGAAATACCAGTATTTTACATGGAGCGACTGCTTATTATATCAGACCTATACAAATGACTTGAAGTAATGAGAAAAAAATGGACACATCCAGAATTAAAAGACCGGGGCAAACATGATTTAATCGCTTTGTCCATTAGGCCACGAAGTTTGTAAATGAAACAATAAAATAAACCTAAACTACATTTAAATCACTTCTAGTATGTACATTTATTTTAAAATATTTCTTTTAAAAATGCTGAACAGACATTTCAACCGACTTAATTTTGGACGCTACTGCAATGAATACGAAATTCTTCCAAAGTAAATGTTAACGATTTAACAGATAAACCGCAGCTTCTTCAATCATTTTACTGTTTTTGTCAGAGCACCTGTTGCTATAGGAGTTCTGCTTACCTGGCTACCACTTTGTATTTCACCAGGCACATTCACGTATCTACATTATAATTTGGTTATTATTCTGCACACACACTACACCACACATTTTTACAACAACAACAATAACACACACCCACAAACATATTTACAGTGTACACACACACACTCCACATTTTCACTCCACGTGTTGATTGACCGTGCAATGATCAAAAACCAGGAGCTATTCCCGTCACGTCTATGCTAAGCTCCGTAACGCTTGACGAATTTAGCGATATTACTTCTGTTCACCACAAAAAGGAGGAAAAATTCGTGCAAAAACATGTTTATTTTTTCATGGCTTTTCTGGTGCTTTAAGTCTGGCGATAGGAGTAAAAGGCTCTCGTTTTTATGTTAGGATTGTTTATTTTTGAAAGGAGCTTTGTATTGTGACTGTTGGGTGATGGTTGGGAAATAGTGAGGAAAATAAATGTGAGATATGTAGGAGTATATAGGTAATTTGAAACATTTTCCGCAGTAAAACATTTAAGTAAAGTTAAATACCATCTACATTCTATCACGTTGATTCCGTCTTTGTCATATAAAACGTACCAAACATAATTTTTCCCTAAAATGTTGACGTAAACCATCCAAATAGAATAAGTCCTAGGAATAAAGTTTTTGATCTAGTAAACCTTTCCACTACCGGATTAGTTTTGCTCAAGCCATATTATGAATGTGGATTTTAGGATTCCGAACTCTGAAAGGGCTGATTTCTATCTTTAAATATACGTCTAGAGACAGACTAATACAGTAAGAGTGGGATTTTTATATTTTATCTTTTATTGTGCATTTGACTGTAACAGAGGATAAGTATCTACATCTTCAAGTACGAATATGTTTATTTATTTATTTATTTAATTAAACTTCTCATACACAAAAAGGTACAAAGGCGGACTTAATGCCATAGGCATTCTCTACCAGTCAACCAAGGGTGGTGAAGAGATAAGATGGCAGGTGCTCTGTTTGAGAGGAACAAAGAAAAAATTAATAAAAATATATCATTAGAAATAAAATGTAGGAACAACAGTACATAAATAGGTTATAACTTATAATACACATACATACATTTAATATAATATATATCTATAATATATATATACAACGTGTTTTTTTTGATATCCCATAACTCTAGGGTATGATTGAGGCCATATCAAAGAATCAACTGGCATATGAGTTATGTTCCAATCCTTCGTTATTTTTTTCATTTTTCATACAAAATAATTCGGCAAAGTCACGATTATTAATGTAAAACACCCTTACGTGAAATATGACAACGTCGCATTTTCTTAGCTTTAAATATGAATGATTGGTTTGAATAAAAATGAATTACTTGTATTTATCAATGAAACTTAGATACCTAGACACATCGAGGGTTTATTTGTACGGTAAGGTAAGTAACCTCGCAAAAGTAAAGATTCGTCATACTGGTGACCATTTTTGACCTAATTTAATTATGATTGATGATATCTCCGAAACGATGCATTTTTGGACCACCTATTCTAGGAGTTTTAGTATTATTTTTACCTACAGAATATAACCCTAGAGTTATGGGATATCAAAAAAAACAGGTTGTATACAAATTCAAGGGTATGTTATTCTACATATAAAGATTTCTCGACATAAATGTCAATCAATCTGCCGAGTCTTTTCCAACTATGTTGGGGTCAGCTTCCAGTCTAACTGGATGCAGCTGGATACCAGTATATTACATGGAGCCACTGCCTATCTGACCTCCACAACCCAGTAACTGGGTAATACGATACTCCTTGGTAAGACTGGTTGTCAGACTTTCGGGCTTCTCACGACCCGTAACGACTGTCAAAGATCCACGATTGACAACCGAGACGGCTTAACGTACTTTCCGAGGCTCGGAGTCTCGGTATGTAAAGATGGATACCCATTCACGGACCAACCCTGGCAAGACCACCTTAACCTGTTGGATCGACCCGTGCGGCTGTTATTACTTAGCCACGACCTCCTCGATATAAATGTAAGAAACTATTATTAGAAGTTGTTCTAATCTTTCGCTAATCTGGACGCTGGCTTTTCGCTTACTCTATGAAAGATAAGAAGGCAACGGTAGTGTTTCCTTAATGTTCCGAGTTTTTCTGCTTACGAAGGAATTATCTTAGGTAGAAAGATCGTTTTATCTTAGCAAAGATATCTAAGGTTTTTGTAATAAATAATGAATAATTCACAAGAATAACTTCTTAATTTTGAGTGTCTTGCATTAAAACTCGATATAGAAAAGCCTTCTTAAATTCGCCAATCATGAAAGACCAAATAAACTTCTTTCCAAAAAAAACGGGCACCTTACAGTCATTGGCTTTTTTGTATGGATAATATTAATATTTTTAGTATGTCATTAGCATAAATGACTAGATTTTTTTTTATTATCTGTTGTGAGACATAACATTGGCTACACCCCTCTTCCAGCAGCGCTATAATTTTACTAGCTCTTATTGCTTTTTCTGCCATTACAATCGACACAAAGTTATCTGTTTTTAGTCACAACAAAGCAGGATTATGCGACAAACATTAATTATTCTACTATAAATAACGGGAAGTTAGTTTTAGTTGCCTGATAATCTTTTAACCGCAAATCCGCAAAAAGTAAGTAAAAAGTCACAAACTGAAAAAGGGATTATTATTTTTTTAAACAATCGTTTCGAATTTGGAATTAACTTCTTTTCATACCCAGGCTCTTTATTCCACTAATATAGTTTGGCTATTAAAACCTCTTTAGATAGTTCTACATTATTGGTAATCATTTAGTAATGATTACCAATAATGTAGAACAATAAAAACCGCCCGTTTTTTTAGCAAAGGAGTGTATTGTATAAAGACACCAAAGACACTAAAACATGGCAAAAATAGTTAAAAATCTGAATGAAAACATAATAAAAGGGTTTGACCCAATTTGAAGACACATTTACCGGTAACTTTATATTTCAAATTAATTACGGCTACCAGGCAAACAGGTGCGTTACCTTATACCTAACAAAATAACCCATTTAAATTCTACCAATTTCCTAAAACGATAGGCTTCAACTGTTTTCGTTTCATTTTGCGATTGGCATTACAAATATTACGGAAATACAAACCCTCGTTCCCCTCCGTTCTATCGACCCTACATATACACACCCCTCATATTAAACCCCATATGAAATAACTTTCGGAAACAATTAAAATTTTACTTTCCTGCCTAAAATACCGAGCATTATTACAACGAATATTTGTCCTGTTACCGCCAGAAGTGCGGTCACAGTAAAATAAACTTTTCCCTTCATAACCATGCTAAAAAGAAAAGTTTTGTACGTTTTGTTACGTGTACTCGAGTGAAACAGTTAATCAAATTGATAAAATAGAACCTTCCTTATCGCTAAGTGTTCTGAAATTTTAACATTGAATGTACAAAAGTTATATATTAGATTTACTTAATGTTATAACGAAATAATTTAGGATGACTCACCACTCCAGTTATTAACAGTTTATTAGATAACTTTAATGCATTATCAACCAAAAATAGTTTCACACTTGGTTCGAAAATGCAAATACAAAGATGAATCCTTACTTAGTATAAAACAAACCCCGCCGCGTCTGTCTGTCTGTCTGAACGCGATAAACTAAAAAACTACCGAACGCCTCGTTGGTCTAGTGGTAGCAAGCGCTACTGCTGAGCATGACGTCCTGGGTTCGATTCCCGGGTCGGGCAAAGTGTTATTGGGTTTTTCTATCAGAAATTTCTCAGTAGCAGCTCGGAGTCTGGATTTAAGCCCGGTTGATGGCAATAGGCTCGCCCCCTATTACATGGGACTTAAACATAACTGGCGAAATGTGGGTGACGTACCTGCTACAGGGACACCTCTGCCCAACCCTTCGGGGAAACAAGGGATGTTATGTTATGATGTTATGTACCACCGTACGCATTTTCAAACGGTTTTCACCCATAGAAGGTTTTGGTGTCATTAAGATTTTGTGTAAATTGGCTTAAATATGATGATAATTGTTGAAAAAGTCGGAAAAAAACACGCCGACTGGGAGCTTTACTGGCGTACGCCGCGTAAACCGCAAAAGATACATACAATTTATATTCTACAGTATTGTTTACCTTCAAAAGTTCAACAAATAAGTCCGCAATGACATAATGTCTATCTTCTAAGGATGAATCACAGTAACCATTATTAACTTTCAGAAATTTATAAAAATTTAATTATTATTTTCGAAGCTATTTTGACCGGTATTATATTAATCCTTATCAATAAAATATGTTATTTAAATTGGGCATTTAATTTAGTTTAAAATATGCCTAGAAATCATTATGATTTAAATGAATAGTTTAAAAGATATCACATATTCAAAATTACGCGTAACTACATATTATGGTTGACGACAAAGCGGGTGCAGTGGTATTAGTCAATGACCTTTCCTCGGCTATTAGGTATGTATCCCAGTAGTACGTTCCCGTGAAATATTTTTCGACAACCACGCGGGTGAAGCCGTGGACAAAAGCTACTTTAATGTATTCTTAAAGGCATCCATAGGCGGCTTTAAAACTCTGACACCAGGCTAGTCACTAACCACGCGAAAAAGAAGTAGAAGACCCACATACAGAGTAATCCATAATACAACAGGTAATTTCAACGCATTTCCAACCCAGGATAGTGCCTATTCTGGGTTGAAAATGTGAATATTCCAGCGGGAATCGCGTTGTTCTGGCGACCAAGATAGAATTTAGATCCCTTAAAAACGGCCCAGATCCGTAGCAGTATTTACCCCGCCTAGGCCAATAAGACGACCTTTTTCCCTCATTTGCGGCCTCATGGTAATATGGATTACTTTTACGAGTAATTTTCCCTTAAAACTTGCGGGTAAATTGAAATAGATGGAAGGGTTTTGTAATGTGGGCTTGAAAATGGACTGTTTGTTTCCCATTTGCGCCATTATAACGCTGTGTGGTAAAATTAAGGAATATTTTAGAGATCTTTAATGTGTAGAGGACGAAATTACACAAAGGACGTCGCTAGAACAGTACAAATGTTCTTATCACAATTAAAATTTTGTTTAGGCTTTCTATTTTGCGAAGGAATGCTAAAACAAACTTAGACTCGTTTTTCTTGAAGTACCAATTTTAAAAATTGCTTGTTGAAGTATTTATGTTATTGTAAAATTATCACGTATACTGCTTTATAAAAAAACTAATTTACAAAATATACAAACCAGTAAACATAAAATTTACAAATGTGCTGAAAGATAAAAATTTTAATAATCAAAATGCCATCTTTGTTTGCGTAACAAAAGCTGCCTAGAAAATAAACAAGACAACATAAAGATTTATAGCCACAAAGATAAATCAGAATAAGGTGTGGTGACTAACAGATTAAAGTAATAAATATTTATTTAAACGACAATGCACGATAAACAAATAAATCAGAAAGAAAAACGGTGAACTCATCGTAATATGTCATGCACTAAGGGTTGTATATTAATAAAATATTTTATCTGATAAACATAGAATTTATGGTTGATCTAGTAAATACGCTGTATAATATTTATTGCAGAAGTTAAAGTAACAATGCATATTTCTGTAATTACCGCTATTAAGGGTAGAAAAATAAACGCTACATACTGAGACTCTTTCTCAGTATGTAGCGTTTATTTTTCTTTAAATTTTTTCATGAGGATTATCATAAAAAGTGCTACTACCAAAAAACTTTTAAATAAAATATGTAGAATAGAACATTGCATCTCCGATGAGTAACTAGGGGTACTCACTAAATATACATTTTAAAGTATTGTTATTTCTTTTTTATGAGAATTTTCTTAAAATGTTCTGTTAATTTCTACCCGGTATAATTATACACTTTGAATAATGAGATGCATTTTGTACTGTGTTTACTTCATAAAGATTAAGAACGGGGTCATCTATTACCGTTCCTTTTGGTAATTTTGGAGGCGGGTAGTCATTTAGTAACGGGTAGTCATTTTAAAGGGGGTGTTGCAATTATTCACCTGTGTACATAGCCACAGCCTGTGCAGCCTAACATTTGGATTATACAGCATTCTGTATAATCCAAATATTACTCTGTATAACACCTTCTACCGTGAGAAGTAGTGGGTGGGCAATGGGGGACCACAATACCTCATATAAGTGTATTAAACCTATGTATACGTGGGGGTAACGTAGAACTTTGTAACAAATATATTACAGAGATTAGTCCAACAACAATTGCAACTATTTACTTTAATAATATGGATTATTTTCCAAATAAATAATGAAAAAATAATATAGTGAAATAAAAGTTTACATTTACAGTTTTGTTTAGACAAATATTGATCAGAAAGAAATAAAACCGTACTATAATAAAAGTCTCACAAAGAAACTAGGTGCAAATGAGACAAAAAAAACTAGCTAATATAAAGGATACATGCAAAACCCAACAACATAATAGATTTTAAATCCTTAACGCAATTACACTACATTACCGCGCACGAGCTCATATTTCTTAACAAACTACGGCACGACAGGAAAATAATAGCAACACAAGAAGAAAAAGAAATTAATAACGACTCTTACTTAGCTGTAAAACTAAAAGAAACTTCGTCTCTGGAGAGAAAATGGCCTGTATTCGTATTGTGCGACCCGATTTGGAACTGTTTGGTATCGAATTGAATCGATTGGAAATTATGTAATGATAAATTATTGGCAGTGAATTAAAATTCCTGTTGCATAACATCAGGAAAAGTAGAAACAGTATTTAGTTCTAATTTTTGTAGTTTATTAAATTCGTATAGATTGACTACTGTTGTCAATCTACTCGAATTTTATGAACCTTAAAAAATACGTGTTTCTATGAACCAAACGTCAAAAGGTGACAGTTGACAAAATAAAAATAATACCGAATTTCGAAGCATCCGTGAAAAAAAACACATTCCTATAAACAAGGCTGGAAATACATGCCAAAAACATTAAAAATACTATCCAGTTTCACAAAAAAGTGCGTTTATTTTATTATATTTTTTTGGTTTATGAATACGTATATTTTATCTCTTATTTCATACTGGATCTGCAGCGATAATTACTTATGTGTTCGCGTAACCTAGTTATTGGCTGCATGTTGGTAGACTAGCTTTTTCCCGCAGCATCGCTCGCGTGGAAATCGGTAATTATCCTATGGAAAGGCACTCTCTATTATAATCTGCCTCATCCAAATCCTATTAGTAGCATGATATAATGATTGAACACTATCGTGAATTCATGCAAGCCTAGTACTTTTTGTTACGTTACGTTACTGCTCAGAAATTGTGCACAACGTCTAATGATTGAAATACTATATTGACTTCATGCAAACCTAATACATTTTGTGCCAAGTTTCAAGTTTATTAACTCAAGGAATAAGATTTTTCATACAAACTTTACCCCCCCCCCTCCTTTTTCACCCCCTTAGGGGTAGAATTTCGGGAAATCCTTTCTTATCGGATGCCTACGTCATACAAAGAATACACCCTCCAAGTTTCAGGTCTCTACGATCAGCGGTTTAGGCTGTACGTTGATCGGGGAGGGCCAAAGGCTTTTGGTGGGCTGGGTGTCAGCGCACATCAAACTACTGGAGCCCAGACCTCTGAGGTGCTTCCGCTGCCAGGTGGGCCACCACGTGGGGGTCAAATGCACCTCGGAGGTGGACCGCAGCGACCTCTGCTTCCGCTGTGGTCAGCCCGGTCACAAGGCCGGCTCGTGTAACGCCACGCCGCACTGTGTCGTATGTGCGGCGGCTGGCAAGCCGGCCGATCACCGGGCTGGGTGCAGGGCCTGCGCTCCACCCGCCGAGGCCAGAGGCAGGGGCAAGCGCTCCGCCACCACCACCGCCGTCACCGTCGCAGCCGCCGCCACTTCCACCGGGGCCGCTGCCGCGTCCACCGTCATCGTCGCCGCCGCCGTTGCCGCCGCGGCAGGGCCCTCACAGGGTGCTCGGGGGGAGGGGGACATGGAATGCCAATAACGGCCCCATTACGCCTCCTCTAGGCGAACATCAACCACTGCGCCGCCGCTCAGGATCTGTTGCTCCAGAGCATGGCGCAGTGGTCGATTAACATTGCCGTGGTCGCTGAGCCGTACTTTGTCCCGCCCAGAGATGACTGGGTGGAGGACCTGAGCGGCTCAGTGACCCTCATTTCGTCGGCCGCCGCCGGTACTCCGTCCCTCGAGTCGGTCAAGAGAGGACGGGGTTGCGTTGCAGCACAGTTCGGGGAGATTGTCGTGGTGGGGGTTTACTTCTCCCCGAACCGAACTCTTGCCGAGTTCCACAACTCCCTTGCGGAGTTAAGAGTCGTCGTCGTAGGGTTTGGTTCCCTACTACTGCGGTGCCCGATGCGGACCACTCCGCCGACGACGATGACGATTTAACGGAGGTGACTGAGGTAGAAATGAGAGTGGCGGTACGCAAGATGAGTGCGAAGAATACCGCCCCAGGACCCGACGGCATACCCGGAAAAGCCTGGGTCCTGGCCATGGGGGCTCTCGGGCCTCGACTAAGGGGGCTCCTAAGCGCATGCATGGAGAGGAGCCAGTTCCCACTTCGTTGGAAGACGGGGAAACTGGTCCTCATCAGGAAGCCGGGGCGCCCAGCGGACTCTCCGTCCACTTATCGGCCCATTGTGCTGCTCGACGAGGTGGGCAAGCTCTTCGAAAGAGTCATTGCAGACCGCCTCGTCGGGCAGCTGGTGCGGGTGGGGCTGGATCTGGCGGAGGGCCAGTTCGGTTTCCACAGGGGTGCTCTACGGTAGACGCCATCATGCGCGTGCGGGCCCTCACGACGGAGCATGCTGTAGTCCGGGGTGGGGTCGTCTTGGCGGTGTCTCTAGACATCGCCAATGCCTTCAACACCCTGCCCTGGAATTGCATCAGGGAGGCACTCCGGTATCACCGGATATCACCTTCCTCTGTCGTGTGGTCGAGGCCTATCTGACGGACAGGGCCGTCATCTATCCCGGTCACCAGGGAGAGTGGAACCGGCAAGAGATGTCGTGCGTTGTCCCACAGGGTTAGGTCCTGGGGCCGCATCTGTGGGACATCGGATACGACTGGGTGCTGCGCGCCGACCTCCCTAGAGGTATCAGCGTCGTTTGTTACGCTGACGACACGTTGGTCCTGGCGCAGGGGGGGTCGTACCAGGCGGCGGCCGACTTAGCGACACGCGGGGTTGCGACAATCGTAAATAGGATCCGGCAGCTGGGACTCGAGGTGGCCCTGCACAAGTCCCAGGCCATGGGTTTTCATGGTCCTCGGAATGCGCCACCGTCGGGTTCCCAGGTAATGGCGGGAGGGGTTCACATCGGTGTCGAGTCGACGATGAAGTATCTGGGACTCGTCCTCGACAGCCGGTGGAATTTCATTGAACATTTCCGACGTTTGGCTCCCAGACTGGAGCGGGTCGGGGCTGCATGAAGCAGCTCCTGCCCAATCTAGGGGATCCAAACGCCTCCTGCCGGAGGCTCTACGCGGGGATCGTGCGGTCCATGGCCCTCTACGGGGCGCCGGTGTGGGCGCGTTCATTGAGGCTACGGCCAGCCCGCCGGTTGAACGCGTCCCAGAGGGTCATGGCCATTCGGCTGGCTCGAGGATACCGCACGGTCTCCTGCGAGGCGGCGAGCCTCCTTGCCGGATTACCGCCATGGGATCTGGAGGCAAAGGTCCTCGCGCACATCTGGGAGTGGCACGAGGAGGCGAAACGCCGGGGCTTAACTCCGATGCCGCAAGAAATCGCGGCACAGCGGACAGAGCTCTCATGGCGTCATGGAGGGTGCGATTGTCGCAACCTCGCGCTGGGCACGCCACAATTGCGGCGATAAGACCCCTCTTTGAGGAGTGGCTTGAGAGACGCCACGGCGTCCTCACCTTCCGCCTGACGCAGGTCCTCACCGGACACGGCTGCTTCGGGAGGTTCCTGTTTAGGATAAGGCGGGAAGAAACACCCGAGTGTCACCATTGTGTGGATCGGCCTGAGGACACGGTGGAGCATACGTTGGAGGTCTGCCCGGCTTGGGCGGAGCAACGCCGTGTCCTCATAGAGGTGATCGGCGGCGGTGATCTCTCGCGTCCGGCCCTGGTTCAGGCCATGGTACGGAGCGAGAGGAAATGGCAGGCCGTCACCTCCTTCTGCGAAGCGGTAATGCTCGCGAAGGAGGAGGCGGAACGCGTGAGGGAGAGGCAAATTTCGCACCCTTACGCCCCTAACCGCCGCAGGAGGAGACGCCCGGGGCGGGAATAGCGAGCCGATTTCCGGCCACCGTAGGCGCGGGCTTGCGGACGGTGAGCAATGGGTAGCTCGCCGTCCGATAAGGACCAAGCCCGGGTCGACGGCGCGTTGTGTTCCATGTGCGCCTCAAAAAGATGTCAGCAGAATTGACGGGGTCCGCTAGGGCCGATGCCTGCCGGGGGTGCGAAGAAAACCGATAGGGAAATCGTGGCCCCCGGCAACAGGGCAACCGAAGGAACACGGGTGGGTTTTAGTCAGTAAGAGTCTGACACGCCCTCCCGCTCCACCCAGAGCGGGAGAAGTTATTTGATAATTTCCCAAACAAAAAAAAAAAAAAAAAGGCTGTGCGTTGATCCGTCAGTCAGTCATTCAGGACAAAGCATTTTATATGTATAGAAGATAAACGTGTACTGATTTTGCCCTCCATTGGTTTGTTTATGTCTGTAAACTTTAGTAACATTTGTAGTCACTCCACAATTCATATCTTTGCATAATTTTGAATAAATATTCATTATAGTAGAATGAATAATTATTCAAATTATTACACAGGTACATATTGATTGTATATCTGTCCAGTCACTAGCACTGATATATATCACTGGACACGCACTTTGCACTTTTAAAAGTTGCTCTGAGTATATGTATACTCAGAGCAACTTTTAAAAGTGTATAAGCATAATCATAATCAGCCTATAATATTCCCACTGCTGGGACACAGGCCTCCTCTCTGTGAGCAGTAATCCACCACACGGGCCCAGTGTGGGTTGGTAGATATCATATCACATTTTTGGTTCTAGGACATCCCGGTTTCCTCACAATGTTTTCCTTCACCGTTTCAAGAGCAGTGGTGATGAAATAATTTACACAAAGTAAAGCGCCTGTCACGGTTCGAACCTACGACCTCGTATGTCGCGGCTGTTACCACTGCTCTTTTTTTTAAAGTCATTTTCTTCCAATGATTGATTGAAATTTTAATGGGTTCTGGAGGTCAGATAGGCAGTCACTCCATGTAAAATACTGGTATTCAGCTGCATCCGGTTAGACTGGAAGCCGACTCCAACATATGAGAAAAAGCTAGGCAGGTGATGATTGATTGTAATTTTTAACCGACTTCCAAAAGGAGGAGGTTCTCAATTCAACTGCATGTTTTTTTTTTTTGTATGTTTGTTACTTGATAACTCGGCCAATTATGAATTGATTTTAAAGATTCTTTTTTTGTTTGGTAGGTAATACTTCAGATATAAATTCAGGTGGTCCTATATTTTTAATAACTTTGCTTGAAAAGTTTTTGAGTTAGCTTCAATAATACGTATTCATATTCCCACTTAGTATGTGGATGATATGTTAAGTCCCTCTCACTGTTATTTACATAGCAGATAGTGGTATTCGAATTTGTGTGGGGTAAATACCACAACTAAAAAGTGAAAAAAAAAACAACGGACTTCTAAAAAAAACATTACAAAGTGAAAAATAACTTTAATTTCAGAAGTTGATGTCTTTGGTTTTGATTTTTCGTTTTTTGCCACCGACTTCCGAAATTAAAGTTATTTTTGGAAGTTGTTGTGTAGTGACTGCCTATACGCAGTTACAATAAAAACGGAAAATATTCTCGTCCTGTTTTATCTCGTCTCGTATTGAAAGACGATGTAAAGAAAAGACGCAGTTTTTTGGCTCGGGTCAAAGCTGTAGACAATATGTGAGCCCTATCACCTCTACTGATACAGATAAAACCTTTTTTCTAAATGAAAACTCAGCAAAAAATGCTTGTTTACCATTTCCAAAAGGGCTGTAATTTAGAAACGAAACAACAACGAAAAACAGTATCGTAAAACATAAAAGTGTTGACAATTTATAAAAGCACTCAGTTGTTTTTGCTCCGTCGTCGACCAATCGATAATATTATTGGATACCGAGTATATCGTGATTTCAACATTTGGAAATCGGCATTTATTTTCACTGCGAATGAAATGTAATTATTGTTTTAATTACACTTGAAACGTTACATGAAATTGCTCTTTCTGGGAAAATTTCCTTAAATAAAGCCGTTACGATATATTATGGTACTGCTTATAAAGTAATTATAATAATATGTATTACTAATTAATTTATAATCAGAATATTTATGTGCCGTTGACGGCAAGACATGGCGTTCATTTTATTATTATTATTAACATCTGTATTTTTTTTGGTTACTTATGTTCTACATATAAAATATTTGAATTTGAAAGGTGCTGTCGATGCAACCAGAGAAAAATATATAATTATTATTCTGTGTGGGGTTCACTCAAGGCTTCTCAAATTGTATTGTAATTTCAACATTACATTGACCAGGCTTTATTTCAAACCTGATCTTTATTTCCTTCCAATATTGTTAAAAAGTTTAAGAATGTATCAATCTGCCTATCTTTTTCCTAAATATATTGGGGTTGGCTTGCAGTCCAACCGGATGCAGCTTAATACCAGTCTTTTACATGGAGCGATTGTGTTTCAGACCTCCACAATCCAGTTACTGGGTAACACGATACCCCTTGGTAAGACTGGTTGTCAGACTATTAGGCTTCTGACTACCCGTAACGACTGTCAAAGATCTATGAATGACCAACGGCTTAACGTGCTTTCCGAGGCTTGGAGGGGTAATAGATGTAATAAATGATGACCCATCCATGAACTGACCGCGGCATGCGTAGCCTTTGATCGACTCGTGTGACTGTTATTATCTAGCCTCGAGCCCCTCGGAAAAGTTCATTCGCAGGAATCTCAGTTATTGTTGATTCCTGTCACATAATTATTTCAATGAGAAACTTATACTCTAAACTAAATCCTGCCGTCGTTTTTGTTTCTTATTTCAATACCTCTTCATGAAACGACCTCATTTTTTGGATACTCTTTACGTACATTAACGTACGAGCTTATTTTGTGGCTTTATTTTCGTACTTACATACCAAGTAAATGATTCAGGTCGCCTTACATTTCGCTGAAACGCGGCCGAGCGAAGACATTACCCTTTTCATTTGTTTTTGTTCTCCTGAATGTGAATGTTTTCGAAATACTCCTTGTAAATACATAAATCTCAGCTCGCTTCAACCTATTCCTGTTTTTATCCGTTATTGTTCGTTGCAATCGTAGTGAGTAGTATTAAAAAAGTATCAAAGTACAAGTGAAAAATATGACTTATATATTTTCCTTTTTATGTTCATCGCTCGCTTGGACTTTTAACTTTGAATGTCGCATGCATATTAATGTGCGACTTTATGAGTTTGCTGCTGTGTGATGTTTTAATATCAAAGTTAAACGTTTTCTGCTTTTGAATTCATTGTATTTAGTTTTCCTTGCTCTGTCGAGTATTGCTTCTATCTGGAGTTTATTATTGTTGCTATGAAAGTAGGTCGGGATTTAAAATATCTTCTTTTCAGCCTTTTGTTTGTTTGTAGTGATTTCAACTTCACATTTTATACGAATTTGGACTGCCTCAAAGGAGCCTTGAATTTAATACTGTTAGGTTCTCAGTACTAGGCCGGTGTCTGGATTTGTGTCCAGTTGATGGCAATAGGCTCGCCCCTATCATATGGAATTTAAACATAACTGGCGAAATGTGGGTGTAGACGGGACACGTAAGCCGTGGTAATTTTTCAACGGTACCTACGTGATTTTAGAACCCCACAGCCCACGATATAAACTTCTAATCACCCAAAGACTAAGCATAAAATACACAATAAATTAGGAAACATTATCGTATCACACATAGAATGTGAGCCCTAACAAAAAGGGGAGTAATTAATTCCCGCTCGCCCACCCGATAGGGCCGGCCATCAGTTTTTACGGTTATTAGCGAAGACAAATACCCAAACTGAAAGGATTTTATCATAGTTGGAAAAACAAATGACCCAGTTCTCTTACATAAATCTATTTATATCTTGGAGGATGATCGGTCAAACCACTTGCTTAGCAAAGCAACTATGAAAAGCTTTTTTGAGACCTGTCTATTTTTCAGTTTTAATTTAAAAAAACTATGGTGATGCTAGCTGACATTTTATACAGACAGTGGGCAACGGCGCAAATAGCTGTAAAAATTTCACTGTTTTGATTAATTTGGCAATATTACTGTATGGAAATAAGGCATAAGGCTATAACTAGTAAACTAAAATATTGATTATTGAATGCAATAATTAATATCTTACCGCCGAATATTTCGTTTAAGATGTAAAAAAAATACTTGGAATCTTTCCAAATGCCTTTTTTGCACCTAAAATGGTTACAACATCAAGTTCTAGTTCACTAGTTAGCGATATTTCATATTTCCATGCAGTAATATTGCCGAATTAATCAAAACAACAAAAATTTGACAGCTATTTGCGACGTTGCCAATCAGCGGGTCAGTATAATAATTCCGTTTTCACTAACTTGATACTCTTTTTAGTATTACTTTAAAACTGGCCTACCTATAAGTACTTCGAAAATGGCAGGAGTATTGGGTCTCCTCTACCTTTTAAACGGACTGAAGTAAAGTGTTTAAGACTCCAGGTCCAAGAACTTATCTGTTAAGGAACGTTTTATCGTAATACACCACCGCTTTATCACTTAAGTTATACCTACATTAGCCCAATTTTCCTTATATAAAAAATCTTGTAATCCCAAAACTATACTGAAATGAAGAAGCGATCTAGCAATGTTATTACAAATAGGCACAATTCCTTCCCATCGTTCTAGGCACACAAACGGCTCGCAGTACCGTAATCATAAATACTTGGTCGCCTGTTCTCATAGCCAGGACATTTTCCACTCGCTTTCAGATCAAGTTGTAGGGAATTTATCGGTAGACGAAGTAATGGCAGCAATCGTGTTCGCGTAATTAACTTTGCTATAGTTTATTATTTATTCGTTATTCTTTCGTGAAAGTTCGTCTATTTTCGTGGAAAGTTTTTTAAGAAAAAGGCGGCGTTTTCCTTGTTATTGGATATTGGAAGGTGTGTAACCCTGATAAATGTGACAAACAACGTAAATATAATATCTTCGGTAAACAATAAATAAATTAATTTCTTTCAGGTAAATAACACCCATTGCAAAACATGAATTAATAGAAATTATCATCTATAACCAAATAAGATCAAATCAAATATAATAAAACCAAACACAAATAAAATCAGATTAAATGGAAACAAAATATCAAATGAAAAGAAATCAAATTAAAATAAATACATAATCAAAACAATAAAATGAATACCTTCTCTCCAACACTGGTACTGGAACATGTCTGCTGGAGCTATGCCAGATGAAGGGACAGTCCAGCCTTCCCGCAATCATCGCCATTACGATGTTGGGGCTAACCCGTACCCTGCGCAGTAAGGACACGGCGGGCTTGCCAAAACAATACCTTGACAAAATTGAATGCCCTTAATTATCATGTTGTTCCTACATTTGTCAAAGTCAAAGTTAAATCATTTATTTCAAGTAGGCCATTAAAAGGCACTTTTGAACGTCAACATTTACAAGGAAATAGAATTTGATCGAATTGTCACTTGGAAATCAAACACTACGACGGGATAAAATAATAAAGGAAAGCGATTTGATAGCAACTTGTGAACCCGATGTGATGTAGGTACAGTAAGCGCTCAAAAGTGCATGAGCACGCTAAGAGTCGTATTGCTGTGAACACGCGGTATAGCTCGTACATTTGTATGTGTAACCAACACGATACACACACCACAGATAACGCAGTTTTGCACTACCTACACGAAACAACAATATATTTCCGTCGCTTTAAACATGCTAGCACACACGCACTATGCGCGTGAACTTGACCAGTTAATGGCATTGCTAAAATTCGATAGTAACTTAACAAGTGCAGATAGCAGAAAGCGTTAAGCGTTGGTATGGAATTCAAACTGCCTCAGGTTCTAATCTCGTAAAACACAGTGCGGTTTTTTGCAAATATTATTATTTTTGTTTTCGATAATAATATTTTTTAAATATTGCTGCTTTTTTATGTTGTTATTGCAATAAAGGTTTTAGAATAAAAAATGCGTGATATATGATAACAAAATTAAAAAAAATATGTTTATTCGTTATATTTATTTTACATAAGTTAAAAAACTGCTACAATTATTTATCATTACTTCAGCTGAATAAGATGTGAAATAGATGTCAAGAAACTTAGAAGCAGTTTGTATTATTTTGACATATTTAAATTATGAAATATTTTAAATTTTTAATGGATTTTTTCACCATAAATATTAAGCTTTGATCATGGTCGAAGTAATTAAGTAATAAATAAGAATATTAGACTACTTAAAATGTAAAAAACTACTTACAGAATAGGTAATTTTAAGGTTAAATATGGGCAGTTTGTTTATATTTTATTGTATTAATTATTTTACATTTTATTTGACTTTAGTAAATATTGGTTGTTATTGAGGTTAAAGCTTAAGTATTCATTTTCTTTACGAAAAGAAGATTGAAACTAAACCTCAAATTTTAATCCTAAAATAATAATATTACTAAAATAATATTAAACAATTTCGGTATATCTGCAAGAAATACGACAAACACCCACTCAAGTGTCCACGGGGACTACACTCCCCGAACAAACTGTCACCTTAACCGATCACGGGGACTACAGTCCCCTAGCGACATCGTTCGGTTTAAACGCGTACCGCGATAAAAGTTGGTTGGATTGTTGTACAGTAAAAAATTGGAGATGGCGCTCTATTAAATTTGTCATCCGCCAGAGTAAAAATAACCTGTGGAACGGCAACATTCGATTCAGAAAAAAAAAAGAAAATGACAGTTCTTCTTTGTTGTGAACAAGACTAAAGTGTGTACTAGAAAACAAACAAAAATGTGGTAAGTTTGCTGTTTTTATACCCTATTTCTATTGTTATTGTACATCAAATTAAACGTGAAGATATTTCCTTTTCGAAATATGCATTACTGCGACAATTTCAAAACGTTTACATGGAATAATTTAGCTGCAAAAGTTATATGATCACAACGCGATCATCGTTTGATGATTTTAAAGTTGTTTACATTAAATTCTACTTGTTGTTTTTGTTAAATAAATGCTAAATGTAAGAAAATGCTTTACTATTAGCACGTTAATAGCTATTTACAAACGAAATATATTGAGATGGAGTCTAGAAGTGGTGAAAATGCAACTTGTTAATAATGATTTTAGTGTTGGGGACTGGAGTCCCGGTGGACATTTCGACTTAGAACGTGAATAACGGTTTGTTCAGACTGAGCGTTTGGTGATCTGTTTGGGAATATTTTGTGGCTTTGTATTGGTGTTTATGTTCCTACTATAGGTGTGGTGTTTATATTTTTCGTTTTTGAATATCAAAGAATAAAAAAATATCTATAATTATAGATTTTAGATTATAGGTTTATTTACTTTTATGTTGAAAAATAATAATAATAATTTATTTTTTAATATTGAAAGACAAACGAAAAATAGGAATACTTACCAATATAATAACAAAATTCGCTCAGAACGCACTCAAAATAAAAATGTTAGTATAGATATATAATAAACTTATATATATAATAAACATTTACATACACATACATACACATACATACATACATACACACACACACACACACATACATTTACATATTTAGATATAATAAAAATGTGTTTGCTAAATAAACTTGCCAAACATGAATATTTGTGTTTCATTAAAATAACGTCGTCGTGTGCGCACGCCATTAGCCGGGCGGCCATCTTGTCACATCTTTACGTCGCCCGAGGCCCGAGGACCTTTTGAGAAGTACTTGACTTTGTTTATTTTTTCTTGACAGAAAAGTAAATATTAATATTGAGATATGGGTATCATTTTAAAGGGTATATAGTGTACTATTATAATAAAAAATAATTGTTAACAGTAACTGTTATACTTTTCTTGTAAAGCTCGAAATAAAAAATAAATACGGTATTTTTTTTAATATTATCAACTTTAATCTTTATTTTCATCCCTTATTATTAATTTGAGTAATTTACTTTTAACCAAATTAAATTCTGGATTCGTTGAGCTTTCCGTGAGTATTTTTTATTTGACTGTAGCTGTAGCAGTTTTTCAGTAGTACGCGTTTTTGTTGAGGGAGTCTCGCGCGGTCATAAAAAAGAAAGTCAAATTTCATGCGCGGACAGGTGGGGCGAGTATCGCCGCGCGGCTTGGACACTTGAGTGGCTATTGAAACGTGCTTAAAAAATTCGTTACCATAAATTCATGCAATAACGAATCTGTTGTTTATTAAGTTGGTACGGTCAATATTTTAAGGTCAAAAACGGTTTTCTAGCTGGTCTTCAGTGATGCAAGCCTTCAGAGTGCACGGCGAACGGTTCATAATGACGTGTTTTTAATAATTCAGCAAAATATCTCGTTGGTATGAAACCATTTGTTTCATTCACCATTTGACGTCGCTGCTACTCGATAATAAGCCCCTTCTTCATATCTCTTAACCCTCACAGTATTACTCTAGAACAAAGAAAAACATTGTTTTTATTACACATAATACCTTATTATTTATTATTCACTAATCGAATTAAACCTCACAATGAATTTAAAACTTTAAAGGCATCTTCTGTCTCAACAATACCTCTGTTCTATCAACAATACCCTTGATTAAGATTTATGTTTAGTAAAATATGAAATATATAAATGATAACACTCACACTTAGTCCGGTTTCATTAGATATTCACTTCACTTTTACGCAGCGCAATAATATTCTCTGATCTGATCTGATCTCTTCAATATATTTTATGCCTGCTTTTTGATAATAATAACCACAACACTGCGCTAAATACTCGTCACCAATATTATCCACGAACCAACAAAGTTCTATTAATTAAATACTCGTAACAAACTGCATCTACCCCACAGAAATCGAAATAATTTACTTAGTTTTTTGTGGTCTACCTGCTAAACTTTAATATTTATGTGAACAAGACGAATGAAACTAAAAACGAATGATGATTATTGAACTAGTCATTGGTTGCAGACAAAGTGAGTGTGTGTGTGTAATTTGCGTGTCTACAGTATTGTAACAACTTATAGAAGAAGGTCGTAAGTCAAACCGAAGCGTCAGTCTATTGCTTTGTGAGATTGCTCATGGACTTTTGGTCGGTACTGTACAATACTCGTTAAATAATCAAAATAGTATTCACAATTAATTATTATTTTGCCAGTGACCAATTGTCAGTAGTAAAATAGGATGGAAGGGCCAAGTTTTCTTAAATGAGGTCTGTGAATCGATGAAAATCTACCAAGCTTACTTTTGAAAATAAAATCTTACCTATATAATGTGTTTTGGAGCTATTTGAAAACAAAACACCAAAACAATTGAATTACAAAGAGAACAACACAATAGCCACCAAAATCAATCGAGCTTAACTGCCTAATGTTCGGCCAGGCACAAAAGCACGCACACATATCTATCTATCATCCAATTATTAGCAGAAAGCCGCTGTTTAATCATGCTTGGCTAACTAAACTGTGATTATCGAAGCCCTTACTACTGTTGATATAGAGATAACTTATTAACGGTTTCAGTTTTGGGTACATATTACGGAATATTATTGTGTACTAAAGTTTTAATCTATGTCTTTTGAAATTTCTATGCAAAAAAAAACCTCTTGTTTTATTATACGAAAGCCTTTCTCTTCGTCTTCTCTTGTTAGTTTCTCATAAAATTTTCTATTACTGGTTAGATTTTATATAATTTTTCTTTTATATGTCTCACCATGGATCTCCTCCATCTGGCCATATGGAATGTTCGTCATACTTACTCTCCACTAAATTCGTGCACTGACTGGACAGGTCGACTCAATCTGTGTGGTTCTCTCCTCAAAAGACTATTTCAGACAATAATCTACATCGTCTTCAGATGATCTGACCAAGATTATGTCTGCACTTTAAAAGAGACTGTGACCTCTGAGTTTGCTTCGGCCTTTCTTCTCAGAGTAGTCAGACAGGAAACGAAATAGAAATCATTTATTTGCCAATAATGTAGGTATATATATATGATGGTTATTTTGATGAGAGTCCCGATACATCCAACGCCACTTCATTTAGTTTTCAAAGTATGATTGACGTGTAAAAGTGTTTATACTGTATTTACAGAAATGAAATCATTTATCATTGCTTCATCGTCATCATTCTGTCTGTGTATTTGGGGTTGACACAGCATGTTTTCCTCTTTCATACATTTCCATCGTCATCTGAAGCCACCTCCAGCATACAACACCATTACCAAAATAGTATTGTAACGTGTCCGTACTGTACGCGTACCTTCACAGCCGAGACAGGTAACGTTAGCCACATCAGAACACACGCTCGTAAACCGTCACAAACAGAAGTAGTCACCGTAGCCGAAATTGGCATGGAAATAATATATATTCATCTCGGTATTCACCCCCTTGCTAACAATGTGTTGGTGATTCAGGACGCCGCAAAGTGTACGAAGCTAGTAAAGTGAAACGTTGGTGAAGTAATGTTGGGCTAACCACCGATTTTCGCTCTCGAGAAAATACGAAGCACAATGTATGTGTTCTAGTATTTTCTAAACGTATCTCGAGTCCTTGCTACCTACACGAATTTCGTTAGTCGTTTGTACAAAGATTATATTTTTAGACTATTCTTTTTTCTACTCAATGAATTGATAATTCAACAATATTTTGACGAGAACGCGTTTTGACGTAAATGTTCTTTTTCATTTCGATAATAAAACTAAGAAATGAGTCAATTGTGTTGGACTCTTTTGGTCAATCGTTTCATGAAAATCTCTGATAATGGAAAATAACACACACTGCATTATTTCACTATAATTACATACTTTGATTAGAACATAGAAGTCAATAATAAAATTACTACAAGGTATTTAATAATTGATTGGATATGGAAAAATCTCTGAGAAACACTTACTAACTTCATACCAACAAAAAAATACCTGAAAATGTTCACTCGAGTGATCGAAAATGAAAACCAAGTGAAATATTTCCCCAGCACCCAATAGTAGGCACCTTATATAATATTCAAGTCATAAGCAGCATATTCCGTTCAATCATTCGACCATTAGTAAGTGAAATTCGCACTAACATATAAAAATCGAATTGGGTCGAACGTCGACACACACTGGCATATGATGGATGTTTGTATAAGAGGAACGCTTTGCCATCACCCGAATAAAGTGAAGAAATATTAAAATTTATGTACAACACCTTCGCACGTTCAGAATGACGACGTATGGAAACGTACCAAGGTCTGTCATAATATGATGGCAAGGCGAGACTAATATGAATTTCGTCCTATATTTGGCGCGTACCGAGAAATCTTTCTCGCGATTCAGGTTTCAATTCAAAATTAAATAAAAGAAGAAGTGAGCATTTCATGGAGGAAATAAAGCTTTAATATTTGTTTTTATACGGTCTGTTAATCTACGGATTGCCGTCGTCTTTTCAGCTTTTTGATCTCCTGGTAAATTGCTATAATAAAAGAATATTGTTGCTGATATAACTACGCATGACGAATGACTTTCATGTTTGTACGTGGTTGTATGTAGGCAGATCAATGTTCCGTCTTATCTCATGATTTAACATATTTGTAGAAAGGAAATGAGGATCAATAACAAACACATTTATTTGCAGATACTCTGCCATGATATAGCTAAAGCATTACCTATAGAAGAAGTAAATTTTATAAACATAGATTAGTACACGAACAAACGAGAGGTTCTCAAGAACATCTTTGTTTAAAGCCAAACGATAATTATATTAAATCCTAATAGTGATTTCACGGTTTCCCAAAACCACAACCACACCCATCCTAACCAATCTTAACATTTAACTAACGAAATCCTTATCAAACGTCTTAAATGAAACATCACCATCATAAATAGGCCATTAAATAACAAAACAGTCCATAAAACCTAATCCAAGCCCTGATTAATTCACCGTTCCTAAATCCAAGACTTAACAGCTAAAGCGTTTAATCATAACAGTAAGGATAAGGAAGTTGATAAATGTGATAAATTCGACCGCAACGTCTCTAAGACTTCTTACCCGGGATGTAGTGGCGAAGCTTAAGACAAGGATAAAGATATATTTCATATAGTTTCCCCTTAAGGACGTGGAGCTGCGAAGACCAAAACTAAAGTTACCCAAGCATTTAATGCAAGTATATCTAAAAATGATGCTAATGAGCTTAACGTACTGCTAAATAAAATGATTGGATCAAATGCAGAATTTATTACGACACTAGCAATATCAAAGCAGGTTTTGTTTAAAAACAAAATCTTGAACATTCGATTGGCAAACTAAAGCTTTGCAACTAAAAATATTCACATTAATTCTATTCCCAAAAGTTACATAAAAAAGCTCTTACAAAATTACCAAAATTTTAAATATAACATCAAATATTTGAACTTTGTAAAACCACATTAATTAACAAAGTCTGTGCTTTTAGTGCCTGGCTGACGTACAAACGAGACTGTAATCATAATATCATGAGGTTTCAGTTTAAAGCCGATTTGGGAATTAAAACATAGTTTGTTTTAGATCATTATTCTGCATTTACCATGAATTAGTAATTACGAGTACATTGTCATACAGTGTCTGCGGGGGACGTAATCTTTTAATAATTGGTATGTTGCCACTTGTACTATAATTATGAACGCACCAGAAAGAGCAATGGTTTAGCAACACTGTTATTGTGTATAAAATCTGGTTATTTATACTGATTTTAACCGACTTCCAAAAAGGAGGA
The DNA here is from genome assembly GCA_949152395.1 of Agrochola litura. Taxonomy (NCBI): domain Eukaryota; kingdom Metazoa; phylum Arthropoda; class Insecta; order Lepidoptera; family Noctuidae; genus Agrochola; species Agrochola litura. The sequence goes on from OX424506.1 coordinate 5,083,353, forward strand.
GGTTATATGTTCGTAGCGTGTATGTTTTTTTTTATGTATGTCCACCGATTTCTCCGTCAATTGTGGATCGATCTTGAAAATTCTTTTTTTGAAAGGGTATGCTCTCGAGGTGGTTCCATATAAATTTTATAAACTTTGTTGGGATAGTTTTTGAGTTAGCTACAATAAATACGTATTTTTTCCCACTTGGTATGTGGACGATATTTGATAATTTCCTGTCACTGATAATTACATAGCAGGTGGTGGTATTCGAATTTGTGTGGTAGGTATCACAACTAAAAAGTAAAAAAAAAAAACTATCGACTTCCAAAAAACACTACAAAGTGAAAAATAACTTTAATTTCGGAAGTCGGTGGCAAAAAACGAAAATTCAAAACCAAAGACACCGACTTCCGAAATTAAAGTAATTTTTCACTTTGTAGTGTTTTTTTTTGGAAGTCAGTTGTTTTTTTTAGTGTTAGTAAGGTTGAACGCCTAGAAAACGCTGGTATTTTAAGTACCGTCCACAAGTGACGGCTCTTGAAAAGCTAAGTCGACCGCAATTAAAGCACTACCTCAATTTATTTTTACTGTTTTCGCCTAAGACTGTATTTAAATACTCTACGTCAGTAGCATTCTTGGAATTCTCTTTTTCATTTTCATAATGTTCCTTTTCCAGTAAGTTATTATCCTCTGCCAGCTAAAAGCCTTCTTGTGAACTATTAACTTTCATTTATTAGACGCAATCTTCGTACGTACAATTTTTTACCTACTTATAAGTTGCCTTCGTCATCGTCATCCAGTTGACGTCCACTCTTGGACATTGCTTTCCCCAAGCAATCAATCTGCCTAGCCTTTTTCCAACTGTGTTGGGGTCGGCTTCCAGTCTAACCGGATGCAGCTGAATACCAGTATTTTACATGGAGTGACTGCCTATCTGACCTTCACAACTCAGTAACTGGGTAATACGATACCCCTTGGTAAGACTGGTTGTCAGACTTTCGGGCTTCTGACGACCCGTAACGACTGTCAAAGATTCACGAATGACAGCCGGGACCAACGGCTTAACGTGATTTCCGAGGCACGGAGGAGACTCGGTATGTAAAGATGGTCACCCATCCACGGACCAACCCCGGCAAGCGTAGCTTAACCTGATGGATTGATCCGTGTGGCTGTTATTACTTAGCCACATGCTCCTCTATAAGCCTGCCCCAAGTATCACCACAATAACCAGTCCTACGATGGTCCGGTCTTCGTCATAGACACCATTTGCCTAGTCTTTTCCCAACTGAGTGACTGCTGTGTTTATCTGACCTCCACAAGCCTATTACCGGGTAACACGAAACCCCTTATCAAGACTGATTGTTATACTTTCGGGCTTCTGACTACCCGTAACGATAGTCTTCGTAGTATGCATCGCCATTTCATGAAAAACGATTAGAAAATACAAACATAACATAAAAAGCACCGACTGTTATTGACGCTCCATTTTATTACTCGGACAACTTAGTTATGATAAATAAAAACAAAATATTGCTGTCAGTTTTTCATTCCGTCACTAACTGTGCAGTTTGTTGTTGCAAATTGAACGGATAACTCTTTCACAAAACTGCATCGGTACATACTGTGGATTTACTGAAAAATATATTTGTGTGCACGTTCAGAATATTTTTGTTGTTGATTCTGCATCCTGTTCTTTATTTTCTTAAAATGTGCCATGATATGATTAACCAAAGGCAACAGATCGTTCAAGATTCTTTAATTAGCCAAGTTATTATTTTAATTTGGCAATAGGCTCGCCCCCTATTACATGGGACTTAAACATAACTGGCGAAATGTGGGTGTACCTACTACAGGTACACCTCTACCCAACCCTTTGGAGAAACAAGGCGTGATGTTATGTTATGTTTTATTATTTAAATATTTGAAGGCACCCTTATGGCAGAGAAAATAAACAAAAAATATTAGTTTTACAATACATTATACAATTTGTCTTAGTCTATAAAAAGACTGCAAAAACTGTTTAAATTTTTATTTGGTTAATAATTATCACAATTATAATAATCATTATAAATTGTTACCATTGTTTGCATAATTTCCTTTGTAAGTCGGACTTTTCCCTCCATTTCAGCGATATAAACATACATAACATCACGCTTCTAAGCTTCAAAGACTTAGGCAGAGGTATACCTGAAGAATACCCACATTCGCTTGTTCAAAAAACTCCTTCATTTAACAGCCTCCTTTTCAAAATTACAATTCACAAAGTGCCTGCAGGAGTTATATGTTCATTACACGTTCATCTGTTACGATCTATTATTTTTATTAAAATCCACACATCTCCGAACAATTAATTACTTTGAAAAAACGGACATCGCACTTCCGATTAAACGAATACCGAATTAAATTAAATAAAAAATCCACAGCCAGAAATCAAGACGAACAAAATAAAAGCAAACAGTTCATATTAAAATAATTTAATTAAAAATGCTTTCGAATCATTCATTATACATTTTTCTTCTTAATCGCTGTTGAAATCCGGTATTTGTAATTGGAAACTCCAAATGTCGGGTCTCTTTTAATTTTCATAACATCGCCTGTTAAGCTGCTTACTCATTTGTGAGGTTCGCTTACAAATTGAATACTGAGATTACGTTTTAGAAGCTACTTATTTTTATTAGTAGGTATTTTGTGTCTTATTACGTGGAATGGAACAGTAAAAATATTTTCATGTTTCGTCCGCTCTGGTATTAAAAGAGGTTTTACCAAAAAATAAATTTTATAAGTATGGTCCTCGTTGATGGCAATAGGCTCGTCCCCTATTACATGGGACTTAAACATAACCGGTGAAATGTGGATGTACTGTAAGTACACCTCTGCCTAACCCTTCGGGGATTACAGGCGTGATGTTATGTTATAGTCCTCGTGTCATAAATAGAAATAACGCCTGTAATAAACCAGCAAATATTTTCATTTGGATTTCATAAAAGAAAAACGCATGCTCAAAAGAACACAAATATATATATATAATAAATATTTTATTAATATTTGTACAATATTTGTATTACCCTTTTCTTTTGAATTTCAGCAACATTCTGTTAAAAATATCTTAACAAGAAAAAATAACATGAAAATCCTTCAGGCCCCTTTTGAAGTAAAGAGCAAAATTAAATAGCTTAATTCCCTTTGTCTTTGTTTCAGGTAGGAGGTATGCGGGCTCCGAAGGTACCCGCTACCTTGCTACTGTTGCTCTTCGCAATAGAAGCTTTAGATGCCAACAGAAGAAAACAGAAAGAGAAAATCATACCAGCAGCGATAAATATATGTGACATCAGTGACAGAGACTCCAAAGTCCATTGCTACTGCGAATTCAGCCAGGAGATCAACGAAGCTGTGAAAACAGAATGTTGGGTCTTCAACGGAGGAATAGAAAGAACAGACCCACTATGGACAAGCTTTACTTCACAATCCAATATAGAAATACTAGCCTTCAATGTAAGAGCAGATGGAGGTCTAGACTTTGTACCATCGAAAGTACTGCGTTACTTGAGAAAAGTAAAACAATTCAGCATAAAATACAGCTCAATCCACAAGATAGAGAGTTACACATTTGTCAACGTAACTTCTGTACAAGAGATGACGCTCACTAAGAACCAGATCGTCTATCTTGGTAAACATGCATTTTATAACTTGCCAAACTTAACTATACTTACTTTAGATGAGAACAGAATAGTTGAGCTAGAAACTGAAGTGTTCTACGAACTACCAGCACTCCAGAAATTATATCTCACTAGTAATAATATTACCGTCATTCACGATGGAGCGTTCAAACATCTTGTCAACCTAATTGACTTAGAACTCGATAGAAATAATATAAGCGAACTCAAGAAGGAGTGTTTTTATGGACTTGCAAATCTAAAGCGATTAGATTTAAGAAGAAACAAATTATCCAAACTTAATTCCTTTACATTTACCGAACTGTGGAATCTCCAGACATTGTTATTAGATTATAATGAAATTTATATTTTGGCCCAGAGGACGTTTGATGGATTATCGCAATTAAGGAAGTTGAGTTTAAGCCATAACAAACTTGTAACTTTGGCCAGCAGCCTATTTGAAGGGGTCAGGGGACTGGCCGCCTTAGACCTAAGACATAATAAATTAAAGAGGTTCACATTTGAAAACCTCCATCCAATATATGACAACATGAAGAACCAAAACAGCTACATCTACTTGGAAGGTACGTATTTCTTAATTAATTAATTTAGGGACTTTAAATATGCTTTCAATAGTAACAAGTATTTGATACACAGTTAATTAGAAATTAATTTTCACATTGACGAAGTAACATTTAACAATCGAACAAAAATCAATTAGTTTCAACAGACGGTGCTCTCAGAAGTCATCATTACTCCAATTAGGGAATTAATTAACGCGTCAATTGTTACAGGGAACGAATTCCCGTGCGACTGTCATCTCGCATGGATGCATAAGCTTCGTCACGAGGCGAAAAGCGTCAAAGTGCGAACATCTCTCGAAAATTTCATTTGCAAATTCAACGCGGAGCCTTCGTTAAATTCACACTTTACTTACTTCGAAAGGAGCGTTATCGGATCAAACAATTTGTACGATAGCGATGACAAAAGTCAAATAAGAGATTACGCGGATAATCCGGATGATTTTTTTCAAGACGAAACAGACGACGCTTACGTTGATGAACCAAAAGCCGTTAAAGGCGAAAATGAGAGGACATTACTTCAGATCCCAGTGGAAACGCTACCTTGCCCTCCGGACGTCAAAAGTGTGACCGATAGAACGTACACCTACCCGTCGCAAAATGAGGCGAAAGATTACAGGAACTTAATCCAATCTTCGAAGTCGAATTCAATCGACTCGAACTTTGCCGTTTTCCTGTCAGCGTTTATGATTTTAATATAGACCACGCGAATGTAAATAATAAGAGAAATGGAGACGTATGAAAGGAGAACAAAGTAAACATACTTTGTTCTCCTTTAAAGGAATATTAAAATCGTCTTGTTTGCCAAGTTCTATTGTTTTTCATGACGCTTACTAAGAATGTAAATAAGAACAGCCAACTACAAATAAAGATGTGCATAATTATGTATAAAACCTTTTACGTTTTGAATTTCAAAAACCTTATGAAATTGTAAATAGTAATATAATTCTATGTAAAAAATGTGATATAAAGTATAAGTATAATTATGATAGACATTGTCTTGGAGAAATAAATTTTATCGGTAGGGTACTTTTCTAAAAGAAAACTTGAATTTTTCTCATCATGGAATTTCATTTATATTGTTGCGAATCTATTGAGGAACTTTATGTAAATATTTGAGATATTCAAAATAAATCGGTTGTATATAATGCGAGTAATTAATAATAAGGAGAAATGAGAACTTGAATGTATTAATATGTAATAAATATATAAAATGTCTTTTGCCAATGTCATTGTACCTTACGATAAGATATTCATTTATTGATAATGGACGAGACAACAGAAGCACTAGAATTTGCTATATCTACGTACGAAACATGTAGTAAATATTGGTTTATTATAAAACGAGTATTATATAGCTTTATCTGCAATGTATTCATGCTTTAGTTGGCGTCTTTTTGTGGTGACTGAACACAAGGAATAATAAAAATGTAAATTATCATCACACTTCACTAGTTCTATTCTTTGCACAGTGAGCGACGCATGCATAAACCATAGTAATATCACGTAATATTGAAAACGATTTCTTTAGCCTTCACGGTCTAGTTACTCAAAGGAATAAGCAGATATGTATGTATTGTCATATATCTAAACGGATGAAAGAAAGTAAGACGTATTCACATACTTAATTTCAACATTATTTTATATGAATCTATGCATCTTAGAAATCTCAATAAAAAATAAAGGTTTGTTTTAATGGACGATAATGTGACAGAAATAGAAACACTGAACTTAGTGCCGTAAATCATGATGAAACAGATATAGAACAAGACGTGGATCAGCCTATCGGTAATCCTGATAAATGCACAGATGTTTCCAAGTATCTACAAATACTAAATAAATCAATAAAAGAGGGTCTCGTCCATTACCAAGTTAAGCCTTATTTCCCTTATTTAACACTATTTGTTTGAAACCCAAGTGTGGGCTAACAATCCAACACTGACCGCAAACAAAGTATTAAATTGAATCACTACATACAACTCTGAGGTTGTGTTAATATTAGATATTCTGTTAATGGCACAAACATCCCTAAATGCTAATGTTTCAATCAGAATGTTTAGAGATAAATTGAATGATTTGTGTGCTAATTTTACCACATAATGTTTATTTATTTTTAATGATGTTTACTTTTTTAACCGACTTCAAAAAAAGGAGGAGGATTCTCAATTCTGTTTAATGAATTTGTTATGAGTTTGGTGTATGTAAAAGTGAATATGGAAAAAAAGACTTTGGAAATATCGTAAATTAATTTAGATCGCAACGGACCCGGGGGCCTACCACCAGCTCATAAAGCAGTATTATTTTAATATTACTTCAGTGGGAGAAAGAGATGGAGCTATTCGTTATGTAGAGCTTCATCTCTTTCCCACACTGAAGTAATATTAAAATAATACTGCTTTATGAGCTGGTGGTAGGCCCCCTGAACTATGTTTTAAGAATTAAGGTTTTGAACACAACATTTAAGTATTATTATTAAGTTTAAATCATCTTCGTTGCATTTATATTGTATTTGAATAATAAGCCAACATGGTTTTTGATTCATAATCAAAATATACACGGCACATAGGTAATATTGGGCAAGAGAGCAGTGGTGGCCCAGTGGTAATGGCCCCGACTTACGAGTCGGTAGTCTTCGGCAGTCGGTCGACTTACGAGTCGGTCGTGAGTTCGAAGCCAGGCTTTACTTTGTGTCAATAATTTCATCACTACTGCTCGCAAAACGTTGAAGGAAAACATCGTGAGGAAACCGGCATGTCCTAGAACCAAAAATTCAAAGACTTGTGACATCTACCAACCCGCACTGGCGTCGCGTGGCAGATTGGGATCTCGAAGAGAGAAGGCCTGTAGAACAGCACAGCAATAGGAACATTATAGGCTGATTATGTTGATTATACAGGTAATATTTTTGAACCACCACACCATCACAAATATTTTTTATTGTAACCTAGTAATCAGTCATTGTTTTAGGTGACCTATTATTTGATTTTACATTACTAAAAGCTAATGTTTTAACCATATTCAAATACAATTTAGTCATTGCAATAGGTAACATGTCAATAGGTTATTAATTATATGTGACTAAAAGCTGCACTTATATTTAATACATTAACATTAAATTGTGTCAACTAATCTTGTTGTTTCAATATTATATTGCTATGTTTACATTTATTTCAATATTGTCACTTTGCATAACATAAATATAGTACAGATTTATTCTTGTTATGCATCTCTGGCACTAAGGCTTATTGCGTTGTCCATTTTGCTCAAGGTAATTAGTCACGCCCTTATTAGCAAACAGGTTAATAGAATCTCGGCTGTCATCTCTAAGGATAGCAGCATCCTTGGAATCTTAATTTAAAAACGTTCTCTGTGTAATTTTTAAGAAGCGACCCGTAATGTATAAATGAAATGAAATTAAAATGTTTATTTTGTAAATAGGATATCGTAATCACGTTTACAAGTCATATAAAAAATAAGCTAGATGGAATCGACATTTCCTATATGATCATCCCTGAGAAGAAATGACGAAACCAGCTCAGGGGTCAAAGTCTCTTCTAAAGTCAAAACATAATCTTGGTCCGATCATGTGAAGTCCATGTAAATAAAGTGTCTGAAATGGTCTTTTGAGGAAAGAACTACACAGATTTGAGTGGACTTATCCAGTCAGTGCAAGCATTTGTCAGAATCGTGTAGCTCAACTCAGAACTACAGAGTGATCTTATTGAACGACAAGAAAAGCATAAATTCAAACTATTTTATTATAAATTACCGGAATACCCGCAAAACGCGGATTTATATATTTTAAGCTATTGCATAGCTTTTATTGCGGGCTTTGAGCGCGGCGACCGAATCAAGAAATTCCGTAACGTAACGAAAATAAAACCTAACACCCCCACTCCGCCTACCATGTAATGACGGTTCCCATGACAACGTGATGTTGTCATGGGAACGTAATTTTTGTTTTATGTCATCACGTCATCATCCCAAGTGTAGCGTTCACAAATAGGAAGTATGGAGGTTACAAATGCTATGCAATAGCTTTACCGCGGCAGTCCCCGAGTGCCACACATTTTTTTTTGTTTTTAAATTTAAATTCTTCATGGCTACTCTTTAGGTCGTGAGCTATCCGTATATCATAAAATATTTAGCCTAGCTCTTAAGGGAGAGGCGTGAAAATTGATTCGCTATTGCAATGTATAATAGACAGATAATAATTCAATCGAAAACCGTATGTTGCTTTTAAAAATAGAAAGCTTGGTACTTGGTCGTTAAAAGGGCACATCGGGTTTTATAAAAAAAAAAAATATTGGCACTCAGGGAGTGCCGACAAAAGTTAAAACTTGAACAAGATCGCCTTGGTGGAGGAAAAATACTTCTATAGAACATTGGTCCGTAACCTCATCTAAATAAAGAGCACAATCGCGTTTACAAAAATAATGTGTCGGTAACAATTGTTTTTTTCCATCTCAAAAATACCCAATACGCCTAAAGAAGTTTTCACTTCAAAAAGTACGGTATTGTAGAGCTTCGTCAGTGATGCCTGAGTGAGTATGACTCTCTTTCAAAGGCCGCGTCCTAACCAAAAGAGATCGTGGCGCGAGTTCGCAATCGTCGTCGAAAATATGACCGCGTGGATCACGTACTCACGCGATAACTGCTATTGGTTAGGACGCGAGGTAAAACTCCATGTTTCATTTCAACGTCTGGGTGTTAATTTAAAGTTCTCAAAGACGTAATTTACTCTAAAATCATACAAAAACAGTGGCACTCCGGGAGTTCCGACAGAAGTAAAAAATCGGCACCGCGGTAGTCAACGCGTTGATGTCTTTTACTCCAAGGTGTCGGTAAATTCCGTTACAGTGTCGCAAAATCAACGGTTTAGTCCCATCTCAAAAATACCCAATACGCCTAAAGAAGTTTTCACTTCAAAAAATGACTATCAATACCACGAAAAGTTACCAAGAGAAAGCTGTGAAGTTTTTATTCTCATAAGTTTTTTTTAAGTTAGTCACGATGTTTATTTATGGTGAATTATATGTATACCTAATACCAGTATTTATATAATGTTATTGTTCTGTGTGTAGGTACTGCTGTTAGTGTACCAAAATAAATAAATAAGTTACTCGTAAAAATATAAAATAAGACATCATTAAATACTATTCATTGAAACACTAACATTTCTTTGGAAGGTCGCCAATCGGATACGGATAGTATCGAGTAAGTGAAAACTGCCTTTAAGAAAACCAGCGATACATTTTGTTAAAATATGGTGTGACTATTTATACGAGCAACAGAAAAAGTTTCGACCTCATATATATCACAATTACGATATGTACAATTATGTTATATGTTTGGTAACCCGCACCGATTAGTACATATGGTTCACTAAGCAAAATCATTTAAATAAAAAGCGACTCTTACTACGACACAATAAAGTGGAATTCAGGTCGTACAGCGCTAATCGCCTACAGTTATATTCACCTAGAAGTTGCCTCTCTTTCCATTGCGTGATTCTTTTCTGACTACGTTACGCTCACTGAATTGGCCCAAGAAGACGAGCCCTCCGCGTACTTGTAGCTTCATATCTAAAATGCAGATTGCGTCTTCTGTATTATTCTGTGGTTTATACCAAAGTATAAAACATGTATTTTACATTTTGTCTACTGTTTTCATTTATCATTTGTATCTAAAACTAGTTGTTAAAAAAAATTCTCTCAATTTGTATAAAAGTGCAAACGCTAAGCCCACGTTTACCGTTTACGACCACATATTTTTCAAAATATAAAATATAATTATTTGTTATTATAATATATATTTTTTAATAATATTTTTCTTTTATGATTAAGAACGTAACTAGTTTGCAGGAACCATATTGAGGTAATTATTTTGAATAATAACGAATAGTTTTGTTAACCATTTTTCAGTTCTAACAAACAATTTAGTTTTAAATAAATGGTTTAGACAAAACATTGTTTACTGATTGTAACCGGTAATTCAATATGAAGCCCCGTTTCCTACCTATTGTTAACATAAATGTGTTTGCTCAAAGAATTTGAGCCGTTTGTACTGACTGTAATTAATTACTTTTTGATTATTCTAAAACCCTTTTGTTTCAACTTGAATTAATATTTTTTTATGAATCGTGGTAAAATTAGCCCGGAATAAATAATATTTTAATGAATTCAACATTTCAGCCATGTTAGTCTAACTTTATAATAAAGTGTCATTTTACTTGTGTATTATATTTTCCATACTTAAGTTACGTTAGGTTATTGAATGTAAATAGTTCTTTGTAAAGTAATTTATTAATTAATACTTTATCATTTCATTAAAGGTTGATGTTGGAAAAGTCCTCGTTTTTTTCTTTTCAAATCCCAAACACCTTAGGTAATTTTTAACCTACTTCCAAAAATTAGGAGGTTCTATGTTCGTATGTTTGTTTTATTTTTTATGTAAGTATGTCCACCGATTCCTCCGTCAAAAAAAAATTACTACAAAGTGAAAAATTACTTTAATTTCGGAAGTCGGTGTCTTTGGTTTTGAATTTTCGTTGTTTGTCACCGATTTCCAAAATTAAAGTAATTTTTCACTTTGTAGTGTTTTTTTTTTGAAGTCGGTTGTTTTTTTTTTGTAAAAAGTTTTATTATTCAGCATTGTAGAATTTCGATCCTAAAACCCATAACACTTCACTAAGCTGAGGTATATCTTTAGTACACCTACATTTTGCCAGTTATGTTTAAGTCCCATGCAATAGGGGGGCGAGCCTATTGCCATCAACCGGGCACAAATCCAGACTCCGGGCTGTTACTGAGAAATTCCTGATGGAAAAACCTAATAACACTTTACCTGACCTGGGAATCGAACCCAGGACCTCTTATACAATTGCGATTACTAGAACAACGAGGCAGTCAATACTAAAACGTTCCCAAGAATTTTAAAGTTTATTTGTTTAGTTTATTTTGAAGTTTATCATTATAGTCGAAGTATATTTAAAACACTCCAAGAAAAACTCAACCGCATTAAATAAATGCTGCCGCAAACAGGCACGACGCGACATGACCCTGGTGGAACAATTTCTATGAAAACATCACGGAAATTGTTGTACCGGTGTCGCATCGCGCCTGTCTACGGGAGCCTTAATGGAACCTCCTCAAGCCAAATAAAAAAACGTGTGCGGTCAGGGAACCCCCATCAGGAACGAAGTTCTTTCTCACGTATGATTAAAAAAAACAGAATATCTTGGGTTTACATTTTGACCACTGTCGGCTTTAGCATCCTCGAAAACTATGAAAACGACGCCCATGATGAAAAATTTGAAAACTTTTGGCAGCCACCATCTTGAATTTTCATTTTGACCTCACTATCTGCTTTATGCACCCTTGAAAACCATGAAAACGATACCCATGATGAAAAATGTGAATTTTTTTAGAGCCGCCATCTTGGATTTTCATTTAGACCAAATTCACACTTTCTCCTCTTTCCGGCATGCAGTGTACTCGGGGCGATGTGTACAATTTTATCCCACGACACTGTAATCACTTTACTCTTTCCTTTTCTTTTTTTTCTGCCGGTGTTCTCCCTCTCTGTCTCTTTGATTTAGAAGAAGACAGTCGCAAGGATTAACACTTCTTAGCGTGACGATTTCTGAAAGTTAAAGCCGCGTTAAAGAACTTCGTTCCAAAAACCAAAATATAGCGCTGTCAACAGTGACGTGAGGCACTTAGTGAGGTGTAGTTTGATCGTAAATGTGTCCGTATTAGCATTTATGCACAGAGTGTAGTTTTGGCATGCTTCACTGTATAATATTGTTCGCAGCGCTATGTCTAGGTTTTTTATTTGGTCCATAGTCATATTTTAATATCGTGTATCAAGCTCGACTCCAAATTGCATACGCTATCTCCTGTTTTCCAAATAGGTTGGGCTCAGATTCCAGTCTCAACGGACGGGGCTAACTATTAAAACTTTACATACATGAAGCGAACAAAATTTTGACGGCATTGGCATCCACAACCCAATTACAGGCCAATACTGTAGTGTTGTAAATTCTGTGAAGTTTACTTCGCAAATGGCGCACATTTTGGGAAGACTTTATTTGATTTTGAGATTTGTAAATCACCGTGGATTTACAATTAGGAGCCACACACTGAATTAATGCTGTATGTTGCTGTATGCTACATGTTTTTTTTTAGGAAAACATGCTCTTCGAGGTACGTAAGAAAAAGTGTAAGAATTGTGATGTACCTTAAGAGCCTACACTATCTCAGCTCAAATTCTCTTTTTATCTCGCTCGCACCATACTGCTCGCAGACCAAGTAGGATGCTGGCGGCTCCAAGGCGCCAATAGTTTAGGCAATTTCTTTTTACGGTGAAAATGATGGCAATTTAAAAAAAACAGAATCTGCTTCATATTTAGTTCAGTTATTATGCAAAGTTATATGATCTAATTTGAAGTCTATTTTGAATATCCGCGGTTTATTGTTCGGTTTGGAGTTAACTTTAGAATAATGTTCTGTCGAGAAAATTTTATGGAATCGTGTATTCGACAAACATCGTAACCTAACATTAATCTTCAACTTTAGCATTATTATATTTATTTCAAAATTAATGCTGCAGTATTTGCAAGATAACGGAGGAACATGCTAAGCAATTTGAGGTATTATAGACTCTTAGAGACGCATCGGGCCGCAGCTCATCGCATTTCAATACAAAAAGGCAAGTTGCGTTCCGCCCGTAGTGTGCGAAGGTTCATACAAAATGTACGAAAGAGATTTGGAGGCCCGCCCAAATCTTTGTCAGCCTTTAGTTTGCAGATCAATCTATCCACTTGGTGGCTACTTCACCATGAATCCCACTTTACAGAATAAAGTTAAAACGAGAGCATCGTCCTACCGTCTATGGACTCAACGCATAGAACTGCAGCTGCTGCTGCATTCCGAGGAAGTTTCAAATTCGCTGCCACTTGCTGCTGGAACGACTTGCCACCTCTTTTTCATGTTATAAAAACAGTTGGCACTTTTAAATGTAAGTTTAGAGGTCACAAGTTTAGTTGAAATCAGACGCTTCACTTCTTGTTCATTTTTTCCTTTCATATTTCATATATTTCACTCGAAGTTAAATAACTGAAAAGAAAGTGGAAGTAAAAAAAAATTAATGATCGCAAAATTAAATTAAATTAATGCGCAGATGAACGTTCATTCTTACATAATTTTGTAAATGTCGTGTGAAAAATAAAAACTTCTATACAAAAAAAAACCACCGAAATCCAAAAAATAAACACCATAATGTGAAAAATTACTTTAATTTCGAAAGTCGGTGTCTTTGGTTTTGTATTTTTGTGCCACCGACTTCCGAAAAACTTATAAACATATGATTTACGCCAATGGGAAGTTGAATTTCTTACTACCCACACAAAAGATTTTAGTATCAGGAAAGCAGATACGCGAGGAGTTTGTCGGAGTAGGCATCTTGAAAATTATCTTATACTCAGAATTAATTATAATTATTATGTTTGACGAAGGCACACAAATTAGGTACATTATAATAACACGACACAGGCAACAAATTAATAACGGATAGTTTACCATTATAATATTTTAGTCCCAGTAACTAGGTTGGAGAGATCAGAATCGCTCCATGTCAAATACTGGTATTTAGCTGCATCCGGTTAGACTGGAAGCCGACCCCAACTTAGTTGGGAAAAGGTTAGGCAGATGACGAATATCTTAGTACCTACACAAAATATCGAAAAAATAGCCACTGTAACAATTTTTGGAACGAAGTTCTTTAATGCGGCTTGTAAACTTTCAGAAAAAGTGTTAATATTTGCGACTGCCTTCTTCTAATTCAAAGAGAGACAGAGAGAGAGAATGCCGACAGGAAAAAAACAAGAGAAAAGCGATTACAGTATCGTGGGATAAAATTTTATACATCGGCTCGAGTACACTGCATAGAGAAAGTGTGAATTTGGTCAAAATGAAAACCCAAGATGTCGGTTCTAAAAATTTTCAAATTTTTCTTCATGGGTATCGTTTTCATGGTTTTCAAGGGTGCAAAAGCCGATAGTGAGGTCAAAATGAAAATCCAAGATGGCAGCTGCCAAAAGTGTTAAAAGTTTTCGTCTTGGGTGTCGTTTTCAATAGTTTTCGAGGGTACTAAATCCAACAGTGGTCAAAATGTAAATCCAAGATGGCAGCCTTGATTTTTTTTTTACCACACTTGTGAAAGAGCTTTCCTGACGGGGTTACCCCGGCCGCACACGTTTTTTTTGACAACTCGAACCTTTTAGTTAACTTATAGTAGTTACGAATTTTAGGAAGTAATTGACGATCTGTAATTTCTACCTAACCCCAACTAGGAAAGTGGCGTGAATATAATATACGTATGTAATATCGACGATTGAAGGCATGGTATCGAAAAAACTACCTACCTACGACAAACGTGACGAATTCACAATTATTTTCATGCTTATAGTAGGTAAAGTCAGGAAAATAATTAATAGTTATTTATCAAATTGACTACCGACTTAAACTGTTCGTATATTCAAATCACAAACTGTTATTCTTTGATAGTTGTATGAAATTACTATAAAAGGCTCTTTCCTCACTGGTCGGTAGGTCAGCGGTGCGAGATCAGCATGCTCGGTATACGCAGTACCGAAAGCTTACCGAGCGCCTATATTTCAATGAGCGTTTCCTGATTGGCTCGGTATACGCGGGAGTGGGACGGGATCGTTTTGGTTTACCGCGTCTCGGTAGAAAATTTCAGTGCAGTACTCGCAGCTCACGTCACGCGTTTTACAGCATGCTCGGTTTACTCGGTACCAAAAGCTTACCAAGCGCCTATATTTCAATGAATTACGCTTTACTGCACAAATTATACCGAAAACGTAACTACAGGTCCGTAATTGAAAACAGTGCGGTATCGTTTTGGTATACAAAGCATATTATACCGCACTGCTGCTTAACGACCAATGAGGAAAAATTAAAGCAGTGCGGTATCGTTTTGGTATACCGAGCATACTATACCGAAACGATACCACACCGACCAATGAGGAAATGGCATAACTGTCATTCTTTGACAGTTGTATGAGATGGTTGTGTTATACACGGCAAATTGACGTAGTCTGTCAATTTGATAAACAATTTTCCGGACTAAATAACTAGAATGTTATAGTTAATATACTTACTGATTTAAGCTTGAGCGCTCCACATTAGCTTCTACCTAGTTAGCTAAGTTTTGAGTTGGTCTGCTTTCAGTTAGGGTCTGCGGTGGCTTATGTTAGTGCTGCCAAATCACATCACAATGTATTCTCGTTAAACTAACTCAAGCACTCACGGACGGGGAGTAGATCTAACAATACTGGGTTTAGACTTTGATTATTTTAATCAAATTAAATTAAATATTTGTTTATTTATGGCAACTAGGCCCAATTGTTAGTAACATTGTTCGTAAAAACTATTGTTAGTAAAAAAACACAGAAACAAAAAGAAAATTGTAAGGTTAGCTGTGGGTCTTCTGACCAGCACCTCCACAGCAAGTGACAACCAAGGTGCGTCGTACTTTTCTAGACCGCGCTCGTGACAAGATAGAATTTTCTTTTTGTTCATTATGGCGTAAAAATCATCGGTATGCGCAAAAGCTACCACACCGGACGCAGTACAATAGCGCGACAATCCCAACAACATCCTGAAGCAGTTATTACATTAAATTATTAAAGTAAGTTTACTTCAACGAAGTTAAAAGATGCTAAGCCTGGACGACTTTATCAAACAATTTTTTTTATTAATCGGCCAGGCATTTTTCGGACAATTTAGCTCTAATTCTACCTTCATAGAATTAGAGCTACCGTAAGCGAAAGAATTTCATTTTATTTGAAATTTTTGAATATTCGATTTTTCTAATATGTGTATTGTAGAGTGTAGTGTAGTACGTCGTGTATGTAGAAAAATCGAATCTTTCCGAAAATCCTAGATTATTGCAAATGACCGGATTATTGAAAAACTAATAAAGATTGTCGTTACTATACGAGCTATTATTAGAATCATTGCAAAATACTGCGGTGTATATAATACAACGGATGAAATTCTTATATCCTGCGAAATTTTTAGTCATTGCAGTATGAACGTTTTTTTATACACAAAATTATCGCTTAAAGAAACCTACCTGTAATGTTGAGGTATATTTTTAGTGAAGAGGCTAAACGGGCATTGATCACAGTGCTTGCTCATTAACGATAAGTTCTCTTACCATGTTATGTTAGATTTACCTATTTTCAATTATATTTACAAAAGAAAGTATCTAACCGTAAAAAATGTATCTTTAAAACTTGCTTCGAGTTTTAAATCGTACATACCTCTATGCAACCGCAGTGAAACTATATGGAACTGCAGACAGCTAGATAAATAATGATAAAATCACAAACAAATCTACTGCTAAATGTGGGTAAGTACTAGATCACCAATTTAATAATATTAAAACAAAAATATGAATATATTATATATTTGGAAAATCCAAAAGTGCATGCCTCATAGTGCTCATTCTAAAACAGAAAAATATTTAAACCAATTTTTCACGAATTATGTTTTGACTGCTTTTTTACCCATCAATATGGGTAAAATTTCTCACCTCGCTATCTTAATGTCCTGTCAAAGACTATTTAGGTTTGCTTTGTTGGTTGCTAGGCAACGGAATTTATATTCGTTAGTTTTTTATGAATTATAATTAAACTACTATGAATAAAAGAGTCATTTTTAATAGGATTCCTCCTACACCTGAAACGAATCTAAAAAAAAATTAGAGTCAATTAATTGTTTTTTTTGCAATCTACAATGTTTACAGGTTTCACACTTGATTGACGGGATTTTTTTTTTAAACTATTTCGATGATTTTTCGTTTCTGCTGCATTAAATATTTTTTTGAAAAATACAGAATTAATCTCCATTCAATTATTATCTATACAATAGTATATAAATAAATTAAGTAGGTTCTGTGTACTAGCAGGAGTGTAACAATAAAAACAGTTTCAGAAAGGAGGCAAAACAAATTTTTCGATCGCAAAGCACTCTCTAATGCTTCACATTATGAATCGTGCAAAAACAGATTAATATTGTAACACTGATTGCTCGCCTTACCTAATGCCTTCCTCAACCAGAAAGATTAGCTTACATACTATACCTTACTTTGATCCTAAGTGCTCAAGTAAAGCTAAGTGCCAAGACATTAGTCCATGGGAGTTAAAAGTTGTGTCGTTCTACCAACCGTCGACTCTGCAGCCACTAATGCATAGCAGTAAAAACTTATCAGACAGAAAATGGCGGCTGACAGAATTGCAGAATTTATTTCGATAATATGTTTTCAATGCGAACGCTGATTGGTGCCAAGAGACCGCTTAGCCTGTGGAAGTGTTGGCAACTGAGATGCAGGGGAATTGGCTTTTAGGAAAAAAGAAAGAAACTAGGATTTTGAGTTAGAAGTTCTAGCTAAAGTATATAAAGTATCAAAGCAAAAGAGGTTAATTGATGTTCACACATCACATGTTCAAGTTATTTATGGGTAGTCCAATAAATGGTTATTTGTTTTTGATGTGAAACATCTATAGCGGCGGGTCAGACCGAATGTTGAACTGGTGACGCGTCGCCTCACCCACAGTTGCAGACTGTTGGCACCAACAGCCAACACGCCAACAGTCGCCATATTGAAGTGAAAACTTCGTTAGGCGCGTTGGACATTTTTGAGATGGAACTAAACCATTGATTTTGCGACACTGTTACCAAGTTTACCGACACCGGGGAGTATAAGACATCAACGCGTTGATTACCGCGGTGCGTGGAGTAAAAGACATCAACGCGTTGATTACCGCGGTGCCGATTTTTTTTTCAAGTTTTTACTTCTGTCGGCACTCCCGGGGTGCCACTGTTTTTATTTCCTGTCGTAAATTATCCTTTTATGCATATTACCTGTACACAATAATTTCGATGTTTTTTTTTATTTGAGAAAAGTTTTACAAATTAGATAATGATGATGATGATCATGATGACGATGGCATCTAGCGATGACGATGACGATGGCGATGGCAACGGCGATGGCGATGACAATGGTCAAAGTCGAAGTCAATTTCGATGTTTCACATCTGCCAGACGTCCCGCGACGGCAATTTTTTATTATTTTTATTATGAAAACTATTTCAAGCTCTCCTGATCATTCTCCTGCCTTTAACCCACTTCAAGTACTGCTATGATAAGTTAAAGAACTATGGCGAGTAACGATGGGTACTTAATTTTGTACGACACACAATTACGGCGGAGCTAGGGTTACCATCTGACAGTCATTTGCCGCATTTGAAAGGTATTTTACGGGTAAGACAGGCGTGCGGCCGACGCTAAGATGAGACAGGCTTTTTTGAAATTCCCTAATACTAGGGTAAGGTGAAAAGTTCTCGGCCTGACATAGAAAAGACGTTCCAATCAGCAAAAATTTATGTTTGCCACCTGGGTGCACGTGTCATTCGTTCGTATGACAAGTTTCAACTTGTTCTCTCAAGTAGTTTGTATACACCAATTTTTGCAGTAGAGGTCTTGCGTGTTTTTTGTTAAAACGGATAAACTTAAATATCGTGTGGTCATAAAATTCTTCGTTTTAGATGGATTAACCCCTAAGGAAACTCATCTGAAGTTTACAACAGTTTACGGGGACTCTGCTCGTTCCATGTCAACAGTTAAAAAGGGGGCAGCTGAATTTAAACGTGGTCGCACTCCCTCGAAGAAGACTCACGTGAAGGACGGCCAAAAACTGCAACCACACCGGAAACCATAAAAAAGTGCATGAAATCGTATTGGACGATAGAAGAGTGAAGGTGTGTGAGACAGCTGAGGCTGTGGGGATATCAGAAGAAAGGGTGCGAAACATCTTGCACACAGAATTAGGAATGCAAAAGCTCAGCGCAAGATGGGTGCTAAATGCTGATCAAACAAACGATTTTGGCAGCAATCTTTGGATCGATTTAATAGGGATCTGACCGATTTTAAGCAACGATTTGTCACCATAAATGAGATATGGGTCAACCACTATCACTCTCAGACTTCTATCTGTTCCCTAACTTGAATAGATACCGTAGATAAATATTTTCACAGCCTTCCAGACTCTCATTTTCAGGAAGGAATAGTGATGTTGGAAAAGCGCTGAACCAAGTGCGTTGAAGTCAAGGGAGATTAGGTAGAAAAATAAAATCATTTTTTATTTCATTGTCAGGACGAGAACTTTTCACCTTTCCTAGTTGAATAAAGAAAGGAATTGCCTGACAATAAAGTCGGTCAAAGCGTTATTAGTAACTCACGAAACTTTTAAAACGTTTTGTGAATTTTAGAAAAAAAAAAAGAACTTTTGAAAAAAAACAAATGTCTTCGGAAAAATATACACACAGTGTAGTAAGTTGTTTTTTTTTTCTAAATTAGTTTAGTGGTCGTTTTATTGTTCAAACTTTTCACTATAAATAGATGTCAGTCTGCGTATTATCTATTATAAGACTTACATTTTTGAAGTGAAAACTTCTTTAGGCGCGTTGGGTATTTTTGAGTTGGGACTAAACCATTGATTTCGCGACACTGTTACGAAACCATCTTTTGACCATTAAAAAGACATCAACGCGTTGATTACCGCGGTGCGGATTTTTTCAAGTTTTCACTTCTGTCGGCACTCCCGGAGTGCCACTCTTTTTTTTTTTTACAATACACCGACATTTTTTCTGAAAAATCTGACATTTTGTACATCCTAGAAAGGCATCCTCTCTTACATAAATGGTAACCCTAGGCGGAGCAAATTTCCGGAAGGGAAATCAGCTCCACTATCAATACTGCTAAATGAGTACCTAATATTTGACCCACAGTAGTCGCGAGGTATGGGTTAGCTCTTTAACCCATACCTCGTGACAAAAAGAAAAAGAGAGTGACAAAAGAGAAGCTCAACTTCAGTAAATGCTCCCATTACTGTCATCGTCCACTTGAATACACCAAACATATTTAAGTCGTTTATTATACAATACATATTTAATGTTATACGGAACGTAAATCCCACTGAATCACCTATTTATCAACCAACATTGTGAAATTTAAATGAGGGGATCGGATTAACATGATCCGGTGCTGTCATTATTTATGTACAAGGGAAGCAGCTGTTGCCGAAGGTCTTTAAGTTTGAAGACTTTGATGTTGGAACGAAACTTGATGCAATACTTCTTGTTTTCTCATTAGCATGCATTGATGTCCAGTTTGGGCACAGAGCTCAGAATTTTCGCGACGGCAGCATCTAGAGATGAGAGTACCAATAAAGTTCGATGTGCGACAGTGCGTTGACCGCAGTACTTTTGTCATCTTCGCCATTCAAAGCCACCAAGTTTCTAAAGAAAAAAACAGTGGCACTCCGGGAGTGCCGACAGAAGTGAATATTTGAAAAAGATCGCCTTAGTGGAAGAAAAATACTTGTATAGAACATTAGTTCATAACATTATCTCAATAAAGAGCACAATCGCGGTTACAAATAAAAATACTTGCAAAGAACATTGATCCGTAACATAATGTAAATATAGAGCACATTCACGTTTACAACAATGAGGTGTCGGTAACGGTGTCGCGAGTTCAATTGTTTTTTACCTTCTCAAAAATGCCCAACGCGCCTAAAGAAGTTTTCACTTCAAAAAAAGAAAGAATAACGTTTATTCGGACACAGTTCGTGAAACACAAAATACAAATAATAAAATACAAAGTGAACATAATATTTTATCAACAATAGTTGTTGTTGTTGTCGATATGGTTGTTGTTGTACAATGTGTTGTGTTGTTGTTATGGTTAATGTTTTATAACGTCATTAGTGTCGTGCCGCTTGGTTTGTATGGAAAGTGTAGACAGTGTCACCTCTAGGCGCTGCCGGTGCGGTGATTCCGCAGAACCTGTGGGTGATTCCGTGTTTGGTGGGGCAAAACCAATGTGGCATAGCAGAATGCTGGTCTATTTTTAGGGTTCTGTACCTCATATGGAAAAAAAACGGAACCCATATAGGATCACTTCTTCATCCGTCTGTCTGTCAGTCTGTCAAAATCCTTTTTCTCTAGAACGCATGAAGGTATCAAGTTGAAATTAATATCAAAAACGTAAGTCTACAGTCCATTAGAGCTCAAACAAAATAAAGCTTCTGAGTCAATGCAATAAAAAAATACGGTCATTTATGCGACATATTTTGATACTCGCAAATAAATCAAAACCTATAGCGTACTTCCCGTTGACCAAGAATCATGAAATTTGGCAAGAAGCTAGCTCTCACACAACAAGTATAGAAAAAAGTCCGAAAATCATTAATTTGCAGTTATAATAAAAAATAAAAAATTGTGCTATTGCAAGCTTACAGTTGGAGAATTGACCGTGACGTCTAATGATGTATGGGAGAACATGTTTTTTAACTACAATGCTAAGTTTGTTCTTGTGATACATTCATCTACCAACCCTTCATTGTGCGTGATTCAACACGCACTTGGCCAATTTTTTATTGTGAAATTGGCCTGCTTTTGACCTCTATCTCGCGGTCTCGCCCGATGGAAAGCGATGGATGAGGTCTACGATGGAATAAACGTGTCTAGAAGATGCCTGTTCACTCTTGTTTTGAAAGCTGTCGGATTATACTCTCTACAGCTGTAATCTGTGGGTCAACTACACGCAGCGGGCCATCAACGCTCTCCAAATCTAAATATATAAAAGCGAAAGGTCACTCACTCACTCACTCATTCACTCATTCATCACGAAATCTCGAAAACTGCTTGACGTATAAAGATAAAATTTGGTAGGTTCATAGTTAGTAGACGTCCGCTAAGAACGGATTTTTGGAAATTCGACCTTTAAGGGGGTGAAATGGGAGAATTTTGTTTGTATGAAAATCTTATTCCTTGAGTTAATAAACTTGAAACTTGGCACGAATATTTATCTATGTAAATTATAAACTTTGCCATTTTTAGTTTTTCTAAACTACCCCCTAAAGGAGGATTGGGGGGTATCAAAGTTTGTATGAAATAATTTTAACGCGCGTTCTGATTAACTCGAAACTCAGTATTTATACTGATTGAAAATAAATAAAAACGTATATCAGGGATTTTTTAAATTTACCCCTAACCGGGTGAAAAGGGGTATTCATTTTTACAGGGGAGGATTTAACTGTGTGGCTTGGTTAACTTAAAAATTGGTATAAATAAATAATCAATAAGTCAAATTATGGAAACGTCACAATAGACTTTTCAAAAATTATTATCGTGCTATTTTTTATTTCGTTTAATTGTAAAAAGGCTAGCCAAAAGGTTAGAATAACCCTTATTTGGGTTATTCTAACCTTTTGGCTAGCTTTTTACCCAATATTAACCTAAACTTTTTAAAGATTATTTATGGATCTAAGCAATCATAACATATACAGGGCGTCCCAAAGTTATGGGACATGAAGGGAAAGTACCTTAAATATCGTAGATAGGGTATTTTGCTGAAAGAAGACATTATGTTATTTTTAAAAGTTAGTAATTCTGCATTCAAAGATTTTCTAAAAATTACTTGCCTCGTCTGGGAATAGAACCGAATTAAATTAAAAAAAAAAAAACACCCCTACTTTTATGATGCCAATCGAAAGAATGGCCAAAAAATAATAACTCTGCTTGAGTAACATAATATTTTAAAAGAAAGGAACAGCGTAAAATTAATCATTTTAATCAAATTAAAAACATACATGAAACTGCCGTAGTCAATTAAGTGGGTATTTTTTTTGTAAATTAATTAATTAAATGCTCAAAATGTGATCCCTCTTGTCTTACGCAAATCGCCAATCTTTTAATGAGTCCGCTGCCTGTTGATTTTCTTATCATTTTATGGTGAATACTCGATATGATATGGCACAATTCATTCAATTCATAGGGTATTTTGCTGAAAGAAGACTTTGTTATTTTTAAAAGTTAGTAATTCTGCATTCAAAGATTTTCTAAAAATTACTTGCCTCGTCTGGGATACGAACCGACTTAAATGTAAAAAAAAACACCCCTACTTTTATGATGCCAATCGAAAGAATGACCAAAAACTAATAACTCTTCTTAAGTAACATAGTATTTTAAAAGAAACGAACAACGTAAAATGTTTGAGTGAAATTTCAAGAAAGTTATTGATTGCCGACGACGACGTTCGAAAAGTAGTGAATGTTTTCCTACTTGGATTGGTACGAATGGACCGATTAGATGGCCGGCCAGATCCCCGGACCTTACACCATTAGATTTATTCTTTTGGGGATACGTGAAAGATATGCTATACAAAAAACGATACGAGAACGGGCGAGTTACAAACAGAATTGTGCCATATCATATCGAGTATTCACCATAAAATGATAAGAAAATCAACAGGCAGCGCACTCATTAAAAGATTGGCGATTTGCGTAAGACAAGAGGGATCACATTTTGAGCATTTAATTAATTAATTTAGAAAAAAATACCCACTTAATTGACTACGGCAGTTTCATGTATGTTTTTAATTTGATTAAAATGATTAATTTCACGCTGTTCCTTTCTTTTAAAATACTATGTTACTTAAGAAGAGTTATTATTTTTTAGCCATTCTTTCGATTGGCATCATAAAAGTAGGGGTGTTTTTTTTTCACATTTAAGTCGGTTCGATTCCCAGACGAGGCAAGTAATTTTTAGAAAATCTTTGAATGCAGAATTACTAACTTTTAAAAATAACATAATGTCTTCTTTCAACAAAATACCCTATCTACGATATTTAAGGTACTTTCCCTTCATGTCCCATAACTTTGGGACGTCCTGTATAGGGTGGATTTTGAAATGGGGCAATAAGGGTATAATAATTTATTATAATAACCTTAACCGTTGTCGCTAACAAACATTTTGATCTGCATTCACAGATTTTGAAAATAATAGTCAGAAGAACATAACCGCCGCCACATAACAGCAGCCACATAACGGCCGCAACATGATGGTTGCCACATAGCGGCCGCCTCATTGCAACCGCCACATTACGGCCGCCACTTTACGGCCGCTACTAACGGCCGCAACACAACGGCTGCTACATTGCGACCACCACATTATGGCCGCAACATAACTGCCGCCACATAACGGCCGCAACACAACGGCCGCCACATAGCAGCCGCCTCATTGCGTCCGCCACATTACGGCCGCTACTTTACGGTCGCCACTTTACGGCCGCCACATGACGGCCGCCACGTAACGGCCGCAATACAACGGCCACCACATAGCGGCTGCAACTTGACGGCCGCCAAATTGCGGCCGCCACATAACGGCCACTAGATAACGGCCGCCAAATAACGGCCGCCATATAACGGCCTCCACATAGCGGCCAACACAACCGCCACCACATTACGTCCGCAACATAACAGCCACCACATAACGGCCGCAACACAACGGCCGCCACATAGCGGCCGCAACATTGCGTCCGCCACTTTGCGGCTGCCACATAACGGCCGCCACGTAACGGCCGCAATACAACGGCCACCACATAGCGGCTGCCACATGACGGCCGCAACTTGACGATCGCCAAATTGCGGCCGCCAAATTACGGCCGCCACATAGCAGCCGCCTCATTGTGTCCGCCACATTACGGCCGCCACTTTACGGCCGCCAAATTACGGCCGCCACATAGCGGCCACCTCATTGCGTCCGCCACATTACGGTACGGCCGCCAAATTGCGGCCGCCACTTTACGGCCGCCACATAACGGCCGCCACGTAACGGCCGCAATACAACGGCCACCACATAGTGGCCGCCACATTACGGCCGCTACTTAACTTCCGCCAAATTGCGGCCGCTAAATTGCACTACATAACGGCCGCTAGATAACGGCCGTAAATTGCGGCCGCCACATAACGGCCGCCATATAACGGCCTTCACATAGCTGCCGACACAACCGCCACCACATTACGGCCGCCACTTTACGGCCGCAACATAACGGCTGCCACATAACGGCCGCAACACAACGGCTGCCACATAGCGGCCGCCTCATTGCGTCCGCCACATTACGGCCGCCACTTTACGGCCGCCAAATTGCGGCCGCCACATAACAGCCACTAGATAACGGCTGCCAAATAACGGCCGCCACATGAAAATGATGGGGGCAGCGGGGTTTGGACTTCACGGAGCCAAAAAACGCTCCTACTACTAAATTACTAGCTATATTTCAAAAATAAAATGTCGCAAATTTTTGACAGCTATTTGCGACGTTGCCAACATTCGCATCAACTGACCAATCTTCACATAAAACAAAATTTACAGACGGGATGCTATGGGTTTTATTTTCGCCTCATTTTTAATTTTCTCAAATTATGGTCTCCTTGGTACGTGTGACGCTACTGGTTTCTGAAAATTGTGTTTTCGGTATCTATCGTTCAACTACATTCTGAAAATCAGACAGATTGCTAAAAACTATTGCTAAAAAATATATTATTTTTTGACATATTTATTAATGTCAGTGTAAAGCGGATTTTTTTTAAATTAGGATTTTTGAATTTCAGAGTAACCAAATCTATCGATTTTATACGATTTTGTTTATAAAACGATGAGGCAAAAATTTTGGTAATGGGCTCGCCAACCATTAGAATTAATTTGATTTTAGAATTCTAAATGAAAGCAGTGCGCGCGTGCGGTATCGTTTCGGTTTACCGACCAGTGAGGAAACATAAGCAGTACTGAAACGGTACAGAATCGGTACCGAAACGATTCCGTACCGACCAACGAGGAAAGGGCTTAACGAGACTGTCCTTAACTTTTTGAAACATGTTGATCTGCATTCACAGATTTCTTAAAAATTGCCAATTTTCACAAAAACTTTTCCAAAAACTATATCGAGCCAACTGAGGTTTGAGTACAAGAATGTCTGTCTGTATGTTAACTTTTCACGCCTAAACCACAATCAAATTCCAAATTCGAATTCGATTTCGATCAAATTTACCAAGGGGATAAACAGCATCCTAGGGTAGGACATAGGCTACTTTTTGTCTCAAAAATAATACTAAAGGAGGTGATATATAGGTAATGAAAGTTTTCTCGCCAAACTTCATGCTGCTAGGATAACGGGAAGTACCATATAGGCTTTGTTTTATTTGCAAGTGTTAATATAAATATGCGGTATAATTTAATGGCCGTATTTTTTTATTGCATTTACTTGGAAGTTTGATTTTCTTTACAGCTCCAAGGGACCGTAGATCTAAGTTTTTGATATCTATTTCAACTTGATGCATCCAGGCGTTTCTGAGAAAAAGGGTCTTGACAGACAGCGAAGTTATCCTTTAACGGTTTCAATTTTGCATTTTGAGTACAGATTTATTATCTGCCTGTTACCTTTTAATACCGTAACGACTGAACGTATTTAGATGAAAGGCATACGGATAGGCCATAATCTGGCTTAGAACAAAGGATACTCTGAATTCCGGTAGCATGTTCCTGTGGGATATTTTGCGACATCCACGCGGGCGAAGCCGCGGGCAAAAGCTAGTACAATATAATAACGCGTTTAGGGTGCTGGTGGGGCTCCCACGAAGCTGTAGTGCGTCAGCGATGTTTGCGCACGCGCACACAGATGGCTTTCACGCTGTGCTGCGGCGCCGCATCGCTTCGCTGATGATGATGGGAGCGCCAACACCATCCTGAGCGTGCTCAGCCACAAGCTGGACAGCTCCCTTCAGGGTCTCCAGTGAGCGGCAAATACTTAAATTAATTATTAACTAATTATAGTTTGTAAGTCGGTCTACTAACAACATTATGGGCCAAATGTGTCCGAAATAAAAAGTTTTTTTTTTTATACGTGGACAGGAAGACTGACGCTGGCTGGTCTATCGAAAATGAATACCTACATAAACAAAAATGCATTGTATGGCATAAAATAAAAAATGTACATGGCCTGTATAGATAATATAATAATACTGTGTCGCTCATTATTCAACGACCATTAACCCAATTCATTCGGGGCATTCGGGGTATTAATATGAATAAACGAAGAATTACATTATTATAAAACAACGCAACCTCACGCCCCTAACCGCTGCAGGAGGAGACGCCCTGGGCATTGGGAATCGCAGGCTGATTTCCGGACACCGTAGGCCGCGGGCTTGCGGACGGTGAGCAATGAGTAGCTCGCCGTCCGATAAGGACTAGGCCCGGGTTGACAGCGCGTTGTGTTCCACGCGCGCCTCAAAGAGATGTCAGCAGAATTGACGGAGTACGCTAGGGTCGATGTCTGCCGGGGTTGCGAAGAAGTCCGAAAGGGAGATCGTGGCCCCCGGCAACATGGCAACTGAAGGAATACGGGTGGGTTTTAATCAGTAAGAGTCTGACACGCCCCCCGCTCCGCCTAGAGTGGGAGAAGTTATTTGATCATTTCCCCTACAAAAAAAGCGTGGTAATAAACCTAAAAATAATTACAAGGTCGACTTACCTACCTACATAAAATACCAAAGACAAAAAAAAACACCATTACAAATAAAAAAACAACAATATTAGAGCTCAAAACAGTACCTTTTAATAAACACTCAAGCTTATACGTTAGACTAATGAGACGATGAAATCTGTGTACGTAAAACATAAAAGGGTCCAAGGAAACCGGTTTAATACAGAACCCGTTTTCAAAGCCCCCGAAATTCCATGTGAGGACATGTTGAAAAGTTTTTACTACCCCCAAAGGGCGAAACTTCAACACTGTTTTAATTAGTTCGGAGTCATTCTGACATAAAATGTAGGTGAGCACTCATCACGCTTGCCTGTACTTTATCTTCATATTGGAGTAGTTTAGTATTCGTGTTGGGATCAACTTTTTTAGAAGTTGAGAGGTGTATTATTTTTGTTACATAACATCACGCCTTGTTTCCCCGAAGGGATAGGCAGAGGTATACATATTAGTACACCCACATTTCGCCAGTTATGTTTAAGTCCCATGTAACAGGGGGCGAGCTTATTACAATCAACCGGGCGCAAATCCAAACTTTGAGCTGCTCCTGAGAAATTCCAGATGGAAAAACCCAATAACACTGCCCGACCCGGGAATTGAACCCAGGACCTCATGCTCAGCAGTAGAGCTTGCGTTCACTAGACTAACGATGCAAGGGTTATGTTAGCAGTAAAGGTTAGAAGGTACAGGCATGCAGGTTAGCTTAGGTATGTGCCTAGTGGAACGAATACAGATTGCTTTTGAGTTAACTGGAAGATTTGCAAATGCAGTACAGGCAGTGCTTTTTACACGTTCAGTGATATAACATTTTTTGAACAAACATCTACAAGGTTTATACTCAGTCTGATTTTTGTAACGAAGTTCTTTAACGCGGCTTGCGTGCACTGGCAGAAATAAAATTGTCACGCGAAAAAGCGTTCATACTTGCAACTGTCTTCTCCTAATTGAATTGAATTATTCTCTCTCTCTCTCCCTTTCTCTATCGAATGAATGATGAATGATGTTTCGAATGATGTGTGAATTTGATCAAAATGAAAATTCAAGATGGCGGCTGGGAAAATTTTCTCATTTTTCGTCATGGGTGTCGTTTTCATAGTTTTCGAAGGTGCTAAAGCCGATAGTGTCATTAAAATGTAAAACCAAGAGGGTGGCTGCCAAAATTTTGTTTTGTTTTAAATCATACGTGAGAAGCAACGTCGTTCCTGACGGGGGTTCCCGACCACACACGTTTTTTTCACTGATTGCTGGTGAAACTCTTCAGCTAGCCAGATTTTTTTTTCGTGGCTACTGCTTAAAGTTTTTTATATTAGATATATACATAATCAAAACCAGTAACACGATTTCCTATAGCCGACTCTTACCTAAGTTTATAACAGGTGACAATTTACACAAATACAGTCTCGGAACCGACTCTAAAATATACCTACTCGGAATTGTTGATGACATAAAAGATCTCGTTATTTGTATCAAATAAGGAAATGACAACGGCTTTCATTGGCAATCCCGAGTTCGATGATATTATAAAGAGAAAATTATAAATCCGAACAAAGAACGATACCGCGTCATCACGAAAAGGCGAATATTTTGTCATTTCGAAATTAATGCTCAAAGGAGTTTACTGTTGACATAATGAAAGGATTATTCTTTAAAATAATATTTATTCTTTCATAATTTATAACCTTTGTTACAGAAAGAATTAAAAAAGGTTTCCTTTTGTTCTGTATTTTGTATTTACTTTTGATTCCGACTGAAAAAACTTAAATGAGTACTTAAAGGTTTTTCATTTTTAATCACGAAATATCCATATTTTCATTTTACTAAAGAAATAGAAATAAAATCACTATCAGTCTCGATCCGTGTTGCTCGTTCAAAAAATATGCGAGTGAAACAGTATGACCAAAAAATATTCAAAGAGAACCTTATATCATAACGCTCGAAGTCAAAAATAATCCCCGTCCAAAAGAGTGGGTAAAAAATAGTAATAGACATTATCTATATTGGTTTTCAATATACATAATGTCTATTACTATTTTTCAAATAAAATATCATCTGCCTGGTCTTTTCCCAACTTTGTTGGGGTTGGCTTCCAGTCTAACCGGATGCAGCTCTATACCAGTATTTTACATGGAATGTCTGCCTATCTGACCTCCACAACCCACTTACTAGGTAATACGATACCCCTTCGGTAAAACTGATTGTCAGACTTTCGGGCTTCTCACGACGCGTAACGACTGTCAAAGATCCAAAAATGACAGCCGAAACTAACGGCTTAACGTGCTTTCCGAGGCAAGGAGGGGTGTTGGTACCTATGTAAAGATGGTCACCCATCCACGGACCAACCGCGGCAAGCGTAGCTTAACCTGATCGATCGACCCGTACGGCTGTTATTACTTAGCCATAAGCCCCCTAAAATTTTGTTTGAAAACTCAAACAAAATATTAAACCTGAAAAAACAAAACCAGGGTTGCACAACTCCATACCTTTCCAATGTACACACAGATCAAACAAAAAGAAAATAATCCTTTTCCTACAGAAAGTTCTCTAATTAAACTGACTGGAATTCAGACCGCAAGTTTTGCATGATCTGCGCTTCGTCTTGAATTCATAATGAACCATACGTAGCGGATTGACATCGCCATAATTATGTTCGTACATTATTTATGTTACGATCTCAGCCCTTTCTAGTACTCTTGGGTGGAGTATTGCGAAATTACACCACAAAATTGTGACACCACAATATGTAAGATAAATAAGGGGGAAGGTGTAGAGTCCCCAAATGTTGGTGTCACTGGGTTTGAGTTGGTAAATGCTTGGAATGTAGTTGAGACAATGTTGACGCGTGTTTGCCGCATAATTTGATGTACAGTGTGACCATTAATATTAATAAAGGGAACTGGAAATTAGGATAGATAATAATTTGACTAAGGTGTTTAAAATCAAATAGTAATTTCAAAGGAATCAGATATTCATCTAACTGCTGTGACGTCAAAAGAAAGAATTGCTTATTTTCCTGAAAGGTTATTAAAATTTGTGGTAGTAGTGTAGACTACTGTCATAAAATTAATCTTATTAATAATTAGATATAAATTATAAATCTAATACCTTTGAACGAGCCATTCTTGTATATATAATAATCTGAATCACGGAAACGGCTCCAATAATTTTCATGAAATTTTGTATGCAGGGGGTTTCACATAACATAACATGGCAATAGGCTCGCCCTCTATTACATGGGACTTAAACATAACTGACGAAATGTGGGTGTACCTGCTACAGGGAAATCTCTGCCCTACCCTTCGGGGAAACAAGGCGTGATGTTATGTTATGTTGTTATATCTAATATGAATATTATATATTATTATATCATATATATATTTTTTTAAATTCTGCTTGAGTATAGTTCTCGATGTTTTTGGTTGGTATATTGGCGTGTACTAGCTGACATATGGCCAATAATTTATCCTTTAAATTATGTTTTGTTTAGCATAATGTAAGTTATTTTGCATACTATTGTATAGAATCATTTTTAGGGTTCCGTAGTAAACAAGGAACCTTTATAGTTTCGTCATGTCCGTCTGTCTGTCTGTCTGTCCGCGGTCTAGCTCCGAGACTAGAAAGCTGTAATTTGGTGTAGGTATACATATTAATTACGCCGACAAAGTGGTAAAAAAAAATTATGAAAAACATTTTTTTTTAGGGTGATGATGTTTATTTTTTTATCCCATGGTGTGGGGTATCATTAGAAAGGTCCTTCTAAAAAATTGTGAGTTTGAGGAAACTATTTTTGGATTCAGGGATCCGTTTGCGAAATATTAAGCTTTAAAGTGTTAATTTTTGTTAGAGTCAAGTGTCCCCCCCCCCCTTGCCAGCTAAATGGTTGGTTTTGGATGTGTGAAAAAAAATCACAGTAGTGGTTTATATACCGAAATTAAAAGGAAAATTATTGCATCTAAGTAGGCTTCACAAGTTAACGAGTAATAATCGACCACCTTAACTTTGCAGTTGCAAAAACATGTTTTCCCATACATTCCGTATGGGAGAACATATTTTTCAACTACAAAGTTAAGTTTGTTTTTGGGATAAATTCATCCCAACTACGGAACCCTTCATTGTGCGTGGTCCGACACGCACTTGGCCGGTTTTTTTTTTCTAACTTGAACAGACAGCTGTACTGCTGGGGAGTTTGTTGCACCACTTCTTCTTCCTAGCTAAAGGCACTAGGAAGTGGTGAAGGGTGGGCGTTTTTGGGGGACTGTCTCATGTAATTTTGACGTTCGAAAAGTGCTGATTCTCAGCCTAGTTTGAATAAATGACTTTTGAATTTTGATACAATACAATACACCGATGCATTTTATCATCAGTTGGTCGACATTGGTTGGTTGGTCTGGAATGTCTACACCGGACGATCCAGTGCGCTCCGATCGAGTGCGGCAGGAACGCGATTACAGTGCATCGTCTTCACATATATGTAATTATATAATTAATGTACCTATACAAAATATTGTAAAATATTTTAAAAGAGTAACGGTGGAGTTTCACGCCCATTCTTCTCCATACGAAAACTACCTTTGGAAGGGGCGACCAGAATCAATTCTATTTTTCTGTTTTTGAGATTCAAAAGTGCCTTATAAGGGCTTATTTGAAATAAATTATTTGTTCTCCGACCCAGATGACCCCATTACACTCCTCCAGAAGCAGAATAGGGCCACCAGTACAGTGCACAAAAACAGACGCCTCCCGTCATTCTGACCTCGCCGCCGAGGTCCTTTGCGATCGCGACCGAATCACCGAGTAAATGAAACTCCCCCCCGACCCTTGCTCGAAAACGAGGTGCCAGCAGTTGTTGCAGCTGAGCACGTAGCTTTAAATACTCCGCATAATAATCATGATGAAAATATAAATTTGATCCAGCCTGTCCCTTCTTGCTGTCCTCCCATCAACGATGCCCTAAGCCGAGGTTCGTACCCCACAGGGGGTGCGAGCATTCGCTTAATATTTAGAATAAGTTCAAAAAGCTCCTGGCTGGAGGCTCTAAGTGTAGAAGCTTATGGCACCCACAGAAAAATCCGGTTAAGCAGCCAAGACCTTAGTGGTCAGTACTGCGAGATGACATAAAAAAAAAAAAATGATTTAACTTTGATCCAAATACGCGATCGGTGTGGACATGTGGCGCACGATTCGAGCACACGCGGTGGAGCGCGATGATAATGATGACTAGTAAGAATCCCTTACTAACAAATTACTATGACTTGTATTACATGTAATATTCATCAGCTCCAAAAATGTTATAGATAGCAAAATGAACACACAATTAATTCAATATTAATTTTACAACCACAAAGTCATTAGGCAGCAAATACTCTCTCACTATTATAATTGTTCGTGGAAGTGGTCATTTGCCCGATCAAACACAAGCGTACTAGTTCACTTGCATAACTTTTGACTCGACCATTCAAATTGTATAATATCTGCATATAAGTTCCCGTATGTGCTGGGTAGTTAGTGATTTAACTCTTCACTGAGTTTGTTCAGTTTATTATGATATTTAGAGCAATTATACTTGATGACGGACTGGCTTACTTATGTGCTTTAGTCGTTAATTTAAGCGAAACATGTGAAGGGAATTGTATAAGTTAGTTTGCAGTATGAGATGAAGTTACAACGTGTATTGCTTGCTACCTATTTGGCTCCTTACAGACATCGTCTTCCCTATTCCGGGCAAGGAAAGTTCAAAGTTTCAAAGAAAGGAAGGAATTGTGCGCACGCTTGCGTGAGCACACTAAGCTCACAGCTTGTACTGTTTTTTCTTTTACCAAACTTC
The DNA here is from genome assembly GCA_949152395.1 of Agrochola litura. Classification (NCBI taxonomy): domain Eukaryota; kingdom Metazoa; phylum Arthropoda; class Insecta; order Lepidoptera; family Noctuidae; genus Agrochola; species Agrochola litura. Next base: position 5,116,867 of record OX424506.1, read on the forward strand.
CTTCATCTGTGATAAGAATGGCTATGTAGGTATATACCGACTATTAGGTGATGATTATCTCATTTCTTCAGTGCAATTTTAGTCAGCCGTCTTCGATTTCTGATTATTTTATACTTGCGATAACGAATTTCAATTCTGTAATGATATGGATATACTTACCGACTTAAGCAAAGATTAAAATCTACGCCACGAAATCTTCCAAAAGCTAAATACCACGTAATTCAAGCCCGTATTCCTAAGCACGACATTCCTACAAAACCCTTCTCAACTCTATATTACTCTAATATCCTACAAATTCTACAGCTTTACATTTAGTACTAAAAACAAGGGCTAAATTGTATATAAACTTTACGTTCCCTCGCAATCCACGTGTGACGTTATATATTGCGTAAACACAGCCTCTTACGTTCCATAAAATCGTAAGAGATGCGTGACGTAATACGTCATTTTATTAAACGTCGCACGAGGCGTCTCATGCCTCCTAATTCTGTTATTTTTGGCTGTTTCTTTCTACATATTATATTCCCGTTCCGTTGATTCCTGATTGACCCAATTCTAGAAAGTGAACGGAGTAATCCGACGTTTTGAAATGAATAGGAAAGCAATCGCGTTTCAGCGAATCAGTAATGGCCTGGATTTAAGGAAATGAGAAAAAAATTATTTCCTAAAATGTTTGTTTGGGATACCTACTGGAAATCAAAGAACACGAACTGGGATCAATGAAAATCTTTTCGTTCATAGATTTGTATAAAACAATACTTTGGAAAATGATACTGCTGCACCTAGTTACTGCTGCACCTGGGCCCTATCAGAATACCAGCGCTGAGACATTTATTTTTTAAATGTCGCAGCATAATTATGCTGAGATAGGAGCCTTTTGGCCTCGTACAGGACTTTCTGTTTTCGGTTTTTTTACCTTGTTTTTTATTTTTTCTTTTATTTTTTTTATTAATGTTTTAAGGTGAAGGTGTTTAGTTTAATTTTTTATTCCTTGTGCGAGTCTCAATAAATACTTTTTCTTTCTTTCTTTTCTTTCTAGTTAAAATAATACACTGGATTATTCGTATTTTTCGTAGGTATTACAATTCTTAATACTAATGATAAGCCTATTTTTATTCTACTTTTGAACGTATACGTGTACACAAGAAATACTGCAACCCGAAAAAAAAATTAACTTCTGCGCTAAAACCGCAGTTTTTTCTACGCAATTTCATTGAAAACAAAATTTTTGAGCTAGTTTTTTCAACCGAAAACTGTGAATCCGTAAAGTGCAGTCAGTCACTTTGAGCGACGTTGCCAGACGCATGGCATGACGTCCTCCCGTACATTTCCCGCCTTAAAATCTATTGCCCCTGTCTCCTATGTAGGTCCCAGAATAGTTTAACTTTCGTTTACATTCCCCGATTAGCGGTTTTGGTTGGGTGCCCTAAATTTTGGTCACAGAAGAAAATCTCCTGAAACTTCTAAGCCAACTTTGCTCATTTGTTAGCTTTGATAGCAATCTGTTATTAATGGTAATCTTAGGCTTCAAGTTTTGATGTCTTTAACGTAAAAGGTACTTCGAATATACATATTCTCGCTCTTGTAATTACTTAAGAGATAAAATACGCGAACCGTTGCCGAGTACAATATCTGAACTTGTAACAGTTGTCTAATGTGTATGTACTATGAGCTCATGAAATCACTGTCTGACATTATTGAAAAAGTTTTGATTGACGCCTTGTCGTGTATCCGGAGAGGTTCCTTTGGAGATGTTTAGGATTGTTTTGACTGTTGCTACTTTTCAAACAAAATAAATTAAATTCATTCAACGGTTCCTTATTCCAACTCCCAGTGACCTTCTCAAGGATACTTACTTATTTGTAGATAAAAACCTGTTGCTTTATATGAAATATACTCCTTAGATATGGTATGGTATAAAAAATAACCGTAGCACGTCCACCAAAAAATGGCTTTTTGATGGAAAATGTGAGTGGCTTAGTTAGCTATTGTATTCTCAGTCGTAAGGAGTTACAAATGTCAACTAACACGAATAAGCACTTTATACTAGACTAAATGACAGAGCCTATTCATATTCTACTACGTTTCTATCAAATAAAATACACAGTATTATTTCGACCAAAAAGATCTGCGATTATTGATATGCCTAGCGTCATGCAAAAAACATTTAATTTTACTTGTTTTGAGTTAAGGACCTTGCTGATAGGATGTATACTACCAAGACCTATAAGCGGGGGTTGGAAATAACTGCGTTAATGTTTGTATTTTGTATTTTAATGTGCAAGAGAAGAAAGGCGTGAGTTTATGTAATATGCCATTTTTTTATTTTTATTTTCTTATTAACTTATAATTTTTTAAAGTGTGTCTTTAATTATAAAAAAAAAAAAATAGCATCCAAAAAATATTGTACTTATAATCTCGATGTAAGGATTTATTTTTTGATCACTGAAAGTTTGATTCGCAATTGGGGTGCTGAACTATTGCAGGAACGAAAAGAAGAATAATTACCTAACCAATAAATAAACCAAATCAAATTTTTCTACCCGACTGCGGCAAAACCAAAAAAGGAGGGTTAATTGTTTGACCTGTATGTTTGTATTTGTGTGTATGTCCGTCTCTATGTTCCCTCGTAACTACTAAACGGCTGAACCGATTTTGATAAATGATATTTCGTTAGATTTGTCTTTATTGTGCGAGTTTCACTGGGTATATAAACAATAGGTAATGTTAAAATTTTAGTTTTTATAAAAGAACTAAAATTTTAATTAAAAGCTATTTCCACAAGCTACTTCTGTCATGTTTTTTTTTTTTTTTTTTTTGTAAGGAACGCGTAACGGTGTTTTCTATAATAAATACCCTTCTATAATTTAAACACTTATTTTCAAAGAAGTCTTTGACACTATTTTTTATATCCTAAAAAAACATTACGTTTTTCGAATTTATGTTTTACATATTCTCTAACCCAATATAAAAGAGGCACCTGCCGCCAAACGTTAAACATTTATTGTTTTATTTTATTTTCATACAAATAGCAAAAGCACGTTTATTTTATTTATTAACGTTATTTATGTTAGTTCACAAAACCAAATGTCATTTTGTCGTATCGTTTGTGGTTATAACATTTGAATTAAAGGTTTTTGTAATAACATTTTGAACACGAACTATTCGTGACCACGTGTTGCATAAACATGAAAAGCTATTAGGAAAATGATGATTATAAATATTAAAATTACTGGAAAATTTTATATATTCAGCACAATAAAATTATGTATTAGGACTCAACACTGGCCACGGTTTTTACCCGACTACAGCAAAGCCAAAAGGAAGGGTTAAGATTTTAGCAGTCTATTTAAGTATGTATATTTGTATTTACGAGTGTTCCACCGTAGCGTCGAAACTACTGAACCGATTTTGATGAATGATTATAGTATCAATAGATTTGTTATAATCGTCCAGGTGACATAGGCATAGTTTACATTTTCCTAAATTTAACATGGTGGACTTAACACGTAAATTTCTGACCCCGATAAAAATTAAATTGAGATTATCATGACAAATTTGATATCAAAAGAAAGGTCATTACAAATATGTAGGTAAATACATCATAATTATTTATAATAAATTAATTATATTATATTATTATATTAATAATAATAAATTGTCTAAGTAAAGAAATATGTTTAAATCGTTAAAAACTGGCAAAAGTGATGAAATACAATAAAATGTATAATTGGAATATTTATTACTAACCTATTGTATAACTCTTATTTACGTTGTCGTAACATTTATCAAGCGTTAAAATGGAAAAGTCTGAAATAAAAACTTTTTTACAAAAAATACAACCGACTTCCAAACAACAAAGTGAAAAAAAACTTTAATTTCGGAAGTCGGTGTCTAAGGATCAGTATTTTAGTTTTTTGACACCGACTTCCGAAATTAAAGTTATTTTTCACTTTGTAGTTTGGAAGTCGGTTGTATTTTTTGTAAAAAAGGTGTTTTTTGCACTTTTTAGTGGGTTGATTTGTAATTTATCTAAGTTACAATATCCTTATGTCAACTGCTCATCAAAAATACACAAATCGCTATAGGTGTTCTTCAAGGCTTCTCCAATGGTTAAACCGCCTCTGTGGTCTAGTGGTTGGACCACCTGTCTCAGATCCAGAGGCAACATTTTCTGCTCGGTTTGATTGGTGATAGGGCTTGCTAAGTCCGCCTGGCCAGCTACCACCATCTTATCTAAGTTCGTCTAAGAAAATAAATTTATTTGAGCCAGGTTAAGGCACATAATATTCACACAAAAACAAAAAAAACCAGAGAAAGCTTAAGACAGTATTGTGTGCGACAAATAGGCCCAGTTCAGCATAAATGCCAGACAACTAGTGCCTGACGCTGGTTTTCAACTGAACCTTATGTTACGAGTAAATCTCATGGATGTCAATCAGTCCTAAGCTCTCTATTCTCTACTTCTCGCAAAATAAATAAAAATACAAGTTTGTTTTGCAAAACTTAATTATGGAAATACATACAGTTCAGTGCATCTTTTTCTTTCTATTTCATTAAGAAAAGGACAAAAGATACATTTTAGTTTAGTTCTGTCAAATTAATCAGCGCTTGACATAAATTGACGTAATTTTAGTAGGTAGGCAAGTTTTTAATCACGTCTAACTTGTATGGAGTAGTGACAGGCGCTGATTAATTTGACAGGACTAAACTAAAATTTATCTTCTGTCCTTTTCTTAATGAAATAGAATAAAAAAGATGCACTGAACTTAAATTTAGTTTAGTTTGTGAACAAGGGAATCGGCACCACTGTCACCATAACAACAATGTTAACAGCAATGTTGTGTTTCGGCAATTAGAAGTAAGATAGCCAGTTTCTCTGTGATTGAGGATTCCGGGTGAAGATCGCTTTTCACCTTCAACTCGATCATCACTTACCGTCAGGGGAAATGCAGGCCAAGAGCTACCCCGTAATGGTAAAAATTAAAAAGTTATTGTTACTCCAGTAACAACAAAACATTTCAGTCCATCATAGCATAATCAGCCTAAAATGTTCCCACTGCTGGGACACAGGCCTCCTCTCTGTGAGAGGGATTGGGCCATGATCCACCACGCGGGCCCAGTGCGGGTCGGTAGATGTCACATGTCTTCGAATTTTTGGTTCTAGGACATACCGGTTTCCTCACGATGTTTTCCTTCACCGTTTTGAGAACAGTAGTGATGAAATTCTTACTCAAAGTAAAGCGCCTGCCTGGGTTCGAACCCATGCCCAGATAGCCAGTTCCTCTGTGATTGAGGATTCCGGGTGAAGATCGCTTTTCACCTTCAGCTCGATCATCACTTACCGTCAGGGGAGATGCAGGCCAAGAGCTACCCCGTAATGGTAAAAAATTAAAAAGTTACTGTTACTCCAGTAACTCCGTAAGTCGGGGCCGTTATGACTGGGCCACTACAGTCCATCATATCACGCCATAAATAAACAAACATCAAAATCCTACGCCCCAATAATTTTCAAAATTCAAAACGTAATATTAGTTCGTCACAATATCCATACATCGTAAAGAGATGGAAACAGGTGTCTTTAATATAGAAATATAAAACAACCACTTTACAATGATCTTCCCTTCGAATCTTTCTATGAAGAATAATGGATGACGTAGGGGTTGTATCATGTATGGTGACAGGTCAAATTAAGCTGGATAGTGTAGAATTTACTACAAGGGACGGAAATTAAGGGGTCTCAAAGGTTGAAAAGCGGGATTAGCTGAACGCAGATTATTGGAATTGTTCGACTTTACAGCCGAAATCCGAGCTCTTTAGTTTTGGGAACACTGTTGTTAATTTAGATTATGTGCCTTTGTTTTATGTAAATTTAACGTTGATTAAGTATTGGTAGCGTGTGTAAGGGATAGGGTTCAGTGTAGTTAATTGGGCCGATATGTTAGCTGGGTCCATGTAATGTTTAAAATCATTGATTAGCCTGTTACCCTTAATGGATTTAGCCATAGATTAATCAGCCAGTCCATCCGATATATATTTCTTGCTAATTGGTTTCAGCAACTTATAATTTACTATCTTCTGCCCGTGACTTCGTCCGCGAGCCGAACCTTCCTCAAGAATTGGGCTATGTAATGCAAAAAAATAAATCCGACTTGTTATTTGTTTGAGCAGTGATAGCATACTGGTGTGACCGTCAGACTGCCAAGTCAGAGGTCTCGAGTTCGAACCCAAGGCACGCACCACTGACTTTTCGGATTTATGTGCGTATTGTATAATTATCAATTGCTTAAAAAACAGTGAAGAAAAACATCGTGAGGAAACATGCCTGAGAGATATTTCTCGACGGCATGTGAAGCCAAGTCAAAAGCCCATAGGCGGCTTTAAAACTCTGACACCAGGTTAGTCACTAACCACACGAGATGAAGAAGAAGACTGGTTGTTCCGAAGATTACCCCCTACATACAAACTTACACACAAACAAACAAATTTTACTTCTTTATAATATTATAAGTATTAGTATAGATTGCTTGCATTTCCACTACAAAAGCAACCGCCATCATCATCCCGTATCCCAATTTATTTGAGGTCGAGTTGGCATTTATTCTTCGCATCTCTATCAGCTTTATCTCAGGATTAAACAGCCTCCGAACTCAGGTTGACCGAAGCAAGGAAAATCTGATCAAGTGGAGAGTCATAGACGACTTCACCTTGGAGTGTGAATGTGGTGCTGTTCCACAAACGAAGGGATACTTAGACTAAGCATATGCTGAAACGCAGGTGACGCAGCACAGCACAGTACAGATTTTACAGAGTAGTGCAGGCGAGGCAGACATAGGCCGCGAGCGCATGCTGCGAAACAGCTACACAGACACATTTGCGTTCTAGCTAGTAGGTATAAACAATCTGTCATCAAAAAACAAGTGACGACCTGCACGCGTCGTGAAAAATCTGTGCCGGATTTACAACGAGACGCAGAGCAGGTCAGACACATGTCTGCGTCGCACGTGCCTGCGCCACAGCGTACGCAGCTGTCAGTAAGTTTATACATTATAAAATCTGCTCTGGCCTGCGCTGCGTGTCACACAGCACGCTACATAATACCATCCCTTCCATGTGCTTTGATTTTTGTCATTTAACTGTGGTAAAGAAGCGAAGAATAAAGAGTTAACATTGTGAGTAATTATAAATATTATCAACATCGTAAACAATGTGTAGTTAGAAATCACAAATCAATCAATTATTTGTGCGCCATCTAGTAGCTGGATTCATTGTAATATTTTGCCCATAGCGACTGTTCCAACTTTGCTAGCGAGTGAAATATGAATTAACTCGAAGACCTCTATTGTGCCAATAATAAATGGTTTTTTAAGTGAAAAATCTTTAGGCGCGTTGGGCATTTTTGAGATAGGACTAAACTATTGATTTCACGACACCATGATGACACCTCATTTTTGTAAACGCGATTGTGCTCTTTATTTATTTTACGTTACGGATCAATATTATAAGCAAATATTTTTATTTTAAAGGTTTCGGAAATATTATTTTTTGTAAACGCGATTGTGCTCTTTATTTAGATAAGGTTACGGACCAATGTTCTACACTAGTATTTTTCTTCCACCAAGGCGATCTTCCCGAAGTGCCACAACTTTTTTTATTTTTTATTTAAATTTGTCGGCTTGCCCTAATTTTGACCCCTAGGCACACTACTGGTTACAGGAACTGATAGACGCTATTGATGGCGCCAAACACGTGGCCGAATTTTGGGCTGATTCTATTTAGATTGCCATCGACACGCTAAGAAGATCTCAGTATTCATCCGCTTTCAAGCGAAATCTTTTTTCACACTATTCATCTCATATTAACTGAATTTTAGGTATGAAGCTACAAGTACGCGGCGGGCTCGTCTTGTCGGGTCAATGCAGTGAGTGTAACGTAGTCAGAAGATATAAGAGTTACGCGATAGAAAGAGAGGCAACTTCTAGGTGAATATAACTGTAGGTAATTAGCGCTGTGCGATCTGAATTGCACTTTATTGTATCGTAGCAAGAGTCGCTTTTTATTTATGTGTTTTTGCGGAGTAAACCATCTGTATTCATCTGTGCTACTACTACACAAGTCTTAAGCCGTGTTCTAATATAAGCGATCGTCGTATGAATACGCGATCATCGCTTTCATTTTGCTTCGTGAACACAAAAGCGTCGTCGCACCGACAGAAGACGCGTTCGGATTTTCCGAACAACAGAGTGTCTTGATGATAGCATATTCGCACGACCATGACTTAAATTAGGACACAGAGTTAGATATAATATTTTTGGTTTTAGCAATAAAAACTTATTAGCTGGCTGGCAGTCTTTACCCACACTAATAAGATCGATATTTCTGCCAACAACAGACTCCCTGGCTTAATTGGTAAAGCCATATCGGGCTCAAACGGAAGTAATTAGTAGTACTAATAGAGATTAGACCTATTAGGAGACATTTCAGCCTATGTATGTAGGTACTACAGCATGGGCGTAGCCAGAATTTTATTATGAGTGGGGCTGAAGTAAATAAACAAGATATGTAGTAGGAAATATAAAACCTCGATAAAACTCTATAACCACGTATGCGCGCTCGATTCATCGATTTTGCGTTGTTTCGCGCGGTAATTTTGAATTTTACCCAATTAATGATTAATTATAATACTATAAACCACAAAAAAATGTTTAGCTTCATGTCAGGGACCAGGGTGGGGCAAATGCCCCACCTTGCCCCACCGTGGGTACACCCATGTACAGACGCCAGCACATCAAGCTACCCGAAACTGTCAAATTTTCCCAATCAACTTTGAACCTTACTTTTCTTACTAGGAGGCTTTCAATTCGACAGTGTATTTTTTTTTGTTTGTTTGTTACGCGCTTACTCCGCCAAATTATGAATTGATTTTGATGATTCTTTTTTTGTTTGGTGGGTCACACTTTAGAGGTGGTTTCATATAAATTTTACTAACTTTGCTTGAGCACGTTTTGAGTTAGCTTCAATAATACGTATTTTTCCCACTTCGTTTATATGGATGATGTAATGATGTTATGATAAGTTCCTGGCACTGTTATTTACCTGTAGTTGTATTCGAATTTGTGTGGGGTAGGTATCACAACTAAATAGTTAAAAAAACGATTGACTTCCAAAAAAAACACTACAAAGTGAAAAATAACTTTAATTTCTGAAGTCGGTGACAGAAACGAAAATTCAAAACCAAAAACACCGACCTCCGAAATTAAAGTTAGATTTCACTTTGTAGTGTTTTTTTGGAAGTCGGTTGTGTTTTGTTTTGCAAAAAGTTTTAAATGAAGAAATACTACGTAAACTAAGTTTTGTTCCAACCAATCAACAAACCTAAGATCAAAAGCTAATAACATAAATAATATCTAACACAAAGACAGAACAAACGATCGACCCTTACCTTTTGACGTCAAGACACTAACACTCCACACATGTCCTAATGACTACCATCAATTAAAGCATTAGTTCCCTTATAATGCTTCCATTGTCCCATGTGAGTGTCAAACGCTATACGTCGTGACGTAAATACATCTGACGCAACGGGGCAGAATGTTCCAAAATTGGAACCACAAACGGATAATGTTACAATGGATATCAATTCTATTCTATTTTCATATATGCTTTCGTCGTTTTGTCATGATTTGCATGACGAATCTATAAATAGTCTTTTTGCTTTGAGCTTTCATCCATACTACTAAGAATTAATTTGGTTTGTTAAAATAATCGACAGTGAAATAACCTACTTGCATTTTACGTCACAGACAAGTTCTAGTATACTTACCAGAATTCTCGATAAATGTATTATTAATTTATGAATTTTGCATAAAAGTAATATATTCTTATTATTTTTAATTTTAAACCAGTTTATGTATTGTTAACTAACTGAAAAAAAAACAGTACAACCTATAAAGAATATTTTTTTTATTCACTCGCCTAAATTCTACTACTTCCACATCGTGCATCGTGTCGCATTAGTCTTCCATCTAGGACGATGGGTCTAACAGCTACCTGTGTGTGACTCCCCCTTCCTTCCTACGCAGACACCCCCTGGTCTGCCTTCCCTTCTCGTCGGAACGTCTTAAGCCTCTCCTCGCGAAGTGCCATTTGGCTTGCAGTAATCCTTTTTTGTTTAGCCACGCTTTAGACCGTACCCTAACGTCGCTGAGCAACTACTTAAAGGGTAAACTGATATATACGTAGGTAAAGCTACAATCATGTTAGTGGTGTTATGGTTATGTAAAATGTGAGGATGGAATACTCGTACGTCTTATTTTCTGACCTCTTTTAAAGAGGAATTCCAGTAAAGTGGTCAACCAGCATCACAACTTGTATGAAACGAATGAACTCGAAAACAAAGAGAAGTAAACTAAACTAATTTCCCGATTCAAACGAAGTGATTCCGTAAATAAGTTCGAGGAATTGTTTGCAGAATCAAAACAAAAGTGGTACCACTTCGACGGAATCTTTAGCCATTTCGACGAATTAATTGACGATGCAGACGGACCTTTGAAACTTACTTGTGTGAATATTTGCTTTTAGTAATCAGATTTATTATAATTTTGAATAAACCCGGTCTTTTTTGACTTTTCCTATTAATAGACACCTAGACGAAGAAGAAAACCGGCCAAGTACAAACAGGATTCACGCATTGAGGATTCTGTTCTGCCCCTTGGGTTAGGAATTTAATAGTGGTCATAAGTTTACATGTTCTATAATCAACTGACTATCTAAACACTGCACTGCTCGCCATTTCAAATACGCAAAGCCTTTTAGAGGTAAGAGGAACAAGGTGGATAGTTCCTCATACTCCATTGAACAGAGAGGATTCTCCGACGAGACGGGTGTTGTCTGGTGGACAACTGCCCGACGGCGACGTTAGCAGTCGGGTTTCTGTATAAATCGCGTGGATAACTCTGCTTGCGTGAAATAGGATTTGCGTGACGTCAGAAAAAAAGAAAAAGAAAGAAAAATAGGTTTATTTGTTACAGAAACAAGTGCATATATAAAAAAACGTAATCAGATTCAGAGAGCAACAAGAAGTACATTAAAAATCACGAGCATAAAATAGAAATTAGTCGGCAGCTGCACGACATGACTGTGACAAGAAGGCTTCCACTCAGCATGATGCTGTGCTGCGGCAGCACAGCGCTGATTTTCAGTGGTCACCCGAAAAAAGATGTACGAAAATCAAGTCAGGTTCAGTGATTTGCGTCAGATGAACTGCGTATTTCGTCACAGTCCTATACCGAAGTCGAGGGATCAGGACTAGCCCTGGATCGAAAGAGTTGGAAGTCAAGAAGAGAGACCTTCGCTCAACAGTAGGATGATGCAGGCTTATTGTATCCAGTAAGTCAGTGGGGACAGGAGATCAACACACTATTTTGTTCGATGTTTTTTCTAGAACCACAGACGTACGAGTATTTCACACTCAAGTTAGCTCGTGTCGTGTTTGTAAACTATTCCGACTAATGTCAATACGGAGCGTAATGGCGTTCAAACATAAAACAACCGTGTTTATTGTTTCTGTATATATTTCGTGTAAGGTTTGCTTGCTCTTTCACTGGAAACTTTCCCGTTGTTGTTTGTGGAATGGAATTGTCTGCTGACTATGGTTTATTCAGATCTACCACTTGGTTTGCTCCACTGAATAAACTGAATATAGGTCATATAATAATTCCGGCCTGTTATTGTCCTACTGCAGGGTAGAAGCCTCTTCTCCGTTTAGTGATGTACGGATTGTTATATTCCTAACCCAGTCTACAATTTTGATGCTCAGGATACTCCGTTCTATAGCTCTCTAGCAAAACTTGAGCATGGAGCTCTGCTGAATTATCAAAGACCATTTTCTGAGAACCAAACATGAGAATGGGAAGAATATACCATGCAAATAGACAACAGGTTTCACTTAAAAGGATGACATTAATATGTATATATTATTAAGGATATGTATATATCTGTGTATCTATTCTAGTATATTATATACTTATTATTGCACCAACGATAGCCCCATTTTATGTCCAGGCAAATCACTGTCCATTCCAAGGTTGCCTTGAAGAGATCGCGGAAAGCGATAAGGCCGCCCATTGTATATTTTGTAGTTTGATTTATTTTTTGTTATGTATTTTTGTGGTGTACAATAAAGTATATATAAATAAATAATATGGCTGAATAATGGTATTAAATTCATTATTATTATTGACATTTTAGTTTCATGCCACCGACTTTTGAAATTAAAATAATTTTTCACTTTGTAGTTTGGAAGTGGGTTGTATTTTGTAAAAAAAAAAAACACATTTTTGTGTGTTGATTTGTAATATATCTAAGTTACAATAGCCTAATGTCAACTGCTTATCACCTATTACAAAATATTGTTTTTCCCGATGCAGGGACTTTAATTATTGAGGAGTTCTCCAGGTACTTCATCATCAGCTCCACTGCACCATATTAATTGTGACGAGCATCAATTGCTTACCAACTATATTAAAGTAATCGAATCGTAATCCGTGAAATACATATTATTTTAAGTAGTTCCGGTGGCAATATGTGTCTTTCATCGTCAGTTTACCAAATGGTTCTTTCCGACAGCAAATGCACGAATTACTATAAAAAATACCCAAATCGCTATAGGTGTGCCGATAATATGTGAAGAGTTCCCTGGATTTCTCCAAGATCCCATCATCAGATCGTGCCCAAATGACAATGGAACCAACTAGAAAGAATACCCATTTAAACAAAAAAAAAAAATTCAAATCGGTCCAGCCATCTTCGAGTACCTAATCGGGGAACTAACATTAAAAAAAAAGATTCCGACGAACTAAGAACCTTCTCCTTTTTGAAGTCGGTTAAAAAGAGAAAGTTAAGGTCGTGGCATAATAAAAAAAGTGAGGAGGATAATGTTGCACTAAAAATAAAGAAACAATGTAATTATAATAATTATGATGAAAATAAGCTGTTCTAAAGTTTATGTCTACCCCCATGGGAAGAAAGCGTGATTTTATGTGTTTATATATAAAAATAAAGCTGCCTCGTTGGTCTAGTGGTCGCAAGTGCTACTGTTGAGCAAGAGGTCCTGAGTAGGATTCCCAGGTGGTGCAAACTTGGGCACGCCACAATTGCGGAGATAAGACCCCTCTTTGAGGAGTGGCTAGAGAGACGCCACGGCAGGGCATCGCCGTGTCCTCGTGGAGACGATCGGCGGCGGTGATCTTTCGCGTCCGGCCCTGATTCGGGCCATGCTACGGAGCGAGACGAAATGGGAGGCCGTCACCTCCTTCTGCGAAGCAATAATGCTCGCGAAGGAGGAGGCGGAGCGCGTGAGGGAGAGGCAAATTTCGCGCCCTCGCGCCCCTAACCGCCGCAGGAGGAGACGCCCTGGGCGTCGGGAATCACAGGCAGATTTCCGGCCACCGTAGGCGCGGGCTTGCGGACGGTAAGCAATGGGTAGCTCGCCGTCCGATAAGAACCAAGCCCGGGTCGACGGCGCGTTGTGTTCCACGCGCGCCTCAAAGAGATGTCAGCAGAATTGACGGGGTCCGCTAGGGCCAATGCCTGCCGGGGCCGAATATGGGCCGATAGGGAAATCGTGGCCCCCCGGCAACATGGCAACTGAAGGAACACGGGTGGGTTTTAGTCAGTAAGAGTCTGACACGCCCTCCCGCTCCACCCAGAGCGGGAGAAGTTATTTGATAATTTCCCACCCAAAAAAAAAAAAGAAAAGGTGGTGCAAACTGTTATTGGGTTTTTCCATTAAAAATTCTCAGTAGCAGCATGGAGTCTGGATTTGTGCCCGGATGATGCCAATAGGCTCACACACTATTACGGCGAAACGTGGGTGTGCTATGGTAGGTACACCTCTGACTAACCCTTCGGGGAAAAAACAGACGTGATGTAATGATAAGTTAAAAAAAACTGTGGCACTCCGGGAGTGCCGACAGAAGTGAAAACTTGAACAAGATTGCCTTGGTTGAAGAAAAATACTTGTATACAACATTGGTGCGTAACCTTATCTAAATAAAGAGCACAATCGCGTTTACAAAAATGTCGGTAACGGTGTCGCGAGTTCAATTGTTTTTCCCATCTCAAAAATGCCCAACGCGTCTAAAGAACTTTTCACTTTAAAAAAAATCTGTTAAGATTCAGTGATTCTGGAATTATCCAATAATAAATCATCACAGAAACAACAGTCCTTCACAACCCGATCCCCCGCTAAGACGTCATTATTTCAGGATATAAAGTTACGTAAACATCGGATCATTATAAAAACAGGACAAATATTTAAAAGAACAATATAAGATAATACTTTGGCAGGAAAGTGAAAAGTTAAGTGGCTCAAAAATATCGAATTACATTTCGTCAACATCTTTGGATATTTTTTTAAGACGGAAGTATTTTAAGGAATAAAATTATTTTTAGACGGTAAAATTCACGTTGTTTTGAAAATAACTCAATGATATCTTTTTGGCTAGATTTTACTCGTAAGTAGGTCAACAACAAAAGTAGATCAAATCTTAATTTTTTGTATTGACCCAGAAAGAGGTGGCGAGACGACCTAGACGCGTACCGCAAGGGTTGGATGAAAGTGGCCCTGAAAAGGATGCTTGGAAGGAATTTGGGGAGGCTTTTGCTCAGTAGTGTAAGCTAACATTAAAAAAAAACAGTGGTACTCTGGAAGTGCCAACAAAAGTGAAAACTTGAAAAAAGATCGGCACCGCGTAATCAATGCGTTGATGTCTTTAACTCCACGCACCGCGGTAATCAACGCGTTGATGTCTTTTACTCCACGGTGTCAGTAAATTGCGTTACAGTGTCGCGAAATCAATGGTTTAGTCCCATCTCAAAAATTCCCAACGTGCCTAAAGAAGTTTTCACTTCAAAAAAATATATTTTATTGTGAAAAGATTATGTGAATCATGGTTTTTTTTATCTTTTTGTTTTAATCATAGGAGTTTGAGTAATGTATGCGGCGTACCTAAATGTCCTTTCTTTAGTATTGTTTGTCGAATTGTTGAGCTGCATGATTAATTACAAATGGGTGCGTTCACTGAAATCTGTATGGTTCTTTCCTCAAAATACCATTTCAGACACCAATCTACATGGTCTTCACATGATTTGACCAAGATTATGTCTGGACTTTAAAAGAGACTGTGACTACTGAGTTTGTTTCGGCCTTTCTTCTCATAATAGTCAGATTATTGAACAAAATATTCGTAAGAAATTAAACTGATCTAAAACACGTAAGTCAATAATTACAACTCGTAAATCGCGGCTGTTTTTACTGGGCCACCACTGCTCTCAGAGAGCAGTGAAACCAAGAGTATTTCGCATAAACCATTGAACTATCCAGTCACGTCTTAAAAGGCTTCAATACAAGATTTCCGCTCAAAACTATATTATGTCTATCTCAAAGCCCCGATAAGTTTGTTTTTGTTATCTCCCGTTGATACTCGTACATAACATAGTTTCTAGAGTCCCGTGAACTTGTGCGATGTTTATTTTTGCCTTTGTTGTGGTGAGATAACAGTCGGTACAAAGACTTCATTAGGGACACTGAAATCTTCGCGACACAAACGTCATAACCCCATCCATTGCGCGTTTTGTTTTGTTGCTTAGTAAGGGCGTTCATACTCACTGCGCAGTGTATGTCGAAATTAGTTTCGGTAAAAAATGTCAAGCTCTTTCGTGGTGTTAAGAAACTGTGGCGGGTGCTCGAATTGAATTTCTTGGTGGAACTTTGCTTAATAGATTATTCCGTTGAAATTTATTTCCGGAGGACTTCAAAGGTCGTCGTCGTAATTGCTTCGTATTTTGAGTTTGTTACGATTGATTTGAAATTGATAATGTTTTGTAAGTTTTTTTTGGATAATATTGTAGGCATTCATTGATGACGTGTAGTACCTATTTAATTTAGTATCGAAACTAGTTAATTCCGAAAAATGCACAAAAGAATGTACTGTGTGTGTATATCCTTACTTAGTATAAAACAAAGTCCCCCGCCGCGTCTGTCTGTCTGTCTGAACGCGATAAACTCAAAAAGCACCGAACAGATTTTCAAACGGTTTTCACCAATGGATGTAGTGATTCATGCGGAAGGTTTTAGTGTATAATTCATTATGGTTTTGTGTAAATTGGCTGAAACTTGACGATTATTGCTGAAGATATCAGAAAAAATCATGCCGACTGGGAGCTTTATTGGCGTGCGCCGCGGAAAGGGTAAAAGTTACATAAAATGTATGTTCCACAGTATTGTTCATCTTAAAAAGTTCAACAAAAAGTCCGCAATGGCATACGTTTATCTTCTAAGGATGACCCACAATAAACATTTTTATCTTTCAGAATTGGATAACAATTTCATTGTTATTTCCGAAGCTATTTTGACCGGTATTATATTAATCCTTATCCAATAAACTATGTTAAATTGAACATTTAATTTAGATTAAAATATGCCTCGACATAATTTCATTTAAATGAATGGTTTAAAAGATATCACAGATTCAAAATTACGCGTAACAAAATAATTTTGGTTCTCGGCAACGCGGGCGCAACGGTAGGAGTCAATGACCTTTTCCTCGGCTATTAGGTATGAAATCCCGGTGGTACGTTCCCGTGGGATATTTTCCGACATCCACGCGGACGAAGCTGCGGGCAAAAGCTAGTTTAAAATAGTTTGGTCAAGATTGGCACACACTAAACTTTTGCAAAAATATTATATTACAACAGTATTAATCTAAACCATTGATACGATATAAAATAATTTTAAACCACTCACGATAATACGTCACAATGACATACAATATTTTCTGCTCGCGTCATTTCGCCCTACATTTCACACTGTGACGTTGTGTCGCTGCTATAAATTATCAAGAAATTAATATTCACAGCAGCGTGACTACCAAATTGTGTTTGTGGATAATTTTAACGTACCTGATAAAAATTCTAACGTCTGAAATTTTATTAGGGAAACGATGATTTTGCTGTAAAATGCTGTTCTTTAAATTTATTGACAAATTTTTTGAAGTAAAAACTTCTTTAGGCGCATTGGGCATTTTTTAGATGGGACTAAACCATTGATTTCGCGACACCATGACGACGCCTCATTTTTGTAAACGCGATTGTGCTCTTTATTTAAATTACGTTACGGATCAATGTTCTATGCAATAATTTTTACTTTAAAGGTTTTGTAAACGCGATTGTGCTCTCTATTTATATTACGTTACGGATCAATGTTCTATGCAAGTATTTTTACTTTAAAGGTATCGGAAGTATTTTTTTTGTAAACGTGATTGTGCTCTTTATTTAGATAAAGTTACGGACCAATGTTCTATACAAGTATTTTTCTTCCACCAAGGCGATCTTGTTCAAGTTTTCACTTCTGTCAGCACTCCCGGAGTGCCACCACTTTCTTTTTTAAATATTTGTGTAATATTTTAGAAAAGTACAACATAATGCGTAAACCGTATTATATTGTTGTTGTTGTTTTGTCAAAGAACAGGCTACGATTTAGCTACGCACGTAGAAATGAAACGGGGTGATATGCACCGCTACGCCTAGTCACAAGCGATTTGTTATCTTGGAGAGCTTGTTGCGCGACTTATTCTTCATAACTTACACAAGTAAGATGATCTGTCGCAACTTTTGATGTTCAAACAGTGTAGACTAATTTGAATATTTTAAGAGAGCACATAACTTTGGTTTTATTTGTCTGCGAACATGCTTGATACTGTGCTGGCTAACAAAATATTTAATCATTCAAAAACGTTTTCTTTTATGATCCAAAACTTCTAGAACTGGAATGTTCTATTCTAACTAGCCGTGCACACAGTTACCATCAATCTCATAATGTGAATATATTGCCAGAAAATCAATAGTCACTCTAAGCTTCACCATGTCTGCACCACCAAACAAAATTTGGCCACAATTTACCCAACCGCAAATTCACCTACATTCTACAACATCAGTACTATTGAGGCCCGTAGAGAGATCGCCAACAGCCACCAATAAATAGAATTTCCGACACATTCAGTATACACTATTTTATGTGATGTGCACGGAAGCACAAAATAAATTAGTACAGAAGGTTAGTGGTCTTCTTCTTTTCGTGTAGTTAGTGACTAACCTGGTGTCAGAGTTTTAAAGCCGCACATGGGCCTCTGACTTGGTTTCCATGCCGTCGAGAAATATCTCTCAGGCATGCCGGTTTTCTCACGATGTTTTACTTCACAGTTTTTTGTAGACAATACGTACATGAATCCGATAAGTCAGTGGTGAGTGCCTTGGGTTCGAACTCAAGACGTATGACTTGGCAATCCGACGGTCACACCACTAGGCTATCACTGCTGCTAGTTAGTGGTTAGTGGTGTATCCATATTAGGTACACCCACATTTCGCCAGTTATGTTTAAGTCCCATGTAATAGGGTGTGAGCGTATTGGCATCATCCGGGCACAAATCCAGACCTCGTGCTGATACTGAGAATTTTTGATGGAAAAACCCAATTATAATTTGTCCGACCTGGGAATCGAACCCAGGACTTCATGCTCAACAGTAGCGCTTGCAACCACTAGACCAATGAGACAGTCAAATCGTAAATCGCAATCGCAAACCGCCGTCCGTACGCTTCTTTGTAAACGATGACGACATTGAACGGGAGCGGAGAACGTTATCGGTTAAAGCAAACATGCTGGCTCGCAGGTTTGCTCGATGCTCACTTCCTGTTAAGATAACACTCTTTCGAGCCTACTGTACGTGTACATTTTTTACACGAGCAGCCTGTGGGCTAGATATACGCAAAGATCGTACAACGCTCCCCGCATTCAATATAATGCAGTGTTTAGGATGCTGGTGGGGCTGTCCCGCTTTTGTAGTGCATCGGGGATGTTCGCGGATGCGCATGTAGATTGTTTCTACACAACCATGCGTAAAAGGTGCGGTTCCATGGTGCGCAGGGTGTGGAGCAGCTCCAAAAGTATCCTAAGCATGATTTCAAGTCGCCTAGACTGTGTTCTGGTGGGTCGCTGTTATGCCATCTCACATGGGTTGTCACAGCGGTGATCCACTACTATTTGTGTAATTTTTAGGGTTCCGTAGTAAACAAGAAACCATTATAGTTTCGCCATGTCCGTATGTCTGTCTGTCCGTCCGCGGTCTAGCTATTTGTACTAGAAAGCTGTAATTTGGCATGGGTATACATAATAATTACGCCGACACGTGGTAAAACAAAATTATAAACAATACTTTTTTTTAGTGTACACGTAAAGTGGTGATTTTTTTTTTTTTTTCTATACCATGATGTGGAGTATCATTAGAAAGGTCCTTCAAAAACATTGACCATTTTTGGATTCAGGGATCCGCGAAATATTAAGCTTTAAAGTGCTAATTTTTGTTAGAGTCAAGTGTCCCCCACCCCCTGCCAGCTAAATGGTTGGTTTTAGATGTGTGAAAAAAATCACAGTAGTAGTTTATATAACGAAATTAAAAAGAAAAACTATCACAGCTAAGTACGCTCTACAAGTTAACGAGTAATACGACCAACTTATATTTGCAGTTGCAAAAACATGTTTTTCAACTACAAAGTTAAGTTTATTTTTGGGATTAATTCACCCGAACTACGGAACTCTTCATTGTGCGTGGTCCGACACGCACTTGGCCGATTTTTTACTAATATAGTTGTAAGTGTTATTAATCATTCGTGAGTCATACGATACTTGATTAAAGATAATTCTATTCTATTCTATGTGTGCGTTTGCGCATATTTTCACTCGTTGCATGGAACCGACCTACTGTTACCTATCTATTTTGTGACGTAAGCCTGCATATTGTTTACATACACATTTTGTTTATAAAGCCCTCGATACAAACCATATTTACCTGGAGTAGCGGCGGTAGGTAAATGGAAATAGTGTCCGTGAGGGTAAAAGGGGACTTTAGCATTTTGTCCACGTGGGTATCGCGAAAGGTAACTAAGAAATATAAGAGAATAGCTACACCCCACCGTTTCACCCACATAAGTCTCGATCCCGTGGGAATATCGGGATAAAAAGAATACTATGTGTTAAAACAGGTTATAAGCTATATGTGTGCCAAATTACATCCAAATCCATTCAGCAGTTTTTGCGTGAATGAGTAACAAACATCCATCCATCCTCACAAACTTTCACATTTATAATATTAAATAGCTTCTGCCCGCGACTTCGTTCACGTGGAAGTCGTAAGACACCACAATATACTATACATAACAACCACATTTTTATTTTATAAAACTTCCCTGTATAGGCGCTACGTACGTTTGTAGTTTTGTTCTCAACAGCCAAAATATAAAGAGAGTCAGGACTGGTGACGCGGGAGCAAGTGACGTACAGTTGTCCATGTGAGAAGCAGCTTGTCCTGGGTACCTTCAGTGTCTGCCCCTGAGACTTGTTGGTAATCATCGCAAAGCAATGCTTACAGAGAACTATACGTGCTTAAACTGGAAGGGGTAACTGTGGGGCATTGGTGGTATACGACGCGGTACAAACAATGTCTCGCCAACGTCACAACCTGTTAGAATTTTCGCCTCGATGATGTTTATAATATTAATAAGTAGGATACGATAGGAAGGATAGTAGAATAAGGGACAACTTAGATAGAAAAGTAACAACACTATGATGTAAATATATTTTAGGAACAAAATACCACGAAAAGTAATCGTTTCTAATAGTAAAAAATCCTAACTGCACATGACGGCATGAACTTTGATGTATTTACTTTAATAGGAGATTTCTAGGGTTCCGAACCTGAAGGGTGCGGTAGACAGTTAAAATATTCACAGGTTGTGTATTATTTCTATTGCCGCTATAACAACAAATAATAAAAATTAAATAAAGTTAATAATTAAAGGGGGTCCAAGAAATGTGTTTTTTTGGGCGTTTCTTGCTCAATCTTAATACGGTACGGAACCCTTCGTGTGTGAGTCCGGCTCGCACTTGGCTGGTTTTTAGGGTTCCGTACCTCAAAAGTAAAAAAATGGAACTCTCTTGTCCGTCTGTCTGTCCGTGTGTCACCACCGATTTTCTCAGGAACGGGTGGACCTAGCAAGTTGAAGTTTATATCAGATTCTGAGGTCTACAGTCCCTATTAGGTGTATAAAAATCAAGGTCCTGAGTCAACACGATAAAAGATATGGACAAATTTAGATTTTCGCGAAAACTTGTAGGTAACAAAATTTACCTTAATTTTGAACTTTTTTTATTTTTCTGAATTTAGTTACTTACAAGTTTTCGCGAAAATCTAAAGCCCATATCTTTTTACCAATAAAAATGATAGCAATTTTATTATGGCGGTGTAATGGGTAGGTACGGAACCCTCGGTGCGCGAGTCCGACTCACTCTTGACCGGTTTTTTGTCATCTAACCATTTATTTATATTTCATGACGTTGAAGAAAGTTGACTTCGTTAAAACTCCAAACGGATTAATGGATTTCAATCCTAACCCTTCTATCTATAAAGGTAAGCTAAAGCAATCCCCGTTCAATAAAACTGAAGTTTTATACGAAACATAAAACTCCGTAAAAAGTAGAGTACCCCAGGTCATAACAACAGCGCTGTTGGTCAAGCTTCAAAGATTTCCAAAGCACCTAACATGAACACAGGCAGCAAATTGTTTTAGAGCGCCGTTTTGTTTGTGCAACACTCGAGCTATCTCGGGCTATCTAGAGGCGTGCTCCGAGAGGGAACACTCAAGCTCACAGCACAGATATTGCTTTATTTTTAAAACTACAAACGCCAGGATTTTTTGTTAAACGTTTTAATATCCTGTATTCTATGAGATTTCTTTCAATGGAACTACATGCTCTAAATCGTCTATTGTTCTGGCCTTTGTTCTGTAGGTCGCAGTTTTCTTTTCTGTTTCAGAGTGCATTTAATACCTTGGTTTATTCTTAAGACAAATATGAAGTTTCTAGTGGTTTTCGAAGGATGAGTCATGAGTTTGTCATTTTCAAACTCAAACTCAAAGCATTTATTTCAATTAAACCATTTACAGGCACTTTTGAATTGTCAAAGAATCGGTGAGTTAGTCAGAAAGTTGAAGCTAGTTGCCCATTCCAAAACGTAGATCTCTATGGAGAAGAACGGGCAAGAAACTCCAAGGACACTCTTTTAAATAGATATATTACAAAATCCTGGGTACGTTATTCTTGTTGCTTCTATATGTGAGAACAATGTACAAAAAATAATCAAAGCAATTGAAAATATAAGATTAAAAATAAGCCTTGACAGATAAGAGATGACCAGTCTCAACTGACGGCGCCCGTTCACGAACATGACGCGTGGACGCGTTTTTTAATAGTAGTAAAGTTTACTTATGTAAAAACAGGGTATTTAAAAAAAAATACGAAAAACAGTTTACATTAAAAACGGCAATCTTGCACATCGTGCTTAATTCATTCATTCATTAAAGACAGATTTTGTAAATAAAATTCCACTGAACGCCAATAAGTTACGAGCAATCAAAATTATGTGTTATAAAGAAAATTCTGATCAAAAATTTAATTCAAAAATAAAATCTCAATTTACTGAATAATAAAAGATTCGTGCCAAATGCTGGGCCAAATTGGAAAAAATTAAATGTTGCTTTATGTTTTTATCGAGCGATTATTAGATTTTCTTTTTAACTTTAACTTTTCGTTTTAAGTCAAAAGCAGCATGTTTTGTTTACTAAATTGTAGAAGTTATTATTTTTTTTTTTTTTTTAATTATAAATGTTAACCATACATACTAATACAATCTTAGCTTTTGTTTACACTAAACTTACATTCGCATATATCGTCAAAATGTAGGGAACAACAGATTTTTTTTTTGCGATTTCTGCTTTGGACCCATAGTGAAAGTTGTTCTTAATGATAAGTACAATAACCCCTTAAAATTTTTAGTGTAAATGAAAATTAAGGTTGTGTAAACTCACGCTTTCTTCCCGTGGGAAACCGTAAAGGTACCGATAAAATAATTGTTAGTTTGCCCGGTTGGTTTTTATATTTAGTAAAGCACGCCATGCTAATAATAAAAAGGAAACAGGAGATTGAAAATTACAGCTTTTAAAACCATGCCCTATTTTCCTCAACTCCAAAATCATCACTAACACATTTCCCCCAAATTTGTTGATACGGTACCTGTGCTTAACTTAATTATCAAGCTATTATCATCTCAAACAGAGCGTTTGTCAGAAATTTTCATATTCAAAATAATATAATGTACCCACAATTACGAATTAAACCTCCCCAAGTATAATATCCAATCCCGCTCTACATTTTATTGAGTTAATGGAAAACGAAGCTCTTGTTGAGGAAACTAAGCTAAAAGTAGGACGGTTATTAAAAAATCTGTCCAACAAGCCAAGATTGATATGATAAGGAAAAATTGCTTTAAAAAGGTTGGTGATGTTAACAAAGATTGTTATCTCTTGATGTTAATGTGATCGTCGGATTTGAGTAACGAATGAGGCATTCGTTATTTTTGACATAACAAAGATTAACTTGTAGACTGTATTATTTATCTTTATCGAATATTTCGGGACATCGCCAAGCGATTGGTTGACTCTTCACGTGACCAGAGGGCTGGCCAATTTTTAGGAAAAAAACCAGCTCTGCCATCCAAAACGGCAACGCTGCCAGCCTTTTGGGCACTTTTCCCACTGACAGCGATATGGAAGAATTGTTTGATACCCAATGAGCTCTTCCCTTTATTTTTTCGTTTTCATACTTGTACATAATATATAATTATATTTTAGTGTTAGAAATAGTTTATCTTCAAGACTTAACCGTCGTAATAATAACCGTTTTAATCCCCAAAATCCTAATTGCATTAATCACATCAGTCCTACAACGTCCACTGCTGAACATGAGCCTTCTAAATTGTATTGCCTCTGCGAAACTAGCCTGTGACTGGCAAACGGACAGATACGACGTTGATCCCATACAAGTGGCCCGTTCCATCATAATATTTGATACGGAACACTAAAAACAGCAAAACATTTTGTAGCAAAGCGGAGAACCAACATTCATATCGAAGTGCCCCCAGATTACACTGCCGATGTCGGACGCGTCTTACAAATGTTCTAGACGAGACTTGTATATTTTTATATTTTCTGTAATTGTGTGCTTGACTTTGTAATTTTTTATAAACTTAGTTGGCAGAATAAATGACTAAATCCCATGCTGGGCGCCAAAAACCTCTTATTGGCCCCCAGTTGGGACTTAAAAATTGAAAATGGATTTTCAGCACCTTTTACGTTTTTAGTTAGGTCAGTGAACCGATGAGTGAATGTGGCAGGAATTTTGTTACTTTCAAATATGTCAGGTAGTCTCCGGTACGTGAACAGAACACTAATGCATTTTTATGGAGCATAAAATTTACCAGTATTCCACATTTTCCTTAATGGTCTCTTATTGCTCACGGCTAATGCCAAACAGCTAATGTCCTCTGTGTCCCATTTATAAATCAGCATACAAGCACCCTAATTTCAAAAACAAAGCTTATAATTTCTCTACCCAACGTAAAATCCTTTTTTACGTATTACGGGCAATTTATTTTAAAAAAGGCAAAGAGACTGCAAGCCGTCGCGCCGTGGTTGACATTTAACTCTGCGATAAATTCGCTTACCCAAGTATTAACCTAATTAAATCGGGTGACCCATTGTACCCGCAATGCACTCAACGGTTACCAATTTTTTGGATCCAAGCCAAAGTCAGTTTACTCGATCGTAATAACTTTAAGAGTACCTCCAAATAAATATTTTCAATATTTTTGCCGCAATGTATTTGCTTCGGTTACTTAATGGTCGGGAGATATTGCTTCTGTATTCTGCAAAGAAATATTGGATGAGCACTTTGGTAATTTTGATAATGTGTTCAAAATTAAAGAAAGTTCATGTAAAATTGAGATTTACCTATATTAAAACTAGAGACCCGCCCACTGCTTCGCACGGTTTTTACGACTAGGAAAAACATTGTGACTTCTTCATTATAATTACGTAAGTTTAATATTAATGTATTGTACACATAAACCTTTTGAAATAAATTTTCTAAATAATGGCGAAAACCGTATCAAAAGCTGTTGTGTCAGACAGACACGAAAAGCGACTTCCTTACATATTATAAAACAAAGTCCCCCGCCGCATCTGCCTGTCTGTCTGAATGCGATAAACTCAAAAACTACCCAACTGATTTTCAAACGGTTTTCACTAACAATGGACGGAGTAATTCATGCGGAAGGTTTTAGTATACAATTCATTAAGGTTTTGTGTAAATTGGCTAAAATTTGACGATTATTGTTAAGTTGTCGGAAAAATCATGCTGACTGGGAGCTTTATTGGCGTGCGCCGTGGAAATCGTAAAAGTTACATAAAATGTATGTTCTACAGTATTGTCTATCTTAAAAATTTCAACAGAAACGTACGCAATGTCATATGTCTATCTTCTAATGATGACCCACAATAACCATTTTTATCTTTCAGAATTTGATAAAAATTTCATTGTTATTTCCGAAGCTATTTTGACCGGTATTACTTTAATCCTTATCCAATAAACTGTGTTTCTTTAATTGAGCATTTAATTAAGATTAAAATATCCCTCCACATTATTTTATTTAAATGAATGGTTTAAAAAATATGACAGATTCAAAATTACGCATAACAAAATAATTATGGTTGACGGCAACGCGGGCGCAGCGGTAGGAGTCAATGACCTTTTCCTCGGCTATTAGATATGTAATCCCGGTATCGGTAGTACGTTCCCATGGGACATTTGCTGACATCCACGCGGGCGAAGCCGCTGTCAAAAGCTAGTTAATTTATAATTTTATTTTAATTGGTTTCTTTGTTTTTACTGAAATCTGAAAGCAAGAGGATGACCAGTGCCATCCTACTGTCTACTCAAAAAATTGACTGCTATTCGTCCACTAAAGAGATGATTGTATCAATTTTGCTTGTTGACCTTTCAAGGAAAGGATAATTGGGAAGCTCTTGTTCTTAATGGAAGGTTAATAACTAGAAAATTATGGTTTCTCATAAATAATAATACTGTCGCAGCTCGCAATTTCTGTCATAATAATAAAACGTATACAGTGCCGAAAAGTATTTATGTTCGTCTAAAAATATTACTGATGTCAAATATCTGTTTTTATTTTCAGCATTAATAATAAAACAGAATGGATGCCATTACATTATTTGTATTCTCTGTTTTCACGTAATGTTGTTTTCATGTTCTGTTTTTGGATATAAAATAAATAAATAAATATTATACAGACACAGTAACATTTTCCAATCCAATTTCTCAATGTCCCGAAAATTGCTTTGGAAAGCTGAGAATTCGTGGAAGTTTTATAAACCACTTTGGGGTCACTGCCACACTTCTTTTTTTTTAAAGACTGAAATCTAGAACGAATCTTCTCGAACAAAAAAAATCCTTTTAGCTACATTTTTGTCACTTTGGGTGATTTTTCTACCAATAGTATTTTTATTGATCTTATACCATAATTTAAGACACAGAAAGAGAAATGTAAAAAAACTTTTTTACAAAAAATACAACCGACTTCCAAACTACAAAGTGAAAAATAACTTTAATTTCAGAAGTTGGCGTCTTTAGATCAGTATTTTAGTTTTTTGACACCGACTTCTGAAATTAAAGTTATTTTTCACTTTGTAGTTTGGAAGTTGGTTGTATTTTTTGTAAAAAAGTTTTTATTTCTCGCTTTTTAGTGGGTCAATTTGTAAGCTCGTCACCTTCTACAAAATATTGCTTTTCCCGAGTCGTTCATCGTTGAGGAGTTCTCCTGGTACTTCACCAGCTCCACTTCTCCATATGCATTGTGACGAGCATAAATTTCATTGCAACCATATTAAAGTAATCGAATCGCAACCCGTGAAATACTGATTATTGAGTAGTTCCGGTGGCTATTTGTGGTCTTCATCTGATGATGAAGACCACAACGAGTGAGTGCGAGTGAGTGGAACTGATGTTCCACTTAACTACGTAAATGGTGCTTTCCAAGAGCAACTGCACGAGTTACTATAAAAAATACCCAAATCGCTATAGGTTTGCCTGTAATATTTGAAGAGTCCCTTAAAATATAACTTCGTAATAATCGCTGAACATACATGGGAGTGTTTCGGAAAACCCTTGGAGAGGCTTCTAAAATTTTCCTTTGGACCTCGTCTCAAGGGTAGTCTCACGAGTGTTTGGAGTTTTTCCGATACAAGAGAATTATTATAATTATCATTTCCTTTATTCATTGATATTATGATATTAAATGAAATATCAAATCAATTTTAAAATTTTGTATAAAACTTAAACATAAAAAAATGTGGCTCCACCAATATCGGGAAGAGAGTCCAAGCTACCGGTGGTTAGGCTCCAGAGACACACACATAATTATTGTAACGATAACACAGGCAAAAAAAAAACGTGTGGCACTCGGGGACTGCCGCGGTAAAGCATTTGTAACCTCCATACTTCCTATTGGTCAACGCTACACTTGGGATGATGACGGATGATGACATAAAACAAAAATTCATAACATGGTAGGCGGAGTGAGAGGTGTTAGGTTTTATTTTCGTTACGGAATTTCTTGATTCGATCACCGCGCTCAAAACCCGCGTTAAAAGCTATGAAATAGCTTAAAAAAAACATCGATTGTTTCAGAAAACTATATTTTAATTGTGGAAATTTATTATAATCAATATATGGACATAAGCCCATGCTAACTTTTAATATAAAAGCTGAGCTCTTAAGAGTAGAATGATTGGTACCATGGCACCGTTATACTTTTACCAAACAAAGTATAACAGGAATTACTGGTATGATAGCCAATGTCATAATATTTTACTATGATTTTACATAAAGCACGCGTTTAGTGAAATTCTTCCGCATTTTAGATTCTTCTTTTAGTTATATTTGTAGATCTCTACCTAGTAAAATCCATAAGAAGAAACAGCGGCCTTGTTCATAGCTAAGTACAGCACGATTTTTTATGACGTTCGACTATTCAGCTTAAATAACTTGCCTGAAAATGAAGTAAAAACAGCCTCCATAACTCCTATAAAAGTAACCAATCATGTTCATAAACCGTGTCTCCATTACGGCGGGTTATAAACCCCAATCCATATCTCACATCACAACACTCCGTATAACCTTATAAAAACTCAGGAAGCGTTCGATTTGACGTTTCCACAAGCCATGAAAAAGTGGATCGGTGCTATCAATATCCATCATGTGGCAACTAAATTAAATTGCCGTTACGTCCGAAGCAAAATCCCCTGAGGCCGCCTCTGTCATCCCCCTGTCTCTACAGCGGGTCGTTTTATTAAAACTGCAAAAACGGACAGTCGCAAACAAGGGTTAAGTACGAAATGATGGCTTTATGTGCGATGGTTCCAGTACTGTTACACCGGATTAAGTCCCAAAGCGTCAAATATTGACCTTTACCGCCAGTTATTGCTACCGTCAATCGAAAATGAGGTCGTAATGGTCACGGATTTTGGGAAAAGTTAAGTAAATTTTGACGGTAACGTAAAATGTTTTTTGTTGCTATGTTTTTAAAGGAGGTAATCGTTTGAATTTTTTCAAGTGTTTACAGAAAGGGTTTAAATCCTTCGTATGCCGTAATTACAAAAACAATTAAAAAGCCATCGTGTCTCGCGTGGTTAATCGACTTGAAAGTAGCAAAAGAACAAAACATTTTCGTAGATTGTTTTATTAATCAATCTGAACCGTTCGAAAGTGACAAAACAACTAGAAAAAAATCGGCCAAGCGCGTGTCGGACCACGAACAATGAAGGGTTCCGTAGTTGGGATGAATTTATCCCAAAAACAAACTTGTCTTTGTAGTTGAAAAACATTTTCTCCCATACGGAATGTTTGGGAAAACATGTTTTTGAAACTGCAAATATAAGTTGGTCGATTATTACTCGTTAACTTGTAAAGCCTACTTAGCTGTGATAGTTTTCCTTTTAATTTCGTTATATAAACTACAGCTGTGATTTTTTTCACACATCCAATACCAACCATTTAGCTGGCGGGGGGGACACTTGACTCTAACAAAAATGAGCACTTTAAAGCTTTATATTTTGCAAACGGATCCCTGAATCCAAAAATGGTTGTCACATGCTCACAATGTTTTTGAAGGACCTTTCCAATAATATCCCACACCATGGGATAGAAAAAAAAGAACATCACCACTTTACGTGTAGGAGAGGTACCCAAAAAAAATGTTTTTTTCATAATTTTGTTTTACCGCTTTATCGGCATAATTAATATGTATACCTATAAATTACAGCTTTCTAGTATTAAGAGTCTTGAAATTATAAGGGTTCCTTGTTTACTACGGAACCCTAAAAATCCAAAACGTTATAAACGAAAACATCCTACAGACACTTCCAATTGCTATGGAGTACGGTAGGTATTCATAATAAAAATCACTGCATGTGACACTCCTGACCCTAAAACGAATTCGATGACACGCCATTTGTCCGGTTCGGTTCACTGCAGATAGATTTGATAGCATTAGATTTAGTTCCACGTTTACTACTGCCGCATCTGGTTAGTTCCGGATTCGATCTGTTACATGCAAGGGATTGTGACAATGATTTGCACTTTTACTATATCCAACTAACCGAAACTAGGAGTACCTGGGTATTAGGAGTTATTATGGAGTTTAATAGTCTGAATTAAATAAATAATAATAATTAGGGAGCCTTATTTAATAAATAAAGATTAAAATTAGGATTAAGAGGCACATATCAATACCCTTCAAGTTGAAATCATTATGACTATGATTAGGTTACCATTCAGGTTGTTCTTTCGGAAGGTACTGAAAAAAAATACTATAGTTTGACCAATACCACTGTACCGCGCCTTAGGAAGGTGCGCGGCGAGACGGGGGAGCAGTGCAAGCCGCTAATTCGTCAAAGCTCTCGGCACACGGCGCGGCGTCCCGCCCGCCGCTTATTGGTCTACACTGCCCCCCGCCTCGCCGCGTATTCCTAAGGCGCGGTACAGCGGTATTGGTCAAACTATAGTCAGTTCGGAAACACCATAGAATAGTTATAAACATGAATCCTTCTAACTAATATGTGAAAGTGAGCTTGTTTGTTACGTTTTGACGCTAAAACAGCTGAACGAATTTGGATGAAATTTGGCACATGACCTGAAATAGGATATAGGGTACTTCTTTATCTTGGATCGCAGACGCAGTCACGGGCAACAACTAGTGTTCGATATAATAATGAATACACACTTCGATCAAAAATACACAATACACGAGTTTCTATAATATTATAGACTAACCTAGGTCATGGTGTACCTATGTGCCAAATTTCATCCAAATCCGTTCAGCCGTTTTAGCGTGAAAGCGTAACAAACAAATACAAAAAATCAAATCTTTTTCTTAATAATATTAGCTTAGATTATAATGGATCAGCTTTTTTCTTTTTGATGAAAATGCAAAAAAAGGAGATTTTATGCTGCGGTAGGTTAAAAAAGAACCAACAAGTTGATGATCAATGCTGTATTAGGCCCTTTTTAGGGTTCCGTACCAAAATGGTTAAAAGGTACCACATGAAAGAGAGAACCGCTATTTGCACATTCTCAAACATCTTTTTTTATGCCGCATAGCCTTCGACTTACGTCTTACTTACTTACGTACTCACTGACGTACGTACTTACTTACTTTAAAAAAATACCATTACGCCAGTTTGCATAGAGAAAAATAAATTATTCTATGTGATAAAAGTTTATGAAAAGATTACAGGAAAAGTAAAACGACGTCTCTAAATAGCACACTTTTTCAGAAATCATCAACACAAATTACACTAGTTCCACTATCAGTCACGAGATGGCGCTAATCTAAAACTGCAATATTCTACACCGCAGTGTGCAGTGTTAAAATTCTCTGACGAATATAGGCCTCGCCGATGAAAATTTAATAGGCGGTAGGTTTAAAAAAAACAACAAGTTGATGATCAATGCTGTATTAGGCCCTTTTTAGGGTTCCATACCAAAATAATACGGAACCCTCGGTGCGTGAGTCCGACATGCTCTTGAGCGGTTTTTATTTTATTAGCAGTTATTTTCCTACTGCTGAGCAAAGGCCTCCCTACTCTCTTTCTACCTCTCTCTGTCTAGAGCTGCTAAGGACCAATCTTTATTAAAGGAGTCCAGCTCAACCCACCATCTCCGTCAGAGCCTGCCACGATGTATATTAGGCCCATAAAGATTTTAATTGTGTTATTTATCAAACAAGTGAGAAGCTCGTGGCTAAGTAATAACAACTGCACGGTTCGATCCATCAGGTTAAACTACGCTTGCCGGGATTGGTCTGTGGATGGGTGACCATCTTAACATACTGAGACTCCTCCGTGCCTTGGAAAGCATGTTAAACCGTTGGTCCTGGCTGTCGCCCGTGGATCTTTGACAGTCGTTACGGGTCGTCAGAAGTTTGAAAGTCTGACAACCAGTTTTACTAAGGGGTATAATGGCATTACCCAGTTACTAAGTTGTGGAGATAGGCAGTCGCTCCATGTAAAATACGGTATTCAGCTGCATCCAGTTAGACTGGAAGCCGACCCCAACATAGTTGGGAAAAGACTAGGCAGATTGATTTTATTTATAAAACAAGTGGACCGGACCATAATAATTTTATTCAAAGGTGGCTCAAGTAATGAAAACACCGATACACACCCCCAAAAACCATTAACCTCCTTTCTGCATAGCAAGTCGAGCAAAAATGAAATTTACAACCCCATTAAACGGAGTATGCTAAACACACGGGTGTGTGTATTCTTATTTTTATACGGCTATTTCGATGTTTTACGCAGTGTGCACCGGAACAAGTGTAAGCAAATTCACTCCCTTTAAGTTCATGTAAAACAGGAACACCGGAATAATTTATGAAGTCGTTATTAAGGGGAAAGCATCAGGGTAGTCCGCGAAATTCAAATTTTCTTAAATTTTTTGCAATTTGCAGGTCAGTATCAGGTTGTATGTTCATCTAAA
Source organism: Agrochola litura (assembly GCA_949152395.1). NCBI lineage: Eukaryota > Metazoa > Arthropoda > Insecta > Lepidoptera > Noctuidae > Agrochola > Agrochola litura. Next base: position 5,148,926 of record OX424506.1, read on the forward strand.
TATGATTCGCGGTCTTAACAAATATTTATTTATAGAATTAGAATCATAAAATCATCAATACAACTCGAACCCAAGGAACCTCTGACTTTTCGGATTCATGTGCGTATGACTTAATTTCACATTTAATTATCACTTGCTTCAAAAACGGTGAAGGAAAATATCGTGAGGAAACCGGCCTATGGGTAGCTCGCCGTCCGATAAGGACCAAGCCCGGGTCGACGGCGCGTTGTGTTCCACGCGCGCCTCAAAGAGATGTCAGCAGAATTGACGGGGTTTGCTAGGGCCAATGCCTGCCGGGGCTGCGAATAAGGGCCGGAAGGGTAATCGTGGCCCACCGGCAACATGGCAACTGAAGGAACATGGGTGGATTTTAGTCAGTAAGAGTCTGACACGCCCTCCCGCTACACCCAGAGCGGGAGAAGTTATTTGATAATTTTCCTACCAAAAAAAAAAAGGTTTCTCAATAACCACACAAAAAGAAGAAGAAGATCGATACAACTGTTTAAATTAATTTCAACCCATTCTCTTTTATTTACTTTTTTCAAGATAATATTTACGTATTTCAAAAACTTACAGAATTAGTATAATAATATTTACAAGTAGGTATATAACAAAGAAAGGGAAATAATCATAGGGCATACAATAATTCGTCGGCATCACTGTCAACAGGAACAGAACACACATACAGAAAGAACATTACCCCATTCAATGACTATTTTATGAAATCATGACATTTAAAGCCAATTCTAACTTAAGGAGTTGTTATTGTTAATTCTACTGATTATAATTCTACTAGCTGTGCCCCGCGGTTTCACCCGCGTATGTCTCGATCCTGTGCGAATATCGGGATAAAAAGTATCCTATGTGTTAATCCAGGTTATAAACTATCTGTGTGCCAAATTTCATCCAAATTGGTTCAGCCGTTTGAGCGTGAAGAAGAGACAAACATACACACACACTCACAAACTTTCGCCTTTATAATATTAGTAGGATTAAGTCATATATGTTACGCTCGTAAATCAAATTTTAATCAACATACAACCTGACACTGACCTGCAAAAAACAAACGTAAGAAAATTTGAATTTGGCGGGTTACCTTAAGTTTGAAATACGGATATCATATGAGAGCCACGCTGGTCATCAGGACATGGTATCATGTCTTTCATCTAAGTACACGTGCTTCGTAAATAGATCAAGACGCCAAGTCACATCACGTTTATAAGATATCAACTTCAGTAACTATTCTTGTTTCAGTTCGCGTCGCCAAAACCTACTTGGAAACTTAATTCCTAAAACTATTTGTTTCGGATATGGATATAAAAATTATAATAATAAAATGTTACCCTACAGTGGTTGCGCTGATTCGACTGTAATTACAATATTGTCATTTCCTTTCTTTAGTATGTTGGCATATGAATTTATATTAAAGTGTTGGTTTGCAACCTCCTATCCCCTATCCCATTCCTGCACATTGCCTTTTCGTTCGCGTGGGAACAAGATAGCTACACCAAGTGGCGCCACCCCGCGCAATCTCGTCGCAACATTTTTTGAAGTAGAAAAGAAAGAAAAAGATGGCGAAAGTCTGGGTTCAAAACGCGTTGCCATTGCTACTCGTGCGTTCTAACTCGAAGAACAAGTGAAAATTCGTGACGTATTGTCGCTCCAGGCTTCCATCGCATCAATTAAAGTATTGTGCTCCTGTTTACTTGTCGCATAACGTCCAATTTCTCTCCAAGCAGTGATTGTACGCCATTCATTGTTTTGCAAAACCAACTTTTCAAAATCTTAAGGCTTACAAAAGGATCCCCCTTTTTTGCTGACCATGTTTTGTAAACTGTAGAATTGCGAATGAAAATAAACATAAGTACCTACCTAAATTTTTCCGATACCTGTATACAGGGTGGCAGGGACATCGACGCGCATATTGTTACCACATATTCAGTACCTACATGATTCTGAACCCCCTGCGTTAATATTTTTCGTCGGTTATAAAAAAAAAAAAATCAGCTTTGACCGCGTAGGTATTGCACTTTTCTATGGAATAGCAGTTTTTTTTTTAATAACTGACAAAAAATTTCAACTCTCCTGCGTTCAGAATCATGTACTGAACCCTTGGTTAAAGTTTTCGCGTCGATGTCGCTGACACTCTGTATATCGGAATCGAGCACAATATCAGAGCTACTTGATTCTTTTATGATATAATGCTCATGATAATAATCATGAGCATTATAAATGAAATTAGCGAATGTTGTGGTCAAAAGATAAGAAAGCCAATCAAAAAGGTTGGTATAACAGGGCTATCTTGCCCAAGGTACTCTGAGCGTACTTAAGTATCACCCCTCGAAAAGTATCTTCCATGAAATATTTGCCTAAATACTGTACTTTTCCCTTTCAAAAAGCTTTAAATTCTTACAAAAACTGTATATATTTCACCCTTGAACCGCTTCGAAAATCGATTAAAAACTTTTAATAAAAGGATTAAACTGAGATTGGGGAGATTTAAGCGAATTCAAATAACTTACGTCAGATTTAATATCGTTTGTTTTTATTCAGAGGGTTTTTATTACTTTGGGATGAGCAGAAGTTTAAGACAACATGTATTAGAAAATCGATGATTTATATTGAAGTGTTAAAAAAAGCACATGCACAATACTATCTGGCTTTCAAAAAATTATATCAATCTAGCTAGCCTTTCCCCAACAATGTTGGGGTCGTCTTCCAGTCTAACCGGATGCAGCTGAATACCAGTATTTTACATGGAACGACCGCCTATCTGACCTCCACGACCCAGTGCCCTGGTAATACCCCTTGGTGAGACTGGTTGTCAGACTTTCAGGCTTCTGACGACCCATAACGACTGTCAAAGATCCACGAATGACAGCCGAGACCAACGGCTTAACGTGCTTTCCGAGGCACGCAGGAGTCTCGGTATGTTATAAAAATGGCCACGCATTCACGGAACAACCCCGGCAAGCGTAGCTTAACCTGATGGATCGACCGGTGCGGCTGTTATTAATTAGCCACGAGCTCCTTTCTTCTATAAGTAACATCCTAAAAGCATAGAGGAATTCAAATAACTATGAACATGAATAGAATATAAAAAAAACAGTGGCACTCCGGGAGTGCCGATAGAAGTGAAAACTTGAACAATTTTACTGTGCAGGAAATACTTTTAGTGAGGTATCGGTAACGGTAACAGTGTCGCGAGTTCAATTGCTTTTTTCCATTTCAAAAATTCCCAACACGCCTAAAGATGTTTTCATTTCAATAAAATGCTTTGCCATGATTATCAACAAGTCACAGGGGCAGACACTTGTTTTTTTTTTTTTAATATTTATTTAGTTCATAATGTAACAGTTTTCGCTTTCCATAACATCTGCCAAACTGCAAAGCAATTTGTCGGCAGTAGATTCTCGTGGATTTAGCACGAATCTTTGCTTGACTAGACATAAAAACTATAAAAACTAAATCTAAGTTAAAACTAAAAGACTATGGCTCTCTAGGCAAACACTCTGTATGTTAATACAGAGTAGTTACCTACACAGCCACAGATTCTATAAGTTCTACAGCTATCATACTCGGCGGCATCAGTCAGCGAACGTCATGAGACTATCCTATAGTAGGTACCTACTCAGTATAAGGTAAGCAAACTTAGTAGGTACCCACGACCTTAGCCCACCGAAGCCGCCGATCGGACACAGCAACTATGGACACATCGACAAGTAATGCTTTCTTAGGACACTTTTTAAGTGATTTTTACTTGTGACGCGATCGATCATTCCCTCAGGCAATTCATTTATTAATGTAGGTGTAATCCATCGTCTCGTACGCTTACCATAATAATTGTTTACTTTTGGCACCTGTAGTTTATTTTTCTTTGCAAGTTGGGTCGGATAGTTATGTACTTTTTGTACTGAAGAATGCGGTTGTCGACCTCAGGACAAGCTACTTCTCACACGGACAACTATAGGTCGTTTGCTCCCGCGTCACCAGTCCTGACTCTTTGTATATTTTGGCTGTTTAGAACAAAACTACAAACGTTCGTAGTACCTATACAGGGAAGTTTTATAAAATGAAAATGTGGTTGTTATTTAGTAAATTGTGGTGTTTTACGACTTCCACGCGAACAAAGTCGCGGGCGGAAGCTAGTAATATAATATAGATTTGCTTAGTTGGTGGTTTCCTAGTTTCCAATACAGGAAAAATTACTATACTCTGGCAACGTTATTTACAAAAGAAAAAAAGCAACCTTTTGAATGCTTTTAAAAACCGACATTACCATTTCAATGCCCTTTTACAGTCCACTTATTTTTATAGAAAATGTTACTTTGACAGTATTCTTAAGGGATGCATTGGCAATCCACAGGAGACTCGTATGAGCGATGGATACTGACAGTGCACTAAAACCAACCAGGTTACGTTCTCAGAAACTTATTTATTGGTCTTTACGACCTTTCCCTCTTATGAGATGGATAGAAAATAACTGAAACACTCACAACGTTTGTGATCCCTGAAGAGTAAAGTATTGGACTTGGTAATACCTCAGTTCTTAAAGGTACTTCATCGGTATTACTTTCTGAGTGATCCAGCCTGGACTTGTAAAGGTTACTCTAAAAATTTTGCGAAGTGGTCAAACCTTAGGCTGGTTTCACAGCTGTTCAGGAAACCCGTGCGGGCCGCCTGTACGGGCTCCCGGAATGGAGACACACCTGAGGCGCTAGAACATTGTTTCCCAGCGACGCGGATTGGTCCGTATGCGACTTGCTCCGGATAGAGCCCGTACAATGCTAGCAACCGTGTTATACTAACTCCCTCGTGTCAGAGTACTGCGAGCGCTAACCGTATGGGTCTCCCGTATGCGGGCGGCCCGTGCGGGTCTCCCGGACAACTGTGAAACCAGCCGTATTCTGTTTATGTATAAGCATATTTTAAGATTTTATTATTGCCACTCATCTTACAGAGTAAGCTAGTTGCTACACTCGTTCATATTTATTTTATACTAGCTGCGCTCCGCAGTTTCACCCGCATAAGTCTCGATTCCGTAGAAATATCGGGATAAAAAGTATCCTATGTCCTACTCATGTCCCAAATTTTATCCAAAATTCAGCCGTTTGAAAACGTAACAAACAAACTCACTTTCGCATTTATAATATTAATATCTGGATGACCGAGGTTTGCTCGGTTTTTTTTTGGTAGTTTTCTAAAAATGAAACCTAGCTAGATCGATGTATCGCCCCAGAAACCTAAATTTCACTGCATGCAAAATTTCATGAAAATCGTTAAAGCCGTTTCAGAGATTCAGATTATATACAACGTGTTTTTTTTGATATCCCATAACTCTAGGGTATGATTGAGGCCATATCAAAGAATCAACTGGCATATGAGTTATGTTCCAATCCTTCGTTATTTTTTTTTTTCATTTTTCATACAAAATAATTCGGCAAAGTCACGATTATTAATGTAAAACACCCTTACGTGAAATATGACAACGTCGCATTTTCTTAGCTTTAAATATGAATGATTGGTTTGAATAAAAATGAATTACTTGTATTTATCAATGAAACTTAGATACCTAGACACATCGAGGGTTTATTTGTACGGTAAGGTAAGTAACCTCGCAAAAGTAAAGATTCGTCATACTGGTGACAATTTTTGACCTAATTTAATTATGATTGATGATATCTCCGAAACGATGCATTTTTGGACCACCTATTCTAGGAGTTTTAGTATTATTTTTACCTACAGAATATAACCCTAGAGTTATGGGATATCAAAAAAAACAGGTTGTATATGCAAGAATTAGAAGATAGATAGATAGTTAGGAAGTTAGGATAGTTAGGATTTATTATGTTGCAGTAATTTTTACTACTGAGCTGTACCCTAATTGCGTAACACAACACAATCACAATTTGTTTCGATTTGAAACAGATTATTAATCCATTGCTTCATAAGTTGGAAAAAAAAATCTGCTCAACAACGTAAATAACGCAATAAATGTTGTTGAACTATCAAAATGAAACAAATTAGGCAAAATTGTTTTCGAAAATAAGTTACACAATTAGGGTACTGGTTGGTTAGCAATCATTTAGCAGTGAACTTTCCTATTCGTAACACGCGTTTTATTTATGTTAATAAAACCACAGTTACTGTCACCTAGGTATTTCAAGTTCAATGCAAAGTACCAGCAACTGATATAATTCTTTTTTTCATTTCAATATTCAGCAGGGCTTTATTTCAGCTTAACACCCAGATCAGTATCAGGCCACCGAAGGCATATTTCCTCGTTTTATACGATCATGTATTTCCATATTCTGCTCGTACCCTTGAACCGCCTAGTTTACGACAGGGTTCTACACATACATATATGTATTTATGTATGTATGTATGTACGTAGGTATGTATGTAGGTATTTTTATGAGACATCGTGCTCATTCACTTTTATGTGTTTCAGACGAGACAATATTTATTATTAAATTGTTTTTTTATGAACTTTGGTGGGTTAGGGTTTCCGCATCCTGTCCATTTTCTTGTAATATTTTTTAATATTCATCATTCAGCTTCTTCCTTAAAAAAATAACCCAAGTGGTAATCCATGAAATCACACTATGTAAAATAATTTGGTCAAGTTCCTTTGCAGTAAACTGTATTTTCTGCTTTGTAATATTTATGTATGACAGCATAAATATTACTCTATTAATTTGATTTCGAAAAAATAATTTAAAATAAGTAGTTAAACCTCTAATAGATGACCTCTTGATGAATAGAGACTAGGTACACTAATATAATCATCTGTTTATACTTCAAAGTATCTAAACTCAATATTAAAATTATTTATTTATAAAATTTCCATTTCGTCACTAATAAAGTTGTTATCAAAGTGGTTTGAAAACAATTCCGCCATTACTTTTACGTAATCGAATTCTGCTTTGCACAAAGTTGTTGTTAATTTTAATCTAAATTGAAGATTAAAATATATTGTACATTATTAAGTATTGTTAACTTTGAGACTTTGAATTAATGTTCAAGGATGCGAGGGTGGGAGATCTTTATCAGTGTACACAGAGTGGTGAGGTTATCACATTAATAGTACATTACTGCCGTGGTCCGTAATGACTGCGTTGCTGGCAGCGCTGATGATGGCCGAAAGCGCAGCGCAGGGCAGCTCCAGGCTCTGCCGGGGCTGCGAATATGGGCGGAAAGGAAAATCATGGCCCCCGGCAACAGGGCAACCGAAGGAACACGGGTGGGTTTTAGTCAGTAAGAGTCTGACAAGCCCCCCCAAAAAAAAAAAAGCGCCGCTCCAGGCTAACACAGCGCGGTCGGCATTGCAGCCCTTGTTGGACAAGCTGAAATAAAGGCCGAAACCGAAGGTCGAGGCCTCTAAAGCGCGGACAGCAAGGGCTGCAATGATGAACAAGCTTGAAGGCCGAGAGTGTAGCTAAACTAACCTCGAGGCCATCGTAGCATGGCCAGTAACGCAGTCATTGTGGACCAACACCCTGCCCTGGAGTTGCATCAGGGAGGCACTCCGGTATCACCGGATGCCGACCTACCTCTGTCGTGTGGTCGAGGCCTATCTGACGGACAGGGCCGTCATCTACCCCAGTCACCGAGGAGAGTGGAACCGGCAAGATATGTCGTGCGGTGTCCCACAGGGTTCGGTCCTGGGGCCGCATCTGTGGGACATCGGATACGACTGGGTGCTGCGCGCCGACCTCCCTAGCGGCGTCAGCGTCGTTTGTTACGCTGACGACACGCTAGTCCTGGCGCAGGGGAGGTCGTACCAGGCGGCGGCCGATTTAGCGACACGCGGGGTTGCGACAATCGTTGACAGGATCCGGCAGCTGGGACTCGAGGTGGCCCTTCACAAGTCCGAGGCCATGGATTTTCATGGTCCTCGTAGTGCGCCACCGTCGGGTTCCCAGGTATTGGCGGGAGGGGTTCACATCGGTGTCGAGTCGACGATGAAGTATCTGGGACTCGTCCTCGACAGCCGGTGGAACTTCGTGGAGCATTTCCGACGTTTGGCTCCCAGATTGGACCGGGCTGGGGCTGCCTTGAAGCGGCTCCTGCCCAATCTGGGAGGTCCAAACGCCTCCTGCCGGAGGCTCTACGCGGGGATCGTGCGGTCCATGGCCCTTTACGGGGCACCGGTGTGGGCGCGTTCATTGAGGCTGCGGCCAGCCCGCCGGTTGAACGCGTCCCAGAGGGTCATGGCCATCCGGCTGGCCCGAGGATACCGCACGGTCTCCTGCGAGGCGGCGAGCCTCCTTGCCAGATTACCGCCATGGGATCTGGAGGCAAAGGTCCTCGCGCACATCTGGGAGTGGCGCGAGGAGGCGAAACGCCGGGGCTTAACTCCGATGCCGCAAGAAATCGCGGCACAGCGGACAGAGCTCCGGCGGGATCTCATGGCGTCATGGAGGGTGCGATAGTCGCAACCCCGCGCTGGGCACGCCACAATTGCGGCGATAAGACCCCTCTTTGAGGAGTGGCTGGAGAGACGCCACGGCGTCCTCACCTTCCGCCTGACGCAGGTCCTCACCGGACATGGATGCTTCGGGAGGTTCCTGTTTAGGATAAGGCGGGAGGAAACACCCGGGTGTCACCATTGTGTGGATCGGCCTGAGGACACGGTGGAGCATACGGTGGAGGTCTGCCCGGCTTGGGCGGAGCAACGCCGTGTCCTCGTAGAGGCGATCGGCGGCGGTGATCTCTCGCGTCCGGCCCTGGTTCAGGCCATGGTACGGAGCGAGAGGAAATGGCAGGCCGTCACCTCCTTCTGCGAAGCGGTAATGCTCGCGAAGGAGGAGGCGGAACGCGTGAGGGAGAGGCAAATTTCGCGCCCTCACGCCCCTAACCGCCGCAGGAGGAGACGCCCGGGGCGGGAATCGCGAGCCGATTTCCGGCCACCGTAGGCGCGGGCTTGCGGACGGTGAGCAATGGGTAGCTCGCCGTCCGATAAGGACCAAGCCCGGGTCGACGGCGCGTTGTGTTCCACGCGCGCCTCAAAGAGATGTCAGCAGAATTGACGGGGTCCGTTAGGGCCAATGCCTGCCGGGGGTTCGAAGAAAACCGATAGGGAAATCGTGGCCCCCGGCAACAGGGCAACCGAAGGAACACGGGTGGGTTTTAGTCAGTAAGAGTCTGACACGCCCTCCCGCTCCACCCAGAGCGGGAGAAGTTATTTGATAATTTCCCAACCAAAAAAAAAAAAAAAAAGGCTTATATAGTAATATGGACAAAAAAAATCTGAATTAAATGATTTTTTTATTTTATAGTGTACAATATTTTTAATCGAAAACAGTAAAAAAGAAAAATAAATATAGAAATGTTAATTGTGTTTATTTTCAATAAAACTCCAACACAGATTACCTACCTACACAAGAATGTAGCCAACTTTAAAAAAATCCAGAAAGATTTACCCTCAAACAAATCTTGCTCACAAAATGCATAGTGGACTAAATATTCTGTCGCTTCCCGGTACGATTTCACAAATTCCGTTTCGTTCCATACGAGTAAAAACTTTTTGTATGCCTTCATCAAAAGCATATTTCAAAATTGCTCTCAAAGGATGGGGAAAGAAAAAAATTGTTAGAGAAAAATTTCGTGCGAAAGCAAGGTTTCTAGTGGTTCCTACTATTAAACGTAGAACTAACGAGGTTTATTCATAAATAAAAAGTAAACAAAACCAAAATATCGTAGTATTGCGATCAGGATATATCGAAAAAAGAAACTGTTTTCTGAAATAAAGATTTTTCCGAGCAGGGCTTTCTCCGAGCAAACTACCGTACAAGATTTTTTTTGTCACAAAATACTTCAAAATTGTCTCAATAATTTTAAAGCATATAAACAGCAATATTTCGGGTAACAGAAACCTTAAAAATCTTACGTTTACATTCTCACTTCTAAACATAAACGCGAAAGAAACTCTGTCTGTTACCTTTTCCACACGTCATGTTCGTGAACGGGCGCCGTCAGTTGAGACTAGTCATCTCTTATCTACCAGGGCTTATTTTAAATCTTATATTTTGAATTGCTTTTGATTATGTTTTGTACATTGTTCTCGCATATAGAAGCAACAAGAATAATGTACCCAGGATTTTATAATAATATCTTTATTTAAAAGAGTGTCCTTGGAGTTTGTGGCCCGTTCTTCTCCATAGAGATCTACGTTTTGGAATGAGCAACTAGCTTCAACTTTCTGACTAACTGACCGACTTTTTCACAATTCAAAAGTGCCTGTAAATGGTTTAATTTAAATAAATGCTTTGAGTTTGAGGGGCTTGTGTAACAACAGATGCACGGGTCGATCGATCAGGTTAGGCTACGCTTGCCACGGTTGGTCTGTGGATGGGTGACCATCTGTACATACCAAGACCCCTCCGTGCCTCGGAAAGCACGTTAAGCCGTTGGTCCCGGCTGTCATTTGTAGATCTTTGACAGTCGTTACGGGTAATTAGAAGCCCAAAAAGTCTGACAACCAGTCTTACCAAGGGATATCGTGTTATCTAGTAACTAGGTTGTGGAGGTCAGATAGGCAGTCGCTCCATTTAAAATACTGGTATTCAGCTGCATCCGGTTAGACTGGAAGCCGAAAGGCTAAACAGATAATGCTTTGAGTTTGAATTTTCACGCCTTACTGCTAAACGGATTTCGATGGAATTTGGCAAACAAGTTAACCATGACCTGCGTTGGGACATACAATACTTTTTATCTCGGTAGTTCGTTCACTTGGTATAATTTCAGACCACGACCCACGCGGGAAAAACCGCGAGAAAAAGCTAGTCGTCTTCAATTTAAAAGCTTTAAAAATAACATAACCCTGAAACCCTTTGAGAATTAAGGTCTCGAGTTCGTAATAATTACGAGAAACCCAATACAGCTCACACAGGTTGTCATGGCAACCGTATTTACAACAACTGTTAATATCAATTAGCGTAATAGGTGCTTCATTGATTTAATATCTGCGTCTTCTAGAAACCATAGTTTGATAAATTTCGAGGTATTTGTATGAGGTTAGGAGTAACGAGTATTAACTAATTGGATGAGATGAGAGAGCAAATTAGTGAATGATTGGAAATGAGGTTAGTACCTATGTGTAGCTGTAGCTGGATACGGTGAAGAGAACCATATACAAAATGTAAAAAAACTCAGTCCGATCCGTGAGGGTTTTATTAGGTATCGTACTGAGAGTCTATTAATGTGGTTATCTGATGGACATAAGAAAAAAAATCGTCATATTTTTTTTCAATTGGGAATTTTACCGGGTGATTACATGGGGCGCGGCCGTCGCGTCGTTTAGCGGCTATCTACAAGGCATAGCTTATGACCCCTGTTGAAAATTTGGTAATTTTTAATGGATTTGAGGTAATTTTGGTACTTAAAATGTGATTTTTAAATAGTAATTACCGCATTGACGAATGCAGGTGACTAAATCACCATCATATATAAGATTGTTGGATTTTATAAAATCTATGAGTTGTGGTGAAAATTTTATTCTACTTATTTTATAACTATTTAACTTCGAAGTGATTTTGAGGTGGACTACTTAAAAGGGAACGAGATCAGGATTGCTAAATGTATCCTGAATGACACAGCTAAACAAGGCACTATAAATTAATAATAATAGCTTGGGTGATGCCGTACGTAAAGAAGAGCACCATAATATGCCAAGCGTGGTGATTATGGCAACCCCGCACTTGAGAGAGGCCTATGTCCAGCAGTGGACGTCTTTTGGCTGAAACGATGATGATGATAGCCCACCTAGATCTAAGTAAGGTCTGTTAAAGCACAGCTGCCCAGAAGACTGGCTCTAGTTGCAAACTCACATGCTCATCGAGTGACGTAGCCAGCTTCCAATCTGCCTAGTCTTTTCCCAACCATGTCGGGGTCGACTTTTAGTCTCACCAGATGCAGCTGAATACCAGTATTTTACACGGAACGATTGCCTTTCTGACCTCCACAACCCAGTAACTGGGTGATAAGACTGATTGTCAGACTTCTGGTGACCCGTAACTACTGTCAAAAATTCACGAATGACAGCCGGGACCAACGGCTTAATGTGCTTTCCGAGGTATGGAGGAGTCAATATGTAAAGATGATCACCCGTTCACTGACCAATCCCGGCAAGCGTAGCTTAACCAGATGGATTGACCCGTGCGGCTGTTATTATATATAGCCACGTGCTCCCAGTAACGTTAATTATGAAATAATAATTAAAACATTGAAAAATACCGTTTATTGATAGATAATAAATTGCAAATTATAACTTTTTGCAAACCTCATACTTTCGTAATCACCAACAAGGTGAAACCAGACCGTGTGTCCTATCCCTTAGGCTTTTTGCTCTTTAACCTTCAACTGCTAACTCCCACAAATATTTTCCCATGACCCTTATCGCAGAGGTCACCTTAAAACTTTTCAACACACAAATTCGTACTCTATGGATCATTAAACAGTAGATGAATTTATGTATAATGAAAATCGAATTCCCATTAAGTAGTCTTCGTAAAAAGATGTATTCACGCTGATCCGAACTTTCATCTATTCAATGCCCTCGAGGTTTTTGACTTCTATTGTCATAAAATTTTCGGTTCGGCGATTACTAAGTCACCGTGTCATGGAAAGGTTAAACTTTTGACATGATATCCAATCAGATTTGTGGCAGTTGTAATGAATATCATGTCATTTGGTTGAAATAGGTATTTTATTTAAGATTGTATTTTGTATTGTATTTTGTGAATGTGAGAACGTTGTAGGCCTTCGATTGGTTGAATTTTTTTATTTTATTAATAAGTACAGACGCACATCAAGCTACCCGAAACTGTCAAAATTTCCCAATCAACTTTGAACCTTAACTTTCAGCGATAAAGTTGAAAATCTATTAAATAAATTTGACAAATTGTAGTAGCTTGATGTGCTGGCGTCTGTACATACCTAGTACCTGTGACAGGCGTACATTCTCCTCCTATACCTATTAACAGTGTAATTTGATAACACTGTAAGAGCTAATTATTTTGCGGACAGTGAGCAATGGGTAGCTCGCCGTCCGTTAAGGACCAAGCCCGGGTCGACGGCGCGTTGTGTTCCACGCGCGCCTCAAAGAGATGTCAGCAGAATTGACACGGTCCGCTAGGGCCAATGCCTGTCGGGGGTTCGAAGAAAACCAATAGGGACATCGTGGCCCCCGGCAACAGGGCAACCGAAGGAACACGGGTGGGTTTTAGTCAGTAAGAGTCTGATACGCCCTCCCGCTCCGCCCAGAGCGGAAAAAAATCTATCCAGTAGAATTTGCGTGATGCTGGAACATACATACAGACAAACAGACAAAATTTCTAAAAACTTTATTTTCGGCATTAGAATCGATCCCAGACCTCGTAGCAATGACTTTTTTTCAAAAATATTCAAAGTACAGTTTTGACTTCGCTACGATTTTATTATAGATGTAGGTTTGTATAAAAACATTTACACGTCAATTTTTTTTTTTTTTTAATAGTTTCGTTCGTGTGTGTAGCACGCGTTACCCCCGATGTGACCAGTCACTCTAGTTAAACTGATGGCCAAAAGGCATGTATTTAATCAAATATCATAATGCCCATTTTGAGCTCCTAAAAATTTGATTGAACACTCTAATATAACTATTGCTCTTTTTGAATTCCTATTTTAGAGACCTAAAAATACTAAATAGCCAAGTCATCATCATTTCAGCCGAAATTACGACTACTGCTGGACATAGGCCGCCCCCAAGCACCACCACTTCGACCGGTTCTGTGCTTCCCGGGTCCAGCGGATTTCTGCGTCCTTCACAAGGTTATCGGTCCACCTTGCAGGAGGCCTTCCAACGTTACGTCTTCAGGTTCGGTAATAGCGAAGTGACTGCGACCAACTCGGATTTAGCGCTCGCCGGCCTCTACTGCGGCACAAAGTATACATCATTAGAAGAGCAACAAGTTTTGAGAGGTTCATTAATTTAAAAAAATGTTAACGTAGATCATTATAAGGTCAATAAGTTTTTTTTTTTTTGGATACGAAATTCAGATCAATGTACTGGCTGATAGGTCGTAAATCAAGCCTGTCACATGAAAGCCAAATAGCTATTTACAAGACCGTCCTCAAACCAATCTGGACTTACGGAATCCAGCTGTGGGGCACTGCTAGCAATAGCAATATAGAGGTTCTCGAAAGATTTCAGAGCAAGACATTGAGAGCCATGCTAGATATACCCTACTATGTGAGCAACAAATACATACACGAGGATCTAAAGATCAACACCGTCAGACAAGAGATTGCTAGACATAGCAAAAGTTATCAGACGAGAATATCAACTCACGTTAATGAACGGGCATCTAAACTAGTAGGCACAGGAAGTGTCACATACTCCCGATTGAAACGTCATAGTATCCCCACGCTTACCGCGAGGTTTGATCACACCATATGAAAGGGACTCCCAAGAATTCCTTCTGCTAGTGAAAAACAGAACATGACACCTCAACTGAATGGCTTATTGTGTTTTACACTGATCGCCAAGTTACAGAATAAAAAATAAAATAAAAAAACAAAAAGTTTTTAGAGGATCTGTTAAGTATTTTCCAAATAAAACTCTTACGATCAAATGTTGGACCAGTCGAAGTCCCCGAAGTGATCCCGCAATAACTCTAAGTAAACCCGTATCTTTCTGTCTGCCTTTTTCCTTTTAATCATTAACATTTGGTACTCTAATTTGTGTATCTAGACAAACGCTTATGAAACTCGCTATTAAACTTCCATTACGCTGTTTATGATTTCCACTCCATTTACATTTTCAGCTCTAAACGAGTGTTTTCTGTTGGTAAATAAATCGGTTCATGTATTTTCTATTTAAACAATTAGCTTGTTATTATTAAAAGTGAAGTTGAATTAACTGTTTATAAAATATAGCATGTGCAAAACATAATATTTGTTGCAATTTGATAGTACCTATGTACGAAGTCGATAAAATTACAAATCACATCAAATCAAAAACATTTATTTGCCAGAATATGGTATAATACATTATTACACTCACTGCTCAGAAATTATACGGCGCCCTTCGCGGCCAATACAATAACGCATTCAGGGTGCTGATGGGGTTGCCTCGATATTGCAGCGCATCAGGGATGTTTGCTGAAGCACGCGTTGACTGCTTCTACATTGTGATGCGGAAGCGGTGCGCATCCCTGGTTAGTAGGGTGCGGGGCAGCACCAACAGCATCCTATCTACGATAGCAAACAGGCTAGATTGTGCGTTTGTGAACCACTGCTGCAAGGTATCGGCTGGACCTGTCACCTTGCAGCAGTGATGTCACAAATTGTTTCTGTGTTAATGTTTTACTAACGTATTTTGTAAGTTACTAACACTATGAGTCTTGTTGCTTGATTTATTGAATAAAAATTAATTAATTACAATAATTTTGGTTTCAGCATATCCTGCCATGATTTTTACAAATTAACATTAGGTAAAGATTCTACCTTAATATTATAAATTTCTAAATCTAAATATATATTATAATAATGCAGTATGCAAGTGCATGCACATCACATACAAGCCTTTGGCCAACACAAACGTTGCGATGACACGAAGGCATGCTGCTAGAAGGACGCGTATGTTATGGGGTGAGAAAAGCGGCTTTCGTAATAAAGTCAAAGTCAAATCATTTATTTCAAATCTGGCACTTTTGAACGTCAAAATTTACAAAATAATAGAATCGATTCTAGTCGCCCCTTCCAAAAGGTAGTTTTCGTATGGAGAAGAATGGGCAGGAAACTCCACCGTTACTATTTTAAAATGTTTTACAATGTTTGTATAAGTACCTACATTAGTTAAATAATTATATGTGAAGACGATGCACCTAGAATGAAATTACTATACCACAATAGGTAAAAAGAATTAAAACTGAAGCAATGACAGATAATTTAATTATGTGATAGATACACGATGCTCACATATTTACAAACATTGTAAACGTAGACAATTTTCCTAAAATTTTATAATTAATAAATCAGTGTGTGAGGAAGTAATCACAGAATGTAAAATTAATGTCTTATGACAAAAAATAATAAATGTTACAATTAAATTAGCAACCAGTTTGATTTTGTCTTGAGTCTAAATTATCCTATGGAGCAGGACCAGTATGTTTCCAAGCACTCTCTTATCTTGGATATAATACTCAAATTTGTAATATGCTTGTTTATAAAGTGTATAGGCAAAGTTAAGCCATCTTCTATCACTGACTCATTTAGAAAAGCATTTACGAGTTACAACCTCTAAACAGTCAGAGAAAAGCTTCAAGCAAACCATCTCCCATCGAGAGTTCTAAAATTCTGGTTATTTTGAACTCTAGCAAATCAAATAAAGGCTAAAGCAGATTGGGGCGCAGACCAACGCACATAACAGGCGACCCGCACCGCATTTTTAGAGTTACGTTGCCAAATGGCAAAAAACGGAACCCTTATAGATTCGTCATGTCTGTCTATCTATCCGTCTGTCTGTCTGTCCGTCCGTATGTCACAGCCACTTTTTTTCCGAAACTATAAGAGCTATGCTGTTGAAACTTGGTAAGTAGATGTATTCTGTGAACCGCATTAAGATTTTCACACAAAAATAGAAAAAAAACAAATAATTTTGGGGTGCCCCATACCTACTTAGAACTGAAACTCAAAAAACTTTTTTTCATCAAACCCATACGTGTGGGGTATCTATAGATAGGTCTTTGAAAATGATATTAAGGTTTCTAATATCATTTTTTTTCTAAACTGAATAGTTTGCGCGAGAGACACTTCCAAAGTGGTAAAATGTGTGTCCCCCCCCCCTGTAACTTCTAAAAGAAGATAATGATAAAACTAAAAAAATATATGATGTACATTACCATGTAAACTTTCACCGAAAATTGGTTTGAACGAGATCTAGCAAGTAGTTTTTTTTAATACGTCATAAATCGTAAACCGCAATTTACCTTTCATTCAATATTACTTGCTGCTACGGAACCCTTCATGGGCGAGTCCGACTCGCACTTGGCCGCTTTTTTGTATAAAAATGCGTTGCGCTGTAATGTGCTGCTGTAATGTGCTCTTGGCTTAGGAGTTCCAACATCCTAGACTTGGGCCAAGAATTAGCATCGCAATGAACTATAAATGTCCTGGCTCCTCGCCACGTTTACGTTTTTCCATACATAATTAGATCCGCGGTTATTTCTGGTGAGAAAAACACTACTATCTTGCTTTGCAAAGTGAACCAGACTACTAGAGTGAGAGAGATTAGAGGAGGAGCGAACTTTTTAAGGAAATTTTGGGTTCTGAGAAGTTTTGCTTTCCTGTAAGAAAATCTTGAAATACACAAATACAATTAAAATAATTTATTTTCAACTTCTACTTCAACTTTTTGACTACCTAACTGACCGATTCTTTGACAATACAAAAGTGCCTGTAAATGGTTTAATTGAAATAAATGCTTTGAGTTTGAGTTTGAGTTCATAATCAGTAGGTAAGAATTATACTTAATGCAACCCCAGAAAATCCTTTCGTCTGGAAATGATTTACGGTGGTCGTGGGTACTGTAAAGACTTTAGCCTACATGGCTTTCCCATGCGACCTTCACGGGGATTTTATTAAGTTGGTGGTATGTCTAAATAAACAATATTTTGTAGCTAGAAGGATAGAAAAAAGAGTAGAGAATCAGGCCGGAGGGCTGACAGCCCACGTCATGAAGTAGCATCAATTTTAGGAATAATTATGAGATAAATATAAAATACGCGTTATTTAACTAGGTTTATAAGAACGCAACTCATTACATGAAATATAAATAACTGTCTAGCACCTAAACATTTATCTAGGTACCTATCTACGACTAAGACAGATTACAGACGAGCAGCACTTTGCTGTCGACAGAGCCAACTTCAGCTGTCAACACAGGTACCTGCAGCTGCTGCCATTGGTCGGCGTTTGCCGTCAATACGTGGTTTAAAAGCTAAGGTTTTCGTCAGCCTACATTACCTAATTTCAACTTTCTACTGAATGGAAGTCACAAACACGATTTTTTTACAATCACTAGGAAGGTATTTTATATTTCGTAGTCCCCCGTTCAGTAAGACAACCGTAACTTTTACAATAAACTCCAAAACATCTTAAAAATATGACAGTGGGAGGACGGGGGTACTTCTGCCGTCGTGTTTTTTACGAATTTATGTATGTCACAAATACACTCAATCAAATTTATTAGAAAACTCGTAGCAAGAAGAAGGACGTTTATTTTTAGTCACTGTCTGTTATTTCGATGAAGGAAAAAAGTCTTGGGGGCATCAAGAAATTTCTTATTTGACATCTGTCCTACGTCTTGTCTTAAACTGTTTCATTATTGAATCAGCCACGTAGAAAACTTGGCTCAAACATGTCGAGATACTTTTCAAGTTTGACATTTTAGATTACTTAGTAATAAGTAAAAGCTATAATATTTACTTTGTCTTACACGTATTCATGAGGGCCTCATGGCTTAATAATAACAGCCACACGGGTCGATCTAAGGTTAAGCTACACTTACCGAGGTCGGTCCGAGGATGGGTGACCATCCATTACATCATTTGTAGATCTATGACAGTCGTTACGGGTCGGAAGCCAAAAGTCTGACAACCAGTCTTACCATGGGGTATCTAACACAGTACCTCAAAAAGCACGTTAAGCCGTTTAGTCCCGGCTGTAATTCGTAGATCTTCGACAGTCGTTACGGGTAGTCAGAAGCCCAAAAGACTGACTACCAGTTTTACATGGGTATGTTTTTACTCAGTAACTGGGTTGTGGAGGTCAGATAGGCAGTTGCTCCATGTAAAATAAAAGCCAACCGCAACATAGTTTGGAAAAGGCTAGGCACATAATTTGCAAACACGTGTAAAACAAAGTTATCTGAAATTCGCCAAGTTGACATTATTAATTCTAGTCCTACAAGACCACACACACATGGATCTTAGTTTTTTTCTGTACCTCGCCAACATTATTTTTATAACCTTTTGTTTTCTTATTTAATCTTTAAGGCCTGCCTGCCCATTCTCAATTTCATTTTCTAAATTGAATATAAAATTAGATTCAAGAGCGTTTTTGCAAACTTTTTAAAATTTCATTTAAAATATAAAACTTGATTACACATTCTGTTACAATGTGAAATTTTGATGTTACAATTTTTTTTCTATTTAAACTACAATAATATCATAACGCCATTCTAGTATGAGAACAATAATATTCATACTCGTGTAGGTATTATTCAATTTTCAACAATGTCATTTTAGAAACTGTGTAGTGTGTATATACATGGTGAGTTTTTGAATTAACATTCAAACTGTGAAGTTCATTTAGAAGACTTCAACTCCTTGACATCACTGAATTAGTGCGTGAAGACTAAAAAGGGTAAGGACTTTTGGAGTTAGTTTAGTGCAGTGTGAGTGAACTTTAACTGTAGGTAGTGCAAGTGCTGACTAAAGAACAAGTAAATTGTCTTCCCATTTATAACGTAAAGTGAACAAAAAAGACGTTATTGGACGATTTTTAATTTTTTATTTACTTAGTATGTTAGGGAAATTTAAGATAGATTTTATGACTAATACGGGATTTGAAATACATAGGTACTTATATTCATTCATAAGTCGTTTCCTTCTAACATTCAAAATGACCTTCGTATGCCAGTCATCTCGTTTCTGCTCCTATGGGCATCATAAAAGATGATTGCGCTATAAAACAAAAACAGTCTATACACATAAATATTATCATTTTACTGAACATGGCTCACTTCCGAGGATAAAACCACAGAGTACGGATTCAAAAGATTATGAATTTGGTGTACGGAGGAAAATTTTTTAACTTTGTACGGATACTAATAAAACTCCATCTAGCAAGTACGTATCACATTTTAATTATATGAAAATAATATAGGAAACATTACATTGTTGAACGAATTAAATACGAGTATGCCAAGATCACCTTTGCTGCGATTGTTCGCCCCTTATCACACTGATAACGGTCGCACTGATAACGGCGACACTATATAAGTGGTTTTGACGGGCGATAAGGCTCAGTCTGCACTCAGCGCTCAGTGTGGCTACACGCCGTGTTCGAGTTCGCAACAAGTCCATCGTCATCCTGAGGATGCCTCGTTGAGAGGTGAAACACGTGTCGATTTCTTTCAGGAGTTTTTATTGGCGTTTTAGAAATAGCTAAGCGGAACAAGTTACTAAATATATCCACGTCTATTGTGTTTTATAATGGATTTCAGCAAGGTCACGCCTGAATCAATTAATTATGAAAATGTTTACCGTAACACACTGATTTAAAGCGGCAGTTGTTTAATGTAGTTTTGGTAAAATTAAAATTAAAATTTGCATTTTAATTAATAAGTTTGTCAGTCAAAACTAAACAGTAAACTAAAAATGAGTCATATCAAATATCTAAATGTCAAATAAATATTAATTAGTGAAATGGCTTAACGTTAGTTACGTGTGGGCAGCTAATAAATCGGAATTAGTCTTGGCAGTAGCGCTCGCCACCCGTTGCCACGGCACCGCTCGCTTCGGTCGCTCGGCTCGCGCGCGATTTTCGCAGGTCTAACCCAACCTAATTTGGTCGGGGTGCCCTGGCTTACTTACTGCAACCAATTCGGCTCGCGCGTGATTGGTCACAGTTCTAACATAAATTATGAACTGCCAAACTACATATTTACCCAACTGCCCATTCCAACATTTTAACTCGCCATTCATTTATTACACTACTTGAGTATTTTTTGTACTGACATTGTAGAATAAAATAACCGACAATTTTAAAAAATTAATATTTTTATTTTACCCTTCCACTAATTACCAACCGCCGAAAAATAAAATGACTGCCCGTTAATTTTGTCAACTGATCATAATAACCTCTCTAATGTTTAAATAACAGTTGTAAAAATTATTACTCCATCTAAAAGAAAAAAGAAGGTATTTTTCCTGCAGTAGTGTCCCACCCGTATTGACCCTGTGTTGTCATACAGGCTAGACTGATATAATGTCATATTATCAATCTCTCTGCATAGTCAGTATAACCGGATGCAGCTGAAAACCAGTATTTTACATGGAACTACTGCCTATCTGTCTTCCACAACCCAGTTACTGGGAAACACTGTACTCATTTAAAACTAGTTGTCAGTCTTTTTGGCTTCTAACCTACAGCCGGGACCAACGGCTTAACGTGCTTTCTGAGACACGGAGGGCTCGAAATGTAATGGATGGTCACCCATCCATGAACCGACCGCGGCAAGTGTGCAGCTAACCCACGAGCTTACTAATATAATTTACAAAATAATATCATAATAAAAATTTGACTAGATATAATAAAAACATTTCTACTAGCTATAAATTGAAATGTTATTATGGACATGGCAGGTGGTTTTGTAAAAAAAAAATACCTCTATGGAAAGTGATTGGTTTTCAGCAACCATATTGGATTTCCAATTTGTTTAACTAGCCCGTTGTAGCAGTAAGGGCAACAAAACTGTATAAATTCCATGAAAATCAATTCAACCCTTAAAATTTTTGAATATTTGGGGGTAGTTAGTAAACATTATAGAAAACGAATTGAAAGTGCCTTTTATTGTTTATGAAAATATTAACTCATGTGAACTTTAATTAATTTTGGTAATTTTTGTATCACAAATCAGAAACCACAAATTTTTATTTGTTTTTCATAGGTACAATGGTTGGTCAAGTTTATAGTTTAAAGTGCGCTATGATCAGCGAATTGATGGCATACAAAATAATGCATTAAATCATCTGAATCGCTAGTGCTGCGTATTTGATTTAAGCAATGATTTAAAGCAACAGTTGTTAATTGTAGTTTTAGTAAAATAAATATTACAAAATGCATGTTTAATAACAAGTTTGGCAGTGAAAACTGAGCAGTAAACTAAATGAAATTGAGTCATAACAAATATTTAAACTGATTTTTAAATAAATAATTTACTAAGCAGTAAAATTACTGAAAATGCAGCAGTAAAATGGCAGTTACGTACCTTAAGTTCGCTGCAAAATCTTCCTTACTAATATTTTGACCTTCAACATCGACATCAGCCTACAGCAGCTGGACATAGGCCTCTCCAATCGCACGCCATTCAGCTCGATCACTCTTCATCTCTCGGCAACTCTCATTCAGCTGCTACCAGCCACCCTGCGAAGATCGTCGATCCACCTAGCCTGAGGGCGTCCTACCTTACGTTTGCCGATTCACGGTCTCCACTCAAGAACACGTGTACCACAACGGTCATCGGTTCGACGGCTCCTAAAGTTTTGAGTTGAGCTGGCGATTACTGACAAATGCGTGCACTGACTGGACAGGTCCACTCAATCTCTTTGGTTCTTTCCTTAAAATACCATTTCAAACACCAATCCACATGGCCTTCACTCGATCTGATCAAGATTATGTCTGGACTTTAAAAGAGACTATAACCTCTGGGTTTGTTTCGGCCTTTCTTTTCAGAGTAGTCAGATAGGCAACGCCGACCTCATCTAGTTTTTAAAATACCTATTATTGACGTGTAAAAGTTTTTGTACAAACCTATTTACAGAAAATAAAATCATTTCAATCACTTAATTTCAATATGGCCGGCCCATTGCCACTTCAGCTTGCTTATTCTGTGAGCTATGCCCACAACTAACCACCATAACATGAGCCAAATACCTAGTGCCGGACACGACAGGATAATCTCAATGAAAGCTCATTATACTCCCTTCACAAATACCCCCGCACGTACTAATTATCAGCAATCCGTAAAACCGTCTTACATAACAAATCAATACTTTGTTATTTTCACTTCGTTTCCTATAGAAATGCCAATTCATCATTCACGAGTGCGGTACTTTGGACGCAGAGCTCGGCTCCATTAGATGGTTCCTCAAAATTGATGGTAAAATTAAAACAGACTGATATTCGATATCATTCCGTGTTTATATTGATAAAATGGGTACGAAATTTTGTAAAGGTGAGGCCCTTTAAACATTTTTGAGTGGTTTACGAATTTTGAAATTTAATGAGTGTTTTTTGATGTTTGTAAATACTTGTTAAGTTATAAATTGCAAAAGTAAGAAAATGAAATGAAGCAGCATTTATAAGTATTTTAAAAGGTTTTTGAAACGACTTAGATATATAGATAGATCGTTTATTTGGTTCACGCAAAAGACATAGCACAACGTACAAAAACACGATTAAATAATAACTAAATACATAAACATTATGAAATAGCTACAGCTGCCATTACTAAAACAGTGCCACTCCGGGAGTGCTGACAGAAGTGAACACTTGAACAATTTTATTGTGCAGGAAATAATGTATCGCGCGTTGATGTCTTTTAAATGGTCAAAAGCTGGTGTCGTAACAGTGTCGCGAAATCAATCGTTTAGTCCCATCTCAAAAATGCCCAATGCGCGTAAAGAAAGTTACACTTCAAAAATAAAAGAAGAAAACAAGACATTGTGCTGACACCTTTGTCTATGACACACTTTAAAATAATGAAACACACAAAGAGCGGTGTGAGTCTCAAGGTTGCACCAAATGGGAGTCCAACTCAGCATGTGTCAGACGGATATACCTGACGCTAACATTCTGCTGGATCCCTGCAGTGACATACGGACGTCGAGCAGATGAGATGTTAAATATGCGAATTATTGGTGTTGTGAACAGTAGAATGTGCGGAGTGAAATTAGGTAAGTATATTGCACTGTGTACAATATACTTACATAATTTCACTTTCTTCTGTACTTGAGCCACAATATTTCGTGTGTAAAAAAGTAATTACCATGAAAGAAAACTAATTAGGCCATTTAAACAAAGGCTGTATCGATGTTTTACACTGTCAATTCAAATTCGTCGTGTATTTTCTTTGTATTATCATCTAATCTAGGTCTTCCAAAAAATCTCATTGTGTCTCTTATAAAATGATCATGAAATTCGTCCAATCGTGTCCTGTACAAAATTGGGTAAATTGAATCTTAGGGCGATGTGATTACGACATCCAAATGTACTGAATGCTCCAATTCAAATTTCTATTGCGAATAATTTCAGATTGAATAGGGGATTTGTCGAAAAACGATTCGTGGGGATTTTATTATTCGTAAATCGGGACTTGAAGGTCTTATTATGGCGACGACGTACGTTTTACAATTGGATTTTAATATCATTTTTATTTGCAGGAAAGTGAATGATATATAAATGCAGGGAAATTAATTACTTGTCTTTTGTATGGTTGCTGGGTTGACCTTGCTGGGAATGGACAGTATTTTCCTTGAGTAATATCTGTTTACGGTTTTCTTGAAAATAATTATAAGTACCGCCCACGGGTTTTTAGAGGTGGTACTCCATTTTGTATATCGCCACAATTTTTCGCTATGCGTTGTGCGTAGAGAAAGGTCATAATAAAATTACATTATCAAATAGCATTTTATATTTACAACTATAGAGGTATGAGGAATAGGGTGTAAAGTTCACTCATCCTCTAAAGAAAAAGGAGGATCCTCCGACCAGATGTGTATCGTTTCTGGTGGGCAAATGCCCGACGATTGATGTCGGGTAGTAATATATATGCTGATCACGCGGTAAACTCTGCTTGCGCGATGCAGGACTTCGCGTGACGTCAGTGTGATGCGTAGTTTGCATGTGGCAATATAGATGCCACCACACAACAAAAAGAGTATTGCTTGACTCAAACAGCACTGTACGTAGGTACCGCACACATTAGACAAAAAAACTTTGTTGGCTAAAATTACGGTAGGTATATCAACTGATAGTACTTCTTTATTACATGTTTCATTGGTCTAGTGGTCGCAAGCGCTACTGCTGAGCACGAAGTCCTGGGTCCGATTCCCAGGTCAGACAAAGTGTTTTAAAGTGTTATATGGTTTTTCCAACTGGAATTTCTCAGTAGCAGTCCGGAGTCTGGATTTGTGCCCGGTTGATGGCAATAGGCTCGCCCCTGATTACATCGGCGAAGTGTGGGTGTACTATAGAGTACACCCACAATTATCTTATATAGTACTTCTATTCCTCCAGGCACGGTTTGAACACTCAATAATCATCAATCAAACTCAAAATTATACAAAAGACAAACAGCCTTCCTGATTACTTCATCAAAATCTGTCTAAACCAATATTAAAACCAGGACAATTAGCAGGAATAGCGACAGTTACACGAGGATTGCCGCCATTTTGTACCACCGAGGAAATTAATTTGGAAGTTGAAGTTATTTCGTTCCTAATATTTTACCTTGTAATTAAATCCTGGGTGGTTTCCAAGCACTAAGTTGGGCTGAGCTGTGTTACATATATTACGTAATTTCCTTGGTATATATTTCTGACATTCAAATTGCGCAAACGTCTAAAAGGTATCTAGAGATATTTGCCAATTCACCGGTCGGTAAGTCAGCGGTATACTGGATACTGAAAGCTTACCGAGCGCCTATATTTCAATGAGCGTTTCCTGATTGGCTCATTACACGTGAGAGCGGCACGGGATCGTTTCGGTTTACCGCGTCTCGATAGAAACTTCCAGTGCGGTACCCACTCACGTCACGCGTTTTACAGCATCCTCTGTATACTCGGTACCGAAAGCTTACCGAGCTATAGCTATATTTCAATGAATTAAGCGGTACTGCACAAATTATACCGAAAACATAACGTCGGATCCGTAAATGAAATCAGTGCGGTATTGTTTCGGTGTACAGAGTATACTATAGTCCGTGCAATCCACGACGACGCGCCCCACTCCGCGATTACTGTACTGTAAGCTGAACTCTAGTACGGCGCGGAGCGGAGTGGGGCGCGTCTTCGTGGATTGCGCGGACTATATACTGCACTGCTGCATACCGACCAGTGAATTTTCAAATATCTCTATATACCTTTTTGACGTTTGCGCAATTTGAATGTCAGAAATATATACCAGGGAAATTACGTAATATATGTAATGAGAAAAATAAAAGCAGTGCGGTATCGTTTCGGTATACCGAGGATACTATACCAAAACGATACCGCACCGACCAATAAGGAAACGGTCTTTAGTGGTTAGAATTTGTACATGAGTAAAAACACAAAGTTCGATAAAAACACTGATTGAAAGTTGAACAAAACGAAACACATGCCTGTTTCTATTTTCATAATTTCCCTCGGGAATCATCGCATTTCCGAATACAAACGAATCCTAATTTCCATGTCCATCAACTATTCGATTTATCGTGTATAGTAATTTGAATTCAGAACTAAATACTTTATTGTTGTTTTGTTTTGATTTCCGTGTGAACTGTATAGAGAGCTGTAAAACTATATTCCTATCTGTCGTGGAAATGATCAAATAACTTCTCTCGCTCTTGGCGGCGCGGTCAGACTCTTACTGACTAAAACCCACCCGTGTTCCTTCAGTTGCCTATATTATCAGAGGCCACGGTAACCCTTTCGGACAATAACCGCAACCCCGGCTGTCGTGCCTGCGACTTAAGCAGCTTTCCTCGCATTTTTAAAATAAATTACATTAATTAAAAGAGTATTCATGTCCATCGGCAAACTTCGTGTTTCGTCAGTCGTCGGATTTCTATCAGTTGCCCTTTGCACTTGGTGCAGACTGGACGCTCTCAATCCACTTGGAAGTATAGAGTTGTTAAGAAAATAGAAGTACTGTATTTGATTTGATGTTCATTTCATTGAACTAATACTGCGGTGTAGGTGATTTAGACCAGAGATAAAGTCCGCGTCACCACTGAAATCCTTTTGACGAGGCGCTATCGCGGTCTAAGTCATTGTGCTGCAAGGTGTTTTTCTCATTTGTTTTAAATTATCTCATAAGGTAGGCACAATATCATCGCCTATAATGATAACGAGGGTGGGCGCTGATACCTATAATTACAAGATATTAAGTTATCTTAGCTTAGGTATTGGCTGCAACTCGAACATACAACCTTACTTACCTTAAGGCCTATATTAACTGTAAACCATGTTTTATATTACTTGAAGGTGCAAATAAACAATTTTATTTTATTATATTTTATTTAAGCGGTTAAATTGCATTAAAAAAAATGTAGTTCCTCAATTTTCCGCTAGACTGCAGTGGTGGCGACGATTCAACTAATAAGTGAAACGGACTAATGAGTAAAAGGAATAGTTAGAGTTGTACCTTGAAAGAAAAAAAGGGGGGTTCCGTACCACCGTACAATATTTTTCGTTTCTTGTATGGAGGTCACACTTTAATTAACAACTTTTTTTTTTTTGTTGTTATTGCGGCCATAGTAGTACATACTCTGTGAAAATTTCAAGTGTCTACCTATTACACACACGATACAGCCTTGTTGCAGACGGATGGACGGATGGACAGCGGAGGCTTAGTAATTGGGTCTCGTTGGCACGTTTTAAAAAGCACTGATCTAAAGTTGAACAAAACAGACACATGCCTATCGTTTAGGTACTTATGAACGAATACACGCGATAAAGGACATATGAACCAATAAGAAATTGTTGTTTGAGTCGTTTGGGGTTGAAACACTAGGGCCATGGGGTCCGAGTGCCCACCAAAATTTCAAGATTTCGCCAAGCGGCTGGTCGATTCTTCACGTGACCAGAGGGCTGGCCTATTCTTTGCCAAAGAATCAGCATTGTCATACAACGTGGCAAAGCTGCTAGCTAGCCTTTTGGGCACTTTTCCTATTGACAGCGATGCGGACGAATTTTTTGATGCCTTATGATTATTCTCCCCCCCCCCCCCCTTTTTATATACTTGTAGTACATATTTATTTTAAGTCCGTAGTTTTTACATCATATAAATACGTGTGTGTAAATAAATAAGAAATAGGTACTAATTAGAAAAAACGGACCAACGAGTTAAAGGGATAATTACGAGTAGAATTGTATTAAACAAGAAAAAACAAATTTCTTATAATATTCTGAGCTGTTCCATTTACCGTTATATTATTTTATAAGAGTTGATTAAATCATAAGCTGCGTCCACCGACTCAGAATGAATACTGCAGCTGACTATGAAATACTATTGAAATATCAGAATTAATTAACTGATTGGGAAGACGTGGCCATCCACTGGGGAAAATTGAATCGTGGGTTGACATAAGAAAATGAAATGAAAAGTCTTTATGTATATCATTCTTCTGTAAATGTGTTTTTCACCTACTCCTCCTAAACGGCGGGACCGATTTGGATGAAATTTTGTGTGTATATTTCAGTGGGTCCCTGGATGGTTTGAAAATACAATTAGATCCGGTAGGTGGCTCTGTTCGGACAGGACGTCTGTCGGGTCCGCTAGTAGATAAATAATAATATTTCTCAAAAAGTGATTTACTTCATAGCGGCCTAAGAATTTTGTGTCTGCAGGCCAGTATTACACATGACTGAAGGATGAGATTAAAGTTCTGGTCAAACTAGGGCGAATACTGCGCGGGATGCGGGACAAAATTCGCTCGTGACGGTTGTGACAACTAACTTGTATGTAGGTGTTCAAACTGGTGTCTCGAGAGACTTCCTAATTTTTGAAGTGAAAACTTTTTTAGGCGCGTTGGGCATTTTTGAGATGGGAAAAAACAATTGAACTCGCGACACCGACACCTCATTTTTGTAAACACGATTGTGCTCTTTATTTATATTACGTTACGGATCAATCAATGATCTATGCAAGTATTTTTACTTTAAAGGTTTTGTAAGTAATTTTTTTTTTTGTAAACGCGAATGTGCTCTTTATTTAGATGAAGTTACGGACCAATGTTCTGCACAAGTATTTTTCTTCAACCAAGGCGATCTTGTTCAAGTTTTCACTTCTGTCGGCACTTCCGGAGTGCCACTGTTTTTATTTTATACCGTCTTTAAAAATGGAATGACGACTTACACTCCATAA
The DNA here is from genome assembly GCA_949152395.1 of Agrochola litura. NCBI lineage: Eukaryota > Metazoa > Arthropoda > Insecta > Lepidoptera > Noctuidae > Agrochola > Agrochola litura. The sequence goes on from OX424506.1 coordinate 5,177,825, forward strand.
GTTTAGGTAGTTAAATAAAGGTAAACAAATCGTAAAAAGGGTTTTTATAGATGACACTTTCTTGTTTAAAAACACGGTAATACCATACTAAATTTTAATTAATGTAACTTTATCATTAATGAATGATAAAGTTACATCAATTAAAATATTGCTCGCAGAACGGATGACCGATGGGGTCGAAAGGTTCTGGAGTGGCGACCACGTACCGGAAGACGTAGCGTTGGAAGGCCTCCCACAAGATGGACCGATGACCTTGTGAAGGCCGCAGGAATCCGCTGGATGCGGAAAGCACAAAATCGGTCGAAGTGGCGGTGCTTGGGGGAGGCCTATGTCCAGCAGTGGACGTCTTTCGGCTGAAATGATGATGATGATGAATTAAAAGAGGAAATAATTGTAAAAATCTAAAATAAATTACAACAAGCAAGCAGTTACATCTACGAAGAGTAGTTTATGCATTCATAAACTACTCTTCGTAGATGTAACTGCCTGAGCACATTTTTTTTGTTAGTTTTATAATACTATTATAATATTTTGTAATATGTCTATTGTAAAGAGCCCAAACTCTAAACGTCAACGAATTATAACGCTGCGAAATTGAAGAGTACAACTGTGACGTAGCATGATAACTTAAGTGACAGGTATTATGTTTAGTCGGGTGCTTGATAGCTGTCTCGTCACGTGTTTTTTTGTTTACCTTTATTTAACTACCTAAACCTATGGAGCATAAGAAAGAAAGAAAAAGAAAGAAAACTTGTTTATTCTGCACAAAAAAAACGCACATTTAAAAAACTGAACAAAATACACACAAAACAAAAGTAGACAAAAGCCTCGTATTCAATCCGTAAAAAAGTTTGACAATATTGTATATTGTATAGATGATTTCTTCAGGAATTGGCGAGAGAAAAAGGTTGCTGATCTTTTTGCATTAGGCGCATCAAGAAATCATCTTGTTTTTTACCTTAAAACAATCAAAGTACAACCAATTCAAATAATTTTACTCAACAGCACCCCACATGAAATGCATAGACTACACAATACCTAGATTCATTTAAAAATCATTGCAAAAGTGGTTTGGAATCGACAATTTGTTGGTCTTTGTACATTCGCTGCAATAAATCTTTTCGCTACATGGCAGTGGGATCCACCGACTGCAATGCATGTTTTATTTATTCAGAAACATTCTACTACATAAATGTTTTTAGTATTTCCATTTTTCATTGGACGAGTGAAGGCTTGAGCTAAAACTGTAAGAGTTGATCAATGTGTTAGGTTAAGCTGGGTTTGCCGCGGTCATTCAAGGGATGAGGTTGTTATTTATACATTGGAAACTGTGCCTCGGAAAACACATTTTTACTATACGAAGCACAGTTCGTGGTTTCCGAGGCAGTGAATAGTCAGAAGTCTCAAAGTCTATAAAACTGGTCTACCTTTAGAAGTACTTTTACTCGAAAGGAAGCCTGACTGGGTTATGAGGACCACACAAGAAAGGAATGTAACTTCAATGTCTCACTGCATGTCAGAACCGTTTATACATAATATACATAGCGTCGTTGTAGTGCGAGAAGTCACTAAGTGACATTTTTAGCCAAAATGAGTTAATAATGTCAGTGTTTTTAAACCCATTATCTACCTTAAGAAAAGGTAAAAGAGCAGGTTTTATTTTAATTTGATGCCAGAAGTTAGAAGATAGACATAGAACTATTTTATGCAAACTAAGTAAGAAATTACGTATTTAAGATTTTTTTGTTATTTTTATATTTATGCTTAATAGTATTTTAGTAAACTGGGTATAAAATAATGAATTAGGTAATTAAATTTTGTCATTATTTTAAGACTTCTAATGTTATTTATTTTATTTTATTATTTATGTACACATAGTTTTCTTAAAATTTGATATATTTTTGTGCACATACAATAGGTTTTCAAAAATATATTGTGACTGTAGCCTCACAATATATTTTTGAAAACCTATTGTATGTGCACAAAAATATATCAAATTTTAAGAAAATGTCCGATATTCATAGTTTAAATACCAGGAATAAACACAACCTTGCTGTACATCGCACACGTCTCCACAAAGTAGGCAACTCATTCATGGGTCAATGTATACGTTTTTACAACAAACTCCCCATTGACATTCGAAACTTACCCATTAAACGATTTAAAATCTGTATTAAAACCAAACTTTGTAAAAAAGGGTACTATACAATTTCAGATTATTTAGAAGATAAAAAAGCTTGGGATTGAACTGCTCGCTCTGCTAAGCCTTGTGATAAAATCATAAAACTAGACATTTTATTTATGTAAAATCAACACATACCAGTTTTATAAACACATTGACATTGTTGAAAATTATATTCAAAATGACATGATTACTTTGTAAAGTATTATATTATTTTAACTATTGTGAATGTGAGGACTATGTGGATATTGTTTTTATTTCTCTGCTAGTTTTAGTGATGGTCTGGCAGTTTGAGTAGTTTATGCGGCCTACCCAAATGTCCTTTCTTTGGTATTGTTCGTCGAGTTGAGCTCCTTAAGTTCTGAGTTGAGCTCCACGATTACTGACAAATGCTTGCACTGACTGGACAGGTCCACTCAAATCTGTGTGGCTCTTTCCTCAAAAGACCTTTTCAGACACTTATCTACATGGTCCTCATATGGCCTGACCAAGATTATGTCTGGACTTTAAAAGAGACTGCGACCTCTGAGTTTGTTTCGGCCTTTCTTCTCAGAGTAGTCAGATAGGAAACGCCGAACTCATCTAGCTTATTTTTAATATTTTTTATATGACGTGTAAAAGTGATTTCGATATCCTATTTACAGAATAAACAATTTCATTTCATTTCATTTCATTTCATTAGTCAAATACATTTAGACACAACATAATTATAATTTGAGTAGGTGCTGCAAATTTGTTAAGAAATATCTTAAGAAATTTCTTATATAAAAATAGAAAAAGGGTTAAAGTTAAATATTGTTGAGAATATTATCGTCCTTCAATTACCGCAAAGTGTGAGCTCATGCTGCCTGTGATACAGATTTATCTTAGTACAGGCACCTAACAATATAATTATTTCTAAGATTTTATGTTAATATTTAACCAATTTCAATACTGAATTAATATATCGTTGGCATAGGTGGAGAACCACACTGCAAAAAACCTTATTTGGAGAAAATTGCGATTTATTTATGTGGTATGATTTGGGTGTTACGAAAATGGTAAAAAGTCAATTTGACCAAAATCGCAGTTATTTAGTTCTCCACCTACGCAGGCGATATATGTATTTTTATTATTAGAAGAAACAAGATCACACTGACCGTTCCGCAATTCGCGGGATTTTGAGCATCATGTCCCCTATGGTGTTTGCGACCACTAATAGAATAGAATAAAATATTTTTATTTCAGACAGAGTCCATAGGGTTCATAGAGTTAGTAAATCTTTAAACATAAATATAAGATCCAAACAATATACTTTTTAAAGTTTTTCAGGTCATTGTAGGTACTCATGAATATGTAAAACAATCACAATGGGACCAATGCTGAAATATGAAAAAACGGCTGTTCTTTAGATTTGGATCGTGTAATAGTACGAGTATTGCAAAGTATAGACTATACTATACTTAATGGGAGGCAAAAACAGTGATAGACTTCTGCTGAATTCATTGCTCAGTTGGACTTCTGCACTGTACCTTAACCACTAAACCTTCACCAGATTTTTTTTTTTTGTAATTATTTGTTGTACATACATACAGTACCGACCAAAAGTCCATGAGCAATCTCACAAAGCAATAGACTGACACTTCGGTTTGACTTACGACCTTCTTCTATAAATTGTTACAATACTATAGACACGCACAGTACACACACACACTGTTCAGGCTTTACCAAAGGCCTTCAAAAAGTGGCAACATTTTATAGTGTTTTTAGAATGGCAACATCGCCATCGATGTCAACTTCAAAGTGACATTGTGACTTTATAATAATTTATCTGTGACTTTCCCGCCAATACCCTTAAGGAAAACATGTAAAATTGTCGTCGTAAAATTAAATAATTTAGAAACTGCAATTCTTGGGCCTTTTTTTGCACCAGTATATCCCCAAAGATATAACATTATATATTGATATAACCAATACACTCACTTTGTCTGCAACCAATGACTAGTTCGATAATCATTCCTTTTTTGTTTCATTCGTCTTGTTCACATAAATATTAAAGTTTAGCAGGTAGACCACAGAAAACTAAGTAAATTATTTCGATTTCTGTAGGGTAGACAGATACAGTTCGTTACGAGTATTCAATTAATAGAACTTTGTTGGCTCGTGGATAATATTGGTGACGAGTATTTAGCGCAGTGTTGTGGTTATTATATTCAAAAAGCAGGCATAAAATATATTGAAGAGATCAGATCAGATCAGAGAATATTATTGCGCTGCGTAAAAGTGAAGTGAATATCTAATGAAACCGGACTAAGTGTGAGTGTTATCATTTATATATTTCATATTTTAGTAAACATAAATCTTAATCAAGGATATTGTTGATAGAACAGAGGTATTGTTGAGACAGAAGATGCCTTTAAAGTTTTAAATTCATTATGAGGTTTAATTCGATTAGTGAATAATAAATAATTAGGTATTATGTGTAATAAAAACAATGTTTTTCTTTGTTCTAGAAAAATACTGTGAGGGTTAAGAGATATGAGGAAGGGGCTTATTATCGAGGTGCAGCGACGTCAAATGATGAATGAATATGAAACAAACGGTTTCATACCAACGAGATATTTTGCTGAATTATTAAAAACACGTCATTATGAACCGTTCGCCGTGCACTCTGAAGGCTTGCATCACTGAAGACCAGCTAGAAAACCGTTTTTGACCTTAAAATATTGACCGTACCAACTTAATAAACAACAGATTCATTATTGCATGAATTTATGGTAACGAATTTTTTAAGCACGTTTCATTAGGGTGTTTGTCGTATTTCTTGCAGATAGACCGAAATTGTTTAATTAATATTATTTTAGTAATATTATTATTTTAGGATTAAAATTTGAGGTTTAGTTTCAATCTTCTTTTCGTAAAGAAAATGAATACTTAAGCTATAACCTCAATACCAACCAATATTTACTAAAGCCAAATAAAATTTAAAATAATACTTAACCTTAAAATCAACAATATTGTCAGTAGATTTTTTTACATTTTAAGTAGACTAATATTCTTATTTATTGCTTAATTACTTCGAACATGATCAAAGCTTTATATATATGGTGAAAAAAATCCATTTAAATTTTAAAATATTTCAAAATTTAAATATGTCAAAATAATACAAATTGCTTCTAAGTTTCTAGACATCTATTTCACATAGTATTCAGGTGAAGTAATGATAAATAATTGTAGCAGTTTATTAACTATACCTACTTAAGTAAAATAAATATAACGAATAAATATTATTTATTTTTTATTATCACATATCACGCATTTTTATTCTAAACCCTTTATTGCAACAACAACATTAATAAATAGGCAGGAATATTTAAAAATATTATTATTGCAAACAAAAATAATAATATTTGCAAAAACAGCGCTGTGATTTACGAGATTAGAACCTTAGCCATCTTGAATCTAAGACCAACGCTTAACGCCTTCTGCTATCTGCACTTATAATTTACTTTCGAATTTTAGCAATGCCATACACTGGCCAAGGTCATGCATAAGATGCATGCTAATAAAAGTGATGGAAATATAAGTGCGGCGCCCGCGAACCGTGACGATACGACAGTGTGTAGTGCAAATATGCGTTCTCTGTTGTGTGTGTACGGCACTCACACCGCAGACGTCTCACTGTTTACACATACAAATGTACGGACTGTACCGCGTGTTCACAGCAATACGACTCTTAGCGTGCTTATGCACTTTTGAGCGTTTACTGTACATACATACATAAACTCACGCCTTCTTCCCATGGGGGTAGGCAGAAACTACAGAACGCCACCTGCAGCTACGATCCTTACATACTCCTTTTGCCTCGTTTACGTTCATACATCTGGTCATACACGCACGCCGGTTGCGAGTACTACGCACCTGGCCTTTCTGAAGAACATCACCAATAAGGTCAGTATTATGTCCTCTTAGGGCGTCCCCGACCGGCCTTTCCCTTTACATCAGCCTTGTAAATACATTTTGTTAGTCGCCTTTCATTCATCCTCTCAACATGCCCAAACCATCTCAGCATACCCTTTTCAATTTTTGTCACTACATCTTCTTTTAAATCACACCGCTGTCTTATCACATCATTCCTCAGCCTATCATTCATTATTTGTTGTAATACTGCAATAATAATATAGGCATGCATTCCCGTACACATAGAATAGAATTCTCTTTATTATGAACACCATATGAATTACAGATATGAATCTAGAAATTTTATATTAAGTAATATTATTTTTTTTCTGTGCTAAATAAAAATATTTTCTTTCTTTCTTTCTTATTTCTTTCTATTTTTTCTTTCTTATTTCTTTCTATTTTTCTTTCTATTTTTTCTTTCTTATTTCTTTCTATTTTTTCTTTCTTTCTTTCTATTTTTTCTTTCTTTCTTTCTTTCTTATTTCTTTCTTTCTTTTTCTTTCTTTTTTTCTTTCTTTCTTATTTCTTTCTTTTTTTTTCTTTCTTTCTTCACAGGTGACATAATGGGCAGTTTTATCTCTAATAACGATCTTTTATAGACAACCTTTGAATGGATTTAAAGGGAGAAGCAGAGACAATACTACAGGTAGTCTGTGGTGTATCATTTACATAAACACATAAAGCTTATACTGAGAATTAATATGGGTAATTACCACGCTCTGTAAGCGAATGATATTATTACGAAGTGGAGGCTGCTTTACTTTAATTACCGACTACATATTATATTTACGATACATTATAATATTTCTTGTTGGTAAATAAATTGCGCCGGAGAATTTAATTGTCTGCAAATATTTTTTTAATGTCTATAATAAATCATTAAGGAATATAAACATGCTTTATACTTTATCAATATTTATTATTATGGAGTTTTGTATAAATTATATTTATAATAAACGCATTTTCTTTCTTTCAATAACTGATCGATGGTGCTGTATCGTTGGATTCTGCGACTCAAGTTGTGAGCTCGATTTTTGAACAATATTTTTTTTGAAGTGAGACTTCTTAGCCGGCGATTCGATGTTTGGACGAGAATTCAGAGTGAAATTACAAGGACGCGTCACATTTAAGCACATTTCGTTAAATGAGAGAGAAAGATATAAATCTCTCTCTCTCTTTCTGTCTCTCACACTAAATCCTATCTGTGTGCCAAACTTCATCCAAATCCATTCAGCCGATAACACAGACAGACACGAAAAACGACGTAAAATATTAAAGCATAGGTCAGTGGTATGTCACCTACTATTCAACGAAATCTCCAAACGGCTGGGTGACCCAAGGGCTGGTTTTTATCTTGGCCAGAGGCTAAGCATTGCCATACAACTTGGCAATGCCGCCAGTCTCTTGGGTACATTACCAGTTGACAGCGATGCGGAGGAATTTTTTAACGCCATATTTTAGTTTGTTAATAGATTTAGTTAGATTAGAATATTATATTTTTATTTTAATAATTTGTTGTTGTAAGAAGTTTATCCAGTGTACATATTTTTATCGCATTCATTTAGGTACGAAGTATATAAAACATCAGACTCAAAAACTTCGCGAAGTCAGGTGAATATTTCTATTAAGATCGTCTCGGGTCAACTTTTACTTTGAAAGAGCGTTTACTTTTGCAAATTGGTATGAAAACGATAAGAATCTAAATGGATTTAGTTAATTAAATCTTCTTTTTAATCTATGATCTTAAGACATGTCTAAACTAAAAGGAATTTTTAAAGGAATAAGCCAAACGAGTCTTGAAATAAAGAATTAGTTAGTCCTTACTGTGCGTTTGCACTGGCGAAAAATTCACAATAAAACATGTTGGAAGACATTCCAACATGTTTTATTGTGAACTTTCTGTCAATTTTCCATACAATTTTTGACAGGAACTAGAGATTTCAACATGTTTTGTTGTGATGTTTCGCCAGTGCAAACGCACAGTTAGGTAAGTAGGTAGGTATAATAAGAACTAGTACTAATGTCTTCAATGACTAAATGGACTATGTAAAGTCTAAAATGGCTTATCGGACTGTGTCTTCGTTTTACAGTAGAAGAATTTATTGTGAAAAAACCAAACTGATGCAAAGAGATATTACATTCCTCCGATGCAAGCAGCGGTGAAGGAAAACATCGCGAGGAAACCGGCATGTCCTAGAACCAAAAATTAGAAAATATGTGACATCTACCAACCCGCACTGGGCCCGCGTGGAAGATTATAGCCCACCCCCTCTCGACGAGAGGAGGTGTGTGTCCCAGCAGTGGGAACATTATAGGCTAATAATGTAAGCAGTCAAGTAAAATTGCCCATCCATACTATTGCCTACACACACGCTCGAAATATCTAGGTAAATTGACATCCTTTTGGCTTCGCTGTCATCAAATAAAAAACAAGGAATCGCAATAAAAATCATCCCCCTCAAAATAACAACACACATACTTCAAAAATCTCCACTCAACCCTCGATTCAAGCAACAGATTTACAACCCTTTGTTGCTAAAAAATAAAGAACAATTTCCCTCTTATCAGTGCGGCGATACCGAGAGAATTAACGTGGCCTACGTGACTGTGGTCTCAAAGACCGAATTATACAATTTTTTTCCTCAAAAACCCGGGACTTGTATTTGCGAAGCAAACTGACTGCCCATATCTGATTCGATAGGCTTTTCAATGATATGAACAAACAAGGCTTTTTGGGACCGAATTTGTGGAGCGATTTTATGTGTAATATTGTCTCGTTTGAGTTTTTGGGAATCTAAGCTTGTAGGACAAACGATTCTATTACTTTTCATAGGTTTCGTAGTGATATTTTTTTATTTATTTAACACTTTTTGGATAGACATACAAGAAGTAATTTGTATGAAGTATGAATAGACAATAAGAAAGGAACAGAAATTACGTATGAAGGTGATGCTTGTAATGAAGGGGTGTTATTGTAGGGACTGGTTATTTGTCGGGTGGTTCAGGCATTGACGTCACCGAGTTCGAGTTCCTGTGACTGCTCTAGAAAGAATAAAAATAGAAAGATTGCAAGAATTTAAAGTAAATGAGGAATACAAGAGGGAAGTAAAAGTAAAGGCGGATAAAATACTTGATGATACGAATGAATACAGTCTAAAAGAAGCATGGGATATAGTAAGAAATAGTAAGTCGATACAAAAGTATCACAGAGGAATTTACTGTACTAAATGATTCTTGGGTGTAATCGTACTACAATAATAATAAAAGACTATCTGCACCCCACAGTTTCAACCGTATAATTCTCAATACCGTGGAAATATCGGAAAAGTATTCTATGTCCTAAACCAGGTCATGATCTACCATGTGCCAAATTTCATCCAAATCCGTTCAACCGATTTAGCTTGAAAGCGTAACAAACAAACATACAAAAAAACAAATCTTTTCTCTTTAACTACCGCGGCATTTGTCTTTTGAGTGTTGTCGGCAAACTGTATGTGAAGGTTTTAATAAACAGAGTCATGAGAGTGACAAATGAGAAAATATGGAATGTGAAGGCGGGATTCGGAGAGGAAATGGGCATTATGGATTAGATCTTCTCCCTAAAGTGCATAGTCGAAAAACATCTGGCAAAACACAAGAAAGTCTACTGTGCTTTCGTTGACTTGGAGAAGGCATATGACAGTGTGTGGAGGGAAGAACTGCGGTCGACACTATCCATGTACATTACAGTGTAAACTGGCGCTTAGTACTGGCACTGAAATCTTTACACATGATTCCAGTGCACTCTAAAAACACTCTACATAAATAATAATAATTTAGAAGTACAATATTTAAAATTTAATCAAAAATATATTATAGTACGTTAAGGTAAATATTTGTTTAAAATTGAATTAATTATTCTGTTATGCCTGAATACTGATGCAAAACAAATTATTATAATTAAATGAAACTACAAAAACTGTCGCAAAATTAATGTTGGATGTAAAAGCTGGATTATTTTGCATTATAATATCGTTGTTTACATTATCTTAATTACAAAATAATGATGTCCATTAGTTGTCTTGCTATCGTGTTATTTTGTCCCATTCATTCTCTGAAAAACATGGTTTTGTCTTCCAGTTATAGATAAGTTGTAGGTACCCGTACCTTTTGAAAGTCATTGTATCAATTTGATGTTTGATTCAGAATATTGAAACAGGCAGGAATAAGGCTCCAACTCAATTAATTTATTCATCATTGACATTTAAGAGGGTTTATCCTAAAAGTTGGCAACGTTGTAAATAGCTGTCAAATATTTACCTGTTTTGATTAATTTTGCAATATTACTGTATGGAATTAAGAAATGTGGCTAACTAGGGAACTGAAATATTGTTTATTTATTTACTTAATAAGGCACTAAGTCGCAATACACTAATCACAAATACATACAATTCATTCAATTCATTACACCAATACAAAATAGGTACATTACAATTCATTAGACCATTAAAATAATATATGTACATTAAAATTAAAAATTCCATACATTCACAAAATAAATTATGAGTAGTCATTAAAATAAAATTTCATTACATTATCACTTATGAAATGCAATAATTAACATCGTAATACCAAATATTTAGTTTTAGATGTAAAAAAGTATTTGGAAACTTTCTAAATGCCTTTTTTTACACCTAAAATTGTTACGACATCAAATTCAGTGTTACGAGTATAATTGCAATTCATTATTAATATTCTATCTAGGTATCCACATTTCTTATTTCCATATAGTAATATTGCCAAATTAATCAAAACAGCGAAATATTTGACATCTATTTGCGTCGTTGCCCACTTTCAGAATAAACGCTCTTAAATATGGTTGACCAATCTAAGCAAAGTCAAAGACCGTGCAAAAACGTGTCGCAAAAAAGTGTCAAAGTTCTGTCAAATATTTTTTCTTGTCATAAACGATTACGACTCTTTTTAAAGACTGAGAGCGTAATAAACAAAGTGATACCAGTTGTGTCCCCTTCAAAAGACACCACCTGCGCGTCACTCCTTTAATTATTCAAAGAATCTTTCTCTTACATTTTGGATAATGAAATTTTAATCATTTCTCTGTCTTAAGTCAGCACTTATAAGGCTGGGAGGATGATTAATTTTTTATGTCGTACGAAATTTGGCTGCCATGGCGTACAACGCATCGTGACGAAAATAATTAAGGTCGGAAAAAAATGGAAATAGCTGACGAGTTATCTAGTTATGCTGCCACAGAGTTAGATGAAACGAATAGCGAATGGAAGTCACCTGAATGTGAAAAAAGATTTTATATTTTTCACTATTTAGTTGTGGTATTTACCCGACACAAATTCGAATACCACTCACTACTTGCTATGTAAATAACAGTGAGAGGAAGTTAACATAATATCATCCATATACTAAGTGGGAAAAAAATACGTATTATTGAAGCTAACTCAAAAACTACCCAAGCAAAGTTAATAAAATTTATCTGGGACCACCTCTGAAGTAAGATCTACCAAACAAAAATAGAATCATCAAAATCAATTTATAATTGGCGGAGTAATCGCGTAACAAACATACAAAAAAAAAAAAGTACAGTCGAATTGAGAACCTCCTCAAACTCAAACTCAAAGCATTTATTTCAAATAAACCAATTACAGGTACTTTTGAATTGTCAAGGGGTCAGTCAGTCAGAAAAATGAAGCTAGCCTCCTTTTGGAAGCCGGTTAAAAACTTGTCGCAAAACCTGATACAATTGGGATGTCGCCTAGGTAAAAAAAATAACTATTTAGTCCATCAGTCAGATTATAAAAAAATACCTTAGATACGTATTTTTTCCTTTATCATATTAATAAAAAATTATTTAGATAAAACGCATTAAAGTTGGGGAGTGGGGGCTCGCTACGTCACAACTCAGTATAAAATCTAACGAAGAGTGACGTCATGCCACATTTTAACTCAATGTATTTGCCGTAATCTTTTGATTACGTAAAAAAAAGAAAAAACACGTGTCCAATATTTTTTAAATAATCTATCTGACAGACAAAAAAAAATTGTCATCATTCCTATACTGTCAAATAGTGAACGACTTTTGTAGGTAATTCAAAAAGAAAAAGCGTTTAATTTCACCTACATAAAATTACGCAAAGACAATCGGTTTTTCAATATCTACACCTGAACTAATAAAAAACAAATATTTTGAATATTGAAATCTGTTGGTGACCCACCAAATTCACATTAAGATAATTACAGGAACGACGGATATATTATTACTGTAATTATATCCCCGGCTTATGGTGCCGCATAATCATTAATAATTATGTCGAACGCTGTCACTGTGGGATTATTAATACTAGGTACTTCATTTTCAATTTTACAAATACCTACTCGTATAAATACGGGCATGATAAAAATTATATTTATCCATGCTTTGTAGGTATAGCCTCTTTTGAACTACATGTAGCATTCGATTTGGTCCTGTCTTATACGCTTATGCGTAGATCCTGCACCTGATCTCTCTCCGGTCGTGTCGGATTGCCATCACATCGGACTGTGAGAGTAAGGGAAGAGAGGACCACCTGTGTCCGCGCATAGACTTGTGCATTATAAAATCTACTGCGTCAATGGCAGTCACCGCTGAGATTAGCCGCCATGGCCAAAATTCTAACTGTTTATACATCATCATCGGCCTATAAATGTTCCCACTGCTGGGACACAAGCCTCCTCTCTGTGAGAGGGAGTGGGCCGTAATCCACCACGCGGACCCAGTGCGGGTTGGTAAAAGTCACATGTCTTCGAATTTTCGGTTCTAGGACATGCCGGTTTCCTCACGATGTTTTCCTTCACCGTTTTGAGAGCAGTGGTGATGAAATTAACTTACACAAAGTAAAGCGCCTGTCTGGGTTCGAACCTATGACCTACAACTCGTAAGTCGCGGCCGTTACCACTGGGCCACCACTGCTCACTGGGCCACCACTGCTCACTGTTTATACGCGTATGAACTATCATAAGCGCACATAACCAAATCGAATACATCGTCGACTCATCTCATTGTCAGATGACTAATGTCATTCTAATGAGATGACCATTTCTTACTTTACTTACATTTTTTTACTATACCTAACCATTTCTTTTTACTGTATTTTTCAGAGGACACGAGTCTTTGATTTAGCCTCCTTTCTGGAAGATAAGACAATATTAAATTAAACAGTCAAGTAATATGTTTAAATTTCCTAGCTTCGAAATGTTTGGAATAGCCCACTGCTCTTGTTAGGGCAACAGGGGCAATGTTTTGGGGTTTAATTAGTCCCACAGAAGATCTGTTGGGTCGCGATAAGCAATTTTACGTTTATTTGTCAAACGGGACGGTCTGGTCAAACATCCTTCGTGTAATATAGCAGCAGTTGGGGTGAATTTCCTTTGGTTATATTGGGGCAGAATCAGGCGACTTATTGTGTATATTTCAGTTTATTTTGACAATCTTACAAAACAAAAACATTTGGACCCTTGATCCGAGCAAGAACTTACCTACCGTAATTTCTCGTAGAAATCATAACTATTTTATAAAAAAAATATGGTTTTTCAAGACTCAGTCTCACTTACACCACAAATCACGAAATGCATTTAGGGCTTAACGAATTAAAAATTTCGTTCGTATTAGCGTTCTATTTCTGTTAATCTTTTGAAAATGACAGAGGCAAAAGGACTTTTTAAGTTTATTTACCGATTCGTGGTGTAAGCGGGCTTTAAGAGTCCATAATCCTCTGCCAAATTCACACTTTATCTCGCTCATACACTACTGCTCGCGGCCTGAGTGAGAGCGAGACTGAGCGTCTGAGAGAAGGCTCCAAGGCGCCGATAGTTTAGGTAATTTATTTTTACTGTGAAATTAATTGTAATTAAAAATAAAGTATCTGCTTTATAGTTAGTTCATTTATTATGCAAAGTTTCATGATCTTATTTGAAGTATTTCTTGAATACCAGTGGTTTATTGTTCGGGTTGGAGGTAAATTTGGATTTTTTTTTCAGTCGAGAAAATTTTATGGAATCGTATTTTCGTCAAACATAGTACTTAACATCAATCCTCAACTTTAGGTACCATTATTATTTCAAAATTAACCCTTGGTATGCCGGAACGTAGATCTACACGAGACACAATGGTTTTTTAATTGTGTCTGTAATTACGGCATTCGAGAGGTTAATGCTACAGTATTTCCGATTTAACGGGGGATCATGCTAAGCAATTTGGTGTTTTTATTCCTCTCTTTTTCATAATAAATCGTGGTGGTTTTACGGCTGTTTTGAAATAGTACTTCTCTACCGGAAAATACAAAACGTCGCTTTTCTGCAAGTTCCGCAAGAGAAGACGAAAAGGCTTAAGCTTAGTCTGGGACTATACATTCATTAACATCACAGTCTTTTGTTTTGACAGCTACCAAGATATAACAACACAATTTCTTGAACTGGAATAGCCTATTTTAATCCTATTGTAAGAATCTATAAAGGTTGCATCGTTGGTGTGGTGTTTGTGCACTTGGTTGCTACCTAAATATTAGGTTGAGTTTGGTAAGATATTTTTGGGTCTACGGATAAAATACTCTCAAAATTATTCCCTATCAGGTTCTATGAAATTGACTTTATTAGGTGATTAAAATTAATTTCTTGTAAAAAGCTGAAAAGTTTGGGTCATTACGGTCTCAAGGACTAGACTCTGTGTTGTTGAACCTACCTACTACAAGGGTGAGAAAAGACATGACCTTTGTACATTTCAAAAATACTGATATTCAACTGTATATCGTAAGACTGGAACCGACTCTATGTAGGCATTGACCGTAACGTAGTAAGAAAAAATAAGAATCCAATCATATATCAGAAATTCAAAGGCGTAAGTAAGTTTGGAGCAATATTATTTACTTGTACTATGTTGATTAGTTTCCAAGAATTCGTTTTTTTCTTTAGACACTTTAAATTTTAGGCTGCTAATGCCCCCGCACTTTAGGCTGCTAAATATTTTTTCTAGGAAAGATTAAAATTTGATCCGAAGAAGGATCAAGTCCGCTCTAGAAATTATTCATTTAAAATTAAACCGTACTGTCGAGAGTATTCAGTATAAGCCATCGCCATCTATAATATTATGCTAACTGAGCAGAACGATAAATAGTATTTCGCTAAAGCAAAGCAAACTTGCTTCAAAGGCGTTGCAGTACAACTGTACCAGAATACAGAAATGTCACAGAGTATAGAAATAATGGAGACGGCATCCGTGTAAAGTACTATAGGCTAATAAATCTTAATTGAGATAGAGAAATGGGACTCAATCACAGTCCTATCGTAGTCCACTGCTGCAGATAGAACTATTCCAGGCTGCGCCACAACACTATCCTCCGCCTTCCTCATTCAATCTGTCCCAGCCACCTTTTTAAGGTCATCGGTACATCTAGCTGCGGGGCGTCCCACACTAGGCTTGCTGAAATGCGGTCTCCTCACCAGGCTTCGTCTACTCCACCGGCCACAGAAATGGAGAAATAGAACTCACTTTCATACAACTGAGACTTAAGAGCCACGTTGATAGTTGATGTTGGAGTGACAACTAAGTGCCGTCCATTCCACATGTATAATATAACCCTCTGACCATTAATTGCATCGGTCGTTGCTATGAACATGTACACATAATAGACTGGTGATGATGATACCTCCATAGTATAGTCGGTATTCCTAATTCCACCTTTTCTTCTATTCATAGAAATACCTATTATAGAGGTTCATACCTCAGGGTGAGTGAACTGTATACCCTATTCCATGAGGAATAGGGTATAAAGTTCACTCATCCTCCATAGAAAAGGGAGCACCTGACGGGTGTTTTGTCTGATGGGCTACTGCCCGACGATTGATGTAGGGACGTTGTATGTATGCTAGTCGCGCGGCAAACTCTGCTTGCTTGATACAGGATTTTGTGTGATGTAGTTCCGCTACGTACCTATTACCTAGCCATAGATGTAGTTATTAGTTTGTCGTCACTTGTAAACTGTACCCTTATTGCCCTATATCAAGTATCTAATAAAAACCAGGTTGGAAACACGGTAAAGTAAGTTACGGTGTTTTCATAGGCCTCTGTCCTGTTAAACAACAATATTAATGTAATGAAATCTGTTACTGTTTTAAGGCGTTTATTTTTCTTACTATTCAAGTTTATTATATTAAATTAACAAACGTGGAGCAGCCGTGCCCCGTTTAGATGAAGTTTTCAATACTGAAGTCTACTTATAAGTTTAAAAGTATTAACAATAATAAAATCTTTTTTTTTTTTTGGTAACATGTTTTGTCCCACTGCTGGGCAAAGGTCTCCCCCATACTTTTCCAGTCTTACTTATGTTATGCATTCTCCGGCTAGTCGTTCAGGGACGAGTCCAGATCGTCACGCCAGCGCTTTTTATGCCTACCCCGGTGGCGACGCCTGTCATCAGGCACCCACTGTGTGGCGATCATGAAAACCATCATTACAAATGAATATTCAAACAATATATTTTAGAAAAGCATGCCACCCCCTCACGTATATCCAAACTCTCATAACAACACTTAGTAAGTAGATATCATTGTCCAAATCTTTCTTGTAAAATACATTAAAACGTTACTTCTTTGCATTTTTCCTTCTACCTTCTGTAATCCTGGTACTTCCAGTGCACATTGGATAGCTGTAATCTCTCTATGATTTCCCATTGTTTGTCTTATTTGCTTTAGTAGTATTTTATGTGTATTTATTTTTGTTTATATTTATATATAATTGGAAATATATATTTATGTATATCTTTATATTTTAAATAAATATTTATTCCTCAATTCTCGCTATTGCACCTACCACTGTTTGTCTCTGCATCACCCAAAGGTTGACTGGTAGAAAATGCCTTTGGCATTAAGTCCGCCTCTGTACATTTGTGTGCTTGAAGTATTAAATAAATAAATAATCTCTGTTTCGTAAAGGATCATTATTACTCTGGATAGATTGTCTCAAAATTAAAATAATATGAAGTAGAAAAAATGCTCGCGTATTTCCAAACTCTCATTACAACACCTAAATAAGTAGAGTATCATAATACAAATCCATGTCGACAAATACATGAAGAGGATTACTCCTTTGCATATCCTTCTACCTTCTGTAATCCTGGTACTAGCACTACATTGGATAGCTGCAGTCTATGTTTCGTAAAGGATCATTTGAAAGGAGACTCAAGAAGGATTATCCCGGTACAGTTCATTCAGTTGACGAAGATTTTTGAAACTATGAAGAGACGTATTCGTGCTTTAATTTTGGGACGCTTCTAAAATTGATATGGACGATTTGGTAGATGAATTATTGAGAGCAGGGCAATAAATTATAGATTTGAAAGTGCTGGTTTTAATTTTTGTTTTTTGCTCGGTTATATTAAGTTTGCTAGAAAAAAGAGAATATGTAATTCAACTAACAAGGTAAAAGAAAAAGCTTGTCAGGTAGGCAGGTACCTATCATAAAAAATCCTGCTTTATCCCAAAAACAAAAATGCGAAACGAAACATACGAAATGAATAAAAACAGACGTAATTTAAGGCCTAATTCTTTTTTGCTCAGGCTTTTTAACCATCTAATGCCGTTTTACCTGTGCCTAATGAGTTTCATGAAACGGGGTCAATTTTCAACTCCGAACGAAATGAGAGGTAAAACTAAGTCTTATCTGCTAAAGCTCCATTGAATTGAGTTTTCTCTACCATTGATAATTTTGTTAATTTTGAACGTAAAATGAAGTTATCAACTTTTTCTTTTTAATGTGCGGAGTGGGCCCATTAATTCGCTGGAGACTATGCTAATCATTACTTGAATTGAAACATTTAGGTTTGAAGGTTATCTTTTTGCTGATTTCATTTACTAACGACTATATTTGAAAACTAGAGTGAACAAGATAAATATGTCGGAAATACGTTACTGAGTTGGCTGATCGGGACGCCAGCGCCGCCTAGTGGCGCTCGACAGAGTCTACAACATAACGCTCGGACCGGAACTAAGCAGAGTTCATCGGTGGCGGTCAAGCAGTGAACACATTTAGAAACTGTCGCGCGTTCCGTATAGTCGTGTCGTGTACCTATAGCATGTGAATTGCTAGTGTGATTAATTTGATAGTAAATTATAATTTGATCTGAACTGTAAACGGTTTTTCTATTGCACAATAACCAACACTACCCACAGTATGCCCACAATATTTAAAATAGGGCTGATAATAACGAAAGAGACACCTACCTTCTCCGTCATTTATATGACGGAGAAGGTAGGTGTCACGGACGACTTTGCGGCTTTGCGTTTTGCTATATTACTAGCAGCACGCGTAGCATGACGCTTTCTATCTCTACGAAGAATAGACACAGCTTTTTCTATACAAAGTGACGTTTCGTTTCTCCATTTTTGACATCGCATCGTAGAAATCTTTCTACAATCCGTCATTTTGTCTTTCGTTTTTAACGATCTTTGTCTAGGTCCTTTTACATGTAGACTATTTCAGAAGAAAGTTTTCTATCCAAACTGTAAAAATCACTAAGGTAGTGAAGACAATTTGATTTTGTAATCGCCATGCTAAAGGCAATAGAAAACTTTTTACTCGACGGCCACAAAGTATTACGGTTATCTACAAAGTCATGATTTTAAAAGAGAGCGTTTTAAAAATGTTGATTGTCTAACTACGAGTAAATCGGACTATTTCTAATCGGATTAAAAACGTGTGGAATAAAATATAAACTAAAATTCACACCAACACCTCGAATTCAGGTGCAAAAACAGTACTGTATCTTTATTTTTGTTTTGCTTATATCTCGAAAATGGCGTGTCCAATCACAAAAATAATGAAATTTTCGACCCCCTTTATAAAACCCTTAAACCCCTAAGACTCAACATGTAGGTAATATTTTTTCTTATTTTCCGTAAAAAAAGTGAAAAATTCCATATAAAATACTGTTTTCTTTTTTTTTTCCAAAATACGATACTTCAACACTTTGAGATTTTTTTGTAGTTGACGTGACTATCAATAAAAATTGAAAATCAAACAGAAAAAAATTCCTATGACAAAACAAAGAATTCTGACTCGAATTATGAAAAAAATTAATTTCGTAAAAAGTGCAGTTGAGTCTTTCTACTTTGCTGCCGTCCTGTCCACACGGAACGTCATTTTTGTCTATTCTTCCGTCGACAAAACTCGTTTCTACGGTGGTCATGCTACGCGTGCTGACCCGACAGACGTTGTCCTGTCTTAACTATGTTTCTGTCAAACGGCTGACAGTTATGTCATAAGCGCTAAGATTACATTAGAAAAGTTAGCATGGACGTTAAGTTTCTTAAATTTTCTAATTTTCCGCGCAACTTTCTTATTTTTTTCTATCATAAGAACCTTCTCCTGACAATAACAAACACAAAATAAAAAGAATTTGCGAAATCGGTCCAGCCGTTCACGCGTGATGCCGTGACCAAGGGAAATAGGGATTCATTTTTATATATATAGATTTAATTGAATTATTATTCAATGTCAATTATTGTTAATTATTACTAACACTAGTTTGTAAGCTCCCAATTATATTAACAAATATGGATGTAATCGTGCTTAGATTAATCTGAATTAAATGATTTTATTTATTTTTTATTAACACCAATGAAAAAAACTTCTTACAACATCTCTTGCTCGTTTGATTGTTCGTCATTCATCCTCTGGGTTGCCAGATCACTCATAATTTTATACAACTAATGCCGCACTACAACCACATGATGTGTTTGGAAACATTACTAAATAGAAAAAAAAAACAGTGGCACTCCGGGAGTGCCAAAAGAAGTGAAAACTTGAACAAGATCGCCTTGGTGGAAGAAAAATACTTGTATAGAAAATTGGGCCGTAACCTTATTTATGTAAATAAAGAGCACAATTACGTTTACAAAAATGAGGTGTCGGTAACGGTGTCGTGAGTTCAATTATTTTTACCCATCTCAAAAATGCCCAACGCGTCTAAAGAAGTTTACGCTTCAAAAATCTTTATGATTTCATTATAGTTTGTTAAAACGTTGTAATGGCGAATAGAGTTAATTTAGAAAGAAAGAAGAAAGAAAATTCGTTTATTTGCGGTAAACATGACGCATAAAAAGATTAAAAAAGAACACGTAAATAACAAATTGGGGGAAAATATGCGTCACATCCACGCAAAACGGCCATCGCTCAGCATAAAGCTACCAACTAACTAAGGAAAGTACTAGACGCCATTAAACTGTCCCCAAAACGAAACACCTATCAACCAACTCTAAATAGTTTACCAAAAACTTTAAATTCTCGCAAATAATCTAACTACGTACATTATAACGCCGACAGTGCTACATTTTGACTGTTCAATTCTCCTCCGATCTCATTACAACTTTGCACAGTTTGTTTAATTGGCTACCCACTACACGGAATTGAGCCACCTGAGCCAATTTAAATTGACCTTCCCCTCCCCTTTAACAACCCCTCACCAAAGATGGATAAGGGGAAACGCGAAAAATAAAAGAGCTCTCAATTAATTGGTTATTTAAATGCAACAGTGTCCGTATTGCTTTTGCAAGTGTAATTGTTGTTTTCAGTGGTTTTCAGCGCATGAAATTTGTTGTATGGCCGCTGTGAATAACGGCTTAACTGCCTTTGCTGTGGTTTTTGAATGATATTAATATAGAAATGTGGAATCAGCGCGAAATGTTGGTATTTGAACGTAATTTAACCGTGAATCAAGTTAGAAATGTTGAGGTTTTTCGTGGAATTAATGTAATGTTTTTCATAATTAACTATATTATTTTGTCAATGTATTTCGATACTTTGTTACTATTTCTATCCTCTTTTTTTTCCTAATCGTAGCTTTGAAATGGTCCTTTGAAAACCAGACTAGTCCTTTTTCGCCTATTCAATTCAGTACACTTAGGAACCGGAACCAATGATGTTGGCCAATAAAACCTCCAATTAAGGACACTCTTCAAGTTATTTGAAACTATCCATTTAAGGCCATTCCACAGCTTGCAGGTACTTACGTGGTTTTGTGTAAGATGTTTTTCTCAGTAAACAGACAGCTATGCTGCTAGGGAGTTTGTTGCGCCACTTCTTCTTCCCAGTTAAAGCACTAGGAAGTGGTGAAGGGCGGGCGTTTTGGGGTACTGTCTTATGTTATTTTGGCTTAGTTTCGAAAAGTGCTGGTTCTCAGTCTAGTTTGAAAAATGACTTTTGATTTTGATGACCTTGTAGGTAGGTATTTAAAATGTTTACCAAGATGTATACGTAGGACAAAACCTAACAATTTACTGTTACTTCTTGAAAGATCCTCTATACGGTACTAATTTCTGCAATCTATGGCCAAAACGAAGTTTCTTTAGATATTTTTAATTTAATTTTTTAAAGTATTTTTCGTAAATGCCTGCCTCGTCTGTGAAAACTGATGTAATTTTGCACAGTACCACCCCGTCTGGCTGTTGTCCTGTTACGAGCCGGTATTAGGATGCTCCTATATTAAATAATTGAACCACAGCTTACCGTGATGATGGCTTGCAGATGGAGCTTATGTCTGTAATGGATTTGTATAGAGCTGCAAAACCGATTTTTTTATTTAGTTGTATTTTTTTCTGTTATTTGTATATATATGTATATTTACTTACTTCGTGGTATCTACTAAGTAATCATTGCTATTTTCTTTCATTATTATTTACAAGCCTCCGCCAACGGCTTTGCCCGTTTGATATCTTAATAAATGATAGCTTTATGATACTTACTCAGTGATAATATAGTATTCTACTGGTGAAAGAATTTTCAAAGTCGGTCCAGTAGTTTTCGAGTTTATTCGTTACAAACAAAAATACAAATATTTTCTCTTTATAATTATTAGTGTGATAAACTGGTAAAAGGCCCACCCAATAGTCTGTAGAAATGGAAACTTATCCCTTTAAGATGAAAATATAAATATTACTCTGCTCTTAAGACCAGGCACTCCAAAGACAATTTCCACGCAAACTCCGCCCACATCCACCCCATCACTCCACTATGTGCGAAACGCTAACACAGCAGTAATAAAGTTAAATATCGCGTGCGCTCTTTGGTCGTGTTCCAGCATAGAACTAAATGTCGTAAGTCTCAATTCTTATTTCGTTTATAACTAAAGTAATAATTGATCTAGAGAAAAAATATCTTATATCTGGATAATAAACTATATTTTCTTATTGTCAATAATTATTTTAGACATAAAAGCCGAGTAATATTGTTTTTGTCTCAAATAATATTTAAAAAAGACATGATTTTCGAATAAAATGAATTGAGCGAAAATGTTCCAATTACGTAACTGTCTTAACTGTGTAAAAAGATCCAATATATCATAAACTAAAGTCCCATTTTGATTGTATACGTGACTTTTTCAGAATATTAATGCAAATTAACATACAATTTAAGGAGCCTCCTCTTAAACTAACCCTGCAATAGTTGTATAATCTCAGAGCTTATATTTTAAGAAATACTAGCAATAATATAATATTAATCTATTTTGATAACCACGGAACCTAAGTGTTACATTCAGGAATACATAGAAAACATCGACTATTCACACCGTTTCTTACCAAAATATTTTTAGAGCCTAATTTTCTTAGCCGTTGCCTATTCACACAGAAACATGTAATTAACCTTTACAACCTCCCTTTTATTTATCGTAACCCGTCAGTGCTCAATAGTTTAATAATTACCTAGTAATTAGTGGTAAAAGGTTTTTGCGCTGTCAGTACATTACTACTTGCATTGAAAGTTCCCAACGATATTTTAATGACACTGGAATTCATTACTGTTTCAACTGAAAATTTCGGTATCAATTAATTTAGATTTTGATAATGGATTCGTATTTTTTGGGTGTTATGTTTCTATTAATTTTTAAAAAATATTTTTGGTAACAATTTCATCATCATCCAACCTATAAATGTTCCCACTGCTGGGACACAGGCCTCCTCTCTGTGAGAGGGAGTGGGCCGTAATCCACCACGCGGGCCCAATGCGAGTTGCTAGATGTCACATGTCTTCGAATTTTCGGTTCTAGGACATGCCGGTTTCCTCAATGTATTAAATTGTATTTATTTATTTAATTCAGAAATAGTGGTTCATATTTTTGTTTCAAGTTAGTAACCAAATATTCAAATACACACCAAAATCATACTTCATATTGTAACTAAAATTAAATATTATCAGAATTACATTACTGTATTGACTGCCTCGTTGGTCTGACTGCCTCGTTGGTCTAGTGGTCGCAAGCGCTACTGCTGAGCATGAGGTCCTGGGTTCGATTTCCGGGTCGGGCAAAGTGTTATTGGGTTTTTCTATCTGAAATTTCTCAGTAGCAGCTCGGAGTCTGGATTTGTGCCCGGTTGATAGCAATAGGCTCGCCCCCTATTACATGGGACTTAAACATAACTGGCGAAATGTGGGTGTACCTGCTACAGGGACACCTCTGCCCAACCCTTCGGGGAAACAAGGCGTGTTGTTATGGTATGTACATTACTGATTATTTATTTGAATTGCATTTTTAAGTCAATCAATCTCAGCATCCTAAAAACTGTAGCCGAGAGCTTCGGCTCTCCGATTGTTCATCAGTTTGTGCGGAGGTTGATTTTTACTAACACTAGGCAATGAGTTATTTTTTGTATGTTACTAACACTATATGGATATTTTGTGTCCGAAATAAAACAATTTTGAATTTGAATTTGAATATTGTGGCCTTTGAGTTACGCAATGCATGGGTTATATTTTAATATCTCCCTCATTATTCCATTTCAGCCGAAAGACGTCTACTGTTGGACATAAGCCTCCCCCAAGAATCGCCACTTCGACCGGTTCTGTGCTTCGTTCGTGTGCTCGCTTCCAGTGGATTCCTGCGATATTCACCAGATCATGGGTCCACCTTGTGGGAAATATTTCAACGCTACGTTTTTCATAGTTGACACTATAGATTGTTCTGATCAGCCATCTGTTCTGCGAGCAAATCAACCCTTTTTTTTTTTGAGGGGGTAATTATCAAATAACTTCTCCCGCTCTGGGCGGAGCGGGAGGGCATGTCAGACTCTTACTGTCTAAAACCCCGTCCCGTGTCCCTTCGGTTTCCCTGTTGCCGGGGGGGCACAATTTCCCTTTAGGCCTTATTTGCAACCCCGGCAGGCATCGGGCCTAGCGGACCCCGTCAATTCTGCTGACATCTCTTTGAGGCGCACGTGGAACACAACGCGTCGTCGACCCGGGCCTGGTCCTTATCGGACGGCGAGCTACCCATTGCTCACCGTCCGCAAGCCTGCGCCTACGGTGGCCGGAAAACGGCTCGCGATTCCCACCCAGGGCGTCTCCTCCTGCGGCGGTTAGGTGCGTGAGGGCGCAAAATTTGCCTCTCCCTCACGCGTTTCGCCTCCTCCTTCGTGAGCATTACTGCTTCGCAGAAGGAGGTGACGGCCTGCCATTTCCTCTCGCTCCGTAACATGGCCTGAACCAGGGCCGGACGCGAGAGATCACCGCCGCCGATCGCCTCCACGAGGACACGGCGATGGAACAAATCACCCTGCCCACTGCCACTTAAGTTTGGCAATTCTTTGGCTCTCCTGCGGATCTGTTCATTTCTAATTCGATCAAGGGAAAATCCAAGCATGGCCATATCATTCTATTGATTTAACATTGTCAAGCCATGTTAAATGAAAAAAAAAAACTGTTGAAACGATCGACGAACGCTCCAATTCAGCGTTGCTACGCTTCAGTTAATTCACGCCAATTGTTTCTTTTCGAATGTCCAATAAAATATTTTTAAAACTACTTTTATTTCCAACAAATAAAAACTATTAATAATTACCTACAGTTGTCATTTCACACAAGTATGAGTGTCAGAAATGACCACGGAAATGACGCTCTAAAAAGGCAAACTTTATCTAAAACTCTATGAGCCATATTGACGACCACGTAGGTACAAGTTAAAACAAACATACATGATCACGCCTTCTTCTTATGGGGGTAAGCAGAAACTACTGAACACCACTTGCAACGACCCATAAATACTCTTTTTCCTTAGTTAACGTGCATTTATCTATTGCGCACGCCGGTTGCGAGTTCTACACACACAAATCACCAATAAGGTGACATATATATTTGTCCTTCAAGTCCCCCCTTTGCGTTTCCACTCACATCTGTTTTTTTATACCTTTTGTTATTCATTGCATGCATTTCACAAGTTAAAACGTTGAGATATATTAACCACTCTTGTGTATTCCCTACAGTGATTGCCCCGACTTGGGGCGTGTCTATGGGCGGGACACCACTCAACACATTAGGAAGCATCCCAGACGATGATGGAAAATATGTATTAAGCTGTGAGTAACAACATCCGTCGTTATTTATGTTTATTATACGACCAAAAACGAGCGCATTACTGACTTTATTTACCTCGAATGTATCACAAGATTTTCGAGGTTTGAAACATCAAGGGAAAAAGATGTAAAAAGTGCTCTTGAGACTACCGATTTCGTAATAGTTTCACGGTAAAATAAACGTTTTGTTTCGACTTGGAGACTAACATATTTATTAGTAAAACGTAAAAAAAAACCTAAAAAACTTAGCTGCAGGATTGCGCGATTGCTTTTTTACGTTCATCAAAGAGTGTGAATCATGCTTTAAAAATTCTATTACAGCACTAGTCAATTAATTGATTTGAAGAACACTTCACGCACAAACTACTCGTCTTTGTCAACAACAACACCCAATACAATATAATATGTTCTTCAGAAAGTTCAGGTGCGTAGTACTTGCAACCGGCGTGCATGTGTGACCAGATGTATGAACGTAAACGAAGCAAATGGAGTTTGTAAGGATCGTAGCAGGTGGCGCTCTATTATTTCTAGCCACCCACCCCCATGGGAAAGCGTGAATTTATATATGTTTGTATGTATAATGTAATATAGGAGTAGTTCTAGATAAATATCCGTCAAGAAATACTCAGTAATGTATGCGGTGCAAGTACCACCCTACTAGGGTGACCAGTCAACAAGCCATCCAGGGACACCACAAACAAACTCCACTGTAACACAAAGTTCGCTACGTCTCGGTACTAGTAGCTGTAACTGACATGCCTCTTACGCTCCGTAGTCGGTAACTTCGAAATCGATATGTTGTTTACTTTGTCGCTGTTTGTTTTGATCTAATAATGTGATGCTGATGTAGGGAAATTGATATGATAAGAATAGATTGTGTGCGACAAATAAGTCAACTTTTTCTCAGCATGTTTTTCGAGGGCTTAGTAATCGAAAAAACCACAACAAAATGAAAAACGTCAGAAAGAAAGAAAAGTAAGTTTATTTGTCACGGAAACACGTGCATAAAAAAAGATAATTACTCGAGTAGAACAATAATAGTTATTTATGCAACTGTTTTATAATAAGGGGTATTGAAACAGTTGCATACAAGACTTTATCTACACTCATGATATGAATCCTCTATAAAAGTTTCTGAAACCATTGGGTGTTTGTAATTCAAGATCAAGAATAAAGAAATTCCCATGAAATTCAGTACAAGTCCACGTATGTATATCGCCTGCAGCAGCACATCACACACACATGCGTGCAGCGGGTGCTGCTGACCCCCGTTTGAACATTGAAACGAGTTGCATAATGAAATTTCGTACCACATTATAAAACTCGTTTGGATGATGTAATGGTTACTATGACACTGGCTGTTATAATGTTGCCAATAAGCTAACTGTTTCAGAAACTTTTATAGAGGTTTTATAGGATGGGTATAGATAAAATAAAACACAATAGATTTAAATATAATCACGAGCACAAAACAGAAATAGTCAGCAGCTGCTGGCACATCATGACTGTGACAAGAAGGCTCCCACTCAGCATGATGCTGTGCTATGGGGAACCACAGCACAGCGCTGATTTTTAGTGGTCACCCGAAAAAGACATACGGAAACCAAGTTAGGTTTGATGAATTATATATAAATAGATAACAAAATAAAATAAAATAAATAGTACTTAGAATATAATGCAACTTTACAAACAATTATATGAATAAATACATAAATAAAAACTTTTTACAAAAAAAAAACAACCGACTTCCAAAAAAAAACACTACAAAGTGAAAAATAACTTTAATTTCGGATGTCGGTGTCTTGGGTTTTGTGTTTTCATGTTTTTGCCACCGACTTCCGAAATTAAAGTTATTTTTCACTTTGTAGTGTTTTTTTTTGGAAGTCGGTTGTTTTTTTTTTTGTAAAAAGTTTTTATTTTTCACTTTTTAGTTGTGGTACCTACCCCACACACATTCGAATACCACTACCTGCTACCAGTGACAGGAACTTATCATATCATCTACATACTAAGTGGGAAAAAAATACGTATTTTGTAGCTAACTCCAAAACTACCCAAGCAAAGTTAATAAAACTTACATGGGACAAATTTGGGAGCATACCCTTTCAAACAAAAAAAGAATTTTCAAAATCGGTCCACAAATGACGGAGAAATCGGTGGACATACATAAAAAAAAAAAAAAACAAACATACGCGTCGAACATATAACCTTCTCCTTTTTGGAAGTCGGTTAAAAAAATATCCGCAGGCATCACCGTGCGTGCATTAAAAAATGTACCCACCTAGGTATTTTATTTATTTATTTGGCACCTCAACGACTTGCTCACTTAAACATACACATACAAAAATCACATATAGTTATTTAGGTATTGTGAACTCGTCACTTACAGAAGTGCACAGCACTAGCAGAGAATTTAATGATTACAGGAAGTTTTATTTATCGTTAGTTAAATTATTTACAAAATAAAAATAGATATTAATTATGATAGTGTTCACAACTACGATGAAATGTTTAACTAAATAACAAAAAAGACCTATGAAGAAGGAAATGGAAGTGGATACAATTTTATTAATAGGCGGCTTGTGTCGCATAGAGGTTTTGAGACTCCGAGCTGGTTAAAAGTCTCGTACGGAATTGATGAAAAGGGTTAGAAAAGATGGCGATGCTATTGATTCGTGTAGCGATTTTATTAAAATTTCTCATTAGACGATTCATGGGTGCGGTACTACCAAGGCTAGTACGACTTGCAGTTGTAGCAAAGGTAATGGTCTCGCGACCAGATCGAATAGTTTTCTATCGAGGTATAGCTATACTTAATTCCGCCAAAAGATCGGGAACATTTAGTAAACCGTTAGCAATTTTGTAAAGAAGGATTTGGTCTGTTTCGTGTCTTTGGTGTTCAAGAGGATTCAATTCTCAAGATTGTATGCTCATACCACTTCAAAAGAAATGCGATGCTGAAGAGCGATTGACTAGTCACTAGATGACGCCATAGAATCTTGCATTATGCAAACGCAAAGAATAGATTACGTGTAATGTTGATTTGTCAAGCAAAATTGCTTGCCTTACTGCACACAGAGGAGGTTCCTGACCTCTTTTGTGCCGAAAATACATTACACATCATTTTCCAATAAATGTTTAGGTACAAAACCCACAAGCAAATTCTTATAGTACGTAAATATAAGTTTTTAAAGCAGCTGCCGAATTAAACTCTTCATTATCATCTGCCTAGCCTTTTGCTGCTAACCAGGATGTAGATATATGGAGCAACTTGCCGATCTGACCTCTATAACCCAGTTACTGGGTCACAAGATATCCCTTGGTACTGTTGACTTGGTAAGACTTTAGGGCTTCTGACGATCCGTAACGTCTGTCAAAGATCAATGAATGACGGTTGGGACTTAATCGCCGAATACCGAATGTGATAGCCATAACTTTATAGTTTTTCTCCAGTCTTACTAGGAAGATCACATGAGAGCATGCTATAATCACTCACCATTATAGATATGTATGTAACGCATACCGTAACACAGTAAAGCAGAAGAAAGTTAATCATGAACGCATGCATGACTTGTTACTGAAAGTACCATCGTTTCCACATGCGATGTCCAACCGAGCGGCACGAAGCAGCGCAACTGAGAAAATATACCGATTGACCGATATGTAGGTATAATTTATTATGAATACTTCAATGGAGTTATTAATCTGAATTAAGAATTAATGTTTTTGGTAATTAGTAGTGATTATTTGTTTTAACCTATACTATTAGATGAGCAATATTTGTAAACAGGGTTATTGGTTATACGTCGGCAATCCGTTAAGGGTATGTAGAAGAGGTCATTTGCAACCAAATTACCCCTGATGACCCCAATGCCAATGTCAACCGTTCTCGAGGAATTCATTTATTTTTATTTTTATGTATGAAGTAAAAATATAAAATGTAACCAATAACCCTGATATACAGGGTTAATAGTTCTATGTAACCACTTTCAAGCAATAAAAAAAAAAATGTGTGAAATTAAAAACTTTCTTCCAAAAAATACAACCGACTTCAAAACTACAAAGTGAAAAATAATTTTAATTCGGGAAGTCAGTCTTTGGATCAGTATTTTAGTTTTTTGCCATCGACTCCCGAAATTAAAGTTATTTTTGGTCGGTTGTATTGGGTGTCATTTTAGTGGGTTCGTTTGTAATTTTATCTAAGTTACAATAGCTTAATGTCAACTGCTCATCACCTTTTACAAAATATTGCTTTTCCCGATGCAGGGACTTTAATTGTCGAGGATTTCTCCAGGTACTTCACCATCAGCTCCACTGCACCATATGAATTGTGACGAGCATCAATTGTTTACCAACCATATTAAAGTAATCGGATCGCAACCCGTGAAATACATATTATTGAGTAGTTCCAGTGGCCATCTGTGTCCTTCATCATCAGTTCCACTTTACCAAATGGTGCTTTCCGAGAGCAAATGCACGAGTTACAATAAAAAATATCCAAATCGCTATAGATGTGCCTATAATATTTGAAGAGTTCCCTCGATTTCTCCAAGATCCCATCATCAGATCGTAATCAAATGACAATGGGACCAACTAGAAAAAAAAAAAAAAAAAAAAAAACCTGTGGCACTCGGGGACTGCCGCGGTAAAGCTGTTGCATAGCATTAGTAACCTCCATACTTCCTATTTGTCAACGCTACACTTGGGATGATGACGGATGATGACATAAAACAAAAATTACGTTCCCATGACAACGTGATGTTGTCATGGGAACGTAATTTTTGTTTTATGTCATCATCCGTCATTACATGGTAGGCGGAGTGGGAGGTGTTAGGTTTTATTTTCGTTACGGAATTTCTTGATTCGGTCGCCGCGCTCAAAGCCTGAGATAAAAGCGATGCAATAGCTTAAAAGTCATATCGGTCCAACCGTCTTCGAGTAATCAGGGAACATACATAAAAAAAAAAGATTCCGACGATCTGAGAACCTCCTCCTTTTTTTGTAGTTGGTTAAAAATGTAAAATGTAACCAACAACCCTGATATACAGGGTTAATGGTTATATGTCGATATAGTGATACTTTATATCCCGATTTTCCCACAGGATGCGGGTGAAACCGCGGGGCTTAGCTATAAATGATAAAATGTCAATATTTTACTCACTTTTTTACTAGAATTGCTTTTTACTACTAGTAAACGCTTCCCTTTCCTTAGCTGGCCTTTTAATAGTGCTACTCTCCAAGTCACAAACCTATATTATCTAGTTTTCGTGGGGTAATACAGGCTGGTGTAGTTACAACATTATAGGATAAAAATACTTAAATTACATACTTAACTAAAAATATTTACGAACTAATATATAGCATTAAAAAATTCATTGCTTAGCCATGCTTAGCCTATGGCCAAGGTAAAAAAAACCAGCCCTTGGGTCACCGGAAGTGTCAAATAGCCATTTAGAGATTTCTTTAAAGATGAGAGCACTCGGACCCCACGGCCCGAGGGTTTCAACCCCACACGACTCAAAAATATGATTACCAATAAGGCTATTATACTTAAGCCGCTTGAGGTTTTCCGCAGCCACAGCAGCAGCACCAGCACATGCCGTTTTCGTTTAATTTGAGATCGACACTAAAGTAAACATAAACAAAACAATGGCGGTTTGTAGATGGTAAACAGTGCTGCCACCTATGACGAGCTTTCAGTTTTTAACCTCATTGCAGAAATATTTACTAACAGCGGGGCGCTGTTGGTAAACACTTCTCATCATAAAATCCTTGTCTTAGTGCAGTTTATGAAATCCTTTCCTTTAACATTCATAACTGAATTTCCATCCCAATCAATTCCCATCTACAAACGTGGTACAAACAGCAGATTATGAGATATGTCTGGTATTAATTAATCAAGTTTCAATAATATCACTCGTATCGAGAGTAATGGTCAGTCTGACAACATCTCGTTAGCTTCTAGATTAGACTGTGTAGATAACGTCGGTGTACAAAATAGGTATGTGTACAACACGACTACATATCAAGCTACACATTTCCAGTATAAGTTGACTACTTATTGCACGGAAATCGTATACAATGCGAGATCAGCTTATACTGAAAATATATTTATATAGCTTGATTATACGTAGGCGTGTAAAACAGTGGAGGCCTAATTAAATGAATGCGAGTCTAGACTTTTAGCTATTGGATTTTCGAAGTTATTTTAGTTTTTTGAGAGATGAGATAAATGATAGATGAGAGATGTGAGTACTTTTTTTTAATTAAAGAGACCATTACCTTTGAGTTTGTTTCGGCATTTCTTCTCAGAAATCAGTCGGCAAGTAAATGCTGGAAATCAAAACATTGACGTTTAAAAGTGAGTGTTGTGTCGTTTAGTGGGTGTCTTATAGAAATAAATAGCATTAGATAATTTAATTTCATGATGAGTTCACGAGTGAAGCGGACTGTCCGAAATAACTATAATCGACCCGCAAAGAAAAGAGAAGAAAAAGAAGTCAAACTTTTGTTGATTGAATACGAGTCTTTTTGGCTACTTTTGTAAATGTTTATTTTATGTCTTAATACCAGCCTATTATTGTCTCACTGCTGGGCAAAGGCCTCTTCTCACACAAAAAAGGCACGAGCATTGATCACCACGCTTGCTCAAGACGGGTTGGCGATTTCAGACTTATGTAAACTATAATTCCAAGTTTCCACACGATGTTTTTCCTTCAGCGATGTTAGCAATGTCCAAGATAAACTTAGAAAGTACATATGAATTGAAGTTGTATGTCATAGTGATTTTTATGTGCTTTTTGTTTGTGAAGAATAAATAAGTTTTCTTTCTTTCTTTTTTTTCTCTCTAAGAGAAGAGAAAAGAAGAGTGAGTGAGAAGGAGTGACCTGAAATTCACCACACGGGTCCAATGCAGGTCGGTTGACGTTACATGTCTTCGAATTGTTCGTTTTGGGACATAAACCGATGTTTTCTATCAATATTTTACCAAATAGGTGGGAAGTAAACTTATCTATGTACGAAATATGGAATAATAATGTAATGTATTCAAACAAAAAAACGTTAGCACTCCGGGAGTGCCGACAGAAGTGAAAACTTGAAAAAAAATCGGCACCGCGGTAATCAACGCGTTGATGTCTTTTACTCCACGGTGTCGGTAAATTCCGTTACAGTGTAGCGAAATCAATGGTTTAGTCCCATCTCAAAAATGCCCAACGCGCCTACAGAAGTTTTCACTTCAAAAACAATTTTATTTCTGTATGATTTGCAAAACCTCTCAAAAAATGTAATAAATCCATTTTCCTTAACTTTCACATAACCTCATAATAGAGGTATCATTGTCTCATTTTATTTTTAAACACGTAGTATTTGTAGCGAGTACCTAGCTAATATATTTTCTTAATGATATAGTTGATTTATGTATGTATCTCTTGTTTCAACTTTTCTGTAAATCGATTAGATGGTCGCTCGACTCAAGAAATTATGTTTCAAGATCTTGTCTTCGCGCTGCCGATGTTTCGAGCTCATAGTTATTCGATATTTTGATGCATCGAGGTAATGATCTGTTGCGCTCATAATTTATCGATTTCAAGTACCTACTATTGAGTTAACGTTTCCGAGCCTATTCGATCGATTCGAGATTATTCGATCTAACGTCATTCGATTTCAAGTATGGAACCCTTTTGAGAGCAGCTGTTGTGGTGAAATACATTGCAAAAATAAATTGTATGCCTTTCTGGGTGTCTGCTATATATTTTTAACCGACTTCCAAAAAGGAGGAGGTTATATATGTTCGACGCGTATGTTTGTTTTTTTTTTTTTTTTTTATGTATGTCCACCGATTTCTCCGTCATTTGTGGACCGATTTTGAAAATTATTTTTTGTTTGAAAGGGTATGCTCCCAAATTGGTCCCATATAAATTTTATTAACTTTGCTTGGGTGGTTTTTGAGTTAGCTACAAAATACGTATTTTTTTCCCACTTAGTATGGAGATGATATGATAAGTTCCTGTCACTGGTAGCAGGTAGTGGTATTTCAATGTGTGTGGGGTAGGTACCACAACTAAAAAGTGAAAAATAAAAACTTTTTACAAAAAAAAACAGCCGACTTTTTTTGTAAAAAGTTTTTACCAATTTCATGCAAACGGAGTCGACGCAGCTAGTATTATAATTCCTATCTGCGTAGGTGTTATAAATTACTCTCGTAAATTATAATTGTTCAGTCAAGTAGACGTTGTAAAAATAATGTAAAACCCTTGTTAAGCCTTGTCGTAACACAGTACCTACCCGTGTTATTATGAAAGTTAATGCTAATATAAACAGCGAGAGTTAGCATCCCTTTCGAAATTATGAAAGACCTAGGTATAATTATTTTAGCCGGGTCTTAGTTTTTTGTAGACATTGGTGCCGATTTCCTTGTTCACAAAGTAAACTAAAAAGTTCAGTCCATCTTTTTCTTTCTATTTCATTAAGAAAAGGACAGAAGATAAATTTTAGTTTAGTCCTGTCAAATTAATCAGCGCCTGTCACTACTCCATACAAGTTTAGACGTGATTAAAAACTTGCCTACTAAAATTACGTCAATTTACGTCAAGCGCTGATGAATCCTTCAAGAAAAATTGAGCATGATTTTTTGCGAATCTGCTATCTATCCTCATTTTCTCGGGTTTCTCGAAGTACGGACACAAGACTACAAAAAAAACACAACTATCAAAATAGTTGAAAAAGTTTTATAGAACGTTTCACGGAATATCAGAATTGTGTTCAACATTTTTTCTCAAAAAAATGGTGAAAACAAATCCAATTCCCAAGTTGAATGTTGGATTCAAATCAATAGCGAGTATTCAATTTGTAAGTATTTCGTAGGCAGACGGGAATAGTTTCCAGTACTTTATGGAATTTTAAAGATGAAAATCTGCGATAAACTGGATATGTTAGTTGTTTATTTTATTTTTCCTCGTTGGTCTAGTTGTAGCAAGCGCTACTGCTGAGCATGAGGTCCTGGGTTCGATTCCCGGGTCGGGCAAAGTGTTGTTGGGTTTTTCTATCAGAAATTTCTCAGTAGCAGCTCGGAGTCTGGATTTGTGCCCGGTTGATAGCAATAGGCTCGCCCCCTATTACATGGGACTTAAAACATAACTCTGCCCAACCTTTCGGGGAAACAAGGCGTCACGTTATGTGTGTTATTTTATTTTTGATTTTATAACTTGTTATTTCATGTAAGCTGCACCGGTTGATGTCATCACGTCAACGCCGGCTGTCGCTGAAAACCAGCGCTGTGGCTCTATCTCAGATAGGGTTGCAGCATTATACTGAGCGATGGCCGTTTTGCGTGGATGTGACGCATATTTTCCCCCAAATTGTTATTTTCGTGTTTTTGTTTTTTCTTTGCGACATGTTTACCGCAAATAAACGTAATTTCTTTCTATTTTTCACTACTGTTCAAACTTAAACCAGCTGCTGAAAGTCACAATACCAGCGCTGCGGTATCTATTTTTAGGGTACCGTACCTCAAAAAGAAAAAATGGAATCCTTATAAGATCACTCGTGTGTATGTCTGTCCGTCTGTCAAAGCCAATTTGCTCCGAATCTAATTGACCGATTAAGTTGAAATTTGGTACGCATATGTATTTCTGTGACCAAAACACGAACTTGTAACGTAAATAAATGAATTTTGAATATAGGGGTCACTTTTGGGGGGCAAACAACAAAATTTAAAAAAAAGTGTTGTTAACAGATATCGACTAGAATCAATTCTATTTTTTGTTTTTGACGTTCAAAAGTGCCTTTTTGTGCCTAATTGAAATAAATTATTTGACTTTGACTTTGACTTTGACTTCAAATGAAAGGGCTTGTTGCGAGGATTTAAAACATGTTTTTTTTATATAATTTTAAAATAAATACTTTTAAAGATATTTAAGAAATTCGATGAAAATTTACCAAATTTGGCTTCATTTAAATTCAAGAAGAATCTAAATGTTAATAAATTGCATTAAATAAAAATTGTATTACACAGCTCCATTAAAACCCAGTACGTATTGACAATAGTAAAGATAATACACATCAAAGCAAGGCAAAACCATCTGCGATTAGCAATACTCGTCCACGTTAGTGAAAACTAAAAGCTGATACAAATATGAATTTAAGTAGATTGGAAAATTCGTTTCCTCCATGAAGCGGATTGGAAAATTTCGCATGCAACTATATCGGAAAATTAATGGAAACATTTGGTTTGATTTAAATCATATAGTGTATTATAAAATATGTAGCACACGAGAATTTTGATGGTTTAATGGAAAATAAATAAATACCAATTTTATTCAAATACACGACTCACATGCCTATTTCGTCTATTTTTTTAAATCATCATCATAATTTAAGCCAAAAGACGTCCACGTCCATTTTTTTTATTAAAGTTAACAAAATAAAATAAAATCTATAAATACTTTTATTCTTTATAAAGAGGTAAAATTTGTTGGTTTGTAAGTTTGTATGTAGGGGGGGGTAATATCCGTAATAACTTCCAGGCAGATTTAAAAAATTCTTTTTGCATTGGATAGCCCAATTTTTGAGGAAGGTTATTGGCTAGTGGACGAAGTCGCGGGCAGAAACTAGTATTATATAAATTCATTATTCATATTATTATTTACTACTCAGATTACGAGTATTTCTAACTTGAACAGACAGCTGTGCTGCTGGGGAGTTTGTTGCGCCACTTCTTCTTCCCAGCTAAAGGCACTAGGAAGTGATGTAGGGTGGGCGTTTTTGGGGGACTGTCTTATGCAATTTTGACGTTCGAAAAGTGCTGATTCTCAGCCTAGTTTGAATAAATGACTTTTGATTTTGATTGATTTTGATTATTTAGAGACGTATGGTAGCAGAAGACATATTTCGCCAAATGCGAACAAATTGAAATAACATACATACATACATAAACTCACGCCTTCTTCCCATGGGGGTAGGCAGAAACTACAGAACGCCACCTGCTACGATCCTTACATACTCCTTTTGCCTCTTTTACGTTCATACATCTGGTCATACACGCACGTCGGTTGCGAGTACTACGCATCTGGCCTTTCTGAAGAACATCACCAATAAGATCAGTATATGTCCTCCTAGGGCGTCCCCGCCCGGCGTTTCCCTTCACATCAGCCTCGTAAATACATTTTGTTAGTCGCCTTTCATTCATCCTCTCAACATGCCCAAACCATCTCAGCATACCCTTTTCAATTTTTGTCACTACATCTTCTTTTAAATCACACCGCTGTCTTATCACATCATTCCTCAGCCTATCATTCATAGTCAGACCACACATGCTTCGCAAGGAACGCATTTCCACAGCATTTATTCTACTTTCATGTTGTTGAAATAAGTGCAGAAGAATGAGAATAGATGTTTTTATAGGTACAATAGGAATGAAGACTAAAAACTTATTTTGTGTTCATTATGTAGACAAGATTATTACATCAGGAAACAAAGAATAAATACGTGTTCAATATTTTTTCTTTGTTTCCGCTATCAAAAGATTACGGCGATACATTGAGTTAAAATGTGCCATGACGTCACGAGTATGTATATTTTATACTTACTTGTGACGTAGCGACCCCCACTCCCCAACTTTAATATGTTTTATCTAAGTATTTTTTTATTAATATGATAAAGAAAAAAATACGTGTCTAATATTTTTTTTATAATCTGACTGACGGATGGACTAAATAGAATTTCTTTTATTTTACCCACACATCATTCCTATTATAACAAACTTAGAATTATATGCTCTGTATTCGGAATACAGAGGATTTAATAAATTCTAAGTTTTCTATATTGTTTGATGGACGAAAGTATTCAAGATTAACTTAAACTACGGTTTTCTAGAAGAGCAGTGGCCACGACATTATAGCCGCAATGTTGGCCGTCATGAAATGATGGTAGCAGGTATTTATTATAAAGAGTCAAAAAAACGCTCTCTATGAAAACACACCAATTTACTTTCACAAATAACGTTTCAGTGACGTTATCACCGGTAAATTTCGGACGTTATGTGACGCTATATGGGGTATTTAGAATCGATATAAATACAATAGATATTAATATGTAGTTGATAAACATGTTCTCCCATACGAAATGTATGGGAAAACGTATTTTTGCAACTGCAAAGTTAAGTTGATTGATTATTACTCGTTAACTTGT
This sequence comes from Agrochola litura, assembly GCA_949152395.1. Taxonomy (NCBI): domain Eukaryota; kingdom Metazoa; phylum Arthropoda; class Insecta; order Lepidoptera; family Noctuidae; genus Agrochola; species Agrochola litura. The sequence continues at coordinate 5,215,521 of OX424506.1, forward strand.
TAAACCTACTCAGCTGTGATAGTTTTCCTTTTAAATTCGTTATATAAGCTACTGCCGTGAATTTTTTCACATATCTAAAACCAACCATTTAGCTGGCAGGGGGAGGGGGGACACTTGACTTTAACAACAATTTGTACTTTAAAGCTTAATATTTCGCAAACGGATCTCTGAATTAAAAAATGGTTTTAACACAATGTTTTGAAAGACTTTTCCAAAAAAACTCCACACCAAGGTATAGAAAAAAAAAAAAAAACATCCCCACTTTACGTATATCCTAAAAAAAAATATTTTTTATAATTTTATTTTACCACTTTGTCGGCATGATTAATATGTATACCCATGGCAAAATACAACTTTCTAGTACTAACAGTCTTGGAGCTAGACCGCGGACAGACAGACAGACAGACAGACAGACGGACATGACGAAACTATAAGGGTTCCTTGTTTACTACGGAACCCTAAAAACGATCTCTATGAAAACACACCAATTTTCTTTCATAAATAACGTTTCAGTGACGTTATCACCGGTAAATTTCAGAAATTATGTGACGCTATATGGGGTATTTAGAATAGATATAAATATAATCAGGAGCACAAAACAGAAATATTCGGCAGCTGCTGGCACGTCATGACTGTGACAAGAAGGTTTCCACTCAGCATAATGCTGTGCTATGGAGACCCACAGCACAGCGCTGATTTTCAGTGGTCACCCGCTATATGCGAAAGAAACCTTTATCCCAATAGTACGATTCCATGGGATAGTTACCACGCGGGCGAAGCCGCGAGCAAAAAAACACATTAAAAACAACAACAACAACATTTAAAAAATCCATGCTCAAAAGATAGGAAACTACATTGAAAAGAAAAAAGATTAACTTCTTACTTCTGAGAACCCAACTCGTATATCAAACAAGTCTCATAATAATGCACTGGATGCAGTAGAACTTGTCGGCTCTAAACAAATTTGAACAAGTTTGACGACAAGGCTCGCAACGCTGCTACCACGCCAAACTTACTCGTGTGCTGTCATTATGCATTTTTGCTGTTCCTTATGTTGAGAAGTTTTAGTTGAAATACTTGTGTTCAGTATTTGCAGTGTGTTCCCGATTTCTATTACTGAACGAACCTCGTTAGTTAACATTATTATGTAGTATCTTACAGCAGGCATCGTCCCTAGTGGACCCCGTCAATTCTGCTGACATCTCTTTGAGGCGCGCGTGGAACACAACACGCCGTCGACCCGGGCTTGGTCCTTATCATTGCTCACCGTCCGCAAGCCCGCGCCTACGGTGGCCGGAAATCTGCCTGAGATTCCCGACGCCCAGAGCGTCTCCTCCTGCGGCGGTTAGGGGCGCGAGGGCGCGAAATTTGCCTCTCCCTCACGCGTTCCGCCTCCTTCTTTGCGAGCATTACTGCTTCGCAGAAGGAGGTGACGACTTCCCATTTCCTCTCGCTCCGTACCATGGCCCGAAACAGTGCCGGACGCGAGAGATCATCACCGCCATTATGTAGTATTTGGGCGACCGAGCTCTGTTCTGATGAAAATAGAGAATACTCATTTAATAGTATACTAATCCATGTATAGTACCTACTTAACTTACTTAGTGACTGCCTCGTTGGTCTAGTGGTCGCAAGCGCTACTGCTGAGTATGAGGTCCTGGGTTCGATTCCCGGGTCGGGCAAAATTTATTGGGTTTTTCTATCTGGAATTTCTCAGTAGCAGCTCGGAGCCTGGATTTATGCCCGGTTGATAGCAATAGGCTTGCCCCCTATTACACGGGACTTAAACATAACTGGCGAAATGTGGGTGTCCTATGGGTATACCTCTGCTTAACCCTTCGGGGATTACAAGCGTGATGTTATGTGTTATGTTAGTACCTACTTATTTCATGCTGCCTTGATAGTGTAGGGAGGTACTTACTAATTCCATGGCGTCATGATCATTATTTTAATATCATTATTGTCATTCATAATCATGTTCTAAACTTTGGGCGACCGAGCTTTGCTTGGGTGAAAATACGGAGAAAACAATTTTTTTCCAGATATGAGACCTAGATCGATTTTTCGCCCCGTAAACCCCTATATTGCAACTTTCATCGAAATCGCTAGAGCCGATTTCGAGAACGTGATTGCAAATCTATATTCAAATATTGCTCGATTTAATAGTATAGGATAGGATGTTTCTCGCCTATGTTGAAGTGTAGTACAGCAAAAGATTCCGTAACAATTTCAAGTAAGAAATGTCCCAAGTGGCGGTAATCTGCTAGTACCGTCATTGTCAGAAAAAAAAAAAACAATCGCACACAAACACATTTTGCCCTCGTTTTACGAAAACGCTAGGGTTGGCCTTGAAACAATTTCGTCGACCCACTCTGCTAAATGGTTACTTATTTGGTTTACAAATGATTATTATGCAATTGTCTCAACACCCCAACATCCGGGCAGCCCTACAGAAAAAGGTAAACGCTATAAAATCTTCATATCATCAGCGAAGCAATACAAAATAGACCAAAATCCTGCAATAAATATAAGAATATATATTATTGTAATGGCTAGCTCTAACAGTTTAGGATGGGTCTACAAAAATCGATGAAAAACTCCGCGATGCGGCTTCCCAAGCCGTGGCTATTTACATAACTGGGGATCGGGGAAAGGTCACAAATGGCCTGGACCATTCATCATTCTAACGTCACTCAATTTTGTTAGCATTATATGTAAATAACGCTATATCCTTTTGAGAAACTAACGTTTACGTAACCTATATCAATTTGGTTACGCTTCGAATGAAATGGACATCTTTATGTAGAACCTTTTTGTGAGCCCACTAACGGAAATAGACTAGTAAGTTTACGCTCGCAGCTCGTTTTCTGGGATAAACTTACTTTTAAGCGTATTTTTTATCCTTTGGCTCTTAAGGAAATGCTTTGATATAGATTTTGATAGCTCTCAGTCGATATTTTTGCTCTGAAGGTCTGTATGCCGAAAAATACCTCTTACTAAAAACCTACTCGATACCTGATGTTGCCCAGTTACTTTTGAAAATTGAAGCCTGTAAAAAAGATTATTGTTACAAAATAAGAAAAATATTTTTTTGAAGTGAATACTTCTTTGGCACGTTGGGTATTTTTGAGATTGGACTAAACCATTGATTTCGCGACGTTGTAACGCAATTTACCGACACCGTGGAGTAAAAGACATCAACGCGTTGATTACCGCGATGCCGATTTTTTTTAAGTTTTTACTTCAGTTGGCACTCTCGGAGTGCCACTGTTTTTTTTTAGGACACGCACACGATAGTATACAAAAAGTGAAAAGAAAGGGGTAATTAAAACTTAGAATGTTAAAATATTTTTTTCGAAAAAACAAAAAAAAAAGTTCCTATCTCAGCAAAATTTAAAAAATAAATACCGCAGCGTAATAGACACTAACTGTTTCTTTCCTATACAAAACACTCCTATGTTTTGGGCCAAGCATAAAGCGAGCCGACTACCGCCAGTTACACTAAGTTAGTTTACTTTAGCTCGCCAGTTTTTCATGCACATGTATGAAAAATCGGCGAGCTAGCTGCTAAACTAAACTAACCTTAAACTAACTTAATTTAGCTAACGGTGGTCAGCTCGCTTTATTATTCAGGCGAGCTTTAGCCCTGAATTCCCTTTCTTTTTTTACAGTGCCGGCGTAGCCGATATGTACGAGTATATATATTTTTTAAATCACCCTAGCATAATTTCCTTGAGTTACGCATGTTTCCGAAACCCTATTCTATTAATAAGGGTTTATTAATAGAATACGAAATTAATAACGGTAAAAGTATCGACTTTCAAACTGTTCTCAGAATATATTAATTTATCGGACATTGAGTTTACCCGCTCGTGGTAATAGGTACTCGTGGTTTTCATAACACTAATATTCTAAATGCGAAAGTGTATTTGTTTGTAATTTTTTTTGTTTGTTACGCTTGTACGCTGAAACGGCTGAATGGATTTGGATGAAGACCGTAACCTGGAGAAGGACATAGGACATTACCTTTTATGCCGATATTACGATCGAGACTTCTGTGGATGAAACCACGGGGCGCAGCTAGTTATACGGTATTAAAAGTACCCTATGTGTTTATCTTCCAAGGAGCAGTCTATGTTGGGTCAACCCAGCAAATGCAAGGAGAAGAGGCCTTTGCCCTGCTGTGGGACAGTAAAAGGCTGGTATTATTAATACAATGTGTTAATCCGCGGATGGTGAGCAATGGATAGCTCGCCGTCAGTTAAGGACCACGCGCGCCAAAGAGATGTCAGCACAACTGACGGGGTCCGCTATGGCCAATGCCTGCCGGGGTTGCGGGTTTGTCCAAAAGGGTTTCCGTGGCCCCTGGTCACATACAGGCAAACTGAAGGAACACAAGTGGATTTTAGTCAGTAAGAGTCTGACACGCCCTCCCGCTCCGCCCACGGGAGAAGTTATTTGAAAATTTCATTTAATCCAAATCCGTTTAGTCGATTTCGCGCCTATCCGGAACATACATCTAGACAAATAAACAAAAATTCTAAAAACTGGATTTGCGGCATCAGAATCGTACAATTAACCTAACGTACTATAGAGTAGGGAAGGTCGCGGTGGCGCGGGCGGCGGCGTTGAACCGTTCGCGTATTGTATTATTATACTCGTGATAACTTCGAAATTTAATGTCCGATTCGAATGAATTAAAAAGTATTTGACTGCTACATAAATACCCTTGATGACAAAACAATTTATTTGTATAAAAATAATACTACGATACGAATGTTACCAACATTTGTTTCTACCGGCTTTCTAATTAAATTATAGAACACAAAAGCTGCTATTGTGACTTAACTATGAAAGTTTAATATATTCCCTCACGGACTTTTTTGTAGGTAATAATGAGTACATTAATCATATGGTACATAATTTTTATGTATCATCAATAGTTTTCTCAGCGCACGCCAAATAATGAATTTTATAGGCAAAATTTTGCTGTTGCATTATTGCAATATTCTTAAAGATCTCTATTTTTTTTTTAAATAAATTGTGACATAAATTACTTTATGATAATTTACCTTTCTGCAACATTGGTTAAAATCGGTCCAGTAGTTTCGGAGCTTATTCGGTACAAACAAACAAACCAAAAAAAAAAACAGTGGGACTCCGGGAGTGCCGACAGAAGTGAAAACTTGAAAAAAAATCGGCACCGCGGTAATCAATGCGTTGATGTCTTTTACTCCACGGTGTCGGTAAATTTCGTTACAGTGTCGCGAAATCAATGGTTTAGTCCCATCTCAAAAATACCCATCGCGCTTAAAGAAGTTTTCACTTCAAAAATCTTTCCTTTTTATAATATTAGTATAGATGATTCATTCAAGATTGGCTTCTTCATGTAAGATTCCCCTCGGAAATATGATTATCCCGAACGAAAAAGAAGGAGGAACAGTAGGCAGGTACGTAGATCCATATAATGCGTTACATTTGATTCAATTATGTCCGAAGCGATTTGTGTCTTTCGGATCTGGTATAGTAAGCTTTGATCCTTCTTTTATACAAAGGTACTGATATATATTTACAGCCAATCCTTTTTAAAATATTTCAGGTTTAGGCTCATAGTCGATTTCCGGAGTTCTTAAACCAGCTAGGGTTATGATAAGGGTTCTTTCATCCTAGACACTAAACTAACAAGAGAATTAGCATCTATTTTAAATAATTTCAACCTTATTAAAACGCCCATTCGCACTAAAGTTAGCATACGAGTCATGATCGTGAACCGGCGCCGTCAGCTGATACTGGTCATCGCTTTTCTGCTAGGGCTTATTTTAAATCTCTCACTTATAGAAGCAACAAGAATAATATACCGAGGATTTTGAAATATCTTGATTTAACAGAGTATCCTTCGTGTTTCTTGCCCGTTCTTCTCCATAGAGATCTACGTTTATCAACTTTTTGACTAACTAACCAAAATTTTGACAATTCAAAAGTGCCTGTAAATAGTTTAATTGAAGTAAATGCCTTGAGTTTGAGAAGTAGTAGCTTAGCATAGACGCCAATCAAGTTGAAATAATTTGCAAGATGTGTACAATGGGGCACGTAGAAAAACTACATAAATGATTCACAAAGGCATTTATTTGATATCGAAAATATTCATACTATCTTACGGTGATTGTGGTTGAGGTGTAAGGAGGACATAAGCAAAATTATGTTTCAAGCCCTTTACACATTTTTAGCCCTTTTTACCTAGATAATATACAAAGGGCATGTCAAGAGACGGATTCGTAAAACATATTAATCAATTAAAACATTCCAACCTATTCAGCAATTATAACTACTTAACTATTTAGTTAATAAACCTGCACGTACACGTAAACACATTTCCATAATACCCTCCTTTGTTCACAGACACAGCAATATATTCTATGACGTCATCCCTAGTTTGAGTGACATAGTGCTCGTCCAGATAAAACGGTTTCACGCGAGAATAGAACCGCGCGTATGCTCTGCTATCAGTCGGTAATCCTCAAGCGATGCGGACTGGAATATTAAACTCATAGGTTGTAGTATGTGCACGTTTGTGTTGAATATTCGCACGTCATCAGACTGTGAATGTTGCGATGCTGTTTATTTTGGTATTAGAAAATTGGATTCTTCAAACACAGACGAACTGGCTATCTTACTTCTAACTGCCTAAACACTACAATGTTATTAACATTGATCATTATGGCGAGAGACTTAGATAAGATGGCTGTAGCCAGGCGGACTTAGTATAGGCTCTACCACCAACCAAATCCACCACCACTCAGAATCGAACCCGGGACCTCTGGGTCTGAGAGATGGTCTAACCACAAGACCAAAGAGGCGGTTAAAAATGAAGTTGTTTGGAGTAGGTCATTATCATTCTCCTTGCCTTTGCTTTTGGGGTTGCTACAGTATTTCTGATTCCTCCATAGTTCTCTATCATTTCAGTGGTACTCACCCAATAAAAATAGTTGCAAAATGTTTACATTTGGCGAGTCGGCACTAACCACCAAGTTGCTAAGCGTCGTGATTATAGAAATACCACTGTTTATTAGAACGCACGGTTTATACAGAAAACCTAATACGTGTAATATCAGTCTATTAGGCTGCCTGTCCACTGGAGCCTCTCTTGACTTTAATATCTTTCACATAATCTTTTTTGAACTTCTTCACCAACTTTCCACATTCATACTCTTGAAGGTCATATAAAGTCATATAATAACCATGTGTATCCATCAGTCATTAAGGTGTATAAACATTGAGCGGCAATCCTGCGCTGCTGCCGCGCGAGGCCTGCCGCGCTGTGTTTGGACGACTGCCGCGCGCGAACGCTTCTGTCTACCTGCCGCGCACAAACATTTTTAGGAAACATTCGTCACTAATTGTGTCTGGACGTATTTCTGTGGACGTACAAAAGGCTAGGCAGATTGATATTACCAATGAAAGAGCGCGGAGTGTCTCGGATGTGCCGCGTAGTACTGCCGCGCAAACATTCGTCGGTTTGGTCGTAACTAGAGCATGGCAGAAATGTGTCCTGCAAACGCCGCGTGTTGCTGCCGCGCTCTTGCCACTCAATGTTTGGACACACCTTTAGAATAAAGAAAGAGAGAAAAGAAAAACTATTTCATTTACTGCAAAATATAATGTTTAGTGCATATTCGCAGTTTGTTCGATTTGCATTAACAACTTCATTTGAACACGGTCTTATTCAAACATCGCAGTGAGTGATCTGACCGCAATTTTGCAGTGCAGCAGGAAATCTTTATTATATGCTACGTATTTATTAAAGCGTAATAGTGCAATAATGCATAGTTTTAACGTTATTGCTAGAATACAGGATCCTCCGACTGCTGATGTCGGATAGTCTTATATATCGTCGCTCGGCATCCAACACCGCGAATGTGACATTTTTGACGAAAATCTGATTTTTGTTTTATTTCATTCTACACGTTCAAATACGTCCATCCTACATTTAAAAATGATTTTCGTTACGATATGTCGTTCGCGCGGTAAACTCTAATTTCGCGATGCAGGACTTGTGTGACGTCATGTCTTTTTGATGCGTAGTTCGTATGTGGCGTTGTAACCGCTATAGCTTTAATTGTGAATCGTGATTATCTACTTGAATGAGCGTAGCTAGACTAGTACCTAAATTATTTGGTATGAAATATTTATTTATTCTTCAGAAGAATAAACGCTGTTCAACAACGAGAAGTAGGACCAGGTTGTGCTGATCACCTGAAATGAGACAATAATTAATATGCCACCTGCTCTATGGAAAAACATTATACATTTTATTTCTTAGGTACAACTGGTGTAACTGCAATATTATAGGATAAAAATTACAAAATTATATAGGTACTAAAAACTATTCACAAACTAAAATATAGCATCGAAAAATTCATCCGCATGGCTGTCGACTGATAATGTACCCAAGAGACTGGCCGCATTGCCACATTGTATGGTAATGCTTAGCCTCTGGCCAAGGGTCACGGGAAGTGTCAAACAGCCGTTTTGAGATTTCACTAGAGAGGCCATGAGCACTCGGACCCCACGGCCGATTGTTTGTAAAGGAAAGGAAAAATTGTTTCAGTAGTAAATTTTCAACAAACCAATTATAAGATCGATAGCCTCATAGGTCTAGTGGTTGCAAGCACTACTGCTGAGCGTGAGGTTCTGGGCTCAATTCCCAGGTCAGACAAAGTGTTATTGAGTTTTTCCATCAGGAATTTGTCAGTAGCTGCCTGGAATCTGGATTTGTGCCAGCGTATTGCCATCAAGCAATACGCTGGCCCACTATAACATGAGACTTAAACCTATACCACCTATAAATAACCTGACCTTAACCTATAACTTATTTTTTTTGGTTGTGAAATTATCAATAACTTCTTCCGCTCTGGGCGGAACGGGAGGGCGTTTCAGACTCTTACTGACTAAATCCCACTCGTGTTCCTTCAGTTGCCATGTTGCTGGGGGCCACGATTTCCATTTCGGACTTCTTTGCAACCCGGCAGGCATCGGCCCTAGCGGACCCCATCAGTTCTGCTGACAACTCTTTGAGGCGCGCGTTGAACACAACGTGCCGTCGACCTGGGCCTTATTGGACGGCGAGCTACCCATTGCTCACCATCCGCAAGCCCGCGTCTCCTGCGGCGGTTAGGGGCGTAAAGGCGAGAAATTTGCCTCTCCCTCACGCGTTCCACCTCCTCCTTCGCGAGCATTACTGCTTCGCAGAAGGAGATGACGGCCTCCCGTGCCTTCTCGCTCCATTCCATGGCTTGAACCAGGGCCGGACGTGAGAGATCACCGCCGCCGATCGCCTCCACGAGGTCACGCGATGGATCTTAACCCATACCTACCACCAACCTTCTACTAACCTAAACCTTATACTACACCTATAGTAAACCCACATTTCACCAGTTATGTTTAAGTCTCATGTCATAAGAAGACCCACAACTACCTAGTTGTGGGTCTTCAGGGCGTTTATGTTGAAAGTGGGCAACGTCGTAAACAGATGTCAAATATTTCGCTGTTTTTATTAATTTGGCAATATTACTGTATGGAAATAAGAAATGTGGCTAACTAGAATACTAGAATATTAATAATGAATTGCAATTATATCACTAAATTTGATGTTGTAACCGTTTTATATGTAAAAAGGCATTTGGAAAGTTTCCAAATACTTTTTTTACATCTAAAACTAAATATTCGCTGTTACGATATTACGAGTAATTATTGCATTTCATAATCAGTATTTGAGTTACCTAGTTTTAGCCACATTTCTTATTTCCATACAGTAATATTGCCAAATTAATCAAAACACGTAAATATTTGACAACTATTTACGACGTTGCCAACTTAAGGGATAAATCTTCTTCAGGGAAAACGCATGTAAAGTTATGTTATCTTTAATGATAAGATATTTGTTTTCTCTGTTCTGTTAATATTGTTAACTTACCTTGGTAAACATCTTCATGGACACTACAGTATATCGCAGAGACGTTAGACAACACGGTTTTTGGGATCTGGAATAGAAATAAAATAAATAATATTTCCTCTTTCAACGTCACAGAAGTGTCCACCTTTGTCACCGAATACATTATAAAGGTATTTATTACATGTATAGTCCTTTTGTAACCGACTTCCAAAAGGAGGCGGTTCTCAATTCAACAGTACGTTTTATTTTTTTTCTTTTGCGCGATTACTCCGCCAATAATGAATTGACGATTCTATTTTTGTTCAGTAAGTCATTCTTCAGAGGTGGTTCTATATAAACTTTATTAACTTTGCTTGGGTAGTTTTTGAGTTAGTTTTCCACTTAATATGTGGATGACATGATAAGTTCCTGTCACTTTTATTTACATAGCGGGTAGTGGTATTCGAATTTGTGTGGGGTAGGTACTGCAACTAAAAATTGAAAACATTTTCCAAAAAAAAAAAAAAACCACCGGCTTCCAAAAAAAAAAACTACAAAGTGAAAAGTAACTCGGTAGTCGGTGGCAAAAAACGAAAATTCAAAACCAAAGACACCAGCTGACGTATTTTAGTGAAAGTATTGTCTAAACAGTGATTAATATGACCACACCTTTCTGATACATGCTGTATAATCAAATATTGTTTGACAGTACCTGGAGCTAAGAGTAGGACCTCTTCCAACCCAATGCAGAAACAATCATTGATCACTACACTTGTTCACTAATACAGAACCCATATTACAGAACCTCACTCTAGATTCAAGCATTACTTAAAACAAAGATGTAAATATGTCTATATAGACAGTCAAAGTTGTGAACTCGTCGAAAAAAATTGCGTCCAACTGTTGGCCGCTACACATAAACACATAACATAACATCACGCCTTGTTTCCCCGAAGGGTTGGGCAGAGGTGTACCTGTAGCAGGTACACCCACATTTCGCCAGTTATGTTTAAGTCCCATGTAATAGGGGGCGAGCCTATTGCCATCAACCGGGCACAAATCCAGACTCCGGGCTGCTACTGAGAAATTAGGAAAGCACAATGACAGTGCAATGTCGTGGACACGTAGCTGTCATGCACACCAGCATTACAAAGTTGGCTTGTTTGTTTTAATTCTTTTGCAGCACTTTATCTAGATATATCATAATCAACTAGTTTCAACCAATCAAATGGGTTGAAACTAGTTTAAGTAATGCTTGAGTCTTGAGTGAGTTTCTGTAAAACAGGCCAAGTATTGGCGTTTTCAGATCATTACTGTGCTTCTGGTTTCCTCGTGTTTATGTTTGTTTTAGTGGTTTTATCGGAAATCATTTCTATTACAATATTCACACAATATCATTATCTTGCTCTTATCCCGATTTATTTGTCATACTTCTTAGCTGCACCCCGCGGTTTCACCCGCAAAAGTCTCGATTCCGTGGGAAAATCGGGATAAAAAGTACCCTATGTATTAATCCAGGTTATAAACTATCTGTGTACCAAATTTCATCCAAATCCGTTCAGTCGTTTGAGCGTGAAGAAGAGACAAACATACACACACATACACTCACAAACTTTCGCCTTTATAATATTAGTGTGATAATATAATATAGTGTGATACTTCTTTATTAGTCGTCATCTCGGTAGTCATCGCCTTTCTAGACATCGTTTTTCACGCAGTCCATCCTACGTTTCTTTGGTCTGCTTCTACTCTTATAGCCAGCCATCCGCATTCATACTCAAGACTTTCCTCACGACATTTTCCTCACTCAACATCACATGCCACAAAAGCACACAAAAACATTCAAATCAATCCATCTGCATCAGTCTGAGATTCGAACACCAAAATAAATATATTAAATATTTAATTTGCGTCCATTTGTATTTTGTCGTTTGACAATTAAATTATTTACATAACTCTCTCGAAGTAAATATAATATTTTCATTACATTGGAATTTGACTAGTATTATTAAAATATGATTTTGTGACCAAAACTAAAAGCTTTGTACAACCTTTTGTAATAATAATATTACAGATTTATAAATAAAGAACAGCGTTCTGAAAGCTAAACGGATTCATTTGTTAAATGGTAAATGTAAAATTAACTTAAAATAATCCTTGAAATAATAGTGTAGAATAGTTATAAAACGCGGTGTTCTGTTGTATAAACACGAACAGAATCTACTAAAATTCAAGGTCTGTTTTCTAAAATTCGAAAAACCACACGTGGTTCACCTTACATATTAGACACTAGCTTCTGCCTGCGACTTTGTTCGCAAGCCTATAACCTTCCTCAAGAATTGGACTATCCAATGCAAAAACATTTTCCAAATCCGACTAGTAATTCCGGAGATTGCCCCCTACATATAAACTTACAAACAAATAAACAAAAAAAGGACATCATTCATTTCGTACCCAAAAATAAAAGTGTTGGACAGAAAAGAAAAATTGTTTTCTTAAGAGAAATAATATCTTGAACATTTAACGAAACGAATTTTACAACGAAAGTCTACAATTAATTGTATACATACCTATACTCTCATTGTAGTAGTAAAAAATGTTGAGGGTGCTATTTCCCATATGAAAACGGTTTTTTTTTTCTGGTTTGTCTTTAGTTTTTGGGTACAAAATGTTAGAAACTGGAATGATGTCCACCTCTATAAAATATTAAATTTAGATTTACAATTGTTAATTTTACACCACAATATACAATTAATTAATCATACATAAGAAGGAAGATTGGGTCAGAGCCCATTCGTCCCCTAAAATTCGTCTCCCAGCATAAAAGTTGTAGATTCGGCTCCTATATAGGTGCCCATTGGTCTCCTGGTAGGGGACCAATTCATATTTTAATAAAAAATATTATTTTTAAGGTGACAATTCGTCCCCTCTAATATATATATAATATAAGTTAAAGATTCGGCACCTATTCAGGTGCCTATTGGTCCCCTGAGATAAAATTAGCTATATTTTACATAAGAAACGGTTAACATAGTACACTTGTGAACAGTTTATTAACGGAATTAATTTAATAAATCATAACAGATCATTGAAAAAAGAGCTATGATGAATGATAATCCGTCATGATAATAATACAACCTGTCGATAGGCTTACGATGTAAAATTGTCTCACTACGAATGGCTTGTTAAAAAAACGGGTTAAAAATAACAGATAAGGTGTTTAAAATTGGTAAGTACTCTTCAGATGTGCGCGGGGTGTGGAATGCCAAAGCGGGAGGGGTAATCTTAGCCAGAGTATCTGCGCGCGAAAAGAGTTGTATTTTGTTAGTTTCTAGGACATTGTGATTTTGTATGTGTTAATCTTATTTGAAATAAACATGATATCTACCGAATTACTATATTTTTTTATTTTAGCCTTTTCTGCGCGACTGTACCAGGACTACCAAGCTGCAGTATACACATATACATGTACTTATATTAGAAAAATGAATAAAAATAAATATTCTTCAGGGGACGAATGGGCTCCTCAAAAGTTCCAGGGGACGAGTGGGCACAGGGTGCGAATCTTAGGGGACGAATGGGCTCGGACCCGGAAGATTCACACCGCATACGCATAATTATGCGAAACGAAAAACGGAAGTATGAAAAAACACGGAAGAAAGCTAAACGAACTTAGCTTCGTTTCGCGTCAATCCTTCAGCCTACGCTACGTAGGTAGGTAGGTACTTAATATGTTTGATACATGATTTTATTTCTATAAATAAATTTTAAAAACTAGATGAGGTCGGCGATTCCTATCTGACTACTCTGAGACAAAAGGCCGAAACAAACTCAAAAATCACATTCTCTTTTAAAGTCAGGATATATTATTGGGCAGATCATGTGAGGACCACGTAGATTGTTGTATGAAATTGAATTTTGAGGAAAGAACCACACAGATTTGAATAATTAGATTTGATGTTACTTACATTTTGATGAAAAGCAATATGGCCATTTTGTATTGTTTTCCACCTTTGTACCACAAGTTGTCATACGCCGTGTCGCCTAAACTGGAACTCTGAAAAGTATACATACAAACACATAATATTGATTCACATACCTACTTTTACCTTGCTTGGTTAATCTAGTGGTCGCAAGCGCTACAACTACTGCTGAGCATGAGGTCCTGTACCCTAATTGCGTAATACACGATAAATCACAATTTGTTTCGATTTGAAACAGATTGCTAATCCATTGCTTCATAAGTTGGAAAAAAAATCTGCTCAGCAACGTAAATAACGCAATGAATGTTGTTGAACTGTCAAAATGAAACAATTTGTCATAATCGTTTACGAAAATAAGTTACGCAGTTAGGGTTCTATTCCCAGGTCAGGCGAAGTGTTATTGAGGAGTTCTCAGCAGCATGGAGTCTGGATTTCTGACCGGTTGATGGCAATAGGCGTGCCCCCTATTACATGGGACTAACATAATTGGCGAATCGTAGATGAACTGTAATAGGTTCATCTCTGCCTAATCTTTCTAGGAAAACAGGTGTGAGTTCTTGTTTCCTATTTTATTTTTAAGACCTGCTTTGCCATCCCTAGAGTCAAATTTGAAATTTGTCTTGTGATGTATTTTGCCACCCTATCATTCAAAACAGAATATTGCCATGAATGAAAGAAAGGAAAAGTATTTATTGAGACTCGCACTGTAGTGCTATTCTGTAAAAATCTCACCGTGATGTCTTAGGTGAAGTGAGCTACCAATATAGGCATTTATAGTCAGGACTCGTGGGCCTAGCACGAACGCGCGGAGTACCTAAACGCAATTTAAATACAAACGATTTTGAAATTTAAAGTACTCTTTCGCGAAATTCCGCAGACAACGTAATGGGTATCGCTAAAAGACAAAAAAAAATATATATTTGATGAATTTGTTTGGGGTCAACGAGCGCTGTTACTTGAAGTATGACTTACAATTTTTTTTTTTTTTGTTTTTTATCGTGTTAAGATATCGATACCTATCACGTCTGTAAAGTTTTCACAAAAAAAGACTACAATGCATGTGCTCGAAAAGAGCGTATTCCAAACAGCCAAATCGGCACTTTTCGCACCAGTGCTTGTTACTTTCAGTTTTTTATTTTTTATTTTTAACTCCGTCGTCAGCTCGACGCAGAGTTTTTATTATTTGAGAAAAGTTTTACAAATTAGATGATGGTGATGACGATGATGATGGCGATGGGGATGGCGATAGCGTTGGAGATGACGATGATGATGGCGGCTTTCTCCCGCGGCGATTTTTTTTTCGAGAACTGGGTTTTCAACGCTCTTCTTAGCGCCGAGAGTTGAAAATCCAACATGTCTTCTTGACGCTCTGGGATGCGTTCTGTTGAATTCTCAACGCTTGTCTCAAAACCGAGAGTTGAAAATCCAGAGCGCGATAAAATACCGCCGCGGCTTTCGTTCCAATTTACTTTACGCTTACGTCACGAGTTCGTTCTAGGGCCTCTTGACTTTAATCATTATTTTATATTCATGACACAATTCATGTTTTTTATAATAAAGCAAGCATTCTCAATTTTTCAATGCATCTTTAAAGTATAAACAGCAATCTCTTGCCACTTATCACGCTGTTATGGAAAACCAAACTTTACCTGCTTCAGAACCCCGGCTTCGCAAGCAACCACTCTAAAGGAGTCTCATTAATAAATTACACTTTACTTAATAAGTATTAAAAGTTTTACCGCTCCTGTAAGTAGCTCGGCATAGTAACATAAATACAAAACGGTCAACATGGACGAGGAAATCCCTATATAGCTGACCAACATGTAGCCAGGACCGCGGGCGAACTGGAGAACAAAAGAAAAATACAGAAGGTTTACTAAATACAGTAATACGCATTTATTCAAAGACTTTGAAGAAAAATAGTAACTGCCAACTGGGTATTTACAGTGCTTTCACAGATATTTTACCTCTAACAGCAGCAGCCCAATAGCAACCTTTCTGAAAGCGAGCAACGTCGCAAATTGCTGTCATATACATATTTCGCTGTTTTTATTAATTTGGCAACATTTCTGTATGGAAATATGAAATATCGCTAACTAGTGAACTAAAATATTGATTATGAAATGCAATAATTACACCGGTTACATTAATATCGTAACATCGATTATTTAGTTTTAAATGTAAAAAAGTATTTGGAAACTTTCCAAATGTTTTTTTTTAGACCTAAAAGTTGTATATTATTTATTTATTAATCTTTCAAAATGTGAAATCTATCTTCCCCAGACGACTGACAGAGAGACTACCATAGCGAAATTTAATACTATAGCACCAAAAATCAAAATTACGGAAAGAAACTCTCTTCACCTCCTAGGGTCCCCAATTTTTGATGAAACCAACGTTCATTGAGGAGAAAATACAAAATTTCAACGATGTCTCGGAAAGACTTTTCAAAATTAATATCCATTCGGCCTTCACACTCATTCCATACTGCTGCTTTGGACCAAAATTTACTTATAGCCTCCGTTCCTCCCATCTATGGAAGCATCCACAACTTTTAGAAAAAGTAGACCAAATTATTAGAAACACTTTAACTTCAATCCTAAATGTGGCTCTGGACGACCGAGCGTGGCAGCAAGCTACACTCCCCATTCGCCTGGGTGGTCTCGGCGTCCGCAAAATTTCAAGTATAAGTTTACCGGCGTTCCTCTCCTCGGTCCACAGTACTAATAAATTAACCAGGAACATTTTATCTTCCTCACTGGCCGATTTTGAGGTACCGTGCCTGACCGAAGCGTTGAACGCTTGGAAAATGGCTTGTTCCAATACGGATCTGCCCGACAAACCTTCTTCCCAGAGACGATGGGAAGTGCCGCTTCGCAGTATTATACGGAACACCCTGTTAAACACGTCACCTAATACTGTTGAGCGCGCCCGTCTGCTGGCTGTGGGAGAATGGGAGTCAGGCTTGTGGCGTCATCCACCATAGGCACTATGATGGATGACTCATCGTTTCGGCTCGCTACGTGTCTCCGCTTGGGTGCACCTTGTGTTGCTCCGCATCGGTGTCATTACTGTGAAAATGTCGACAGTCTCGGGCACCATGGCCTGTCCTGCTGCAGGAGCGCAGGTCGCATAGCACGGCATGGCAGCATCAACGACATTATTCGTCGAGCCCTTGTCACCGCCGGTGTACCAGCGGTACCAAACCAAACGGCTTGGTACGTGACGATGGAAAGAGACCAGACGGGATGACGTTTTGCCTTGGAAGGTCGGTAGGCCTCTGGTGTGGGATGCAACCTGTGTCGACACCTTTGCGACATCCCATGTTCCTAGCACGGTGGGCTGTGCTGGCGCCGCTGCTGCGGCTGCTGAGACCCTCAAGCGGCGCAAATACTGTAACCTTATGGGTAACTACAGTTTTGAGCCGTTCGGGGTCGAAACGCTCGGACCATGGGGCCCGAGTGCACGTCTCCTTTTTAAGGAAATTTCTCGTCGACTGGTCGACACTTCACGTGACCAGAGGGCTGGCTCGTTCTTTGGCCAAAGAATTAGCATTGTCATTCAACGTGGCAATGCTGCCAGTCTTCCGGGCACGTTTCTAAATGACAGCGATGCGGACGAATACTTCGACGCCTAAGTGTCGTTTTGTTTTTATTATTTTCATTTATACAGATAGTTAGTCTTTTAATTTAGTACCTAATGTAAATAGTTAGCTGTGTTAAAAACTGTAAAATAAAAATGTGGGACCTAAAACGGTTACAACATCAAATTCAGTGTTATAATTGCAATTCATTATTAATATGTTTGGTCACTAGTTAGCGATATTTCCATACAGTAATATTGCTAAATTAATCAAAACAGGCAAATATTTGACAGCTATTTGCAATGTTGCTAACTTATAGAATGAACGCTCTTAATAATAAGAATACAGATCACTGTGATTTTGACAAACTTGTCAATAGTTGCAACCCAACAGAAAACTTATTGAAATGAACATAAAGATCATTATTATTTTGACAGTGATGCAAAATCAGAGGTAAAATAACTGATATGATGTAGTATTAACACAATAATCTGATGAGGCAATTATCCATAGCAAAATTAACCTTCTAAATATTAGTCATAAGAAAATTATAAATATTTTTGGTATGTAACTTGATTTTCTTTCAAATGAAGGCAATTTAATAAGTTAAACATGTTTACTTCGTGGAAATGTATTTCTTAGTAAAACTGTATTATTAGAGCAATAAATTAGGAGTGAAACTGCTGTTATTTTCTGTGTTACGTCATATTTCACTGTGAAGATACCCAGCTTTTGTGGAGTTTGTTAACCATTTTATTTGAGCTCAATTGTTTGAGGATGTTCTTTCACTGTTTTGAGAAAGAACATTTAGCGTTGAGCACAAATTGAATGCGATGTACTACACAAAGTAAAGAACTTTTTAATAAAGTGCAGAATCTACCAAAATGGCCCCATTTTTTTACCGACTTTCAGCACGAATTGGGTAACCGATTCAACTTTTCTGTAATTCGAGCGGCTCTTTTAAATAAAATTATTGTGGAATCTCAATTTACATACAAACGATTTGAATTACGCTGCTGTCCGCTGCGGCCTGCGAAATTTCGGGATTTTTCCCTTAGTTAATAACGGGAATATGAAATTATAAATATCGAAAACGATTAAAGTGATCCTGATAGCTCAATTGAGTATTTCATAATTATATTTATTTATACGCGTATTGGGTATTTCATCATTATGTTTTTGTAGTCCAAGTTTCCTTATTGCCCCAGTGCCCTTCGCGTGCAGTACAATAATGCTTTCAGGGTGTTGATGGGGCTGCCTCACTTCTGTAGCGCATAAGGGATGTTTGCGGAATTGCGTGTTGATTGCTTTTATGCATTAATGCGTAAAAGATGTTCGTCCTTGGTGCGCAGGGTGCGAGCCAGCTTGCGGACGGTGAGCAATGGGTAGCTCACCGTCCGGTAAGGACCAAGCCCGGGTCGACGGCGCGTTGTGTTCCACGCGCGCCTCAAAGAGATGTCAGCAGAATTGACGGGGTCCGCAAGGGCCAATGCCTGCCGGGGGTTCGAAGAAAACCGATAGGGACATCGCGGCCCCCGGCAACAGGGCAACCGAAGGAACACGGGTGGGTTTTAGTCAGTAAGAGTCTGACACGCCCTCCCGCTCCACCCAGAGCGGGAGAAGTTATTTTGATAATTTCCCACCCAAAAAAAAAAAAAAAAAGGGTGCGAGCCAGTTCCAACAGCATCTTGGGAGTTATTGCTGGAAGGCTGGACTGCTGTATTGTAAGTCGTTGCTCCAGTATCTCAGCTGGAATGCTGAAGCAGTGACTATTTTTAACCGACTTCCAAAAAGGAGGAGGTTATATGTTCGTCGCGTATGGTTGTTTTTTTTATTTTTATTTATGTCCACCGATTTCTCCGTCAATTGTGGACTGATTTTGAAAATTATTTTTTTGGTTTAAAAGGGTATGCTCTCGAAATGGTCCCATATAAATTTTATTAACTTTGCTTTAATAGTTTTTGAGTTAGCTTCAATAATACGTAGGTACTTTTTCCCACTTAGTATGTGGATGATATGATAAGTTCCTGTCACTGTTATTTACATAGCAGGTAGTTGTATTCGAATTTGTGTGGGGTAGGTACCACAACTAAAAAGTGAAAAATAAAAACTTTTTACAAAAAAAACAACCGACTTCCAAAAAACACTACAAAGTGAAAAATAACTTTAATTTCGGAAGGCGGTGTCTTTGGTTTTGAATTTTCGTTTTTTGTCACCGACTTCCGAAATTAAAGTAATTTTTCACTTTGTAGTGTTTTTTTGTAAAAATTTTTGTTGTTGCAATTGTATCACTAACGTAGTTGTAAGTTTATTTTATTGTTACTAACTGTTTTTTCGGTTTTCCGGTGTCAAAGTAACTAGACGTACTGTCACTAGCTCTTACAATATTATTCACTTTTTACCTTAACACTCAAGTATATCCTGTGCCACAGCCATCAATATCACAGTTCAAGACGCTAGAAGACATTTAAAACTAAAATAAATCAACGAAATCCGTAAACAGTGCTAAAGTGTGTCTTTTACGAGAAAGATAACCTCAAAAATAAGTACACAGTGAAGTTCGTTCGCAACCCAAACCATCGACAACTGTTTATCCAAGTTAGCAGCAAGAATTAATTTTGACAGATAAGTGTTGCCACCACAAGAATTTAAGAAGCTACCTTTTTATCAGTGTTGCCAGAGAAAAATACAAGATTTTTCACTTAAAAAATGGATAGTCAAATGAAAATATTCTTAGAAAACATTCAAGCACAAATGAAGCAACAAACTACAACTATAACGGAAACAGTAACAAAGAATGTGGTACAACATATCGACGAACGATTTAAGAAACTGGACGAAGAAAACAAACATCTTAAAAATGAAGTTAAAGAGTTGAAGGGAAAAATTCAAGGATTGGAAATGGCTAAAAAGAAAAGTAACATACTTCTTTTTGGAATAAAAGAAGACAAACAAGAAGAGCTGTGTTTGGTAAAAAGCATAACTGAAAAACTTAACTGCCACCTTGAATTAAACCTGCAAGAATACGAGATTATGAACGCGTTTAGAATAGGAAATAAAAAAAGTACCTCACGTCCTATTTTGGTTTCACTTGTAACGTACTGGAGAAAAATGGAAATAATGAGATCCAAAAATAAACTACCCCAAGGCATTTATGTGAAGGAAGATTACACCAAAGAAATATTAGAAGCACGTAAAGCTTTACAACCAAAGCTTGAGGAGGAACGAAAGAAGGGTAACGTAGCTTACCTAAAAGTGGATAAACTGATAGTTAAGAACCAAGCAGACGCAAATCGGGAAAAAAGGAAGAGGGATTCATCTTTTTCGCCCAATCTCACTACACCTCAGTCAGAAAAACCATCATACGTAGCTCCGAAGAAAGCCAATACAACCAATGCTTATGAGTACATGGCACGTGCGAGATCAAATTCAACGAAAGATAAGACCAATGCATAGCAACCACCATACACTCGAAACCGGAACAACAACAACCATAACAATCCAAACCTGAAACAAACAACAAAGAAAAACACTCCCCCAAGTCGGTTGGTCCCCGAGGGGGAAAATGACCAAAACCCTCTAGCAAAAAATAGAGAACTAATCCAAAAACCACTACTCATTGGAACATTTAATGTAAGATCGTTAGCATCCACAAGAAGATATATAGAACTCATGCACTCAATAGAAAAGGTAAACATCGATATATTAGGATTAGCCGAAGTAAGAAGAATGGGTTGTACAATTGAAGAGCATGAAGATTTTATATTTTGCTATAAAGGAGAAACGCCTGGCCTGCATGGAGTAGGCTTTTTGATAGCGAAAAAATACAAAAATAACATAATACATTTCTTAGGCTTGTCTGAAAGAGTTGCACTACTTCAACTGGAATTCAACAATCAAATTATCTCAATAATTCAAGTGTACGCCCCAACTGAAAAAGCACCAAAGGAAGAAATTGATAAGTTCTATGATACCCTACAAGAAGCGCAAAGTCAGGCTGGGGAGAACGTACTAGTCATTGGAGATTTTAATGCCAAAGTGGGCATAGCTAAAACAAACGAAGACACGATTGTAGGTAAATTTGGCTACGGAAAAAGGAATGAACGCGGAGAAAAACTCGTAGAATTTGCTTTCGAACACAAACTTTCAGTTATGAATACTCACTTCAAAATGAGACATAACCGCAAATGGACATGGATTTCACCAAACGAAAAAACAAAGAATGAAGTGGACTACATCCTGTCAAATCAGCCTAAAAAAATAAGAAAGTTAGAAGTACTGCACGGATTAGAGCATAGCTCTGATCACAGACTGGTTAGAGCCACTTATCTCTTACAAAACAGTAAAAAAAGCAGGAAGTCGTTTAAACCATCTTCAAATACATTTAAAACAGAAGAGCAAAGAACAGTATATACTAGAAGTTTAGAAAGTAATATAAATGAATTACAAACTTCAGACGACGAGGGTGTTCAGACCTTATATAATAAAATCGAACACATAATTAAGAAGAGTATGTCAACGACACAAAAACAAGAAAATAAAACCCATTCAAACAAAATCCTCACAAAATCTACATTGGAACTAATGTCAAGACGCTCAGAATTATTGAAAACAAAACAAAAAACTAAGGAAATGAAGAAAGAGCTAAGTACGCTATTCAAAAGAACTAACAAGGCTATAAAACAAGACTATGCAGACTACAGAAAACAGATAATAGAAAAAAACCTAAAACAATACAGGAGCACAAAAAGAGCATATAAACAACTAAATACACACAAAACCTGGATACAAAATTTAAAAACAAGAAACACAGAAATTAACACGAGGAAAGATATTATAGATTGTGCCACAGAGTTCTACAAAGATTTATATAAAAACAATGTTGAAACTTGTGCAAGCGATAACAAATATATCAGAAATAATAGTGACACTGAAGACGAGCCCGCAGAAGTGGATGCGATGGAGGTAGTACGGTATATTAAAAAACTTAAATCGGAAAAAAGTCCAGGGCCAGACGGTATACCTAATGAGGCTTTAAAAATTGGAATTGCTCTGCTAAAGCGTCCTCTATCAAATTTGTTCAGCAAAATTATAAACACGGGACAAATACCTGAACAATGGAAGAAATCTGATATCATTCTGCTGTACAAAAAAGGTGACCCTCAAGATATAGGCAACTATCGTCCAATTAGCCTTCTCCCTAGCACTTACAAACTTTTTACCTCCTTATTGCTTGGCAGAATCAGTGGAAAAATTGAAAATCTTCAACCATTAGAACAGGCGGGTTTTCGGTCAGGTTTCTCAACTATAGACCATCTACATGTAATGCAACAAATAATAGAAAAATACAAGGAGTTTAACAGATCATTATATGTAGCTTTCATCGACTACGCTAAAGCATTTGATACGATATCACACGAGGCGATCTGGGAAGCACTGAACAAATGTCACATCCACGAAAAATACAACAACGTTTTGAAAAATATATACGACAACAGTACAAGTTGTGTGAAACTAGAGAAACGAGGACCGGAAATACCAATTCTGCGAGGAGTGAGGCAAGGAGACCCCCTGTCCCCCAAAATTTTTATAGCAGTGCTGCAAAACATCTTTGAGGATCTGGAATGGGAAAACGAAGGAATCAAAATGGGTAATCGGTACTTAAGTCACCTCAGATTCGCAGATGACATTGTCCTCTTTGCTGAAAGCAGCAGGAAATTGGAAAAAATGATAAATCTGCTAAGTGAACAAAGTAAAAAAGTAGGTCTTTTGATGAATAAAGATAAAACAAAACTCATGACAAATAGCTATACACACACAATACAACTCGAAGGAAAGGCACTCGAATACGTAAATAAATACATATATCTAGGAAAAGAAATATCATTCGAAGACAGAAACGAAGAAGAAGAGGTAGAACGCCGAATTAATATGAGTTGGAAGAAATACTGGTCACTCAGAGAGATTATGAAAGGGGACTATCCGCTCCACCTAAAGAAAACAATAATGGATACATGCATTCTACCTACTTTAACGTATGGTTGTCAAACGAGGACCTACAACACTAAAATAAAAACTAAACTAGTCAGCTGCCAGAAAGCAATGGAGAGGAGTATTCTGAAAATAAGAAAAATAAATAAAATAAGAAGTGATTTTATACGGAATAAGACACAGCTAATTGACGTCCTACACTATAGTCTAAGTTTAAAGTGGCGATGGGCGGGCCATGTATCACGATATAGTGACAAGCGATGGACAGTAGAAGCCACGAGATGGAAAGGACCTAGTGGAAAAAGACGAAAAGGACGACCTATAAAACGATGGAATTACGACATCATAGCTACAGCGGGAAAAGAGTGGATTGAACAAGCTAAAGAGAGAGAAAACTGGATTAAACTGGAGGAGGCCTACACCCAAATAGGGGTTCCTATCCAAGAAAGTAGCGTATGTAAATGACACAAACAACAGCATAGAAAAACATTACGATAAAATCGTGTAAAAGTGTAAACAGTTAATTATAAGTGAAATTTTTTTTTTTTTTAAAAACTATATCAAACACATTATGTAATTGTAATACTTAGGAGAAGGAAAAATAAAGGCTTTATTATTATTATTTTTAAACGTCTAACATATCTCGGGACCCTGGGGTCCCGGACCTTTGGAAGGCGTACGAGGGGCCGAAGCCAACTCGCAGAGGCCCCTTAGACATTTTTAAGTATTGAGGCACCAACCGACGACTATCCCTGTTCGCACTACGCAAGGGCACCCAAGGACAACCCCCGGTTGGTGTAAGACTATTACAGAATATGGAAACAAATATATTTTGACTATGGGTTTGGGTGGTTAAAGTGGACTGGTTACCTGGAACTATGGAAGGACTATGGCCCCTGCCTGATCAATGTTTATATGTACACGGATAAAATGGCAGGGGGTGACTTGCACACTCAATAATGGGCCCCCGAAAATGGTCGCTAGCACAAAGTGTCGAAGCGACAAGGGGGCAACATGTCCTGAGGTGCTTATGAGGAGTGGAGAGGTATTCCACGGCTATCAGGACAATCCCGGAAGTACGGTCAAGATCCCTACCAGCATCTTACTGGAATACTTCCTTCCTCCGAGCATATTTGCTCTTGCGAATCTCCACTCAAGCCAGCCAATAAAGGCAAGAATGAGGTGGGAGCTCTGTTCCTCGTCAGTGTTCACTCTAGCCGGCCAATAAAGGCAAGCCAGAGGTGAGGAACAAGACTTCTCCCGGAAGATAGGGTCCGTGGGGTCGCTACTGCCCAACAGCTCGCCACATGCTGCCCTGCGGGTTTTTGTATCTCTCTTGGTCTGGCTCCTCACCCTAGATCTGTTTCGGCAAAGTAAACTTTACCGGCACATACCCAGAGTTCGGAGCGCGCAAGCCCCACCACGACGTCAACGTAGAGATACGGCGGTGGGGTTATTATTATTATTATTATTATAACATTGTATGAGTCTCATAGATACTCTTAATAAAGAATGTAATTTAATTTTTAATTTTATTATGTTTACCATTATCGTCAGTCAGAAATGTACCTACATACTACAATTCTTGTTTCTTACCAGGTTTTCTGAACCTTGCGTTGCTTTTCTAAAGCTCAATTTATTAAATAGGTACTCATAACCCACCACACAAAGCAATAACTCACCTGCAACATGAAGCGGAAAGCACACGTCGTGATCCCAACAAACAATAGATCTATGAATACCATCCCGTTGAAAACGTTATCCAACTGTCGGGATAACCTGTCAACAAATAAAATACGTGTTTTATTTATGGCCACCCCTATGTCGGCTTTGATGGCGAACAAGGGGTTACAACGGGAAACAGTTTAGGTGGCAATGAAACATATTCTTGGGACAGGTGTATTTTGATGAAATATGAGTGGAAAACAGCTGCCAGCCTAAATACCGCTGTATTTAGGCTAGAAGCAGTGTGTTAGATTTCACAATGTTTAAAAATAAACTCATGGCTTTGATAATAAATAAAGCCTATTGACGAATTTTGTTATGACAAAAATCTTAAAACTAGTGTTAAATTAAACTTAAATTCAATATATGTACCCATTGCTTTTTCACTTTGTTATACATGCATGCGATGATGTTAATGTTAATAATTCGATAAACGTTCTAACTTCGATGATGGGTGAGGGACGAGGTTGCTTGTATTATAATTGTTTATGTTATTTCTTTTGTGGAGGTACCGACTGTGCAGATATTTCGACACAAGTATTTTTGTAATGAAATAAATAAACTTGAACAAAGTGCTAGGTAGTGTAGTGTTCCGTTTTGTACCTTTCTTATTTGCATAAAACTACTTATTATACAGTCCACTCAATCATCTTTGATTTCTCTCTACCATGACCTATCGTCGCGATCAGCCGCCCTCCGCCAATCTTTTATGGGGATGCGCTAAGTTAGCCCGCGAAATTCAAATATTCTCAAAATGAAAATTTTGCCAGCAACATATTAACCAAATTTTAGCGATCGATAATGCGCCAATCCAAAAGGGGCGCCAAAACTGTTGTAAAAAAGAAAAAAATAGAAAGATTACAAGCGCTGCGCGTCTCATTTAAATGATAAATGATAAATGATTTTATTTCTGTAAGTAGGTTTGTACAAACACTTTTACACGTCAATCATATTTTAAAACTAGATGAGGTCGGCGTTTCCTATCTGACTACTCTGAGAAGAAAGGCCGAAACAAACTCAGAGGTCTCAGTCTCTTTTAAAGTCCAGACATAATCTTGGTCAGATCATGTGAAGGCCATGTGGATTGGTGTCTGAAGTGGTCTTTTGAGGAAAGCACCACACAGATTGAGAGGGCCTGTCCAGTCAGTGCACGCATTTGTCAGTTATCGTGCAGCTCAACTCAGAATTTAAAGAGCTCAACGATTCGACGAACAATACCAAAAAAAGGACATTTGGGTAGGCCACTTAAATTACTCAAACTGTCAGAGCATGATTAGAACTAACTGAGAAAAAATTAAAAACAAAACAAAAAGGAATGACCCACATAGTCTTCACATTCACAATAATTAATTTATTGCAAAGTTGTTGTATGCTGGGTGGTGCACTTGTCTGCTACGCTTGAATTTGTCGCCCCATAAAGTTGGCGCCCGGGGCACGAGCCCCGGTTTGCCCCCCTGGATCTGGGGCTGCTTGTGAGCATTTAAGTTCATCCAGAGAGAGATTCTGACAAGTACTTACCTACTTTTCAGAATTATAACCAGCAAACTAGTTTCATGACAAATTGAAGTGGGGTCCATAACCATCCAGGCCACAACGAAATTTTTGTGTTCCGTGAAAAGCGGAGCAAATTTTTCTCACACACCATAAAATAGGAAAAAGTAGGATCACTAATATTACATAGGCCATTGGTCTCGCAGTGTGAGGGCATCGTTATAGCGGAAAAACTTTCGATAATGTTGGCACAAGACCAAAAAAAGTGGCAGCCATAATAGAGATTGATTGGATGAGTTTGGCTGAAGTTGTCAGGATAACTTCCATGTGGTCCAGAACTCTAATAAGACTACTTATGTATTCTAAGTAAGAAAGAAACTCTCATTGAATTATAAGAGTAAAAAAAAATTACTAACCAGTACTTGGTGGTGAAGAAAATAGATAAATATCGCAATTTTACGGTTAAATTACCGAGATTGGTACAGTAAGCGCTCAAAAGTGCATGAGCACGCTAAGAGTCGTATTGCTGTGAACACGCGGTATAGTCCGTACATTTGTATGTGTAAACAGTCAGACGTCTGTGGTGTGAGTGCCGTACACACACCACAGAGAACGCAGTTTTGAACTACACACTATCGTATCGTCACGGTTCGCGGGCGCCGCACTTATATTTCCATAACTTTTGTTAGCACGCATCATACTCGTACGCGTGACCTTGGCCAGTGTATCGCATTGCTAAAATTCGAAAGTTAATTATATGTGCAGATAGCAGAAGGCGTTAAGCGTTGGTCTTAGATTCAAGATGGCTAAGGTTCTAATCTCGTAAATCACAGCACTGTTTTTGCAAATATTATTATTTTTGTTTGCAATAATAATATTTTTAAATATCCTGCCTATTTATTAATGTTGTTATTGCAATAAAGGGTTTAGAATAAAAAATGCGTGATATGTTATAATAAAAAATAAATAATATTTATTCGTTATGTTTATTTTACTTAAGTATAGTTATCAAATTGCTACAATTATTTATCATTACTTCACCTGAATAATATGTGAAATAGATGTCTAGAAACTTAGAAGCAATTTGTATTATTTTGACATATTTAAATTTTAAAATGTTTTAAATTTTAAATGGATTTTTTTGCACCATAAATATAAAGCTTTGATCATGGTCTAAGTAATTAAGCAATAAATAAGAATATTAGACTACTTAAAATGTAAAAAAATCTACTGACAAAATTGTTGATTTTAAGGTTAAAGGCAGTTGTTCATATTAATTATTTTAAACTTTATTTGGCTTTAGTAAATATTGGTTGGTATTGAGGTTATAGCTTAAGTATTCATTTTCTTTACGAAAAGAAGATTGAAACTAAACCTCAAATTTTAATCCTAAAATAATACTATTACTAAAATAATATTAAACAATTTCGGTATATCTGCAAGAAATACGACAAACACCCTATTGAAACGTGCTTAAAAAATTCGTTACCATAAATTCATGCAATAACGAATCTGTTGTTTATTAAGTTGGTACGGTCAATATTTTAAGGTCAAAAACGGTTTTCTAGCTGGTCTTCAGTGATGCAAGCCTTCAGAGTGCACGGCGAACGGTTTATAATGACGTGTTTTTAATAATTCAGCAAAATATCCCGTTTGTATGAAACCATTTGTTTCATTCACCATTTGACGTCGCTGCTACTCGATAATAAGCCCCTTCCTCATATCTCTTAACCGTCACAGTATTTCTCTAGAACAAAGAAAAACATTGTTTTTATTACACATAATACCTAATTATTTATTATTCACTAATCGAATTAAACCTCACAATGAATTTAAAACTTTAAAGGCATCTTCTGTCTCAACAATACCTCTGTTCTATCAACAATACCCTTGATTAGGATTTATGTTTAGTAAAATATGAAATATATAAATGATAACACTCACACTTAGTCCGGTTTTATTAGATATTCACTTCACTTTTACGCAGCGCAATAATATTCTCTGATCTGATCTGATCTCTTCAATATATTTTATGCCTGCTTTTTGATAATAATAACCACAACACTGCGCTAAATGCTCGTCACCAATATTATCACGGCACGAACCAACAAAGTTCTATTAATTGAATACTTGTAACAAACTGCATCTACCCCACAGAAATCGAAATAATTTACTTAGTTTTTTGTGGTCTACCTGCTAAACTTTAATATTTATGTGAACAAGACGAATGAAACTAAAAACGAATGATGATTATCGAACTAGTCATTGGTTGAAGACAAAGTGAGTGTGTGTGTGTAATGTGCGTGTCTACAGTATTGTAACAACTTATAGAAGAAGGTCGTAAGTCAAACCGAAGCGTCAGTCTATTGCTTTGTGAGATTGCTTATGGACTTTTGGTCGGTACTGTACCTTTCCATTTATCATCTCGAGATTAAATACCTTCTTAATTACCTTAAACTTGAATTAACCTAGGAAGCAATAGTTGAGGTTAGGTTATTAATCTATACATCTATATACACAAATAATTAAAATTTATGTGTCTGTTTGTAATGTCAAAATATCATCTTTTACTAAATGCATATGAAAGTATACTCATCATCTGTCTAGTCTTTTCCCAACTATGTTGGGGTCGGCTTCCAGTCTAACCGGATGCAGCTGAATACCAGTATTTTACATGGAGCGACTGCCTATCTGACCTCCACAACCTAGTTACTAGGTAACACGATACACCTTGGTAATACTGGTTGTCAGACTTTTTGGGCTTCTAACTACCCGTAACGACTGTCAAAGATCTACAAATGACAGCCAGGAACAACGACATAACGTGCTTTCCGAGGTACGGAGGGGTCTTGGTATGTAAAGATGGTCACCCATCCACAAAACAAACGCGGCAAGCGTAGCTTAACCTGATCGATCGATCCGTGCAGCTGTTGTTACTTAGCCACAAAAAAAAAGAAAAAAGAAAAAGTATAGAACATGTTAAAAAAAACCTTGTCCGATCCGTGAGGGTGTCGTTAGGTATCGTACTAATAAAATAATATTTATAATATTTATGTCGTAGTTTTTAGGAAAATAAAAAGTGATAATATTTAAATAGCAATAACTTTTTATTTTCATTAATAATTACCTTTTTTATTGCTTTTTGGTAATATTATTACAGTGGGTACCTATGAGCCCCTGATCGGACCAGTTTTTTTTTACATATTGTTTACGATACTTGTAAAAAAAAAATTTTTTTTTAAATTTTGTCTTTCCGTTTGTTCCAGCTAATCTCCGAAACAGCTGGTCCGGTTTTGACGAGACTTTCACTGACAGATAGCTGATGGTATAAGGAGTACTTAAGCTTTGATTTCAGAATTAGAAAAATAATTAGGGTCCACGCGGGGGAAGCCGCGGTCAGCAGCTTTTTTTAAATAAACCGTGTTGTAAGGCGAAACAAAAAATGTTACATATGTAACTGGTAGCTGGGTACTCATCATAATTTATGGGAAGGAAACCTAATCATAGGACAACCGCTTGAGTTTAGGACAACCTTTTGAGCTTGAGTGTTAAACCGAACCATAGGACAACCATTTGAGCTTGAGTTTTACTTCTACATTCTTTAGATTCTCTAAAGAATATAGAACTCAAGCGGTTATCCTATGGTTTGGTTTCTCATTGAATTATTAGCTGCGCCCCACGGTTTCATCATCCACGTAAGTCTCGATCCCATGGGAATATCGGGATAAAAAGTATTATTTGTGTTTATCGAAGTTATAAACTATCTGTGTGCTAAATTTCATCCAAATCCGTTCAGTCGTTTTTACGTGAAAGAGTAACAAACATCCATCCATCCATCCTCACAAACTTTCGCGTTTATAATATTATTAATAAGTAGGCTCAATATCGCGCTACTGCTGAGCATGAAGTCCTGGATTCGATTCCCAGGTTAAGTAAAGTGGTATTGGGTTTTTCCATTAGAAATTTTTCAGTAGCAGCCCGAAGTCTGGATTTATTCCCGGTTAGTGGCAATAGGCTCGCCCCTATTACACTGAACTTAGACATAACTGGCGAAATGTGGGTGTACTATAGATACAACTAGCTCTGCCTAACCCTTCGGGGATTACAGGCGTAATATTATGTTATGAGCTTATGACCTACTAACCTTAGCAATTTCTGGTGTCTTTTCACAAACGATTCCATACTAGGACCTTCATTATCATCAGTACCTACATCATAACTTCTTTCTTGATGCGGCTCTGGCTTGACCTCAGCTAGATCACCTCTTAGCATCAGAAATTCTATTCCCAGTAGAGCACAAGACGTTGTCATCATCAATGCGGCTCCTATGTACATAGCGACAATGAGAGCGACTGAAAGATAAAGGAAAATAGTTATAAATAATGATATAGGAACCCTGCTTCGTTGGTCAAGTTAATAGCCCGGTTAAGTAGTCATGCTCTCAGAGGTCAACTACGAGATGCCAAAAAAAAAAAGGTCAAATTAACAAGTGCTACTGAGTCTGTTGATGACAATAGGCTCGCCCCCTATTAACATGGAACTTAAACATGACTGGTGAAATTTGGGTATACTATACTGGTACACTTCTACATCTAAGAGAATGCTATAGCGTCATGTGCTGTGTGTTGGAACCTACCCTGACCCTTGAAAAGTAATGCAAGAAAATGCGGGACGAAATTCATAACTGGTTCAGAATTAAGGGCTTGTGCAGTTTCCAGACGGTGGATAGTTAAAATAAAAAACACGTCGAAGAGCGAGTTGCGCTTGCTCACCAAAGGTTGGTAGTAAAAATATTATTCCATTTTCAAAGTTACATTTGAATTTTTCGCTACCTCCAAACTAAGTATGTTGTAAAAGTTATTCTGATTATTAAAAAACATTGCTAGTTAGAAATTTCGTTTTATTTTCCTGTAATATTTACATCAACTAGACTTATTTCAGATTTTTCACTTAATAAACTTCGGAGATAAAGGAGGGAATGGTATTTTCATAGAATTGTTTCATCATATGTCAAAAACAATGCGCTAATAAATGAAAGTAAAAACATGATTTGGAATGTGCATCCATACGATACCTGTACCCTAATTGCGTAACTCATTTTCGTAAACAATTTCGCGAAATTTGTTTCATTTTGACATTTCAACAATATTCATTGCGTTATTTACGTTGTTGAACAGATTTTTTTTTCCAACTTATGAAGCAATGGATTAGAAATCTATTTCAAATCGAAACAAATTGTGATTGTGTTGTATTACCTACGCAATTAGGGTGCTGATTTACCCCGATGACATGTCCAGTTTCTGCCCTCTGGTCGTGGTCTGAAACGATAATGTTCATGATCTAAAGTTTTACAGTAAGATTTAAAAATTTAGATTTAAATTATTATGGATTTATAAATTCAGTAGAGGTTGCGCAACATAATTCTCAAAAAAACAGTACTCAAATATAACTTCCGCCTCACCATTTTTAACGGGAAGTACTAAAAATGTTTTTGACGTTCCATTTTATCCCGTAATTACCTTTAAAGTGTGTGAACAATAACTATAAGCCGCTTATTTTAGATCTAAGGTATTTATGTAATTATTGTAATGTAATTGCGTATAAAATACGACAATATAACTAACATGTTTTTGTGTACACATCAAAAGTGTTTTTTTTTTTTAAATTACCCACTTCTTAAAATGAAGGTAAGTATTTATTATTTCTTTGACATGACATTGACATATTATTTTGAATTGACCAGTTTCTGCTCGCTTTGCAGTTCCAAGTTGCGTCTTACTGTGCAATTATTTTCTGATATTGATATTTTCTTATAACGACCATTGCTATTCTACACGGACTGATATCATCTAGACACGATTACTATTGCTGCTCATAAAGGATTATGTTTTGCTACTTGATTTGGATATTATGATGAGGTGCATTAATTGTGGCATCGCTGTGCAGTGGATTCGCAGATATATCGTGTCGAGGCTGGCGTTACCCTTGCAAGTGAGACTCGCTCGATAGTTAGCAAATCAGGTACGCCTCTATACTACGGCAGTCGCGTAAACCATGCAGTAAAGATAATATTTTGAGCTGTTGTGTTATAAATTGAAAAATACAATGATATTTGCTATTGTTCCAGCTCCTATAAGATGGATACGCTTGTTACGATTGTTTTAATTGATTAAATACCAAAGCTGCTGACAGTGGGAGATTACTAGACCATACAATGGTCTGCCGTGGATATGGTGTGTCAGTCGAACTCGGAAATCCAAGACACCGACGTTTTTATACTGTTGCAGTGGACGGCCCCTTAGTACCCCTTATTTCCAATGATAATAATTGTCAGGTGAATATTTTTTTTCCCCAACTACGTTTTTATTATATGTAGGTAAAGTCTTTGGAAGAAAATGGCTAAATGAATGGGACAGATCTCTCAAATCTGGAACAACGAACGATAGAAACGACGATCATGAAAGATTAAAGGAGTGTTTGTCATGTAAAACTCAACATAAACATATAACATCACGCCAGCGATTTCCGAAGGATTTGGGCGAGGTCAACTCATCCCACATTTTGCCAGTTATGTCGTCATTTTTAATAAAATGTATTTTAATAATATTTTCAGGATATGGCAACAATTATTCATGCCTGTTGGGTTCGAGCGAATCGACGCCTGATTCATGACACATCAAAGGACTTGCAACAGGATGTTGTTCCATCCGTGGAACTTAGATCATCAACACCGTCGCCACCACTTTCTTTACAAACAACACGCTCTATTATTTGCTGAACATTTGGACTATCCTGAACAAGTGGGTGGAATTTATATAGGAGGGCTCCTGCTATTCTTAAATCAAGCATGAGATTACGAGAAGCAACTTTAAAATATCTTAGGCGAAATATTTCAAAATCTCTTTTGAAGCGACCATTTATTATTTCAACTATCCATCTGCATAACGTAACCTTTTGACTTTGATTGACCTGTGAGTAAGTTAATTGCTGTTGCCTCACATATAAAGGACTCTGGTTTAAATACTTTGTCATTGAAACCTTCTAGAAATGGAATCGCATCCCGGGATCCTCTATCTAGTATACAAATATCGTTTGGCCTAAGTTACGAAACGGACTATCTCCAGTTACGAAACGGACTATCTCCAATTTCGAATAAACTTTTTATTATGTCAGCATCGCTTTGTGTTGCAGCATAAATGGCCCTAAAACATCAATTATTTATGTCCATCGCAGGAACAAATCACGAAAGGTTTGATAAGATTATCGTACCTACTTATGCAAACTGTAGTTAGAACTCTACTGTAAAAAAATATGTATCAATGTAGAAATAAGCCCAGCGCTCTGGGGTAATGAGTGCGACATTCTGTCGCATCATCTATTTTTTTGTTTAAGTGTCTCTGTATACCTACAATAAAAGAATTTATTTGGCAATAAATACATAGTTTTATTTATTTTAATCCCAATTCAATACCAACAAGTAGGTAAATATAAATAATATTATGGGTATTGAGGATAGACACCAAAATACGGAATTGAAGAAGATAAAAATATCATTTTATGTGTATTTATGTATTCAATATACATAAGAATTTGGGATTTAATAAAACAATAGTAAAGCACTTGTTTAATAGGTGCTTTACACTTTTCTTACACAACTAAAAATATCCAAAAACAACTGCAGAATCTGATCTCAGATCAACAAAATATTAAATACACCAATTAGTACATGTGCTCACTCACAGATGGCGTTATAATAAAGAAAAATCCCTAACGTATAAACCTGATTTTGACCAGTTTTCGCAAGTTTTTGAATCCTGAAACTTATTAATTGATAAACTATAAAATACGACAATTATAATAATATAACAATCAGTACTGAACATTGGTTTTGACTACCTAGGCAAACGTCCATTGCCCCACCAGACATGTCCTTTCAGCCACTAATTGCAATGAAATTTATAATTATGTTTTTTCTATTTTTTCAGTTACAGTGTAAGTAGACAAGTATTGTTTATACCCGTAATTATTCCAAATTTCAACTCGATAGTATTAGTAGTTCCTGAAATAAGCAGCTGTGACTGACAGACGGACAGACAAAGTTTACTTTTTCTATTTACTATTTAGGTACGGAACCCTAAAAATACCTTTATAACACTTAACTTTATAGTCGTACGAGTAAAATCATGTCTTTTCAAAGACAAACTTCAGTAATTTGTTTTTAGTGTTCTTCAAGACACAATGATTCCAAAATTACAAAACTTATTGTCTCACACGTTATAACTTCCATGTACAAACAGTTAGTTTAGGAAAGCAATAGGTAATATTTCATAAAACTAAGCTTCATTAAACATTTCAACTTACTTGAATACAGCTGGAAAATATATACTAGGATATAAATCGTCCAATTCTTAGTTGGGTTGAACGGGTAGCTCGAAGCAAAAGGCAAAAGTAGCTCGCCATCCTGTTTTAATATAAATCTCCGGAACAAAGTTTCAAAAAACGGTGATAGCAAGTATGGGATCGCGCCGCACACGTACGCCCAGAAGAGAGCTGAAAATATCAGTGCATGTAAATTTTTCGGGTTTAAAAAAAAACTTTTTTACAAAAATACAACCGACTTCCAAACTACAAAGCGAAAAATAACTTTAATTTCGGAAGTCGGTGTCTTTGGATAAGTATTTTAGTTTTTTGACACCGACTTCCGAAATTAAAGTTATTTTTCGCTTTGTAGTTTGGAAGTCGGTTGTATTTTTGTAAAAAAGTTTTTTTTTCGGGTTAATTTGTAATTTATCTAAGTTACAATAGCCTTATGTCAACTGCTCATCAAAAATACCAAAATCGCTATAGATGTGGCTTTAATATTTGAAGAGTTCCCTCGATTTCTCCAAGATCCCATCATCAGATCGTGACCACATGACAATGGGACCCTTTCAAACAAAAAAATTTTTTTTCAAATCGGTCCAGCCGTCTTCGAGTAATCGGGGCATATAAAAAAAAAAAAAAAATGTCCCGATGAATTGAGAACCTCCTCCTTTTTTTTGAAGTCGGTTAAAAACAAAATTAAGGAACTATCTTTTATATTCTTTGTATTTGTTAAACTAAGCTTTAGTAATGACTCTTTGATAACATAAGCTTCCAGATAAAAAAAAAATTACCTTAGAAAATAAAACATTTAAAAAAATCTACTGATGTTTTTACGTCATTTACTCATATTTTTGCGTCATTTAATTAACTTTGTTAACTTTATTTATTTATTATTCGCTCAACTATTTATCAGTTATTTAACTGCACAAATAGTGACATTTATGTAATTGACAAAATTGTGTATTGTTTTTGTACTTAATATAGGTCACGGACCTGAAATAAATGTTTTTATTATTATTAAATTAAACAGTGACTTATTTAGATTCTGAAAGAAATCTCACTTCCCAAAAGTCTGTTGACAATCCAATGGTTGGGGATCATTGGGGATTGTAATAATAGTCAAATAAGACCCAATTTTTTAAAATATCGGACTAGTTTGTGCCCGCGACTTCGTCCGCGTAAAATTTCTTGTTTTAACATAAAATATATTTAAAAAAAAAACACAATAGACGTGCCATATATTTTTTAGTAACTTGTTCCGCTTCGCTATTTCTAAAGAGCCATAAAAAAACTCGTGAAAGAAATCGACACGTGTTTCACCTCTCAACGAGGCATCCTCAGGATGACGATGGACTTGTTGCGAACTCGAACATGGCGTGTTGCCACACCGAGCACTGAGTGCAGACTCTCACTCAGCGCTCGGTGTGGCAACACGCCGTGTTCATCGTCATCCTGAGGATGCCTCGTTGAGAGGTGAAACACGTGTCGATTTCTTTCAGGAGTTTTTTATGGCTCTTTAGAAATAGCGAAGCGGAACAAGTTACTAAATATATCCACGTCTATTGTATTTTATAATGGATTTCCGCAAGGTCACGCCTGAATCAATTAATTATAAAATATATCGTATGGCACTCGGCAATACTGTAGCTTCCCATCAGCGAAAGAATTTTCGGAATAGAATCAGTAGTTTCAAACATAGATCCCTACCTAAGTACAAACTCACAAACACCACTATAAATTGTATAATATTAAACTAAATTAATTAATATTATAATTATTATAGTACCTATATATTTGGTAACAGATTTTTCTAATTAGACACCTAATCAGGGTTTCTGTTACAAGTTACAACAATCTGTTACAATAACAAAATGTTACAATATCAAATTTTCATGCAATTCGAAATTATCGTTTTGTATACCAATAATAGTAAAATAATCACCTCTGTTAATAAAATTGAGTCGCCAAATTTGTGTATCCTTCTCTTGTTTCTGTCTCAGGGTAAACTTTACCCTCCAAAGTGAACCAAGTTCTTTTATAAATGCAGATACTTGCCTTGTCTTTGGTATCAAAATTATGAATTTCAAGATGGCTGAAAAATAAATGTGAAGTTTCGCTGAATTAAAAATAAAGTTTTAAATAATAAGTGGGCACAACATAACTTTGCCATTCATAAAAAAAAAAACATTGTTAGACATAACAAATTGTATTTCAAGAATCTTCACCAAATATTTATTTATGTATTTCAAGACACTAATCCGGACCCTATCAGAATACCAGCGCTGCGGTATTTGTTTTTTCAAATATCGTAGCATTATGCTGAGATAGGAGCCTTTTTGGCCTCGCACAGGTCTTCTTTTTGGTTTACACAATTTTTTTTTTAATTTTAATTTTTTTTTCTGAAATTGCTATGTTTTTTATAATTTTCTTAGTTTTCATGTTGTATTCCTGTGCGTATGCCAAATAATAAAATAAAAAAAAACTTTTTTTCTTTCTTTTTAATATTTTTTTTTTTCCTGATATATATTTTCATTCCACGTTCACACGACATCGATAAAATTACATAGGAATAAATGATCATCTACTCATTTTTCCATCATGCGGTAGGCGAGCGAAAGATGCCGAGTGTTGAAATCTAACATCGTTGGATTGGTTCATTAACTGCTTCTATGGTCTAGTAGTTAGACCACCTATCTCTGTCCAATTCCCGGTGGGGACCAAATTTTCTGCTCGATTTGGTTGGTGGTAGGACTTGTTCTAAGTCCGCCTGGCTAGCTACCACCATCTTATCTAAGTCTGTCGCCATAACGACTATATTAACAGCATTGTTGTGTTTCGACAGTTAGAGTTAAGATAGCCAATTCCTCTGTGGTTGAGGATTCTGGGTGAAGCTCGACTTCCACCTTCAGCCTGATCTTCACTTACCATCAGGTGAGACGCAGGCCAAGAGTTTCCCCGTTGTAGTTAAAAAAACAAAACTAATGAACTTATTTTTCACTTTGGATTCATTTTGTGTTGAGACACGTAAAATGAAACTAAATCCAAGATAAATGAGACTTTCATCCAACTTTGTGTAGAAGGTTGAATCATAAAAGTAATAGGTACAGAACAACATACCATGGATACTAATCAAAATAGAAGGCATCAAAAGAGAAAATTGTTTCAAATCCTGTCCCGTCAACACTTCGGGCATGTGCAGGCTCAACGCCAAGCTATGGATGAAAATAGTTCCAATGATGTAGGAGTAACGCCAGTATTTCTTGAGAAATGGCTGATCGTCTTCTAAATACCTGTCAGTAAGAAAATAAACATAAATAAGTAATTCTACTGATTTTTTTCGCATTAAAGCTTCAGCAGACCGTAAGTCCAGCCGATCTATTATGTAAATATCACCAAAGTCACAAGTTTAAACGGTGAGATTTTTACCGAATACCGAATAAACGGTAGAAGTTTACTTTAGAAAAATATTCACTACACT
This sequence comes from Agrochola litura, assembly GCA_949152395.1. Classification (NCBI taxonomy): domain Eukaryota; kingdom Metazoa; phylum Arthropoda; class Insecta; order Lepidoptera; family Noctuidae; genus Agrochola; species Agrochola litura. The sequence continues at coordinate 5,254,067 of OX424506.1, forward strand.
CGATAGGTATTTAGACTTAAATATGAAAACTAGGAGATTTTAACTCTGCACTAAAAGTGTATTACTTTGAATCGATCTCATCAAGCTGCCTAGCCTTTTCCCAACTATGTTGGGGTTGGCTTCCAGTCTAACCGGAAGCAGCTGAATACTAGTACCTATTTTACATGGAGCGACTGCCTATCTGACCTCCACAACCCAGTAACTGTGTAATAGGATACCCCTTGGTAAGACTTGTTGTCAGACTTTCGGGCTTCTGACGACCCATAACGACTGTCAAAGATCCACGAATGGCAGCCGAGACCAACGGCTTAACGTGCTTTCCGAGGCACGGAGGAGTCTTGGTATCTACAGATAGTCACCCATCCACAGATCTACCCCGGCAAGCGTAGCTTAACCTGATGGATCGACTCGTGCGGCTGTTATTATTTAGCCACGAGCTCCTGTGAATCCTGTGCTCCTGTGAATCCTGTGAATCGACCTCATCTAGTTTTAAAATATTATTATTTATTTTGACGTGTGAAAGTGTTTTTTACAACTACTTTACAGAATTAAATATTTTATAAATATTATTTAAGTATCATTAAATGGCAGAAGAAGCTCGGGTACTGGACTCGTACCCGGTTGATGGCACATCGCCCCCTATTACATGGGGCTTAACACAACTATCGAAATGTAGGAGTACTATATGTACAGTACCGACCAAAAGTCCATGAGCAATCTCACAAAGCAATAGACTGACGCTTCGGTTTGACTTACGACCTTCTTCTATAAGTTGTTACAATACTGTAGACACGCACATTACACACACACACTCACTTTGTCTGCAACCAATGACTAGTTCAATAATCATCATTCGTTTTTAGTTTCATTCGTCTTGTTCACATAAATATTAAAGTTTAGCAGGTAGACCACAAAAAACTAAGTAAATTATTTCGATTTCTGTGGGGTAGATGCAGTTTGTTACGAGTATTTAATTAATAGAACTTTTTTGGTTCGTGGATAATATTGGTGACGAGTATTTAGCGCAGTGTTGTGGTTATTATTATCAAAAAGCAGGCATAAAATATATTGAAGAGATCAGATCAGATCATAGAATATTATTGCGCTGCGTAAAAGTGAAGTGAATATCTAATGAAATAGGACTAAGTGTGAGTGTTATCATTAATATATTTCATATTTTACTAAACATAAATCTTAATCAAGGGTATTGTTGATAGAACAGAGGTATTGTTGAGACAGAAGATGCCTTTAAAGTTTTAAATTCATTGTGAGGTTTAATTCGATTAGTGAATAATAAGGTATTATGTGTAATAAAAACAATGTTTTTCTTTGTTCTAGAGAAATACTGTGAAGGTTAAGAGATATGAGGAAGGGGCTTATTATCGAGTAGCAGCGACGTCAAATGGTGAATGAAACAAATGGTTTCATACCAACGAGACATTTTGCTGAATTATTAAAAACACGTCATTATGAACCGTTCGCCGTGCACTCTGAAGGCTTGCATCACTGAAGACCAGCTAGAAAACCGTTTTTGACCTTAAAATATTGACCGTACCAACTTAATAAACAACAGATTCGTTATTGCATGAATTTATGGTAACGAATTTTTTAAGCACGTTTCAATAGGGTGTTTGTCGTATTTCTTGCAGATATACCGAAATTGTTTAATATTATTTTAGTAATAGTATTATTTTAGGATTAAAATTTGAGGTTTAGTTTCAATCTTCTTTTCGTAAAGAAAATGAATACTTAAGCTTTAACCTCAATAACAACCAATATTTACTAAAGTCAAATAAAATGTAAAATAATTAATACAAATAAAATATAAACAAACTGCCCATATTTAACCTTAAAATTACCTATTCTGTAAGTAGTTTTTTACATTTTAAGTAGTCTAATATTCTTATTTATTACTTAATTACTTCGACCATGATCAAAGCTTAATATTTATGGTGAAAAAATCCATTAAAAATTTAAAATATTTCATAATTTAAATATGTCTAAATAATACAAACTGCTTCTAAGTTTCTTGACATCTATTTCACATCTTATTCAGCTGAAGTAATGATAAATAATTGTAGCAGTTTATTAACTTATGTAAAATAAATATAACGAATAAACATATTTTTTTTAATTTTGTTATCATATATCACGCATTTTTTATTCTAAAACCTTTATTGCAATAACAACATAAAAAAGCAGCAATATTTAAAAAATATTATTATCGAAAACAAAAATAATAATATTTGCAAAAAACCGCACTGTGTTTCACGAGATTAGAACCTGAGGCAGTTTGAATTCCATACCAACGCTTAACGCTTTCTGCTATCTGCACTTGTTAAGTTACTATCGAATTTTAGCAATGCCATTAACTGGTCAAGTTCACGCGCATAGTGCGTGTGTGCTAGCATGTTTAAAGCGACGGAAATATATTGTTGTTTCGTGTAACTGCGTTATCTGTGGTGTGTGTATCGTGTTGCTTACACATACAAATGTACGAGCTATACCGCGTGTTCACAGCAATACGACTCTTAGCGTGCTCATGCACTTTTGAGCGCTTACTGTACATAGGTACACCTCTGCTTAACCTTTCAGCATAACGATTACAGGCGTAATGTTTTATCATTTTGTTTAATAATTAAATAAAATTTTTCATTACTGTCGCGGCCTGCAACTAGCATTGATGGACGATCGTGAAAATGTGGGCCGAGGCGAAGCCGAGGCGAGTCCATAAATGCCTGGTTGTGGCCAAGTCTTACATAGTAATTTTCTCAAATAATGCGCGAAAATTCAAACTGAGTGAATTAATTATAAATTCCGAAATCAATGACGAACAACGATAATTTTTCACGCGCCAATAAGTAAATTTGTTTCTTCTTTAATTAAACTGCTCTATTTGCAAGCCAAATCGAATTTTTTATAAAATCTTTGCCAATTTACCTCCTTGGTTGCCCTGAGTTGAAGTAAAAAGTTAAATTTTCATACAAACATTGCCGGCCCGCGCTCACATGTATTCGACCAGTACTGTAATTTCGATTTATCTCATAGAAGGTTATCAAAATAATGCAAGAATTTTCAAGCATATTTGAGAAAAAGAAATGCCATCAAAAACATAACATGTAAAAAACTGCAAGTCTCGCAACGCAGTTCTTCTACCGCAAAAATACGTGAGATCTAATGTAAAACCAAGTCTGTTAATTGATTCAGTACCCATTTATTTGTCATCTTTATTTCTTTAATAAATAGAATGACTTGGCAATCGCACACGGCAATAGAATCTACATCTAAAATTAGATACAGTACCCAGGTATATGTAGGTACGAAATTAACTTTTTGGTCAAAATAGTTACCGACCTGATATTAAAAATCTTCAAGGTATAAAGACTAGTTTGTAATGCTTTTGCAAATTCTTCAGGGAAGTCTTTGAGAGCCTCCATTTTCTAAAGTATTAGTTGATCGAGTGCTGTTGCGAAAATGATGTATTTTTCCCTAGAGCGTTTGTTTGTTTCCAAACCAAATTATTGGATAGCTTTCGATGACTTGTGTTATTACTTTTAGAGTTCCTTCTGAAATCTTTTTTAGATAGTATGGGTTCTGTTTTTATAAACTTTTATTTTATAATAATGTAAAGTTGGACCCTTTCTGATTATTACTACCTAGCAAGTAAAAATTACGAGACAACTCGTACATTTAGGTACAATTTACATTATAAACTTTAAGCGTGACTTTAAAGTTTAAAATAATTTATATTTTATTTTATTTATTAAAGTTTATACAACATAAAAGGTACAAAAACGAGCTTAATGCCTTAAGCTTTTTCTACCAGTCAACCAAGGGTAGTTGAGAGATAACATGGATTGTCAGTGTGTGTTTTTTAAAGATATCAAAATTTTGGATTAAATATTCTGAACATACCAAAAATTGCTCATATAATGGCCAAGCAAGATTATGAAATTTTCCTCCGATTTTTGTAACTGAACAAGAAAGTAAATAAAATTTAAAGCACTAAATTGTGGCAATTTAATCGAAAACTTACGGAACCGTGAACACATTTTAATGGCTAACTCCAGTCCACATTCGCTTATCATTTTATTCTGGAAAAATTTGCACCATATAATTTTACTAACCCCCGACTGGGTGGACATTACTTTCTATTACCTTCGTGTCCTGGCCATATTATTTGTGCTGGACGTGTAATCTGCGAAATTACGTATAAACACTAGACTATAAAGGTTTAATGTACAGTTATTTTGTGTTTTTATGCACTGAACTGTAATCAAAGTAAACGTCGATTTTGTAATTGTTGCGTGTGCATATTATTGAAAAGTGAATCTATGTTTTGTTTTTCCTTTGTTTATTTTTAGGGTACCGTACCTAAAGTGGGCCAACGGAACCCTATTTCTAAGGAAAGAAAGAAAGAAAAATAGGTTTATTTGTCACAGAAACACGTGCATACATAAAAGACAAGAGTAATCAGAGAACAACACAAAATACATAACAAATCACGAGCATAGAACAGAATTTAATTAGGCGGCAGCTGCACGATATGACTGTGACAAGAAGGCTTCCACTCAGCATGATGCTGTGCTATGGGGGACCCACAGCACAGCGCTAATTTTCAGTGGTCACCCGCTGGACTCCAAGTGTCCATCCATCCGTCCGTCCGTCTGTTACAGATAGTTTTACTACGAGTGTGTAGTACTATGCCCGCAATATCAACAAAAAACCGGCCAAGTGCGTGTCGGACTACCCAGAATGAAGGGTTCCGTAGTTGGGATGAATTCATCCCAAATACAAACTTAACATTGTGGTAGAAAAACAAGTTCTTCCATACGTTCCAACTGCAAATGTAAGTTTGCACGCACAATATAAGAGATTTACCATGTTTTTTAGACCATAGACTTCTTATAGGTTTTCCTGTAATTTATGAGTGAAGAGCCATTTACTGTATCTTTTTCAAAAAATTTTGGCTCAGTAGTTTTGGAGGAAAGGGGGTAATGGTCAATTTTCATCTACTTTCTTAAATATCTTTAAAATCATTTATTTTAAAATTATACAAATATATATTTGAAATCCTCATAATAAGCCCTTTCATTTGATATGTCACACGGTACAGTTTGCAAAACGTTTTTATTTTTTTCTTATTTGTCCCCCAAAAGTGACTCCTATATTCAAAATTCGGGATCCTGCCGTTTTGCCGAAAAGATTTTGCCAAATTTTCATTACCCAAACAAATTTTAGCAACCTTTTTTTATACCAATGTAATATTTGGAATAATTTTAGTACGCACATTTTCATTTGGTCAAATGTTTACTTGGCAGATTGTTACCAAGGATAATGTCATTAAGGCTTTTGGTCTTTAATCAAATGATTTATTACAGCAAACAATATTTAGACAATAAACGTTTAGTCAAATGATTTGTTATGACAAAAAATATAAAGGCAAAAATAAGATTTTTTTGGGAATTTGTTTGTTAAATTTGATGTCATTTGCGTATTTCTTTGTAAGCTTATGTGCTTGAATTTGTCTGAAACAAGTCAAATTTATGGTTACTAGACATCAGGTTATTTATGGAACTAGTTACAGTAGGTTATTCATTTAAAAAAAAATGGTTAGGTTAGGTTAGGTTAAAACTGTGACCACCTACGCACGAGCCGAGCGAGCGAAGCGAGCGGTGCCGCGGCAGCGGCCGGCGAGTGCCAGAAACGACTAGATTATATAGAAAAAAATATGGAAAAAAGAGATTATTTTTAGGAGGCTATCGATAGAAAAAATATTTGGCTTATTTAATTTTGCGTAAAATATGTTATACCAACTGAAATATTTGACTAGATAAAAAATGGTCAAACTCAAACTCAAACTCAAACTCAAACTCAAACTCAAAGCATTTATTTCAATTAAACCATTTACAGGCACTTTTGAATTGTCAAGGAATCGGTCAGTCAGAAATAGGTATGAAGCTAGTTGCCCATTCCAAAGCGTAGTAGGTACCTATGGAGAAGAACGGGCAAGAAACTCCACGGACACTCTTTTAAATAAAAAATTGTTACAAAATATTGGTTACATCATTCATGTTGAAATTATACATGTGAGAACAATGTAGAAAGACGTGCACGTTAGAAGCGTCCGTAATAAAAAGATAAAACAAAGAACAATTCAAAAAATTAAAATAAAAATAAAAATAAGCCCTGGCAGCTAAGAGATGACCAGTCCCAACTGACGGCGCCCGTTCACGAACATGACGCATGGATTAGCACCATTCAGCTCAACCATTTTGAAGGGAGCTAAATGATCCAACACACGCGCCACCATCAGCGAAACATTTGAGTGAGCATGACATACTCACAGCCGCCAGGGCAGATTCAAGTCAATGCAAGACATATTACCCGGTAAATGGTAACTCTTTAGTACATAGTACTCACACCTGTGCTATGCAATTATATAATACAATGGAGATTGAGTTTATACAATGCAAAGATAGTCTTACAATCTTCAGCAGCTCCAACAGTATTTGCAAATGTTAATCAATTAGTTGTGGAGCAGGACCAGCATTGAGCCAAGCATTTACTAGTAAAAGTACTAGTTGGTGAACAAGTTATTGTTCAAACGTTCACTTGCCAAACATAGGTTTTCGTAACAATTATTTGTAAAGAGATTTTTTGGTAAGTAATAATTTGGCAAATGAAATTATGCGAAAATTTGTTTGGGAAGTGATAATTTGGCAATTTCTTTTCGGTAAAACAAGGGAGACCCTCAAAATTCATTTATTTTCGTTACGCGTTCGTGTTTGAGTCACAGAAAGACATATGTGTACCAAATTTCAACTTAATCGGTCCATTGGGTTCGGAGCAAATTGGCTGTGACAGACGGACAGACAGACACACGAGTGATACTATAAGGGTTCCGTTTTTTGCTTTTGAGGTACGGAACCCTACAAATAAAATAAAGCTAAAAATTAAAGCGGTCCTCACAATAAACGAAACAATATGTAGTGTTAAATATTGGTTAGTAGTGTTACGGTGGTACGGAACCTTTTGTGTGCGAGTCCGACTCGCACTTGGCCGCTTATTTTTATTAATATCAAATGGAAGAATCTCAAAAATCTTTTTTAAAGAACAATGCGTAGAGTAGCACAAAATGCACATGACAGTACGTACATTTTCTATAATCAAAACTTTTTTTTTAAAATATATTGCATAGCTTTTATCGCGGGCTTTGAGCGCGGCGACCGTATTAAGAAATTCCGTAACGAAAAAAACCTAACACCCCCCACTCCGCCTACCATGTAATAACGGATGATGACATAAAACAAAAATTACGTTCCCATGACAATATCACGTTTTCATGGGAACGTAATTTTTGTTTTATGTCATCATCCCAAGTGTAGCGTTGACAAATAGGAAGTATGGAGGTTTCAAATGCTATGCAATAGCTTTACCGCGGCTGTCCCCGAGTGCCACACGTTTTCTTTTCTTTTAATTCAGCTTTCAACGAGAAAAAGAGAATTTTATTTCCAATAGATGTGAACGAAGCGCCCCGAACATGACAAACGGCAACAATGTATTTACGATACAAAATGTATGATTCCAGATCAGTTGTTGTTGAAATATTGAGGAGAATCCGATATCGGCACTGCTCACTTTCAGGACTTTTGTACTATTATTTCGGCGCAATTGCCTTTATATTAGATACTTAAAGGGTGAATATTGGGATACTAAAGACTTATTATTTTTTAATTCTGGTTTCTACCAACTTAAAATTGTCCGTATAGTAAAATTACAAGTGTGATTGAAAGTTGTTTATAATAACAATAAGCTGACGTTCGCACGAACGTAATAAAATCGCGGCGGGATAATATCACACACTGGATTTTCAACTCTCGGTGTTAAGCCGAGCGTTGAAAATCCAACGCGCAGGGTCGCATTATCGTCCCAGTGCGTTGAAAACATACACTGTTGGATTTTCAACGGTCGGCGGTAAGCAGAGCGTTAAAAATCAACTGCACGAAAAAAAATCACCGTGATCTTATTACGTCCGTGTGTACGTGGGCTACCACAGCAAAAAACACAGCAGGTCCTGACTTAGATAGAGCTCAAATTATTGTAAGTCGACAATTCTATCAACTATTTATTTGTGGCTGGCCACTAAACTATCTATTAAGGCCTTAGGTGAATATTGTAGTAACCGCATCAGGTTTTCCAGTCAGCAAGCAAGGCAAGACACAAAGAATTTTTATTGCCGAAAATATTGATACAATAAAAAAACCCATACGATTTATATAGATAATTATAAATTATGAAACCGTGGGCAGTACCTAGTTGTCACTTTTCATGGTAGGTATCTAACTAAATGAGAATTAATTTTGCCCCTCCAAGCTAATGGTTTATTTAAATGGCAGTGAGTCCCTTACTACAAAATTCATTACGAAGAATAAATCATTTATTTATGTGCACAGTCCAAAATAATTCATCTTCTCGAATTTAACACCAATTCTTCAGATATTCGCTCCTAAAATACGAGTAATTTATTGGGCCCGGGGTAACGTTACCGAAATCCATTATGAAAATAATGGTTCCTGAGTACGGGACCCTACCTCTGATGTCCGCTTCGATTAGTTGAACAAACAACAAAGCTACGACTACATTTTACCTAAGATTTGGTCAGGTGGTGATCATTTGTAATTATTAAGTACCTAGGCAACCGACCTCTGCTCTGGTTAAAATAGAGAATGCTTATGCTTGTGCTTTCCTTTTGGCCTCGTACAGGACTTTCTGCTTTTATTTTAATTGTTTTTTTTTTTTTTGTTTTTTTTTTATTAATGTTTTAATGAGTGTATTTTAGTTTAATTTGTGGTTTCCTGTGCGAGTCTCAATAAATACTTTTTCTTTCTTTTTCTTTTTCTTTTTAGAATAGCAAATTTCATGCAGCCATGATAGTAGGTACCTACTTACTAATTCCATGCTGCCATGTCATTATTCTAATGTCATTATTCTCATGTCATTATTCATTATCTTGTTCTAAACTTTGGGCGACCGAGCTCTGCTCGAATGAAATTACTTTTCCCAGATATGAGACCTAGCTAGATCGATTTTTCGCCCCCGTAAAACCCTATTTTGCAATTTCCATCGAAATCATTAGAGCCGTTTTCCAGAACGTATTTATAAATATGTATTTATATACATACAAATAAAACATAACATAACATCACGCCTTGTTTCCCCGAAGGCTTGGGCAGAGGTGACCCTGTAGTAGGTACACCCACATTTCGCCAGTTATGTTTAAGTCCCATGTAATAGGTGGCGAGCCTATTGCCATCAACCGGGCACAAATCCAGACTCCGGGCTGCTACTGAGAAACAACGAGGCTAATAAATATTGCTCATTTAATGTTATAGGATAAGATATCAATAATTATATTGTGTTGCCAGTTGTCGCATCTTCCGATATGATGAACGGCCGATGATGCTATCGGGTATTCTTCAGTGTAGTGTAGACTATAGTTTTTCATACAGTTGTGGAGACCAATGAAATATTGACCAATGATATGGACGAGATTGTAGAAGACGATTTTTTCTATTTAGGTAGCAGCCCGGAATCTGGATGTGTGGCCGGTTGATGACAGTAGGCTCGCCCCCTATTACATAACTGGTGAAATGTAGGTATACAGTAGGTACACCCCTGCCTAACCCTAAGGGGAAAACAGGCTTAATGTTATGTAACTAGTTACGTATTTAGTTAGTTGCTTAGTACCTGGGTGACCGAGCTCTGCTCTGGTGAAAATAGAGAATGTTTATTTAATAGGAAAGGTCAGTTTTTTTTTTAGGTAGGGCGTCTCGTATTTGACCTCTGAGATCATGACTACTTAACTGGGCTTTCCTGTGGGTACCTTAAGCTACTACACTTAAAACCTCCAGCCAGGGGTTATTCAACTATGCTAATTAAAACTAGGTGAACGCTCGCTAAGGGCACCCCCTGTGGGGTACGAACCTTGGCTTAGGGCGTCAACTGGATGGAGGACATCAAGAATGAGACGGGCTGGGGAAGTTCATACTAATCCATGTAAAGTACCTACTTATTCCATGCTACCATGATAGTAGGTACTTACTAATTCCATGCTGCCATGTCATTATTCTCATGTCATTATTCAATATCTTGTTCTAAACTTAAACTGAAAATATGGAGAAAATGAATTTTCCCAGATATGAGAACTAGCTAAATCGATTTTTCGCCCCCGTAAACCCCTTTATTGCACCTTTCATTGAAATCGTTAGAGCCGATTTCGGGAACGTGAGTACAAATATATATACACCGTGCATTTTAGTCGTCTTACAAAAGCAGTGGGCTGCTTCATGTAGGTATCCAATGACAACTAAAAATTCATAAAAAAAATAATTGATATACACCGTGACATTTTAGTCGTCTAAAAAGGGCCACTTATTATTGTAACCGACATAAAATATCTGTAGGAGCAAAAAAAAAATTGTTACAATATATAATTTTATTTTAACGAATGTTTAGTAGTCATTGGATACATGAAGTGGGCTGCTTTTGTAAGACGACTAAAATGTCACGGTGTATACGCATATATATATTAAATAAATATATAAAAATATTGCTCGTTTACCTATAGGATTTACTAAATGAAACAAAATGATAAGCAAATAAGTCTGATAATTGGATAAATTCAAGTTTGGGTTTCATCGGCATCATTAAATTGAATACCCCTGAGTTTAAATACTTGTCAACAACGAAATTAATAGCGAATCAAAACAAGTAACAGAGTATCCAAAGTTTAGACGGAAACGGTTAACTTTTCATCTATACAATAACTTTTCAAAGTTATTATTGACATTTTCTCATCACGGACAAAATGGCGCTGGGAAAACAATGCCAGGATTTCGCATCAATGGCGAATTGGGACGGAATTTTGGTTCATAAGTCTTCGCGGCTTTCAAAGCAGTCTTTTGTACTCAAAATAATTTGAATAAAATAAAATCCGGTTAAAAAAATAATAAAAATGTTCAGATTCGAATGTATGACACCTATGTGGTTTATTTTATATTTATTTTTCTGTCGGTTATTGAAACATGCAATAAATGTCTGGAGTTCGACTCCTCTGACTTTTCGAATTCATGTGCGTATTGTATAATTATCACTTGCTTCAAATACGGTGAAAAAAAACATCGTGAGGAAACCGGCATGCCTGAAAGATATTTCTCGCCGGCATGTGAAACCATGTCAGAAGCCCATGGGCCGCTTTAAAACTCTGACACTAGGTCAGTCACCGCTAACCATACGAAAAGAAGAAGAAGAATGATACATACACATAAACTGACACCTTCTTCCCATGGAGAAGCTACCGAACGCCACCTACTACGATCTTTTCTTACTCCCTTTGCTTCGTTTACGTTCATACACCAGCACGCGTAGCATGACCACCGTAGAAACGGGTTTTGTCGACGGAAGAATAGACAAAATGACAGATTGTGATTGTTTATCTGTCATTTTGTCTATTCTTCCGTCTTGCTACGCGTGCAGGGGGCCTACCACCAGCTCATAAAGCAGTATTATTTTAATATTACTTCAGTGTGGGAAAGAGATGCAGCTCTACAGGTCGTATAGCTCCATATCTTTCTCCCACTGAAGTAATATTATAATAATACTGTTAATGAGTTTGTGGAAGGCCCCCTGGTCACACACGCACGCCGGTTGTGAGTACTACGCGCCTGACCTTTTGAATAACACCACCAATAAGGTCACTATTTATGTCCTTCTAAGGCTTTCCCTCTTTCCTATTAATCAGTTATATACTACACCTACGTCTCCGTTTTTTTATGGTATATATGTTATGGTAAATGGTGGAGGTAACAAAAACAATATCTCTACTTTTCCTTTTCCGTTCTTTATGCAGTTAAAAAAATATAAATAACTCTTGCCATGGTGAAAAGGTTCAACAAAGTAAGCAAGGTTTGAAACCGGGCTTCGATGAAATTAAAAGAAAAATATCTTGAGGTACGTTTTTTTTGGGTGGGAATTTATCAAATAACTTCTCCCGCTCTGGGTGGAGCGGAAGGGCGTCTCGGACTCTTGCTGACTAAAACCCACCCGTGTTCCTTCAGTTGCCTGTATGTTGCCAGGGGCCACGGTAACCCGCAACCCCGGTAGGCATCGGCCCTAGCGGACCCCTTCAGTTGTGCTGACATTTCTTTGAGGCGCGCGTGGGCCTTCATTCATCATTGAAATCCTTCTTGAAGTGAAAACTTCTTTAGGCGCGTTGGGCATTTTTGAGATAGGAAAAAACAATTGAACTCGCGACACCGTTACCGACACCTCATTTTTGTAAACGCGATTGTGCTCTTTATTTAGATAAGGTTACGGACCAATGTTCTATACAAGTATTTTTCTTCCTCCAAGGCACCATGTTCAAGGTTTCATTTATGTAAGCACTCCCTGAGTGCCACTGTTTTTTTTTCCACCCACTTAACTGCTGAATTTAGGCCTCCTTCCACCCGAAAAGCCTGGCCTTATAATGGTCTAAATCGCCAATGTGCAGTGAGAAAACATGATGGTTTTAATATTTGTTATTGCTCAGGCATTTTCCCAGCATTCGGACCAATAACAGCTGGGGACTATATTTCTTAAACAAAAAAACAATTATGCAAATTGTATTTTTATAACTGTTAATATGAATGAACGAAAACTGTAACAACTGCGACTGGATTACTAGCTTAAAGCACCGTATATTTTAATATTAATAGCACCACTTTAATAGGTAAAGGGCTTTAAGTTTGAATTTATTAAGGCCATTATGAATAATTTATAATGCTCAACCAATGAGTTTTGAAATTATCCATATTTTTGAACAAAAATGTAAGTACTGACCTAGTCTAGATTGGGTAATAAACATCAGTAAGCAATTGTTTTGTTTCACGTTATGGGTTGCATATTAGAGTTTCGTACCCGAAACCCCTTTTGGGTACCAAACGGAACCCTATTACTAAGCCTCCAGTGTCCGTCCGTCCGTCTGTCTGCCAGCGGGCTGTATCTCATGAACCGTAATTGGTAGACAGTTGAAATTTTAACAAATTGTGTTGCCGCTACAACAACAAACAATAACAATGAAATAAAGTTAATAATAAAAGGGGGTCCCCATACAAGAAACGTATTTATTCGGCGATTTTTTATTATTATTATTAAAAAAGCCTGTGTTGTTCCACTGCAGGGCAAAGGCCTCCTTTCCCTCTTTCCACTTTTCCTGGTCTACTGCGACTGCGGGCCAATCCTTTAAGAAGGATGCGAACTGCTCCGACATGCGACAGATGTGGCCAGCCCAGTTCCACTTTAGTCCAGCAACTGTGCGGCCAGCGTTCGATATGGAACCCGTCAGTCATGTGCGAGTCTAATCCGCACTTGGCCGGTTTTTACTAATAGACCTACCTATCAATCCCTCCAGTAAAGCTAAATAATTATTGTAATAGGACTGCGACACCTCAAAACAAAAGAGTTTAGCTCCACAAGTGAAGGCACTAAAACAGATATCAGACGCCTCACCTTTTGTCTGAAGCACAAATTGTACAGATGGTTCAATCCGCAAAATCATATAAATAAAAAGCGACTCTTGCTACAACACTATAAAGTGCAATTCAGATCGCACAACGGTAATTACCTACAGTTATATTACCTAGAAGTTGCACCTCTTTCTATCGTGTAACTCTTATATCTTCTGACAAAAATATTTTTTCTGTCCGACAGATAAATTATTTAAAAAAATATTGGCCACAAGTTTTTTCTTAATTTTACATTATCAAAATATTACTGCGATACATTGAGTTAAAATGTGCCATTTTAGGTGTATGAGGAACAGGGTGTAAAGTTCACTCATCCACCATAGAAAAGGGAGGATCCTCCAATCAGACAGGTGTTGTGTCTGGCGGGCAACTGCCCATTGGTTTGAAGTCGGAATCTTGTATATATGTCGATCGCTCGGTAAACTCTAACTGCGCGATGCAGGATTTGTGTGACGTCATGTCTATGATGCGTAGTTTGTAAGTGGCGGTGTAACCGCTACATCATCCCCTCCGGAGACCGGAGGTCGATAGTGGGCTGAATCTTGCGATGCTTCACACAGTGCCAGCTGTAGTTCCAGTGAGTCGGAACCGGGTGCCACATAGTTCGCGGTGAGTCGGAACTGTCTGTGGTGATTGTGGTGATTGCGGTGATTCCCCAGTAATTTGGGGTGATGAGGCTGATAGCGTTCATTCCCCAGTGAGTCGGGGTGATGAAGCTGATAGCGTTGATTCCCCAGTGAGTCGGGGTGATGAAGCTGATAGCGTTGATTCCCCAGTGAGTCGGGGTGATGATGCTGAGGGTGATGACCAGGAATGCGCGTTCGCTGCATGCTGGTGGTCAGGATACCCGTTGAAGCCGTGGGTGCTGGCTGGCTGTGTGACTCGCCTCACGAAAGCTTGCGGGAGTGATGATGATGATGACGTCACGCCGAAGTAATTGCACGAAGGCTGCGTTGACGTTCATCACGTCGGGGTCACCAATTTAGGTGTATGAGGAACAGGGTGTAAAGTTCACTCATCCACCATAGAAAAGGGAGGATCCTCCAACCAGACGGGTGTTGTTTCTGGCGGACAACTGCCCATTGGTTTGAAGTCGGAATCTTGTATATATGTCGATCGCTCGATAAACTCTAACTGCGCGATGCAGGATTTGTGTGACGTCATGTCTATGATGCGTAGTTCGTATGTGGTGGTGTAACCGCTACACCATAACGTCACTAGTTTGTAGATTTTATACTTACTTGTGACGTAGCGGCCCCCACTCCCCAACTTTAATGCGTTTTATCTATGTAATTTTTTATTAATATTATAAAACATAAAATACATGTCTAATATTATAATTAATTGATTCAGGCGTGACCTTGCGGAAATCCATTATAAAATACAATAGACGTGGATATATTTAGTAACTTGTTCCGCTTTGCTATTTCTAAAGAGCCATCAAAAACTCCTGAAAGAAATCGACACGTGTTTCACCTCTCAACGAGGCATCCTCAGGATGACGATCGACTTGTTGCGAACTCGAACACGGCGTGTTGCCACACCAAGCGCTGAGTGCAGTTCGCAACAAGTCCATCGTCATCCTGAGGATGCCTCGTTGAGAGGTGAAACACGTGTCGATTTCTTTCAGGAGTTTTTGATGGCTCTTTAGAAATAGCAAAGCGGAACAAGTTACTAAATATATCCACGTCTATTGTATTTTATGTCTAATATTTTTTAAAGCCAACTTACCTTTGATCCTAAATGCTGTACACGCCGCTCGAATAGGGTTTGTAACACTGAGTCTCGTAGAACCGTAGCTGCAAGTCTTCATTACAAGCACATAAGTTCAAGAATGTACAATAAATAAAATAAAAGCTTACACATCCACCCACTAACCCAGAGCAAATGCAAAATTAAACTTTACTTCTGGTTAAAATCACAAAATTATGATGAAACAGAGAAACTCGTGGAAATGTAAAATACTCATCACTCACTCCCTCACACACCCCAACAAAACCATACACAACACACATGCCACAAACACTACAAACACCCCTCGCACACCTCATTAACAATCACCCACACACACGCATTCACCCTACACTCACCACATTAACTCAACGTCAAAATACATCCCAAATCAAATTTTCTGTACTGTATATTTTTATTATTATCAAATTTTTTGTTTTTATTATTATTTATCTAAATCTAATTTAATTTAACTTAATTACCTTTTTGCATGAAACATCGTTCCATTCTGTAGCTGGAGAAGGGCGTTGTTAGCTGCGCTACAGTTTATACTTTTGCAGCTATCATCGTTTTACTTGAAATTAGTCTTGTGTTATTGTTCCAAAATAAACTTTTTTTTTTAGTATCTGGCTGACGGACTAAATAGAATTTCTTTTTTTTGACTCAGGCATCATCCCTATTGGCCCGACAAGACGAGCCCGCCGCGTATTTGTAGCTTCATACCTAAAATGGGGAGTGTGCCTTCTGTACTCATCTGTGTCTGAACACAAAATGAATCTCAAGTGAAAAATTAATTAATTTGAACCAATCCAATGATGCTGGATATCGGCACTCTCGATGTCATACTTTTTTTTTTGCCTGGGAAATTATCAGATATCTTCTCCCGCTCTGGGCGGAGCGGGAGGGCATGTCAGACTCTTACTGACTAAAACTCACCCGTGCCTTCAGTTGCCATGTTGCCGGGAGCCACGATATCCCTTTCGGACTTCTTCGCAACCCCGGCAGGCATCGGTCCCAGCGGACCTCGTCAGTTCTGCTGAAATCTCATTGAGGCGCGCGTGGAATACAACGCGCCTCACACTTGCGTTCCAAATTATAGAAAAACCAAATGAAAGGAGCAGATAAACTTTTAATACTATGTAATTTTGTCGGTTTCGTATGAACATGGAATGAAACAAAAATTTTAAAAAACTCGGGGACTGCCGCGGTAAAGCTATTGCATAGCATTTGTAACCTCCATACTTCCTATTTGTGAACGCTACACTTGGGATGATGACGGATGATGCCATAAAACAAAAATTACGTTCCCATGACAACATCACGTTGTCATGTGTTGTCATCCGTCATTACATGGTAAGCGGAGTGGGGGGTGTTAGGTTTTATTTTCGTTACGGAATTTCTTGATTCGGTCGCCGCGCTCAAAGCCCGCGATAAAAGCTATGCAATAGCTTAAAAAATCAATATCAGACGCGCTCGAGTGAAACATCTGATATCAGCTTAAGAGTTCAGCCGTCACCCTAGGTAATCAGCCGCACTGCCTTTTACATTGACCTCGACATGACCTAATAAATATTATACAGGGTCGCAGACGCGACAACTGTTACCATGGATTCAGTACATGATTCTGAACCCCCTCTGAAATTTTTCGTCGGTTATTTAAAAACTGCTGTTCCATATATTTTGACCGCTTATGTATGCACTTTTCTATGAAACAGCAGATTTTTTTTTTTAACAACATACGAAAAATTTCAACTCAGAGTGGTTTATAATCATGTACTGAATCCATGGTAATAGTTTTCGCGTCGATGTCCCTGCCACCCTTTTTTTTTTTGTTTGGGAAATTATCAAATAACTTCTCCCGCTCTGGGCGGAGCGGGAGGGCGTGTCAGACTCTTACTGACTAAAACCCACTCGTGTTCCTTTGGTTGCCCTGTTGCCGGGCCACGACTTTCCTATCGGTTATTTCGCACCCCCGGCAAGTATTGGCCCTAGCGGACCCCAATTCTGCTGACATCTCTTTGAGGTGCGCGTGGAACACAACGCGCCGTCGGCCCGGGCCTGGTCCTTATCGGACGGCAAGCTACCCATTGCTCACCGTCCGCAAGCCCACGCCTACGGTGGCCGGAAATCGGCTCTCGATTCCGACCCTGCCACCCTGTATTAGGTTATCTAGTACGAGAAAAGAAAAGGTAGTCATAGTATGACACTTCAATAATTATCCTCCCGATTTTCTCCGAAGGAATCCTTAAGGCCCTTTTTACATGGCACGGTTTTTTACGGTATGGCACAAACGAAAGAAAAAGGCTGAAAAAGTATCATGAAAAACCAAAAATTACGTAAAAAGTTTATACGTAATCTCGTAATATCGATAAACAACCTTTTACCTGTACTAATCTGTATTCATAAACGAAAGTTCAACCCATAAGCCGATCAACAAATTTTGTTGCGTAACCTGTGGCAGAGCGTTTAACAAGATCGGATAGCTTGAAAGAACTTTGTTATCACTTCAACTTGGCAAGTTTAAGGGTCCACTTATCGTTGTCCTTATCTTAGTCATGCCACATCAATATGTTACTACGGGTTCAGTGAGTTAATAATGTGTTTGGATAACCAAATACATAGGTACTTCAATAATGAAGTGTTCAGACAGCTGTGCTGCTGGGGACTTTGTTGCGCCACTTCTTCTTCCCATCTAAGCCCTAGAAGTGGTGAAGGGCGGGCGTTTTGAAGACAGTCTTATATTCCAAGAGATAGCCGTACTTTTACTATCGTGGGTGTTATAGGGCCCACCTCTGGTGAGAATGATGACGGTCTGCCCGCATGCGGCTGGCCAAGTGACTATCTATCGCCGCTCAAAGACGAGATGTATCATGTCTAGCATCGACATTAGGTATGTATACACCGTGAAATTTGAATCACAGTTTTGCTAGACAAACGTCATTCAGACCATGGTCTACTACCATTCTACAGCATCCAATTTAAAAAAAAAACATAATTGGTTTTTGAAAAAACACAAAAGACAAAGTTTAAAATGTCAAGATTATCTACTGCTTACTAAATTTCGTTTATGGAGGTACATTTCATTGTAAACAATGCTGTGTCCCATGCGTGGTGTCTGTGTTGTAGGGAGTAACGATATTCTTGACATTTTAAACTTTGTTTTTTTTTGTGTTTTTTCAAAAACAAATTATGTTTATTTTATTTTATTGGATGCTGTAGAATGGTAGTAGACCATGGTCTGAACAACGTTTGTCCTAGCAAAACTGTGATTCAAATTTCACGGTGTATATTATGGAGCGGCCATATCTAGTGAACCGGCCGATGAATATCGTCAGTTTTTATACTACATATTCTCACGGGTACTACTCATATCATAATGCGGTACTAGTGTCAGCCTTTCTAGTTAATTTTAATTTTTAACCAACTTCCAAAAGGAGGAGGTTCTCAATTCAACTGTATGTTTTTTTTTTGTGTTTGTTACGCGATAATTCGGCCAATTATGAATTTTATTTTTATTGATTCTTTTTTGTTTGGTAGGTAATACTTCAGAAGTGGTCCCATAAATTTTTTAATAACTTAGCTTGGGTAGTTTTTGAGTTAGCTTCAATAATACGTATTTTTTCCCACTTACTATGTGGATGATATGTTAAGTTCCTCTCACTGTTATTTACATAGCAAGTAGTGGTATTCGAATTTCTGTGGGGTAAATACCACAACTAAAAAGTGAAAAATAAAAACTTTTTACAAAAAAAAAAAACAACCGACTTCCAAAAATAACTACAAAGTGAAAAATACCTTGTTTTTCGGAAGTCGGTGGCAAAAAACGAAAATTCATAACCAAAGACACTAACTTCCGAAATTAAAGCTATTTTTCACTTTGTAGTGTTTTTTTTTGGAAGTCGGTTGTTTTTTTTTTGTAACAATAACTGAGCGGTGATAGATAGTCACTTGGCTAGCCGCATGCGGGCAGACCATCACCATTGTCACCAGAGGAGGGCGCTACACCTATCAAATACTGAATCAGCCTTCCTAGCGATATTTACCAAAAGTACGGCTAGATCTCTACTATTATGTAATTTAAGCGTTCGAAAAGTGCTGATTCTCAGTCTAGCTTGAATAAATGACTTTTGATTTTGATATTTGAAAGTATTAAAATAACTTGGCGATTGGTTTTTGAGTCTTTGAAAACTAAAACTAAAGGTAGTCTAAAACCGATGATTGATGAATGAATCGCAAGAAATTTGTTTTTTTTTTTTCAGTTGAATTACAAGAAGTTATCTATTCGAATGTTTTTTTTGGGTATTTTCTGGATTTCGCTTCGTAATAATTATTTTATTTTTATGCCATTAATCACCACATGAAAAGTTTTGGTTATTTTACCTTATAGACCCTTTCTGATCACTCTGAAAACGGTCCTTAGAAGATTTAATTTGCTGTCAAAGTCACGCATCTAACCCTTGGTGAGCAGGACAAATTTTTCACTTGATTAGACTTTTTTTAACTTATATACGCTAAACAACTACGCGGGCCATAAAGGGTCAACATATTGACGAGATAGTAGACCTTAATTACGTTAACTTTATATCTAAACCATCTGAAGTTTTAGTACGAACTAAACCTAATATTGACCTATAAAACTTATCTAACCCTAAGTCACTACTTTAGACTGTACTTAAACTGTAGACACGTAAAACTAGTGAAATAGTAAAGTAATAATGACTGGAGTAAAGTCCCAATTGACTTGAGTCTAGACTAAACCATTTACTTTATGGAGCTTGTTTGTATGTGAACAACAAAATACAGAATAGATATCACGCTATCGGTAAATAGCTTGATGAATAATCCAAGGAAACCGGTATTTGGAATGAAGAAATATTTAATAATTGGGTTAGACTAGAAAATGTCACCAACATGGCTGACATCACAGCGGGCTTCAACAGAATTCCAGCGCCGCGGTATGAATTTTTTAAATATTGATGCATTTTGCTGAGATAAGAGCCATTTTGGTCACGCAGTATGAACAATACCAAATGTAAGAACCACAATTATATAAACGCACCATTGTGAGGTATTTGTTTATATTATTCATTCCATAGTCTCAAGTACTTCCAAAACTAGTTAAAATGGGAATTAAATAATTAGGAATAAGCAAAAAAATAATGAGATAACTGCCTTTCCATAAATTCTAACATCAAACTATATTTCTCGGGACTCGCACGTAGTCTAGATTCCATCTAAAGAAAAATAAAATCTATAAATTACACATCTTATTAAAAACTGTATTTTTATAAAATTTAGGTATAGTCAAGTTTTTCAAAGATGCTAACTAAATCACAGTTATTACAGTGACTTAAATATTTATATAAAACCATTTACTTTCTTCGTATAATAATAAAACACTTTATTTACTTTCAACACACAAACTACAAATTATTAGCGCACAATTGCGTTTGACACATATTTGACAACTGCCATGGTACACTTATTCCATAGACTAATTATAAAGTGTTTCGTGCGACGCTGCAGAGTAGGCGCTTCGCGTTCCAAAATAATTATGTAACTTGTCTACCATTTTCGTCACTCTAACGTCAAGTCCTTAGCGTGAAAGGGAAAAGCATGATCGGAAAACGCTTGGATTTTGTCTTAGGCCCACATCTTTTTCTTTAAATATGTTAGTTTTAAACGCTTCTTTTTAATTGTTTTCATTTCGTGAGCGTGTCCCAAATAAAAATATATTTATCTCTTTTTACGACATGATGTCTTTTTAATCGCTTAATAATATAGACAGTTACTTTAATTTTATGCAGAGACTTGTTCCTCGAAATAAAGAGTAAGAAAAAAAAAACGTGTGGCACTCGGGGACTGCCGCGGTAAAGCTATTGCACAGCATTTGTAACCTCCATACTTCCTATTTGTCAATGCTACACTTGGGATGATGACGGATGATGACATAAAACAAATCGTCTTCACATATAGGTAATATTATTTAACTAATGTACGTGCATACACAAACAATTGTAAAACATTTTAAAAGAGTAACAGTGGAGTTTTTTGCCCATTCTTCTCCATACGAAAACTACCTTTTGGAAGGGGCGACTAGAATCAATTTTAATATTTTGTAATTTTTGACATTCAAAAGTGCCATACATGGGCCTATTTGAAATAAATGATTTGACTTTGACAAAAATTACGTTCCCATGTTCAATTTTTGTTTTATGTCATCATCCGTCATTACATGGTAGGCGGAGTGGGAGGTGTCAGGTTTTTTTCGTTACGAAATTTCTTGATTCGGTCGCCGCACTCAAAGCCCGCGATAAAAGCTATGCTATTGCATAGCTATAGCATAGCTTTTATCGCGGGCTTTGAGCGCTATTGCTTAAAAATTGTTTTTACAAATGATTGTTTTCTTACAGATTATTTGCTTCAGCAACGTCGATTCGCCGTCCGATTTGCTTAGACTGGGTTTCCAACGTCCAGTACGTAAAATTAATGTTGAAGAGGTTCGTAAAAGCAGGAAATAACGAACGAAACTCACAGAAACGAAGGACAATCCCGTCCCTAATGACATTTATACAAAAACTTCGGTGCTAAACACAATAATACAAAATGTTGTCGCTACAATTTTTGAGGGAAATATTCCAACTTTGTGCGTATGTATGTTTATTTAATTTAACGTGACAAGCTGTCTCCTACATGATGAGGGTACTAACAACAAAAGCTTTGGAAAATATTTGAATGTCCGTTCAAAACTCGGATATTGCGACATCAAATATCATTTTGTAATGCATGAGTTTTAATGGGGAAAATGCTGGGCTTTGGTGGTTTATTTTTTCTTGTAAGTGACGTCAAGCGCAACAAAAATTAATGATCGAGTTGAATTTTTTTAATAATGTTTATTATTTTAAGATGCGAATGTGGGTTATAAATTGTCACTCGAACCAAAAATACGGTAGCCTAGGTAAAAAAAAAAATCTATTTAGTCCGTCTTTCAGATAATAAAAAAAATATTAGACACGTATTTTTTGCTTTATCATATTAAACAAAAATAACTTGGAAACACGCATTAAAGTTGGGGAGTGGGGGCTCGCTACGTCACAACGTCGTATTAAATCTAGCAAGGCGTGACGTCATTCCACATTTTAACTCAATGTAATCGTAATCTTTTGATTACGTCAAAAAATAAAAAATACGTGTTCAATATTTTTTAATAATCTACAAGACGGACAAAACAATTTTTTTTTTTATACTGGCCTATTGTAAGTACTTATAATTATGATGGTTTAAAAAAAACTATAGTCTATCATAAACAACGCAATTAATGGGGATCATTATGTTGTGACGTATAGCGTTCAACGCTCATACCTGCGTAGTAATAGGTATGTATATGTCATACAGATATATTTAATACCTATCCGGCTCGAAGGACCATATGTTGATTGTTATAAGATTCACTTTAGTTTTTGTAGGATTTGAATAAGAAAAGACGTGTGTCTGACTACAAGTGTATTGGGCGACTAGTTTTTGTTTAAAGTAACACTATTAAATATATCTGTATGACATATACATACCTATTACTACGCAGGTATGAGCGTTGAACGCTATACGTCACAACACATTATATACGTATCCTACTTTAATATAAATGCGAAAGTTTGTGAGGATGGACGAATGAATGTTTGTTACTCTTTTAATTTGACACACAGATAGTTTATAACCTGGATTAATACATAGAATACTTTAAATCCCGATATTCCCACGGGATCGAGACTTTAGAAGCGGGGCGTTACTAGTAGTCCATATGCGTCTTCATGACATAAAATCAATTCCATATTCAACCATTGCTTTATTTATTTTCTTTCTTACATTTATAACTTTCACTTTTACCCCTCAAAAAGACCAGCACTAATAAAATAAGTACCTTACAGTAGCTACATCACCCGCAAATCTTCCAACACAATTTATTAGTAAACAAGGTAAATCTATTACGGTGTTGCCAGCTCAGCTGTGGTAAATGGATTACTTCAAGCTTCGCCAGACGATAAAGCAGTACTAAACTACTTATTACTTGATCACACGCTGCGGTTACCTAGATAAACACTTTTTTATATAAATAAGACTATTTTTATTACTGAAAGTAATCTAATCCAAGGTTTGATTATTGAGCTAATAAATAATTGCCTAATAACAACTTATAGTTATTTAACTAATTAACAGTTAGTTAACTAACCTAATCTAACTTAACCAAACGCATTAAATAAAAAACCTGCCTCGTTGGTCTAGTGGTTGCAAGCGCTACTGCTGAGCATGAGGTCCTGGGTTCGATTCCCAGGTCGGGCAAAGTATTATTGGGTTTTTCTATCTGGAATTTCTCAGTAGCAGCCCGGAGTCTGGATTTGTGCACGGTTGATGGCAATAGGCTCGCCCCCTATTACATGGGACTTAAACATAACTGGCGAAATGTGGGTGTACCTGCTACAGGTATACCTCTGCCCAACCCTTCGGGGAAACAAGGCGTGATGTTATGTATGTATGTATGTAAAAACCGGCCAAGTTCGTGTCGGACCACGCGCAATTAAGGGTTCCGTAGTTGGGATTAATTTATCCCAAGAACAAACTTAACATTGTAGTTGAAAAACATGTTCTCCCATACATTCCAACTGAAAATGTAAGTATGTACGCACAATATTAAGGGATTTACCATGTTATTTTAAGACTATGGACTTCTTATAGGTTTTCCTGTAATTTATGAGCAAAGAACCATTCTCCGTTTTTTTTTTCAAAATGTTGGCTCAGTTCTTTCGGAAATAAGGGGGGGAAATTGTAAATTTTCCAATTTTTTCTTAAATATCTTTAAAAGTACTTATTTTTAAATTATTAAAAAATTATATTTAAGATCATCGGAATAACCCCTTTCATTTGATATGTCACACGGTACAGATTGCAAAACTTTTTTAAATTTTCTTATTTGCCTCCCAAAAATTGACCCCTAAATTAAAAATTATTTTATTTACATACGCTTCCATGTTTGGGTCACAGAAATACATGTGTTTACCTAATTTCAACTTAATCGGTTCATTAGATTCGGAACAAATTGGCTGTGACAGACGGACAGGCAGACAGACACACGTGTGATTCTATTAAGGGTTCCGTTTATTTTTTTTGAGGTACAGAACCCTTAAAACATTATACTATCCTATCTTAACGACAATAATAAACTAAAATATGGAATCGAAACATTCCTTCACATCGCTGTCGACTGGTAATGTACCCAAAAGTGGTGGCATGGCCACGTTGTATGACAATGCTTAGCCTCTGGTCAAGGTAAAAGCCAGCCACGGAATTAGCAAAGTACTGAAGTCATCATCTGCCTAGCCTTTTCCCAACTATGTTGGGGTCGGCTTCCAGTCTAACCGGATGCAGCTGAATATCAGTATTTTACATGGAGCGACTGCCTATCTGACCTCCACAACCTAGTTACTAGGTAACACGATACCCCTTGGTAAGACTGGTTGTCAAACTTTTTGGGCTTCTAAATACCCGTAACGACTGTCAAAGATCTACAAATGACAGCCGGGACCAACGGCTTAACGTGCTTTCTGAGGCATGGAGGGGTCTTGGTATGTAAAGATGGTCATCCATCCACAGACCAACCGCGGCAAGCGTAGCTTAACCTGATCGATCGACCCGTACAGCTGTTGTTACTTAGCCACAAGCCCCTTCAAAGCATCAAAGTACTGAAGTGTTCCTGAAAATAGTTCGTTTAAAATTACCGAGAGGATTAATTTTTGTGATGCTGTTCTTATGCCTTGATTGGCCTTGCTAGTATGGACTGCGTAAAAGTTCGTACTGCGGATCGAGTATCGTCTGTTAAGGAAAAATCGTTTCAAAGTAACACACATCAAATTAATACACTGTTTGTCGTGGTTCTGTGATTAAATATTTTTGTGTGTATTCAATAATAAGAATAAATGGTTTATATGAACTATGTAGCTAGGTACGCCTCGTAGACTCAGTAACACAGTCAGTCGTTATGTCGCGGTCGTGTCGTTGATACAAAAAGTAATGCACTACTTGTACAGTTAAACCAGAAAATGTTTGCACTTCGTTAATCTTCGTGTTTCCGGATTAGCACGAACGTTGTGGTACAGAGTAACTCCCTTTACTATTTTTCTACTTTTGTAGCTTGCACCTGTCATTGCGCGCTTGTATGATTTTTTCTCTATGTCGGGTTACCTACTCCGGTTGTAGATTGTCAACTGTCACTTATTTTTTTATTTTTTTGCAATTGCATAGACGTGTTAATGTATAATTTTGTAATCATGGTCATACAAAACAGGCAAGTATTTTCATGGTTGTAACAGCTTTATATTAGATCTTTTTGCCGTGTGTTCGTATGTCTAAAGATGATTGCCGAAACGCATACTTTTCCAGAGCGATATGTATGTAATTATGATTTCTTTTTTAAAACAGAACATTTGGCTCGCTTGGGACTTTGGCAATACAGTGTCATTTGAGATGAGTTTGTTCCTTCCTTTGTACTTATCGCTAAATGCATTCGTTTGTTTCTGGACTCCTTGAGGACCTTTGAAAATGCAGTACAATTTTAGATATTCTTTTCTTCTTACTTCTAACAAAAAGTTGGCTTCATTTCTTAAGTAATTATACTAATAGTGTATTACATCACTTTAAACGTGACACAATAATGGTATAATTATTAGTGCTATACTTTTTTTAATTGGCTACCTACTATTAAGTTTGTTTTTAATCTCAAACTCTAGGCTTTCATTTCACATAACATAACATCACGCCTTGTTTCCCCGAAGGGTTGGGCAGAGGTGTATCTGTAGTAGGTACACCCACATTTCGCCAGTTATGTTTAAGTCCCATGTAATAGGGGCGAGCCTATTGCCATCAACCGGGCACAAATCCAGACTCCGGGCTGCTACTGAGAAATTCCAGATAGAAAAACCCAATAACACTTTGACCGACCCGGGAATCGAACCCAGGACCTCATGCTCAGCAGTAGCGCTTGCGACCACTAGACCAACGAGGCTTTTATTTCAATTAAACGAATTATAGACACTTTTGAATTGTTAAGGAGTCGGTCAGACAGAAAGATAAAGTAAGTAACCTATTCCAAAGCGCAGTCAAAACGACCAATTGAAACCGGGCACCTAGCTACTGACGTTTCATAAGTGCCCATGGGGTGGTTTTTTAAAAGAGATTTTTTATTTTAGTCAATTCCTATGGAGAAAAATGGGCAAGGAACTACATCATCATCATCAACATTTCAGCCGAAAGACGTCCACTGCTGGACGTCTTCCGGTACGCGGTCGCCACTCCAGAATCTTTCGGCCCCATCGGCCATCTGTTCTGCGAGCAATGTGCCCTGCCCATTGCCATTAAGTTTGGCAATTCTTCGGGCTATGTCGGTTACCCTAGTTCTCCTGCGGATCTCCTCATTTCTGATTCGATCACGTAGAAAAACTCCAAGCATAGCCCTCTCCAATGCTCTTTGGATGATTTCATGGATCTGCATGGACACTAAAAAATTCTATACCTACTTAACGTTTATCAAATTAGATTCCCTGTAAAATAAAAGCCACCATTATCGTTTAATATAGAGCCCGGTACGGGCATGTGGTCAAGAGCTCTTGTATGAAGGCAGGTGGCTCCTTCAACGGTCAATTGATTTTGAAACTAGAATGCGATCGCTCTTTCCAACTTAGAGGAGGTTCGAGAGGGCTTCCCGCCGTTATTTCTTTTGAGCCCCCTTTTTGGAGAGAGATTTGTTTTGCGCTAACCCTTTTTTTTCTATTGGGATTTCTTTATTGGTTAAAGACATGATTGGAAGTTTTTTAAAAGGATCTGTGATATGTCAATAACTTGGTAGAATGAATGAACTGTGTAGATTAGTTCTAGTAGGGTTTTAACTGTTTATACTCCATTTTATAGCATTAGACAAATAACGGTTATCACCTTTTCGTTATTTCGATATAAACGTTTTATTAACTTCGTTATTTCACGATAAGTACCTACAAAGCAATGTAATCTATTTACCTAAAATTTTAAAAAGTTGCGGTCATTTCAACAATAGTACCTGCGCTACCGAGCTCTGCTCTGGTGAAAATAGAGAATTCTCATTTAGTACTAGTATAGGAAAGTTCATACTAATTCCGTGTATAGTACATACTAATTCCTCGCTCCCGTATTTATAGTGTATTATCTATGTTCCATGCTGCCATGTTATTATTATAAGGTTGCCATCTTGTTCTAAACTTTGGGTGACCGAGCTCTGCTCGGGTGAAAATACGGAGAAAAAGAATTTTCCCAAATATGAGACCTAGCTAGATTGATTTTTCACCCCCGTAAACTCAACCCCACTACATTGCAACTTTTATCGAAATCGTTACAAAACGTGATTACAAATATATATATATAAATACAGGACAGGATTACATAATTACTGTAGTTATTTAGCCTTTGCATATAAATGGAATATAGGTTGAGACAACTAAGAACAGTTTAAGATCCGGTTTCAGGACGATACGGCAAAATCATATTTTGTTTTAACATACGGCTTTTTTTACCATACTGTGACCATGTAGATTCCATAAAACTGCCATTTACTGGGTACGTCTTTCATTGACTTGAATGTGCCCTGGCGGCTGAGAGTATGTCATGCTCACTCAAGTATCTCGCTGATAGTGGCGTGTGTGTTGGATCATTAAGTTCCCTTCAAAATGGTTGAGCTAAATGGTGCTAATCCATGCGTGTTCCTGAACGGGCGCCGTCAGTAGGGACTGGTCATCTCTTAGTTGCCACGGTTTATGTTAATTTATTTTAATTTTTGAATTGTTTTTGTTTTCATATTTTTATAACGGACGCTTTTAACGTGCACGTCTTTTTACATTGTTCTCACATGTATAATTTCAACATGAATGATATAACCAATATTTTGTAACAATATTTTGATTTAAAAGAGTGTCCGTGGAGTTTCTTGCCCGTTCTTCTCCATAGGAACCTACTACGCTTTGGAATGGGCAACTAGCTTCATCTTTCTGACTGACCGTCCCCTTGACAATTCAAAAGTACCTGTAAATGGTTTATTTGAAATAAATCCTTTGAGTTTGAGTATATTTCCAGTTTACAATTAAGTTTTCAAGAGTTTAAACAGCAAGTTAAGAAAAAAAGAGTATTTTTGACGGTCTCATAGTCACGGCAAACTGCAACGTCTTCAGTTTTGCAAAGACATGGCATGGTTGTTATTTGAATGACTTCATTGTTCATAAACGTAAGTACTTTAATATAATAGCTATAACATAACTACGGCCGCGACTTACGAGTTGTAGGTCGTAGGTTCAAACCCAGACAGGCGCTTTACTTTGTGTAATTTATTTCATCACCACTGCTCTCAAAACGGTGAAGGAAAACATCGTGAGGAAACCGGCATGTCCTAGAACCGAAAATTCGAAGACATGTGACATCTACCAACCCGCACTGGACCCGCGTGGTGAATTACGGCCCACTCCCTCTCACAGAGAGGAGGCCTGTGTCCCAGCAGTGGGACGTTTATAGTCTGATGATGATGATAATGATGATAATGATAACATAACTACTACATAACTACGCTGAGATGAGATTACGGGTCGATTTTGAACGTTCTTTAATCACGGGCTAAATTAGCCTACAATACGCAGTACCTATGCGCAATCGACACAATCCTTAATTTTACACCCAGTCAGGCGAAAAATCTTTTAGAATTTTGAAAACTGTCAGTCCCTTTTATCATTTAGGTCTTTGTAAGAACCCATCATACTACTTCTTTTCGAGTCGATGGTTATTGTACAATGAGTTGAAACCAGTTCAGTACTTACTCCTATCATCAGAAAGAAAAAAAAAAAGAATAAACGTTTATTTGCGGCAAACGTCACGTAAGGAAAGAAAAAAATAAAACACGTAAATAATAATTTGGGGGAAAATATGCGTCACATCCACGCAAAACGGCCATCGCTCAGCATAATGCTGCGGGACAGAGCCACAGCGCTGGTTTTCAGTGACAGCCGGCGCTGACGTAATGACGTCAACCAGTGCAGCATATAGTGAAATAAAAATAAAATAAATATGGGGAGTAAATCCTTTATGTAGGATACTAATTTGCTTTTTACTTCATATTTGATTTTGGAGAAGCAGTGTTTTTTTTTTGTCAGTTGAGAATTGTCCAGACCTGTGGTCAAGACAGATGTGTTTTTTTTGCTTCAATTTTTTACTTTTATATATATTTTAAATAATATACCCAAGTTACTTCTATCAAGAAATGTTTTATTTGCCCTACCATTCCCACATAAATACAATACTTAGTCCCTAAATGTTTATGTCGATCATTTCTCATTTCGATTTTCGATTTAAATCATCACAACATGTAGCTACCTACCGATCACATCACCCTTTCCAGAGCGTCAGCTGGCAACTTCAACCAACTCCAACCCATGTGTACAACCAACTAAAACCCTATTAATACAGCCAGGATAGAAAGGCTTTCCGACACAAGATGGTATGACAGCAGTTTCCGAAACTTTGATTACAACGTGACAGGCGCGTTCAAAGTTCCGATAGATTCCACCAGTGAGACGTCGCCATATCTGATTAGCTTGTGAACTTGTTACAGTTGGCCACTACTACGTGTACAGTTGCTGTCGGGCGTAACGGTTATGAAGATGTGGGCGAGAGTGACTTTAGATCGAACTGACAGCTGTATTAGCAATTTCGTTGTGCTCGTACTGACAGGTGAATTAATTGGGTAGGTGTCCGCTTTTCTAAGAATCTGGTATCTTTTGGCTATTGTGTTTTGTTGACCAAAATAATAGATAATTTGGTAACCGAGGTTTTCTGTCCACTTCAAATGATTTAAATGTTTAATTGTTCCCCAGGGAATCAAAATAACGAACTTCTTTAGCCGTTTTTTTTTAAGTAAAAACTTCTTTAGGCGCGTTGGGCATTTTTGATATGGGAAAAACAATTGAACTCACTACACCGTTACCGACACCTCATTTTTGTAAACGCGATTGTGTTCTTTATTTAGATAAGGTTACGGATCAATGTTCTAGGTATGCAATTATTTTTACTTCAAAGGTTTTGCAAGTACCTATTTTTTTTTTTGTAAACGCGATTGTGCTCTTTATTTAGATAAGGTTACGAACCAATGTTCTATTTTTCTTCCACCAAGGCGATCTTGTTCAAGTTTTCACTTCTGTCGGGACTCCCGGAGTGCCACTGTTTTTTTTTCTCAGAGGTTTTTCACTAGAGCCGCTAAAAAAGCCTAATTTTCAGGCTCTGTTCACCTGTATCTTATTTTGTGAGCGACAGGAGGTCAGTTTTTATAGGTTGAAATTATATGCGTGATAATGAAGATACTGATAAGCTGCTGGCCGTTTTGCAATGATTACTAATTACATTACATCCCTTTCATTATCAAACAAACTTGAAGGACAATATTTATTATTCAAACAAACCGCAGTTACTAAGGGTCAAGTTAACCTCAAATACTGGGCCACGAGCCACAAGCCACCGGCTTGCAGGTCGAAGTATTTCCGGGTGAATAGTCACATTATTTACATAATCCGGGGATTTCATACTCCGAGTCCCGGCGGAATAAACGCCAGATCGACCGAACGCTAAAATCCTCTTGTGTTTGTACTAATTATATTGAAATAATAGTGATGAATATTTTAAATTGGATAGCTACTCGTACGTATGTTGTTTGTTAAATATTTTTTCGTAGTTTGTGTTTATTGAAGTAGTTTGTATATTCTGATTAACATTTTTTTTTTGTTTTTTTTTTTTGTAGCCTATATTGTGTCCCACTGCTGGGCAAAGGCCTTCCCTTTTTCCTTCCAAATAATACCCAATAATCCAATATGTAAAAAAAACCTGTACGGTCCGAAAGGGGCTCATAGGTACCGCAATAAAATTACCTAAAAGTAATAAAAAAATTAATTAATATAAAAAAAAAAAAATTAAATCACATTTTTAGTACCAAAATTACAATTACATTCATTAAAATGAGCAAATTTTCAAAAGGGGTCATAAAGTTATGACTTATAGACACCCGCTAATCGACGGCCGTGCGCGCCCCATGTTCGCGCATAACCCCTAAAATAAAATAAAATTCTAAAGTAAAATTCCCTATTGAAAAAATGCAACGATATATTTTTTTTTTACATGTTGTATAGTGGAGTAGCTTAATTTTTTTTTATGTTTGTTTTTATAATAACATCTCTGTAATTATGTTATATTTCTGTGTAATCTATAGTAACGTTCATATTTTCAGTCTCTTGAGTGTATCGTGTACTTCATGGATCGTTCGTCAGTAAAGAAATCATCATCATTAAAATCATTGTCGAACCCAGTGATCACATCACGTATCTACTCTAAATGGCACCTTTACATATTCGGTTTATTCAACGTCAATTTTCTCTGTTAAATCCTAAACAATAAAGGAATACGTAAAGTCACCATTTCTATAGCCCGTTCAATTTGTTTCGCTTTGATTCTTGTTCGTTGAGTAAACAATATGGCGGTGAGAGTTGCCCCATCACTATTCGCAGCACGTATTTGTTGCGGGGAAAGCAAACTGATCGCCAATATCGCATTTCAAGGTTCCATGTCAAATCTTTACAAGGCTCGACAAACTATAAATATTGCTGTCTCTTACTAACAGGGGAAGCAAAAAAGGGACGGGTGGAATTTGGAGCAGTAAAGTTAGTTGACATTTGTTAACCTTTTTCCTGAGGTGGTCTCCAAACCTAGATAATTCAAATATTGAGTGAAACTAATCAACGGACCGAGTTTTAAGGCTGGCGATTGGAGAGGATTATGTCCAGCATTCCACTACATAAGGCTGTGAAGGATGAACCTAGCATCTTTGAAATATTACACTCCATTGTCGCCTTAAATTATTGATCTATAAAATATCTGAATGACGTATTACAATATTTTACTTGGTTTGACCCAGTAAAATCCCGTCCAATAGCTGTATTTAGATTTCCTCTTTTTCTCGGAATTTATTCTAGCCTCGTTGCAGTTTGCGAAGTTTCACTGTGGAACCTCACATTTATTTTTATATTATCCGTTGCACATGCAATTTCAGAATCGAAGATGTTTATTAAAGGCTACAAATATGTTACTCACATTGTTACTGCATACGAACATGCTTGTTTACTTTCTTCTTTCTTATTTGCTTATAGAATTCAAGAATGAAGAGACTGTTCATTGCCTTTGTATTTAAAAATCATAATTATTAAGTATCCGAGGAGCTCGTGGGTAAGTACTAACAGTCGCACGGGTCGATCCATCAGTTTAAGCTACGCTTGCCAGGGTTGGTCCGTAGATGGGTGACCATTTCTGCATACCGAGGCTCCTCCGTGCCTCGGAAAGCACGTTAAGCTGTTGGTCCCGGCTGTCATTCGTGGATCTTTGACAGTCGTTACGGGTCGTCAGAAACCCGAAAGTCTGACAACCGGTCTTACCAAGGGCTTTTGTATTACCTAGTTACTGGGTTGTGGAGGTCAGATAGTCAGTCGCTCCAAGTAAAATACTGGTATTCAGCTGCATCCGGTTAGACTGGAAGCTGACCCCAACATAGTTGGGAAAAGGCTAGGCAGATTGATTGAATTATTAAGTATCCGTTCACAGCAAGTTAGTTAATCTTACTGCAACTATCATTGTTTCAATAAATTTCACAAGAAACGATTGAAGGCATAAATTAAATTTGGGTTACAAAATTATGTTTTTCTGGGCTTTTAAGGATGAACCTAAAAAGCGTGGATACCGCTAAAGTTAAAGTAGCATTTGAAGGGAACCAAATTCTAAAAGCCCGCAATTGTTACACCCAAAATCTAAAAGGAACAGAGAGGGAAGAGGCGATATACCTAAGGGACCCACAGAAAGGTGTTGTAGGTACAAATTCGACATCTAAATTGTCGGCTTTCAGTACCGTATGGTGAACGATTTGTACTGTGGCAAATCGTTCGAGAATACTCCGACTGTTTGGCAACCACAATGCCGAGAATAGTGGCATGGTTCGAATCTTCTTGAACGTGCCTTTGACGATTTTGGCCAATCTGAAGTATCATATTCAGTTACAGTTTTGGTAATATTCCAAGATACATGTGCTGCACGTCATTCAATTGGAAGGATTGTCGTTTGTGGCTGTTGTAGATTTTGAACTATGGAATTAGGAATATATCGTTGAAAGCACGTAGCTTCCTTTGTGGCTTCCAAAAGTGCAAAGTCATTTATAAAATACGAGACTTCAATTGAATTAAATGAGTTTTCAGAATAAAATGAAACAAAAACGGTTTTTTATAGCAAAAGACGTACGCCATTATAAATTAAATGCGCCTGAAGACTAAATTCCTAAATCATATAGCCTAGTCTTTTTAGGGAGCGTAGGACTCTTGCGGTCCGGAGCAATATGTTGTCCCGTAGATTTGCGCGGTGTACAGACCAAGTGAAAATAACACTTTTCAAGGCTTATTGCCAAAGTTTGTACACGGGCAATCTATGGGTCAATTATACTAAGAGATCGCTGGATGTACTGCGAGTCCAGTATAATAATGCTTTCAGGATGTTGTTGAGGCTGCCTCGTTACTGTAGCGCGTCAGAAATGTTTGCGCAAGCCCGCACCGACGGCTTTTATGCAATTATACGCAAAAAAACGGCGTCGCTACTGAGGAGAGTGAGGGGCAGTCAAAACAGCATCCTGAAAACTGTAGCCGAGAGCTTCGGCTCTCCGATTGTCCATCAGTTTGTGCGGAGGTTGATTTTTACTAACACTAGGCAATAAGTTATTTTTTGTATGTTACTAACACTATATGGATATTTTGTGTCCGAAATAAAACAATTTGAATTTGAATTTGAATTTTTCCAACTATGTTTGGATCGGGTACCAGTCTAACCGGATGCAGCTGAAAATTCCAAAATACTTTTTTTTTTTTACTAGCATACGCTGACCCACTCCCGGGCAAAGGCCTCCTTCCACTCCTTCCACCTTTCGTGAGCCCGTGCGTCCTCCTTCCAGTAAAGCTAAATTGCTCTATGACATTTTTAATTCTTCCATTTAAACACCTAAGTGATCTCTTAAGTAAATGTGGTGAGTTCCACTAGTAGCTTAACTATCCTAAGACACGAGAACGTACTTGTGGGCGTGAAATACACTTTGAAATAACATGTAAGCGAGTTCGTGCGAACAGCTGCGAATTATGCCAAGTGTTCATAATTTTGTTTGGCTGACGACGCGGATCGTGGAAACTGGAGGGATAGGATGACAGGTTTCAAGTATGCACAATATGTGCCTAATAATGGTAGGTACTTTACATTTTTGTAATGTTTTTTTTATGTAAAAATACAAATAAAACTACTGCTAAGCCTGAGGATCTGAGTTCGATTCCCAGGTCGAGCAAAATCTAGGGCCGATGCCTGCCGGAGTTGCGAAGAAGTCCAAAAGGGAGATCGTGGCCCCCCAGCAACATGGCAACTGAAGGAACACGGGTGGGTTTTAGTCAGTAAGAGTCTGACACGCCCTCCCGCTCCGCGAAGTTATTTGATAACTTCCCAACTAAAAAAAAAAACTGGTCGAGCAAAATGTTATTGGATTTTTCCATCAAAAAATTACAGGAGTAATGTTATTTAGGTACCTAATATTAAAAAAATAGTCCATTAGATTTGGAGCAAATTGGCTCAATTTAGACGGACAGACAGACAGACAGACCGTTTTTGAAGTGAAAACATTTACAGGCGCGTTGGGCATTTTTGAAATGGGAAAAAATAACTGAACTCGTGACACTGTTACCGACACCTCATTTTTGTAAACGCGATTGTACTCTTTATTTATATTACGTTACAGATCAATGTTCAATGCAAGTATTTTTTTTTTTTTTTAACTATGGCCTCTCGCAATTTTGACGACTAAGGTCTTGGCTGTTTAATCGAACTTTCCTGTGGGTGCTTTGAGCTACACTTAGAGCCTTCAGTCAGGAGCAAAAACTATTCTAAATTAAAGTTAAGCGAACGCTCGCTAAGGGCACCCCCTGTGAGGTACGAACTTCGGCTTAGGGCCTCGCTGGGGGAAGGACAGCAAGAAGGGACAGGCTGGATCAAACTTAGATTTTCATCATGATTATTATGTGGGGTATTTATAGCTACGTGCTCAACTGCAACAACTGCTGGCGCCTTGTTTTCGAGCAAGGGTCAGGGGGTACCAAATGTTGCCTTTTTTTTTGTATGGCATCTTGCAGGTCAACCGTGGAGGTTGTCAGCTGCTTACCGGACTTTCCTGTGGCTGCCTCAATAAATTAAGGCCTCCAGCCAGGGCATAAAACTTAGAAACTAAGCGACTACACGCTAAGGGCACCCCCTGTGAGGTACGGACCTCGGATTAGGGCGTCGCAGGTGGAGGACAGCAAGGGACAGGCTGGGCCCCCAAATGTTGCATAGTGGATACGAGGCTTTATACTCGTTTGCAGTGCTACTCTTTCTCTTCATTTCTACAAATGATTTGCATTGGTTTCACAATTAGCGACGGGTTGCTACGAATTAGGGTATTCAATTGATTCCGGGACATTGATAAAGGCTTGTGCTCGGTTCGCAGAATACATTCATTTGACGTGATTTGAACGAACGAGAGTACCTATGTACTGACGCAGCACACTGTAATGGTAATTCGACGAATTTTATATATAAAATTGTGCCATGAATAGAGTCAATTATAATATTCGTGTTTAATATATCAAGTAATAACGATGAAAATTATGTTCAAAGAAAAAATATTTAGGTGGTTTAGACCTAAATAAGTATTCTCTGTTTAACTAAATAATTTCGGAAGAAACGCTTAAGGCTCTTACAAACAGGCGCGACACGCGACGCTACACAAAGGCACTGCTCGTCGCGCGACGACATGTGCTTTATAAATTTTGAAAGCAACTAAGGATTATGCAATAAAAAACAGTCGGAGGGTATCATGGGATACGAACGAATATCTTTTCGCTTTTGCACAGTTGGTGGATGAGAGCCAGACTGAAAAAAATGTGACTTTTGACTTTTTTACGTAACTTTTGAACTTAAATGGGGTCAAAATGTTACACTTTTTTCAGTATACCTTTATTCGTCAAGTGTGCAGAGAGTAACTTGCGATAAGGAACTTCGTTGCAAAAAATTACAAAATCTTTCTCAGCGAATAACCTACACTGTGTTGCTATAGTTCCTACAGCAGGGATGTAACGGATATCCGTATCCGTATCCACAACTGCAGAGCATCCGCATAAATTTTGATATCCGCAAACATCCGCTTCCTAAAGTTTTGATTTTAAAAACTCCGCATCCTCATCCGTATCCTCATAATTTCTTTGGGGATGTGACCCCAAAAAATCACTATCTGAAATAGTGATTTTTTAAAACTCGTTCCAAGCTAAATGTGTGGACTGGAGTGTGAGTGACGCGTTCCTATTGCCTGAATTCGCAGTGTCCCTGTCCTATGACAGACGATCGGCCGCACATGACAGTGGTGGCATGATTGTAGTGTCAGGTGTCCAAACAAGCCCCTAACCGCCGCAGGAGGAGACGCCCGGGGCGGGAATTGCGAGCCGATTTCCGGCCACCGTAGGCGCGGGCTTGCGGACGGTGAGCAATGGGTAGCTCGCCGTCCGATAAGGACCAAGCCGGGGTCGACGGCGCGTTGTGTTCCACGCGCGCCTCAAAGAGATGTCAGCAGAATTGACGGGGTCCGCTAGGGCCAATGCCTGCCGAGGCTGCGAATATGGGCCGAAAGGGACATCGTGGCCCCCAGCAACAGGGCAACCGAAGGAACACGGGTGGGTTTTAGCCAGTAAAAGTCTGACACGCCCTCCCGCTCCACCCAGAGCGGGAGAAGTTATTTGATAAATCACCACACAAAAAAAAAAAAGTTTCCAAACGAGGGCTATTTTTCATACGACATCTGCATCCGCATCCTCAATAAAAAAAAATCTAATATCCGTATCCTCATCCGCATCCTCAAACCCGATTATCTCGATATCCTCATCCGCATCCTCATCCGTTATACGACATCCGTTACTCGTTCTATAATCACCAATCCAAGTCAAATGTGGTGATTGTGGCATAGCTGAAAACTATATTAACCTGGGTATTTTTTTTTTTTTTTGATTTTCTTTATATTTTAGTGCAACGGTTTTGAAGGAACTAACCCACAATAAATTCTCAGCAGTGAAAGGATAGTTATTCGAAATTATGTTTTCAGCAATTCGCCACCGTATTCTACTCGTCAACAAAATTAAATATGGTTGGATATCTACATCATGAAACGAACCGTTCTCTCAACTATACGATTTAGAGGAAACGTTCACCGGACGTGTGACCAAATTAAAAGCATGTCATGTAACATCACTGGAGGCTTCATTCTAACCGGAGCTCGTTATTGAGGCTGTCGGCTATACACTGCGGTCATTTCGGCTATGTTCGGCACACCGACACTACCGTTCTAACAATGTTTAGTGAGGAGCGTCGGTTTTATTTATTGAAAATATTTGGTTAGTTTTTCAATATTTGGATATGCTGTTGGGGTTTAATAAAATAAAATACACACCTGCATATAACTCACCTCAGCTCGATATTTATCAAAATATTGCGTAGGATAACAATTTTCTAGATATTTTTTTTTTTAACTTAGTAGTTTTTTTATTATAACTTGACAAAAAGCTAGTCGCAAGCATAAGTCATCTCAAACTCAAACTTTAACTCAAAGCATTTATTTCAATTAAACCATTTACAGGCACTTTTGAATTGTCAACGAATCGGTCAGTCAGAAATATGCAGCTAGGTGCCCATCCCAAAGCGTAGTAGGTACCTAT
This sequence comes from Agrochola litura, assembly GCA_949152395.1. Classification (NCBI taxonomy): domain Eukaryota; kingdom Metazoa; phylum Arthropoda; class Insecta; order Lepidoptera; family Noctuidae; genus Agrochola; species Agrochola litura. Next base: position 5,292,270 of record OX424506.1, read on the forward strand.
GGAGAAGAACGGGCAAGAAACTCCACGGACACTCTTTTAAATAAAAAATTATTACAAAATATTGGTTACATCATTCATGTTGAAATTATACAAGTGAGAACAATGTAGAAAGACGTGCACGTTAGAAACGTCCGTAATAAAAAGATAAAACAAAAAACAATTCAAAAATTAAAATAAATTAAAAATAAGCCGTGCCAACTAAGAGATGACCAGTCCCAACCACGCTGACGGCGCCCGTTCACGAACATGACGTATGGATTAGCACCATTCAGCTCAAACATTTTGAAGGGAGCTAAATGATCCAACACACGCGCCACCATCAGCGAAACATCTGAGTATCATCACTCGACGATTACCTTTAGGCTCTTATAGGACTTTGGGCACGCCACAATTGCGGCGATAAGACCCCTCTTTGAGGAGTGGCTAGAGAGGCGCCACGGCGTCCTCACCTTCCGCCTGACGCAGATACTCACCGGACACGGCAGTTTCGGGAGGTACCTGTTCAGGATAAAGCGGGAGGAAACGCCCGGGTGTCGTCACTGTGTGGATCGCCCGGAGGACACGGTGGAGCATACGGTGGAGGTCTGCCCGGCTTGGGCAGGGCATCGCCGTGTCCTCGTGATCGGCGGCGGTGATCTCTCGCGTCCGGCCCTGATTCGGGCCATGCTACGGAGCGAGAGGAAATGGGAGGCCGTCACCTCTTTCTGCGAAGCAGTAATGCTCTCGAAGGAGGAGACGGAGCGCGTGAGGGAGAGGCAAATTTCGCGCCCTCGCGCCCCTAACCGCCGCAGCAGGAGACGCCCTGGGCGTCGGGAATCGCAGGAAGATTTCCGGCCACCGTAGGCGCGGGCTTGCGGCCGGTGAGCAATGGGTAGCTCCCCGTCCGATAAGGACCAAGCCCGGGTCGACGGCGCGTTGTGTTCCACGCGCGCCTCAAAGAGATGTCAGCAGAATTGACGGGGTCCGCTAGGGCCAATGCCAATGCCGGGGGTTCGAAGAAAACCGATAGGGAAATCGTGGCCCCCGGCAACATGGCATAGGAAGGAACACGGGTGGGTTTTAGTCAGTAAGAGTCTGACACGCCCTCCCGCTCCACCCAGAGCGGGAGAAGAAAAAAAAAAAAAAAAAAAAAAAAAAAAAAAAGGCTCTTATAGGACTTAAGTGGCATATATTAGGCATATATCATGATTTTAGAGTCGATTTGGTAACTAATTAATTTCTGTTTTTTTTTTTTAATAAAAACCAGAAAACTGAACACAAGACTCAAGAATTAATCGCGTAGATAAAATAATAAATGTATAATACGCTGCCATGCTTACTATATCAGTATTTCATTAGAGCTCAAGATTAGCTCAAAAAGAGGTTTCTACTTTGCTCTTTTATCTAAATAAAAGTCTGATATTAAACCCTGCAGTAAAGCTGTATACCTAAACGTTACGAAAACTAATTTAGGTACTTAACCATTTTCTTTATTCAGCAGATCGTTCTCAGGATCTTTTAGGATTATTCGACTTGGTTTTAGAACCTAGCAATAATTGTGACTTTAGTAGGTAATTGGGTTAGATCATTGTCCACAGTAATCTTATTCTACAAATGCTTTGACATTTCAGTGTAAAGGTACTATTCCTTATCTGACCGCAGGAGGCAACTACAGGCGACGTTTCGCCACAACACGACTGGTTTCTATGAATTTCTATGAAATATCTTCCGTAGCTAGCGACATGTCGTTGGCAGCTACGGGCGAGTAACAGGCAACACGTGCAGCCCGACCGCAGACGAGTAGTGCCGCTAACTCTCGATAGACAGCCACGTTTGTCTATCTTCTATCTACCGACTGGAATATGGGCAGTTGCCGCCTGCGGTCGTGTTCGGAATCATGACTGCAACGACATGACGCCGCGACGTGCTGCCGTGAAATGACGTCGCGACACGTCGCCTGCAGTTGCCTCCTGCAGTCCGGTTCGGAATGGTACCTTTACGAAGATATTACTCAGGTATAACAGATTTTTCGCTGAAACTAGATACTTAACCTACAATAAGTAAAACTGAATAAATAGTTAGTTTTTTTTTATACTCCGAAACTCAGTTGCTAAAGCCATAATAGGATTGTCTAGCATAGGCTTCAGGTTTCAGAAAATGAAGATTAGGTGATTTGGTATGTGACATTGACGTTAGTTTAAGTTTTATAATATAAAAAATCAATCTCCCTAGTCTTTTCCCAAATATGTTGGGATCGGCTTACAATCTAACCGGATGCAGCTGAATACTAGTATTATACATGAGGCGACTGCTTACCTGACCTCCACAACCCAGTAACTTGGTAATACGATACCCTTTGGTAAGACTGATTGTCAGACTTTTGGGCTTCTGACGACCCGTAACGACTGTTAAAGATCCACGAATAATAGCCGAGACCAACGGCTTAACGTGATTTCCCAGGCAAGGAGGAGTCTCGGTATATAAAGATGGTTACCCATCCACAGACCAATCCCGGCAAGAGTAGCTTAACCCGATGGATCGACCCGTGTGGCTTATGTACGAGTTCATCTACACTACTTGCGGTCGATGACCCAAAAACACTCTTTAAATTAATTAATTTTTTGTTTGATCATGTTTAGATATTGATATCACGCTGCAGTTTTACTAGCTTTAACGCTGATTTTTCTGTCACGCTGACTACACGCTGACGGTCGGCGGTGATGGGCCATACACGGATCAACCGCGGCAAGCGTATCTTAACCTGATAGATCGACCCGTGCGGCTGCTAATACTTAGCCACGAGCTCCTCGAAATTTTTTAACTTTTGTACTACTATAATAACATTACTCTAATTTATGCATTTTGCCGTATACGGATGTTATACATGAAAATATGGAGAGGGATCATGCGTATTCCCTTTAAAAGTATGGTTAAGTAACTGACTGAGTGAGTCATAAACATGAAGTAAATAATTATACAGTCATAATAGTGATGTAAGCAATAAATCAGAAGTTCTCTGATTTACATCCGTAAGAAGTCTTCGTAATTTAAGGTCCTGTTAAAAACCAGCGTCAGGCACTATTTGGCTGGCATTTATACTGAACTGGGCCTACTTGGCGCAGCCGTGAGGCACACAATACTATTTTAAGGTTTTTCTGGGTTGTTTTGCGTGAATGTTGTGTGCCTTAACCTTGAACAGTGAGAGCCTAGTTGTGTGATGGTCAGACTGCCAAGTCATAGGTTTCGAGTTCGAACCCGAGGCACGCACCTCTGACTTTTCAGATTCATGTGCGTATTGTATAATTATAACTTGCATCAAAAACGATGAAGGAAAACATCGTGAGAAAACCGGCATGCCTGAGAGATATTTCTAGACGGCATGTGAAGCCAAGTCAGAGGCCCATGGGCGGCTTTAAAACTCTGAAACCAGGTTAGTCACCAACCACACGAAAAGAAGAAGAACCTTAGTCAAATTAATTTATTTTCTTTCTTTCATAGTATACCTAAGCAGGTACACACGGCTACACATCAAGCTATACATTTCCAGTATAAACTGACCTCGCATTGTACGGAAATCATATACAATGCGAGATCAACATAAACTGGTTTTTATGGCTTGATGTGTAGCCGTGTGTACTATGAGAAGCATCTATTTCCGATCCTCTCTCTGATACGTAGAAATGTATTAGATTACAGTAAAAATAAAAAAGTAAAAACCAGTTCGCATTTAAATAAGTATTTAATTATAATAACTACAAAATGGCTCCTTACAAAATAAAATTTAACTAAAACCTCATCCATACTGATATCGCTACAAAACGTATTAGTCCGATTTTGAATTTCATTTGATGATTCATATTATAATCGTCCACATTCCACCGATTCATTTCACCGTGCAACATTCCAACGATGAGTTCGAAACAAGCATTGGAAATTGTTGTGCCGTGAATGCTCTAATAACTGTTCAGCGTAGTATTAATAAAATCAATCGTTTTTTCCTCACATATTTGAATAATCGAAGCACAGGTCACTTATGGAATGCTGTTACATCACAAGACTCACCAATGAGTATAATTAGCTAATATCCGAGTTCTTTGAATTTTCACTCGTTATGCACCCAATATTTCTAATCATTCTAACAGCCATTAAGTGTTACAAAAGTCACTTAATATTACCCCACCGTTTCATAATTACTTTACAAAAAAAAAATACTTGGCTTTCTCTAACACTAACCAAAAGACTAGAACTCATAAATATTACAATTCTTCCCCAAATTATTCACTCACGGAACTGTGACAGGTAAAAACATTTGAGGATCACCTAATTTTGGCTCAAAACGAATGTTCACTTTAGTGTCACCGTCACCGACTTCTAAGAAACTGTTCCAGTCAAGCATCCAGTAGAACCCATTTTTCCTTGGAGGTGGTAGCTCAGAGTCCCCGGGAACTGCAGGGGCGGCTCCTCCGAAGGAATCTTCCAAGTCAGCTATAGAAGCTCCTGAGTCGTCTGGTGATGCCGAGGAATCGGTAACAGTGTTGGTCTTTGGTTCTTCAGTGGTAGTTGTAGTGGAGGAAGTTGTTTCTGCTGCTGCAGTAGTAGGCTCTTCAGCTTGTCTTTTAGTTTGATCATTACTCGTATTTATTTGTTCATTAACTGGATTGATACCTTTATTCAACGGTATCACTTTCACAGAATCGTAGTCTATGGGGTCGTAATTTGGTTTAGAAACTGATTTAGTTCTCCTGACTGGCATGTCATATGGAAGGCTGACCTCTTTTTTTTCTGATGATGATGTGTCCAATTCAAATGGTAATTCTGGGCGGAGAGGTTCATATAAGAAGTTGTTTGGAGACAAAGAATATGTTCCATCTTTTTTGGTTTTTGAGTCACTGCCAGGTGATATCAGATCGTATGTAAGTAATATGTTTTCTGGTAATTGAACTGTGCCGTCTATTACTTTAGGAGGTGGTAAAGGTTTGAAACCTTCAAGAGGCAGAAGGAAATGATCTTGACCAGGTTTTCCTTCTAGACCATGAGCATCTAGAAAAGCTTGCAGTTCTTCAGGGAAATTATCTATCAACTTATCTGGTAAGGCATAACTTGGTTTCACTGTTTTTTGGTTATTTTTGGATGCTTTAGGTTTCGGAGTAGTGCTTGGTATTGCAACTACTTCAGTTCGTGGTGGTCTAGTATACAATTCCTGTAGCGAGGATCCATCGCGCGGGGTGTAGGGTAGAACCACCGTCAATGTAGGTTCACCTTTCTTTGTAGTCGTTTCAATAATCGTAGGGGCTGATGATGATACTTTTATATCTCTGTTACCATCAATAGTGTTATCTTTTACTTTCAGTTCTTGATGAATTATCTCGTTATCGATTGTACTATAAGGCGTTGTTGCTTTTTCTTTCTTGTATTCTATGGATTCTTTAGATGCTGAAGTTGACGATTTCGCATCTTCAGCTCGTATATCGTTAAGTAATTGCATAATTTCATCTCTACTCAGTCTTGGTAAAAGCTGATTTGTTTGTAGTATGTTTTGGACTTGTTTGACGGTCTTTTCTACGTCCAGTGCAGCACCAGAGACTGTTACCAAGGCTGCAAAAAGGCAGCACCAAAAGAGCTTCATTTTCTGAAACAAAAAAAAAAACAAATTAAAGCATCTTGTTTTAAATATCGAATGTAAGACTTAGGATAAAATTGGGGTCAAAATATCGGTGTTCTTTGACAGAAAGTAGGTCGTTGATTTTTATTTTGAAAAACAATATGACGAATTAACAAACTCCAATTACGACCGATCTCATCTGACCTATACATTTTATATTTTAGGTTTTCATTGCAAGGCTGAAAACTAGTTAAGACCACCTAAATAAATCAGATATCAGAATTTTATCTTATTTTCCTATTTTGCAGCAGCAAAAAGACGAGTTAAATCAGCTAAATATTCATATTTAAATTCCCAACAAGTAAATAAAGTATACGGGCGACTGTGTAAGCAGTGGCGGAGTTATCTCTGTAATTACAGTTTGAGTTACACAGCAGAACCATAATCGTAATTCCCAAAGTTTAGCGGGCCAAGATATCGGGAAGTTGTTATCGTTTCAAAAGTTTCGGCTCTCGGATCACTTATAAGACGCTCCACTTACATCTGCGTTGTATGAGAAAAATGTTATGATCTTTTATAAGTAATGATCGAGTAAACTGTGCGTTTATGTAGCAAATGGGCTTTTGGTAGGGTCTTGGGAAGTTTTATTGCCATTTGCTTCTTGTTTGTTAATTACTTTTGCATTACTTGGTTCATTAATTAGTGACGTTACTGACTCTGACTCACTCTAGGTGTTTTGTTAACAATACCATTTTTTTTAATTGTACATTTTAATGCACCTAGTTAGCTTGGTTTTTTTGGATAGTTTTAAAAATCTGCCTCGTTGGTCTAGTGGTCGCAAGCGCTACTGCTGAGCATGAGGTCCTGGGTTCGATTCCCGCGTCGGGCAAAGTGTTATTGGGTTTTTCTATCTGAAATTTCTCAGTAGCAGCTCGGAGTCTGGATTTGTGCCCGGTTGATGGCAATAGGCTCGCCCCCTATTACATGGGACTTAAACATAACTGGCGAAATGTGGGTGTACCTGCTACAGGGACACCTCTGCCCAACCCTTCGGGGAAACAAGGCGTGATGTTATGTTATGTTATGTGTTTTAAAAATTCCGCCCGTGACGCCGTCCGGAAAAATGTTTTATGTCCATACTAAATCACTTCTTGTGATTCAACCAATTCTTTTCAATGTTTTTTAGACTAGAAGTTTCAAACAAAGTTTAGATCCAATGATACAATCCTTGAGTTTAAATCGCAGTCCCAAATGACATTCAGAGATTGCTCGCTGAGATAAAAGATCGTCAAGAGCACGATTGTGCAAATCGGAACCTAGTCTTAATAGGCTTAAAGTATGTAAAAGTAAAGTATCATTGTTATATACTTTGGAAGAGAGCTGATAGGAATCAGGTTTAGTTACTGATTTGGAAAGGAAACTCTATGGTATCTGCATTTCAATAGGGGAAACTTTGAATTAATTTAATCTTTCCTATATACTAGTAGCTACACGACTGACTTATCTCAACCAAGTCAAATTCTCATTAAAACACTCTACAAGTTTAAATTTTTGCAATGAAGTTCTTTAAAAGCTCCCGCAGATAGGCGCAACGCGAGCATAGTAGTACAATTTCTATGAAAACATAATGGAAATTATTTTACGAGAAATAATTTCCATTGACTGCACGGTTGGCGCAGTGGTTAAGCGATTGACTGCTGCGCTTGCGTGTCGCGGGTTCGATTCCCGCACGGAACAAATATTTGTATGACCTAGTAGTTGTTCCGGGTCTGGCTGTTTGTGTATGTGAGTTTAAATGTTTGTAAAGCACCCACAATACAGGAGAAATTCCTAGTGTGGGCCAACGATTTATTATTATTTCCATATTACGCGCCTGTCTACGAGAGCCTTGATGCGGCTTGCTGTACAAGTAAACTGGCAGAAATCGTCAAGTAACGAAAAAAATTTGTTATATATACCCATGTTTTTTTTTAATACAGCGCTATCTAGTATATGCATGTAGTAGTATGCCATATAGTAGTATCATCATCTGCCTAGCCTTTTCCCAACTATGTTGGGGTCGGCTTCCAGTCTAACCGGATGCAGCTGAATACCAGTATTTTACATGGAGCGACTGCCTATCTGACCTCCACAACCCAGTAACTAGGTAATACGATACCCCTTGGTAAGACTGGTTGTCAGACTTTCGGGCTTCTAACGACTCGTAACGACTGTCAAAGATCCACAAATGACAGCTGGGACCAACGGCTTAGCGTGCTTTCCGAGGCACGGAGGAGTCTCGGTATGTAGAAAATGGTCCCCCATCCACGGACCAACCCCGGCAAGCGTAGTTTAACCCATATAGTAGTATGGATTTAGTTTTTAGCAAGCTAAAAACTTATAGTAGATAGCTCTGTATTAAAGAACAAAACCTTTGACACTTGAAACCGTATTAGATAGGTCTGTGTTTACATAATATACAGCGAAAGGAATTTCGTTCGAACCGGGTCACACGACGCCTCCCGACTTAAAAAAAAAATGTTTTATGTTACATACATTTCCCTAGTTATTTCTAAGTCCCATATAATATTAAGCAAGATAATCACACAAAATTCTAAACGTCGGGCTGTAACTGAGAAGTTCCTAATCTAAAAATCCAATAACTTTTTACCCGCCCTGAAAAACGAATCTGCCTCATTGTTCTGGTGTCAAGCGCGACTGCTGAGCGTGAGGTCCAAGGTTGGATTCCCAAGTCGGGCAAAGTATTATTAGGTCTTCCGTCAGGAATTTCTCAATAGCAGCCCGGAGTCTGGATTTTTTGCATTTGATGGCAATAAGCTCGCTCCTATTAAATGGGACTCAAACATAACTTGCGAAATGTGGGTGTACTATACTGCCCCCGATAGAAAAAAAGACGCATCTAACATTTGTTCCAGATTTGAGTTATGTATCAGGCAGATGCGCCTTTTTTTCTGATTCCGGCAATGTATATGTCACCGTAAGATTGTGAGCACCGTTAGTTTATAATCTATCGGTATTATTACCGTTAGATCATAATCTGTCGAAAAATTGTGACCTGGGTGAAATGGGTTACGTTAAGTTAGAACTGTGACTAACCGCGCGACCCGAGCGAGCCAAGCGACCTGTTCCGCAGCAGCGACCGGCGAGAGCGCTACTTCCAAATTGCTCGCAGCTAGGCAGACTATTTAGTATTAACGCAAGGTGCGACGACGCAAGAAAGTTTTATACCAGTTCACAATTTGTCGGTTTCCCATGCATAGATTATAAACTAGGTATCAAAAAATAATGCGTTAAATTGTAAATGATTTGTCGCAGTTCACAATTTTTCGACAGTTTATAATCTAGCGGAAATAATACCGATCGATTATAAACTAACGAAGTTTATAATTCTACGGTGACATATATAAGTAACTCAAATCTGGAAAAAATGTAAGAAGCATCTTTTTTTCTATCGGGGATAGTATAGGTAGGTACACCTCTGCCTAAACCTTTCAGGGAAAACGCGCGTGTTATGTTATGTTAGAAATGAACCCAGAATCCTAGTAAACAGTAGTGACTCAGCAGCAGTAGACTTCTTCATTGGTATAATAAAATAATGTACCTTCTATTTCCCTCCTTCAAAGTCAACAAGAGGGAAAATAGGTTACTATAAGGTTTGTAGGCCACTGGCTTGGCTGCAATTAGCGACAAGTGCCATAGAGCTTGTCTGGATGAAGAGCTGTACGTGCAATTGCACAAATAAAATGTTTTACGTAAACTGTGTTTCGTTATAATAGTTTAAGCGTTTAAGTGACTTTTAAAGTTGAAAAGGCATTTATATGGTCAAGAGAATTGTCAGTGAAATGTTAGGTTTAAGAACCGGTTTTTTTACGTGATTTATTACAATAAGAAAAAGACGGTGGTGCCAATTCCCTTGTTCACAAACTAAACTAAATTTAAGTTCAGTGCATCTTTTTCTTTCTATTTCATTAAGAAAAGGACAGAAGATAAATTTTAGTTTAGTTCTGTCAAATTAATCGGCGCTTGACGTAAATTGACGTAATTTTAGTAGGATAGTTTTTAATCACGTCTTCACTTGTATGGAGTAGTGACAGGCGCTGATTAATTTGACAGAACTAAACTAAAATTTATCTTTTGTCCTTTTCTTAATGAAATAGAAAGAAAAAGATGCATTGAACTTAAATTTAGTTTAGTTTGTGAACAAGGGAATCGGCACCAATAACAATAACACGCGTATGTCAACGTTTACATTTGAAAAGTTATTACGAAACCTTTTGTGCTATAGATTACATACTGTTTACCAGGAACTTGAGGAGTTTACTACAACAGCTTGTCCTGTGACAATGTCTCCTAACAGAATCGATTACAGAAGGAATTATCTATAACCAACTGTGCATGGCATGGGAATGATGATCCACCAATTTATTTAAGTTTACTGTATACAAAGGGACCGAGACACCAGAGCAGTGGTGGCCCCGACTTACGAGTTATAGACAAGCGTTTTACTTTTTACGTAAATAACTCTCAAAACGGTGAAGGAAAACATCGTGAGGAAACCAGTATGTCCTAGAACCAAAAATTCGAAGACATGTGACATCTACCAACCCGCACTAGGCCCGCGTGGCAGATAACAGCCCATTCCCTCTCGAAGAGAGGAGGCTTGTGTCCCAGCAGTGGGAACATTATAGGCTGATTATGATATAATTATGCTGTTTACAAACATAAGCTACTGCAGGGAAAAGACCTCCCCTACCGCTTCTTTTCTCTATCAACTTGCCATCTTTCAGGTGTCCAATATATCTCACCATGACGTCATGGGCCATATACATACATACACATATGTTTATAAACTCACGCCTCCTTCCCATAGGGATAGGCAGAAACGACAGAACGCCACCTACGATCCTTACATATACTCCTTTTGCTTCGTTTACGTTCATACATCTGGTCATACACGCACGCCGGTTGCGAGTACTACGCACCTGGCCTTTCTGAAGAACATCACCAATAAGGTCGCTATATGCCCTTCTTGGGCATTTCCACTCACATCTGCCTTGTAAATACCTCGGTTATCAGCTCGTCGGCATCTATTTTTTAAATGTGTGTTCCCCGATTACTCGAAGACGGCTGGACCGGTTTGGAAAATTGTTTTTTATTTTTTAATTGGTATACTTCCTAGGTGGTCCCATTGTCATCAGGTCAGGATCTGTTGATAGGATCTGGAGAAATCGAGGAAACTCTTCAAATATTGTAGGCACACTTATAGCGATTTGGCCATTTTTTATAGTAACTCGTGCATGTGCTCTCGAAAACCACCATTTGGTGAAGTGGAACTGATGATGAAGACCACAGATGGCCACCGGAACTACTCAATAATAAGTATTTTACGGTTTGCGATTCGATTGCTTTAATTTGAGCAAGTTATGGTATACTATAACTAAAAAGTGAAAAATAAAATATATTTTTTATGTTAGTCGCCTTTCATTCATCCTCTCAACATGACCAAACCATCTTAGTATTCTACAATAGTACAAAAAGTGGACTTGATGCTATTATCGACAGTCCATATAAAGTCAAGTAGGTTATTTAACATATACTATACAAGCATGAATATTACATACCCCTGTCTTGTTCGGCGGTGACAATGAAATTTTAATTGCATGTCATCATGTATCGTGTATTCGCGTACCACGTTGAGTTAGGGACTCAACACATTTGTACGTTAAGCTCATGCAATACGTGAGGGAAATACGTTTTCACTTTATTTGATTCATTTTACGTTCGTATTTTCGGGACATTAAGTTTTGTTTTTTTTAAAGCTTTAATTAAAACGAAAATTAGAAATATATTGGTGCAAATAAGGGGTGCTAGGCTGAAGCCATACGTCATTTGACAACGAATCCTGATTTTAAGTCACCAAAAAAACTCAACAAAAAAAAAAAATAGTTAAATGGTATTGCAATTAGAGTCTTGCAAACCTTATCTTATAAATGCAAGCAATCTTATACAAGTTGTGTACAATCCGTGACGTTTTGACACGAAACACTTTCTACGTTCTACCTTGATGGCATTCCATGCAAATACAGATAAAATACCATTGTTTATTATACTATGCCAGATATTCTTCTTCATATCACAGCGCGAATCCTTGTGAATCCGTACAAGTGTAAACAATCCTAAACGACATGTGTACGACGTGTGACGCTATATCACGAAACACTTTCTACGTCGCCTCGTTAACATTCGTGATGCAACGTGTCTCATTTGTTCATTACGAAGCGTAATGTTTGATAATTATTTACTTCATTTTGTGGAATTCATTTTGGAAGTAGACTTGATAATTGAGATCTTGTTTGTGCTTCTAATTATGCAAGGTTAGCGTAACTTGCTGCTGAAATTATGTTAGTAGTCAAATATGCATAACTAATAAGTTATGCATGTTTAATGCACGTCTTGTAGTTTCTCTCCACATCAATGGAAATTGACGCATTTCCGCAGAGAGATATAGGTATTTGGTACCATGTACCTACTTTTAGTTTGTCCCCGAGTTCATTTACATCTATATCTATTTATAAAATTAAATTTAAGTGTCTGTTTTTAATGTCAAAATAACAGCTTTTTAGTAAATGGTATTAATATGCGGTACTTATAACAAAAAATAACGTTGTTTAAAATTTTGTCTGTCTATCTGTCTGTTTATTCTGGCTGAACCGATTTTGACGGGACTTTCACTGGCAGATAATCTAGACTAGACAAAGAATCAGGGTCTATGCGGGTGAAGATCCGGACAGCAGCTAGTATAAGACATAAGATCAAATAACATCAGAGGCTACCCCGTAAGACGTCAGAATTTTCTTTATGGTAATCATTAATACCTTCCTGTAACTAACCTGCTTCTGGCTATAAGTTTCTTTTCATTCAAAGAAGAAATGTACATTTTCTGACCTACCCATTTGTGATATTATTTAGTTTTATTTTTCATGATTGTAGTCTGCACATCAATTCTGTTGGCCACGCTACCATCCTTACTCAGCATCTGTCTAGCCTTTTCCAAACTATGTTGGGGTCGGCGTCCAGTTTAACCAGATGCAGCTGAATATCAGTATTTTATATGGAACGACTGCTTATCTGACCTCCACAACCCAGTTAGGTACTGGGTAACACAATATGCCTTAGTAAAACTGGTTGTCAAACTTTCGGGCATCTGACGACCCGTAACAACTGTCAAAGATCTACTAATGACAGCCGGGACCAACGGCTTAACGTGCTTTCCGAGGCATGGAGGAGTCTCGGTATGTAAAAATAGTCACCCATCCACGGACCAACCCCGGCAAGCGTAGCCCTGTTGGATCGAGCCGTGCGGCTGCTATTAATTAGCCACAAGCTCCTCCGTCATCTACTATCTTCACTATAACTGACTAATGTAAATTTCCAGCTAATAAATAGAAATAAGAAAGCACTAAAATCATGTAAGTATTTCAATAAAACCGAAAACGTAAAAGATATTGTTTACAAAACATCGCTCCTTAAAGATAAACTCTGTTTTTGCGACAACAATGGTTAAAACAACAAAGTCATATACGTTCCGATTTCTATTCATCGGTTTGCTCTCGTTTTCTTCGATATTATTTCTTTTGTATTTCTGGAGATAGTTTTTGTTATTCATAAACAAGGTAAGACAAAGGTTTTTAGATGTTGTATTAGAAGTTGTTGTTATTACAACGAGGTTCCGCGTATCTATGAAAAATTATTCCGAATGCGATGCGTGGTGCTGCCGTATATCAATAACAGGACCAGAATTTCTCGGAATAGTCCAGGATTCTCTTAGATGTTTTTCTTTACGGCAAACGATTTTCGATTCGATTCGATTTCTTTCAAAGCATACGCAATACAAAGACATATAAAAACGTCCGCACTTTATTTACGTAAATAATAGATGTCTCAATATTTTTCTATGAAAATCTTTGCTCGTACCTTATAGGAAACATCACCTGTGTCAATAGCACTTGTTTCCTTGACTTGTGAAAGCAATTGTGTTTTTGATACAAATAAATAAACCTGGGAATCGTAATATGCTATCGTGGCTTGATCTAGATATTATTGTTATTTCATATTAAAGGTAGATTTGAAGACTGGAGTTTGTTTCTCCTCTCTTATAGTCAATACAAAGGTTTGTTTCGCAATAGATTCCATTTTATCATAAGAATTCCTATTGTACATACATACCTACATAACTATCTCTTTCTTCTCTTTATTAGATATGCAAACTTTATGTGTATATAACGTCGTGCTTTAGAAGTTCATTCTGCTTTTAAATTGAATATGTTCTGAACTATTTTGGCAAGTGTAATTGTTTGTCACAAATTTTCTCTGAATATATTTTTGCTATGTTCTCTTTCTCCCAGTCGTTTTTTTTATCTTATAATCTTTACAGCTTGTTATTATAGTATATAAAATATTTCGTCAGAAAAACGACTTGTCATCCCGGAAAATCTGTATTTATAAAAGCCAAATACGACTTACTACTGACGAAATCTCCTAAACATGTACTGAGGCACGCGTGATTCCTTTGACCTTTATATACTCACTTAGAAGGATTTTCATATATACACGTGTTTCATGACAAATACACAAGCTACAGAATAGTTTCTCAACTCATGACTATTCAAATGCGGAGTGATTTAGTGCGTGCAAACACCAACAAGTTGTTACAAATATTTGAAATATTTGCTCCAATTTTTAACACGCAGAATGCTGTGATGAATCTTACATTCTGAAAGTATGCTTAGAATGTGAGAAAAGACTTGAATTATAAGTAAAGTAGGGGAACTGGTTAGTGTCTGTTTCAAGATAAAAAGTGCAATAAATTATTTTTTTGGGTAAATATATCTAACACCATAATATAAAACAGAAACAAATAAAAAGAGAACGAATCAATGATTTGTGTCATATAAGATACAAATCAAAGAAAAAATGAAGGTAGCGTATAGAAGGACCAAAAGTAATCAACGAAGAAAATCCTGAACCAGCCATTAAATTAATGAAGATTCGTAGTCACGCCTAAAGTATAAAGAATATGAGTACATAGTTATCTGTACCCTGCGTGCGACATGTCTCGCCTCATTGTATATTTATCTCTCCTCACACAACAAACTTTAGTAGAAGTCGGCTGAACTTAGACAGTAACAAGAATTTATTTAGCTAAATTATCTACATATTTCAACACTCCAAGAGAAAGGACACACATTAATAATAAATTCTGCAAATGTGTTACACTTCCATATGTCGTGACATTCAGAGGACCACCTGCGACATCTGATAATTTACTAACTAGACCAAAATCTTGAGATGTTTTATCTTCTTACAGGTTGGAAAAACATCAGAATGTTGTAAGTGGCTATACCCAATTCCCATCTAGTGATTCGTTGGCCTGTTTACCCTATCAAATAAAAAATAAATATAATTTATTGCCCATCCACAACTACATAGGGAAACCCTTACCCCACTTTTTTACAATTTGCATGCTACGATAACCAACAGATTTTCTCATGAACATCAAATATAATATTATTACATCTACCAAAACCAAATGAAATAAGGGACGGAGTCAGAGGGCTCAGTAGTAGGATATATTATGTTAGAGCGAGCTCGATCCGCCCCTCGATTTACATATGGAAACAATGAGATGGAAAACAGTTTGCGCGTGATTCATGTGTGATAACAATAACAGTGGTGGGTGTGGACCACGGAACGTGGGTTCGGCAATTGAGAGTCGAGATTGGGCTGTTACTCTTTTGATACGCACTTGCACCCTTATTCATAAAACTTGGAATCAAGTCACAGGAACAGTTTATGAATGTGACATTTGGATTTTCGACTTATTCTATAATATTCCCAATTTTGCAAAGTTCTATATTTAGTGACGACTTTTGAGAGGTGTTTAAGATATACAATATGTTCAATACAATGTGAACATATATTTTGATGTTCTGAATTATTATAGATTATTGTAATTAATTGTAGTAATCTATATTATTATAGATTACTGCAATTAATTAAAATACTAAATTATTTTAGTATTTTTTGTTATTTTTTGTGTGCAACATTAATGTGCCTTAAAACCATTTATGACGTGTGGCAACACACGTTTTTGTTTTTTGTGGCTTCTTCAGAATATGTTGAGTGTAACACACCATTGTTTTTTCCATTTATCAAATATAAGTGAAATCTATATTTTACTTTCTCTCTTTGTTTTATTTCAAACACAATAAATATTACTACAGGTACTATAGGTACACCTCTGCCTTACCCTTCGGGGATTACAGGCGTGATGCTATGTTATGTGTACAATAAATACATTTCATTCTCATTCAAATCTGGAATAAAAATACCTATTGCTAATAAAAAAGTCCAAAATACAATTCACTTATGATCAAAAGACCTTCAGAAAGACTCTTCCTTAATCGTTGGTACACGAGCAATAATAAATAGAACATGACCAGGTATCAATAAAGACAATATCAGTTGAAATATGATGTTCATTTTGTTGGTATAGTGTGTTTACAAAACGCTGTTGTTATGAGGAAAGTCGAAACGCTTTGTTGTCATAAAACCGAGATACTTCGATTTTTTTATAGATGAAAGAAAATGTATGAAAACCAGCAACAAGTCGAGAAATTAAAGCGATAAGGAAAGAACCACAAAAAATATTTACATGGAAGAAATACTACTTACTATAAACAAATAAAGGAAGTCGCTCTTCGATTCGACAAGTGACATAACTCGATTATTTACAAATGAAATATAAGTCGATCCCAGTTTATAGTGTCACAGTGGTGCATCAGTAAATTTTCTGGACTTTTTAAAGTAGATTGCTGCATTTCGTAAAGCAAAAACAGGTCCTTTAATCCTGAGTGCACCTATAAATACTTTATGTACCATCAATGTGGGGAATTTGGGTTGACAGCAACAGTGACTGGCTCGAAACTAGATGTCCAATTTTCGCCGTACGACGTTATCAGAGTTCCTCCCTCACCCGATACAATCCCTTTGTTGTGCTAAGACAGACTGTGGCAATATTGCTGCGTAGACATAAGTCAGCGAGTACCACGTTATTATTTTCCATTCATTTTACTACTCTAGATTCAGCTCTCTTTGACACAAAATAGCCTGAAGATAGACACATAATAAAATACGTACGATCCTATTACCTAGGCCTGACTAAAGCTAATATATGGCAGGAGAGATAAACCCTTTCAATCTAGTCCTTCGAGTCGGATCCAATGTAATTTAAGTTGGATTTCTTGACGGCATCGCTGAAATTTTTCGACGCCTTAACTCTTGTAAGACATTTTTCTTAGCAGTCTTACATCTCCATTCTATTTGAAGGAAACGTTAATTTTGACGAATAGCCCTTTGATATGGATATACTGTATTCAGCAATATCAAAGTTTATGTCGTGTAGGGAGACGTTTGCGATGGAATTTGAACCTTGTGTTCTTCAATTTAGAGTTCGTTTTTATTTATTGTTGGCACTGAACGTTGTAAGGTACGAAGCACAATATTTTCATTTTATTGCTTCCGTTTGTCCGTCTATTCACTTACTTAAATTATGTATATTGTGTTGTAACGTTGTAACTAATATAATTATGTCATACATTGTCAAAAACGTAGGCGATTGACATTTTTCCATGTTAATATTTTGTAATATTTCCACCGTTTTATACACAATCGTCGATACCTACTGAAATGAGTTTCTTCAAAAGAAGTTCGTAAGTTAAAATGAGACTATTACTTGGTAACTTAAAGCGTGAATAATGTTACTGAGCGCGAAAATCTAGAAATTAATTTGTAAGTAGAACGTCTGTCTAGGTAAGTTATCGAAAATTTTATAATATTGGTTGCTATGCTGCTTTACATGAGATTTCACTGGAGATTAAATGAGAACGGCTTGCAGGAAACCGGGTAAACTTAAATCTTAAGTATTACAAGGTCCTCAAAGCAAAACCAACCCTGTAAATCCCAAGAGTAAGCATACGTGTAATATCTACATCCTCTAATCTTACATCATAATACTAATAAAATATGATGCACTGCCAAACACGGCGGACATTAGCCGGGCGGCCGTATTCGCCCCACTATAAAGGAGGCTATGTTTATGACGGTCCGGCTATAAACCGGGATGATTCATCGACTAGTGTGCCACTAACTTTATTACGCAACCGGTGACCGGATATCTTATGTAAGTGGATAATCTTCATTTCACTTTATAATCTTGTTAAGTAATAAAAGAATCTGGCGGTAATGCATGGAATTGGGGCAATAGCGGAACTTGTGATCTAGGTCGCATCTGTTTTGCTGAATCTCTTCGGAATTCAATAGGTTAATAGCCTACTTGCTTAATCAGCATGGTGCATTTACCGTTTGATTTGTCTGTAGACCTAGTCTAGAGATATTTTTAGTTTGTTTATTATGTAAGCATTCAATTCTCTCTGCCTGTTCACTTCGTTTTACATTTTTTTTTGTAACTGTTTTTCCGCGCAATGTTGAATAAAAGCAAAAACCGGAATACAGTGAATAATCGAAAATTTCGAAACAAAGTAGGAAAGTGGTCAGTTCTTAAGAGCATCCCCTCGCGCGAGCGTGGTTAGATAATAATAAATTCCACGTGACCTTAGTACAAATGCAAAGAACAATATGTCAGTAAATGTGAGTGTTTGTGGTTTCACTGTGGGTGTTCTCGTGTTCATATGAGTGGAGTGAAGTGGAGCTATTAATTACCACATGCCATCCAAATTCGCATAAGGACCAAAATTCGCTGACTGGTAGACTTTTCGCCTACAAAGACCAACAGTGGTGCTTGTTTAAAGTTTAACAGGCTGAAACGATAAAGAAGGGATCTTCAAATTACTTTTTAATAATATTGATTTGTGTCGTAGGCGTAAAGGTCACTCTAGCTATAGCTGGCTTTATCTGTACATATTAGGCTGAGATGAAAGTAAAAGCTTTCAATTTGAAATCTGTCTAACACAGCATATTTTTTATTCAAATGATAAAGAACCCAGTTGAAACTATTCAATGATTCATGTAGTTTTAATATGATTCATTTCTAAAATTCATCATACAAAAACGATCTCGCAAAATTTCAAAATCCTCCCATGTCACCTAAGTTGGAAAATACTTATTTAACTTCGAAGCTTAAAACAAATTGATTAATTAACCTCTACAAGTTTGAAGGCATAAAATAAACTAATAATAAGGCTTGGCGCTTCATATATCATTTAGTGGTTAGAGGTCATGGCCTCAGAACTTAATCGCTCTCTCTTTGAAAATGCATGAATAAGAAATACGTAGCGAATTCATGTTACTTGCATGAATTACCTAAGTCAGCGTCTCCATATATTTAAATATAATTATGTCATCCCCCATTATGACTCAGACCTTGGACTGGAAAAAGGTCTTTAATATTTAACTCGTATGCATAAGGCAGAATATGAATTAAGTGACTGCAGCGAGGACGTAGTAGATGAAAAATAAATATGCTTCTGTGGATTGCTTTTAACTTGTCGAGGCCACGGCTTGATAAAGGGACTTCACAAGCTTGTTCACCATTTTATTTATGTACTTGTCACGGATAAAGCCTCGTGCGGACTGGTGCGACGCGACACCGATAATTGTTCTACCGTGAAGTTTCCTTAGGCTGGTTTTATTGTTACGCATTTCGGCAGCGCCCTTGGAGAGCGCGCGTTCAGAGATGTATGGGGTAGTAGTTGCGTTTCAAAGTCGCGCGCTTGAGCAGCTACGTTCAGTAAACGCGCGCTATTCGCCGGCGCTGCCAAAGCGCGCGCTGCTCGTGCACTTCTACGGCTAGTATGCGTTTTAGTGTGACGCCGTTGAGACGCGCCGTAAGATATTTGTACGTACGTAACATTCACATTGTACACGACTGTCTCACAGCAGCGGAAGGCGCGATACTAATCTCGTTTCACACTGCACCGCTGTTCAAGCGCGCGCTATTAACAGCGCGCTGCCCAGCGGCGCGTCTAGCGGCGTGACTATAAAACTAACCCTAGAAATTGTTTTGTTATTCCCCGATTAATAATCATGATCAAAACTTTGATCCAGCCCGTGCCATCTTTGATGTCCTCCCTCCGGTAAACGCCCTAAGCCAAGGCTCGTACCCCACAGGGGATGCCCTTAGCGAGCGTTCACCTAGTTTATAAGTTTAGTTTATAAGACCCTGGCTGGAGGCTTTGAGTGTAGCAGCTTAAGGCACCCATAGGTTTGCTCGGTTAAATAGTCATGGCCTCAGAGGCCAGCTATGAGACGCCCTACAGAAAAAAAAAACTTGTTAGTCGCATCGCACCAGTCTGTACGAGGCTGGCTTTTTAAACCACTTTTAGGTGTCGTTGTGCATTCATAGTTACATTATAATCATTAATTATATGTTACACTTAATCAAAATACTTTAATTATACACGATTCAAAGTGACCGTAAAATTGTTAGCTTCATATGTGCCTTACGTAACTTAATATTATTATTTTTTTGTATGAACTTGAATATAAACATAAGTTTTAAACCGATTAATATGAAACTATTCTTATTAAAAAGTTTATAACTGAATTTGACTATTTGATGCTTCCTTACTTACGGAACGGAAAAACCAAATAGTTGAGTAAGGTTTAATTTTTCTTTGTAAAATAATTTTGTCAAAAAGCTTCAGCAAAAAGAAATTGAATTAAACGTACTTTTTTCTTAACTTTTTCGTATATACGAATTTACGCGCTAAGCTATGTATCTCATCATTTTCCGATTTCACGATCATTCGCTTCTCGCGCCTCCAAACAGTTTCGAGGCCACCGCCTTATAAACGGATTCAATTTATTTTTACTGGCGCGTTTTGCGAACCGTGGTGCACCACCGTACGTTACCAGTTTTCTATTATAAGAATAAGGAGTTATACTGCTAATATATTAAGGCATAATGCCGATGTTATACTATTAGGAAAGGTAGTCTCCTTTGTGCTAATAACGATGGTAGTTATTCAATTTCCCCTATAATAGTTTATTGTAATAGAACGGGGTAACTACTTAAATATTACAACATTTTTTTTTTTTTTTTTACTTTCTGTGATTACTTGAACTCACACACTGACGAATTAGTATCACTTGTAATTTTTTTTAGGAATATCGTATAGGTTTTACAATGCTTGTAAATATGTGAACACCATGTATCCATTACATAATTATTTTTTCTATCATTGCTTCATTTTTATTTTTACCTATTGTGGTAAGTATAGTAATCTTATTCCAGGTGCATCGTTTTCACATACAATTATATAATTAATGTATACAAAATATTGTAAAACATTTTAAAAGAGTAACGGTGGAGTTTCTTGCCCATTCTTCTCCATACGAAAACTACCCTTTGGAAGGGGCGACTAGAATCAATTCTATTTTTTGTTTTTGACGTTCAAAAGTGCCTTTTTGTGCCTAATTGAAATAAATTATTTGACTTTGACACAAAAAATACAATAGACGTTGTTTTATTTAGTAACTTGTTCCGCTTAACTATTCCTGAAGAGCCAAAAAAAAACTCTGTAAGAAATCGACACGTGTTTCACCTCTCAACGAGGCATTCCCAGGATGACGATTGACTTGTTGCGAACCCGAACACGGCGTGTTGCCACACCACTGGTCGCAGAGGAACGCTCTTATAGGGTTTTTTTATGGCTCTTTAGGAATAGTTAAACGGAACAGGTTACTAAAATATAACAACGTCTATTGTATTTTATAATTTTATAGTGGATTTCCACACGGTCACGCTTGAATCAATTAACTACTTAACACAAGGTGGGCCAAATGTTATTGGGTTATTCCATTTGGGATTTCTCAGTAGAAGTCCGGAGTCTGGATTTGTGCCCGGTTGATGGCAATAGGCTCGCCCCCTATTACATGGGACTTTTAGGCATAACTGGTGAAATGTAGGTGTACTAATAGACACACCTCTGCCTAACCCTTCGGGGATTATAGGCGTGATGTTATGCTATTACAAGGTGGGCAAAACAGTTGCGAACAGTATCCCACTTACAAAAACATAGACGTAGGTTCAATTTCATACAATTACTATTTATTTTTTTTTGGAATTACCTGTTACCCATCGTTTTAAATCGATATTATTACAATCGAAATCTATTCAAATACAAAGTACCTATTTTATTTCACAAAACCTACAAGGGCACTTATGAAACGTCAGAAGCTAGGTGCACGGTTCCCATTGGTCGTTTCCTATGGAGAAGATTCGGCAAGAAACTACGCGGTTACTCTTTTAAAAATAAATGGTTTTTACGATGTTTTCTAATTATAGTGTTAATAGGTATGAGAGGACAATGTAGGCATTTCAACAAGTACTAGGTACTTAGCAAAATAGATAATGGTCCACAAGTCTACAGCCTACAACGTTCTCACATTCATAATATCAAAAAGAAAAGAATCTATATAAAATAAAAATAAAATAATAAAAATATGGACCTATTAAAACCAAATGACATGATTGCCACTACATCTGTAACAAATCTAATTTGATAAAAAATATAGAATATTGTATAGGTGCATTGTATTTTGAATGTGTTATTAAATATTCAAATTAGATTTACTATGTGTCTACTACTTACTTTGTGTCTAGATTTATATTCACGTAAGTATGTAATTCGTTAAGGCTCCTACGAGTACAAACAGCCGCGACACACGACGCGACACAAACTCGTCGCGCGACGAGCGGTGCCTTTGTGTCGCGTCGCGTGTCGCGCCTGTTTGTAAGAACCTTTATTCTGTGTTGGCGCAGATGGAGTATAATTACCTACCTATTAGAACAGAAAATGGACACGAACCAATGAATCGGTACTTATTGGTCAAAATGGATATCATCCAGTAATTACATAACAACAATAAAGGGTTGTGACTCAAAGGCACCGCCCGTCGCGCGACGAGCGGAGCCTTTGTGTCGCGTCGCATGTTGCGCTGGTCTGCACAAGCCTTAATACGTTACTATGATGAAATGGAGCAATTAGCCCAATGCTAAGGGCCGCGACTTTGAAACCAGACAGGCGCTTTACTTTGTGTAGTTATGTCATCACCGCTGCAGGAAAACATAGTGAGGAAATCATAAATTCGAAAACATGTGACATCTACCAACCCGCAATGGGCCCGCGTGGTCGATTACAGCCCACGTCCTCTTGAAGAGAGGAAGCCTGTGTCCCAGCAGTGGGAACATATAATAGGCTGATTATGCTTTGATGAAGAATTGTCGGCCTAATAAACGAATTTTCTTACTTTCTTTCTTTCTTTCTATCCCTAGAAACGCTTTGTCCAGAAATCTTCCGAATGCGGCACTGCAGAACCGATTGTCGTAGCGATTCTTGCAGGAGACCGATTACTGATTACTGTTTTATGAACCCTTGAACATTAAAACTTGAGAACAAAACAAAAAACCGGCCAAGTGCATGTCGGACCACGCACAATGTAGGGTTCCGTAGTTGGGATGAATTTATCCCAAGAACAAACTTAACTTTGTAGTTGACAAAAAAAATCTTTTATACAGAATGTATGGGAGAACATGTTTTTACAACCGCAAATCTAAGTTGGTCGATTATTACTCGTTAACTTGTAGAGCCTACTCAGCTTTGATAGTTTTCTTTTTAAATTCGTTATATAAGCTACTGCCGTGAATTTTTTCACATGCCTAAAACCAACCATTTAGCTGGCAGGGGGGGGGGGACACTTGACTCTAACAAAAATTTGCACTTTAAAGCTTATTTCGCAAACGAATCTCTTAATTCAAAAATGGTTTTAACACACACTCACAATGTTTTTGAAAGACCTTTCTAACGATACCCCACACCAAGGGATAGAAAAAAAAACACATCCCCACTTTACGTGTAGGAGGTACCCTAAAAAATTTTTTTTTCATATTTTTAGTTTACCACTTTGTCGGCATAATTAATACCCATGCCAAATTACAACGTTCTAGTACAAACAGTCTTGGAGCTAGACCGCGGACAGACAGACAGACAGACAGACGGACGGACATGACGAAACTATAAGGGTTCCTTGGTTACTACGGAACCCTAAAAAGGATCTTATCGTCATTATTTAATTCCATGTACACACTAGTCAATCATGACCAGTGTGTAGGTAGGTACGGGCAAGGAACGAAATCTATGATTCTATACTAATATTATGAAGAAGTAAAATTTGTTTGTTTGTTTGTTTGTAAGTTTGCATGTCAGGGTAATCTCCGGAACTACCAGTCAATTTTGGAAAATTATTTCTGCATTGGATAGCCCAATTCTTGAGGAAGGTTATACTTAAGCTCGCGGACAAGTCGCGGGCAGAAGCTAGTGTTACATAACACAATTTTGAAACGTATTACTTTGTCACAAAGGGGGTGCACGGCCCATATCACCTTTCATGTCGTTCAAAATGTTGGCAATGACGTAGACGGTAAAAAATCGGTCATAAAAATGTCTCGTGATACCCGTGGGGTATCACGAGACATTTTTATGACCGATTTTTTCAAGAGTTAAAAGGTGCTTAATTTTTTTTTAATTCTCTGACGTCACTAGCCATGTACATATCCCGTCTGTGACGTGTGTGTGTTTTTTTTGAAGTGAAAACTTCTTTAGGCGCGTTGAGCATTTTTGAGAAGGGAAAAAAACTCATTTTTGTAAATGCGATTATGCTCTTTATTTATATTACGTTGCGGATCAATGTTCTATGCAAGTACTTTTACTTAAAAGGTTTTGGAAGTATTTTTTTAAATTGTTCAAGTTTTCACTTCTGTCGGCACTCCCGATGCCACTGTTTTTTTTTTTTGACACTGCGCCGTCACATAGTATTTGTACAACCTACAATTTGTAAAAAAAACTGTCCGATTCGAAAGGAGCTCATACGAGTACTGCAATAACATTAGGTAAAAGTATTATAAAATCCAAGTATTTTTGAAAATAAAAATATAATAATATTTAAAAATGAGCAAATTTTCAGCAGGGGTCATACGTTATGACGTGTAGACCGGGTAAATGACGGCCGCCCGCGTCTATTGTAATAACCCGATAAAATTCCCTATTGAAAAAATACGAGTAATTTTTTTTTTTCGATTTTCTTGAAAAATATCACATAAATAGACTCTCAGTATGATACCTAACAACACCCTCACGGATCGGATAGGATTTTTTTTACATGTTGTATACAACCCGTACAATGTGCCCAGTGCGAACAAAGCTTTACACATAACTAAAAGAGCGGTTAGTTCGGCGTCATCGATTGACCGGCCCTCATCAATCAGGCGGTCCAACTGACAACGGTTGACGCTTCAGTGGCTGCTAACAACCGTGAGGAGTTCTAATTAACGACACGATAATTTGGTGCGGTGTCAGCGGAATAGTTGGGGTCGAATTATAATGTGAGTAGTTTTGATAGTTTCAGTTTTGATAAGAACAATTATTCACTTTTTGGTGAATAATTATTATTATCATAAAAAGGTCTAGAAATCAGTCTGTTTATAACTGCGCTTAAAACAGAAAAAAAATCTTGTGGCACTCGGGGACTGCCGCGGTAAAGCTATTGCATAGCATTTGTAATCTCCATACTTCCTATTTGTCAACGCTACACTTTTTTTTTTTTTTTTTTTTTTTTTTGGGTGGGAAATTATCAAATAACTTCTCCCGCTCTGGGTGGAGCGGGAGGGCGTGTCAGACTCTTACTGACTAAAACCCACCCGTGTTCCTTCCTATGCCATGTTGCCGGGGGCCACGATTTCCCTATCGGTTTTCTTCGAACCCCCGGCATTGGCATACACTTGGGGTGATGACGTGATGACATAAAACAAAAATTACGTTCCCATGACAACATCACGTTGTCATGGGAACCGTCATTACATGGTAGGCGGAGTGGGGGGTGTTAGGTTTTATTTTCGTTACGTTACGGAATTTCTTGATTTGGTCGCCGCGCTCAAAGCCCGCGATAAAAGCTATGCAATAGCTTAAAAACTTGTTATTTAATTATAATTTTGTTCTTCAGTTTGGTTTTGCCCGCTTTTTCGCCCACGTGTTTGTCGAAATTTATACCGCGGGAACATTACTACCGGGATAAAAGTATCCTATCTTCACCCAGGTCATAGTCTACCTTTATGCCAAATTTAATCGAAATCCGTTCAGCCGTTAAGGCGTGAAATGTAAAAGACAAACAGACATAATTACTTTCGCACTTATTATTTTCGCACTTATAATATTAGTTTTGATGGATGAATATGGAAGAATGGATTAGTACCTATTTATCTATGCTGAAGTATGGATAAGTTTTTGAAGATATAATTATGATTATTACATTAAATAAGATAAGGAGTTGGAAAAAAGTTTGCCTACGAAAATGCTAGTTAATGACAACGACACTGTGACCGCAAAAAGAAAGCGAATTCCCTTGATCTTAAATTGACATTGAAGTCTTTGCGGATTCAAGTAGCGAAATTCGAAGTTATGTCACCGCAATTTTTTTGTATTTCTGCATGCCTGTATATTGTAAAAACACAAGTGATTACAAAGAAAATCCTGTTGCAGATGTAGGTACATTTGCAATTAATCTATTGTCAGATACTCTTCGTGACCAGTCAATAGGTCACGACCAGGCGTATGGGAAACTATGTAACATGTAGCTGTAGGTACGGCTATTACATAAATCGTGTACTCATAGTGTGATAAATCAATGACGGGTTTCCATCCATCTGCTACTCATAAATGCAGGGTCATCACCACACTTATTTGGGATTAAAGATGTTTTGTATGGGTAACCCGCCAAATTTGGCGCGGCGTGAGTGCGACGCGCATTTGTATGGCCAAGGTCACCGGCTTTTAACCGACCCTTAAGAAAATATATTGAAACATAATTATTTGAATAAAATAAAATAAAATGGCTGAACTGCTAATACTCCCTAATAAAAACAAAGGTTAAATAGCATATTTCTTATAAAGCGACTTTGATTTTATGGTCAAGCAAGTCTTCTCAAGGTTTGTAGTTCCGCACATTAAAATGAACTAATTTAATATTTATTCTGGCAAATTACCTATTTATTTGAACATACCCTAATGATATTTTAATGTTATAATACCCTATTTAACGAAAATAGGTCTGTCTTCATGTGTGCTTGATTTTGGATGCTTTAAGGCTTGTGCAGACCAGCGCGACTTGTCGCGCGACACAAAGACACCGCTCGTCGCGCGACGAGCGGTGCCTTTGTGTCGCGTCGCGTCTCGCGCTGGTCTGCACGAGCCTTTAATGGATGTTGTCTGAATGATGTTTTACTTGTACATTCTGGTTGGTCAGAACATAAATAAACCCTAGTATAGTACGCCTAGCGTAGTTTCAATAGAAAAAGAGGCCAGCTTATACTGGTTTATTTACCACTGATGTGCGATCTACTGTACCTATATTATGTTCGGGATGCAAACCCTATCCGACCCGTCGTTTCAATAGTAACTTAATAAGACGAGAAAACAAAAACATCAACCAATAAATAACATTTCCATAATCATAGTTACGATTCGTTGAACTTTGACCCCCGAACAACCATTGTCTTAAACACATTACACAGCTGACATAAAAATGAGTACGTGACAAGTAATCTCTGTATCGAAAGTGAAAGGCATAGCCTCGACCGTATCGCATGAGAATATTCTTACAACAGCATCTATAAAAAGCTCATCCATTGCTCACTTAAACAGACATTTTTATGATCCATTCAAAGAGACGCGTCAATGGTTCGCGTGGCTACAACCATTGTCGCTACGTGCGTCTATCGAGGTGAGTAGCTCAATGAGTACGTGTCCATGTCACAGCATTGGCGAAGAGGATTTATATTACGTGATGTACAACTGTGCTAAATATTAGCATCTTAACACAGGGGAATAAGGTTCACATTCGTGGGAACTGTTCGGTTTGAGGTTTATATGTAATGCGTCTAATGGTCATAAATTCTAAGTAGACACTCAATCTGAGCGGTAATTTTATTTATAGCGTTTTTTATTCAAATATAAATTATAAATGAATGTCGTAATAGACAGACGAGAGTTTTGAATTTAGTAATTTTATTGCTTACCAAGAGGGATAGCATGTTACAGTTGAATGAAAACGTAAATGAGAGGGACAAATATGTGTCACAATTTATTTAGATATGACTAAACATACAAGAATTACTTTTTGAGATAACACACGAGTTTAAAAGCCCGTATACTTTATGAATTATTATTTTTGTAGTTTAATGAAACAGAATTATTACTAAACGCTCAATCAATCTGCCTAGCCTTTTTCCAACTATGTTGGTCAGCTTCCAATCTAACCGGATGCAGCTGAATACCAGTATTTTACATGGAGCGACTGCCTATCTGACTTCCACAACCGAGTAACTGGGTAATACGATATTCCTTGAAAAGACTGGTTGTCAGACTTTCGGGCTTCTGACGACCCGTAACGACTGTCAAAGATCCACGAATAACAGCCCTTTCTGAGGCACGGAAGAATCTCGGTATGTAAAAACGCGACTATTACTAAACGCTATTAGTAGATATTTATTATTCACTAGATGACCCGGTGTACCACGTGAGACAAAATTTAGTTTTTTTTTCTATTTTGGGCTGTTCCTTTGGGTTTTTCCTAATATTCTTTTTTCCTAAACCAACCCAGTATTGGGGCTAGTAAAACAAAAAAAAAGTATTGAAATTGGTCGAGCCATTTTCAAGTTTTTGCAAGACTAACGCTCGGTAATAGATTTTTATTAATGATGATACATTAACGGAAGATGTAGCGTTGGGAGGCCTCCCACAAAATGCACCGATGACCTTTTGAAGGCCGCAGAAATCCGCTGGATGCGGAAAGCACAGAATCGGTCGAAGCGGCGGTGCTTGGGGGAGGCCTATGTCCAGCAGTGGACGTCTTTCGGCTGAAATGATGATACATTTAATGTATGCACAGTGTGACATTTTCCTCACAGTATAACTGTCATGCAAGCTACTGCTCCATTTTACAGACATGTGTATTTTCGCCTTTAGGGTTTAAATTAATACTGTATAAACATACATCTAATCAAAACTCTGTGTTTATCTTGTCGTAAAATTGCTTTTCTCTAGAAGAATTAATCTAAACTTCCAAGACATAAAATTATTTCTTTTGATTATTTTTATACTGCAATTTAATTATTTCTTGACTGTCTTATTTGAGCTAGTGGTCGCAAGCGCTACTGCTAAACGTGAGGTCCTGGGTTCGATTCCCTGGTCGGACAAAGGGTTTATGGGGATTTTTCATATGGAATTTCTCAGTAGCAGCCCGGAGTCTGTATTTGTGTCCGGTTGATGCCGATTATAATTCCTAATTAAATTCTTTAAGAGTAACTATGAGACTCATAAAACTTTAGTAACAATAAAATAATCTTTGAACTATGTTAGTGATAAAATTACAGAAACACACACAACAAAATAGTCACTGCTTCAGTATTCCAGCTGATTACATGCAGCAATACATGGGATTTAAACATAACTGAAAAAAATTATAGGTAGTTACAGTACCGACCAAAAGTCCATGAGCAATCTCACAAAGCAATAGACTGACGCTTCGGTTTGACTTACGACCTTCTTCTATAAGTTGTTACAATACTGTAGACACGCATATTACACACACACACTCACTTTGTCTACAACCAATGACTAGTTCAATAATCATCATTCGTTTTTAGTTTCATTCGTCTCGTTCACATAAATATTAAAGTTTAGCAGGTAGACCACAAAAAACTAAGTAAATTATTTCGATTTCTGTGGGGTAGATGCAGTTTGTTACGAGTATTTAATTAATAGAACTTTGTTGGTTCGTGGATAATATTGGTGACGAGTATTTAGCGCAGTGTTGTGGTTATTATTATCAAAAAGCAGGCATAAAATATATTGAAGAGATCAGATCAGATCAGAGAATATTATTGCACTGCGTAAAAGTGAAGTGAATATCTAATGAAACCGGACTAAGTGTGAGTGTTATCATTTATATATTTCATATTTTACTAAACATAAATCTTAATCAAGGATATTGTTGATAGAACAGAGGTATTGTTGAGACAGAAGATGCCTTTAAAGTTTTAAATTCATTGTGAGGTTTAATTCGATTAGTGAATAATAAATAATAAGGTATTATGTGTAATAAAAACAATGTTTTTCTTTGTTCTAGAGAAATACTGTGAGGGTTAAGAGATATGAGGAAGGGGTTTATTATCGAGTAGCAGCGACGTCAAATGGTGAATGAAACAAATGGTTTCATACCAACGAGATATTTTGCTGAATTATTAAAAACACGTCATTATGAACCGTTCGCCGTGCACTCTGAAGGCTTGCATCACTGAAGACCAGCTAGAAAACCGTTTTAGACCTTAAAATATTGACCGTACTAACTTAATAAACAACAGATTCGTTATTGCATGAATTTATGGTAACGAATTTTTTAAGCACTTTTCAATAGGGTGTTTGTCGTATTTCTTGCAGATATACCGAAATTGTTTAATATTATTTTAGTAATAGTATTATTTTAGGATTAAAATTTGAGGTTTAGTTTCAATCTTCTTTTCGTAAAGAAACTGAATACTTAAGCTTTAACCTCAATAACAACCAATATTTACTAAAGTCAAATAAAATGTAAAATAATTAATACAAATAAAATATAAACAAACTGCCCATATTTAACCTTAAAATTACCTATTCTGTAAGTAGTTTTTTACATTTTAAGTAGTCTAATATTCTTATTTATTACTTACTTAATTACTTCGACCATGATCAAAGCTTAATATTTATGGTGAAAAAATCCATTAAAAATTTTAAATATTTCATAATTTAAATATGTCAAAATAATACAAACTGTTTCTAGTTTCTTGACATCTATTTCACATCTTATTCAGCTGAAGTAATGATAAATAATTGTAGCAGTGTGGTAACTTATGTAAAATAAATATAACGAATAAACATATTTTTTTAATTTTGTTATCATATATCACGCATTTTTTATTCTAAAACCTTTATTGCAATAATAACATAAAAAAGCAGCAATATTTAAAAAATATTATTATCGAAAACAAAAATAATAATATTTGCAAAAAACCGCACTGTGTTTTACGAGATTAGAACCTGAGGCAGTTTGAATTCCATACCAACGCTTAACGCTTTCTGCTATCTGCACTTGTTAAGTTACTATCGAATTTTAGCAATGCCATTAACTGGTCAAGTTCACGCGCATAGTGCGTGTGTGCTAGCATGTTTAAAGCGACGGAAATATATTGTTGTTTCGTGTAGTGCAAAACTGCGTTATCTGTGGTGTGTGTATCGTGTTGGTTACACATACAAATGTACGAGCTATACCGCGTGTTCACAGCAATAGGACTCTTAGCGTGCTTATGCACTTTTGAGCGCTTACTGTACACCTCTGCGTAACCCTTCGAGAAATACAGGCGTGATGTTATGTTATTTAATTATTCCAATAATATGGCAACACTGCAAACATACATTTAACCGCGTCAGTGACCCATCAATCATGTAACGAAACCATTGCGGATTGACACACACATCGTAACGTCAGTCCTGTGTTGGGCAACCGATGAACGCTAAACCATTTGAACATCATCGAACGTACTACAATAATCATTGCATTGTGTTTTGCAATGACTTCAGTTTAGTGCAATGTGGTGACGAGAAAATTGAGTTTCCTTTGCATAATCTTTTAGAATGGTATTGGGTGCTAGCTGCTAGCAATTTAATGTTGTATATTTTTTATTGATTTGATTTATAAAAAGGTATTTCCCAAAAAGCAATTAAGTCTCTAAACTAGGGATGTCAGAAGCTCGCTATGCTCAGTTCGAGTTTAGCGATATTGTTGAAGCAAATATTTTTAATAAACATAACTTCGTACTGCATAGTAACTACTACTACTATTAGTAAATGTTTTAAGTTTAAAGGCGAGACAAACCAATAACCTGAAATGATGGTGTAAATTTTGTTTGTCCCGCCTGCAATACCAAAATTCTATAGATTTATAATGCTTGTTTTTCTCTTTTCAGTTATGTATTTTTGCAGTCGGGTTTTCTGTTTTTTTTTATTTTTTATTTCAAGCTTTTTAGTTTTATTAAAATAATATATATTGACTCATTACCAGCTTTTATTTGATACCTACCAATAATGTTTTTTTTTAAACCTACCCCTCCTTTTTTTTGTATTTGCAGATGCAATATGTAAATATTATATAGCCTATGACACTCCCACAATTAAGATAAAACTAACGACACCTTCATGTTAAAATCCATCAAGCCGTTTAGGCTACAGAGCGTGCCAAAGAAATAGACATACATACCTACATACATACATACTCTCGAAAAACATTACCCTCCTTCTGGGACAGTCGGGTAAAAAGTATTTACATAGTATGAATCCACTCACGAAGTCTCCAAAATCAAACAACGGCTTGATTAGAAGTGTATATTCCAAAGTTGAAGACAGATGCATCCTCGTAGATACTTATGTTTCACGTACCTGCATAGATTTACATACTCATGTTGACAAAACTAAAGATTTTCAAGTATGATCTAAGATTGAATACTATTCAGACTTCATACATAGTTACACATACAAGATTCAAAGTAATTGCGTAATAACACAACATTACCAATAGTAAGTAAAAGCCAAAATATAATAATTCATACAAACTAACGCGTGTCGACATTACCCTTATTGAAGATGACGGGTTCAACTTATGTCCTTCACGAAAAATACTCTTAGAAATAGCTTTGATATTTCCCAAAAGGAGGAAATGTCTTTGAATTATTTATACAGGATTATGCGTAATATAAAAGTGATAATTATGATAGTGTTATTTGGCTTTTATTTCGTTTCAAGTATAGGTATGAGCTATAAAATGAAAAAGAGTTGATGCCGTGGCAAGGTAGTGGAACGGACAGCCTTGGTTGTGCCGGTCCCACATCATTGTATTCATTTAAGGCGACGATAACCGACTATAATGATTTTATACTGAAGATCACGTCTAAACGAGTAGTGTTAATGATTTGGAAAAATATATGTAAAATTAGAGCATTTTTTTAGTAACTTAATATAGGAATATTTTAGATTATTTTTATTAATATGAATTGATAGTGAAATTAATTTGTAAAGTTATATCTAACGCGGAAAAAAACTGAGAATCACGCAAAATCTATCAAGCGTATTTTTCTGAAACCTTCACCATTTTAAAGATAATTTTATTTTATTTTATTTTAGTATATTTTGTTTTATGTATAATTAATTAATAATGCGTCTAATTTGGGACAGCGCTCCTTGATGGGTGACTTCTATTACTGGCTGGACGTACAACGGGTCGCGTGAGCTCAGTACAGAACACGCAAGCTAACCACTCAAGGTCACTAGCATATATCTGCGTCTTAAATAAACGAATCCGTACTTATTATATATGCGAAAGTAACTCTGTCTGCCATAACATTTTGACACCTGAACCACTAAACCGATCGTTATGAAATTTGACAGATAGCTAGCTTGGGACTTGGAGAAAGACAGGCTACTTTTCACCCTGGATAAATGTATTAAAAAATGTTAATAAAATACACGTAGATTAAGTCGCGGGCAGTTACTTTCTTAAACAAGGTAGAGAAAACAATAAATTAAACTGTGTATATTTATTGCACTTCACAGTCTGCATACGAAAATTCAATAAAATATATCTAATAGTTTAGTCACTTTAGCTAGTCAAAGATTGTCAAAACCCATAGTTTGAGAAAATCATTTTTTTAATTTCGTTGCTAAGATTGATGTATTTAATAGTTCCAAAATAATTCATGCCTTAATTAGTCCTCATCATCATCATTTCAGCTGAAGGACGTCCACTGCTGGACATAGGCCTCTATCAA
Source organism: Agrochola litura (assembly GCA_949152395.1). Taxonomy (NCBI): domain Eukaryota; kingdom Metazoa; phylum Arthropoda; class Insecta; order Lepidoptera; family Noctuidae; genus Agrochola; species Agrochola litura. Next base: position 5,325,839 of record OX424506.1, read on the forward strand.
ACACCGCCACAACGACCGGTTCTGTGCTTCTCGCATCCAGCAAATTTCTGCAGCCTTCACCAGGTCTTCGGTCATGGGGTCGGTTGTGCCCTCCAACGCTACATCTTCCGTACGCGGTCATCACTCCAGAACCATCCACCTCCATTAATTAGTAATGACAGTGTTTTCATTTATTGTCGTATTGTTAACTCCACATTGTATAAAGGTGTGAAAGAAGTGCTTTGACTTGCGATATTACGAAAGATACAAATATTTCAAATACAATCTTCAAAAGTATGGATATGTTTTTTTGAACAACAGCTTACCTCTCAACAGAGGTCACATCACATCTACATTGCTCAACATGTGCACAATCGTCTGACCTTTAATATTTCGTAACTGTAAGTGGTACTAATTTGCATGATTCGGTTTGAAATTGTTTAGTATTTAAAACCAGCACAAGTGCTATCAACAGAGCATGAAAAAAGCCTAACGCTTTAAACACTACTGCCCATTCCCATTGAACACTAGCACAGCATAAGTATCTTATTAATTTTCTTAACCACCTGTGTGAGTGAAATTGTTGCTAATTTTTAGACCAAACCTAGATAATAAAGTTGCAAATTAAAATGCCTAGACTTTCAGCAAAAAGTAGACAAAGCGTATTACTAAATTGATTTCAAAGGGACCAGAATATCCTAGGCTAAACTGATGAGTAATGATAGTAAGTAATCCCGAAAATCTTATAGAATTTTCGAGAAGGGTCTGTCAAATCAGACAAACCTATAATCCAGTAGCTCGCTGACCGTATATAGGCGAATCCTTTGGCGTAATCCTTTTGATAAAAGGATACTGTCCAAATCATTTTAGGTCAAGGATATTATAGTATCGGTTTTTTTTCCTTTTACGTAGATATTTATTTTCATATACTTTGGTTTTGCGTTTGAGATGGATAGGATTTCCATAGGGTTTCATGGTTTATGATAGATTGGTAATTTATATGTTCTTTTTTTTCGTCTTTATGCCTGGTTGGTGACAAAAGGGTCACCCACTATTACATAGAACTTAAACATAACTGGCGAAATGAACTGTACTATAGGTACGGCTCTGCCTAACCCTTTGGAGATTGAAGAAGTGGTGTTATGTTATATGTATTTATAATTGTGATAATTTTTCATGGTGCAGCAGTCAGTTATATGCAGTTATACAAATAAGAACTAAACAAAAAGTGACCGTTACACTACTGATGGTCACATTAATACATATTGTAACTATAAAAGTCTTTGGATTTCCGTTCGTCTTTTTCGGGTGACTACTGAAAATCAGCGCTGTGTTGTTGGTACCCCATAGTACAGTCGAAGCCTTCTTGTCACAGTCATGACGTGCAACTGCCGACTATTTCTGTTTTATAGTCATGTTTGCATATGTACCAAGTTATACCTATTTTTTTTTCTGCTTACCTACTCTTTTCTTTGTATGCACGTGCTTCTGTGACAAATAAATCAATTTTTCTTTCTTTTCTAGATAAATAGATTTCATAATCGACATCATAAAGGCCTTAAATGCAGGTAATGAGAAATCTTTTAATACCATAATAAAAATAAATTAAGTATAGTTTTAAATAATGTAATAATTATTACTCAATAATCATCATTACGCTTTTACAGTAATTTAGTAATCGTAGTATATTATCCTATTAATCATTATAACAAATTCCCTCATTCATTGTTCCCATGTTTTCCAATAGTTCCAATAGTATCCCAAAACACCATTACTCATTTCACTAATTCCGTCATTAATTAAAATGACATTTGAACGATTAATAAATTTGTCCCATTCACTGAAATGTGTGTGTTGTGGTTTTAAATTGAATGCAATGGCTCCGAGTAATTATGTCTAGCTAATTATTTTGCGGTAAATCGGTTTACATATCGGTTTTGTTCAATGATTCAGACTAATTCGTTTATATAATTGTTTATGTTGGAATTCTGTGAATGATCGTGCCCAAGAGAATTTTTAATTAAATAATGCGGTTTGATTATTTAGCTTGATTAAATGCTATAAAACTGTACCATATTTTTAATTGTTTAATGTCACTTTACTATAAAGTTATAGTGAAATGACATTCAACAATTAAAAATAAACATAGTTAGATCTATGTATTTCTCTCACTGCCTTTAGCAGAGTGCATAATTTTTATACCAAAAAATATCTTCATATACAAACAAACTAAATAACCAAGAGGACCTTACTATCCACAACAAATCGCTTCCATCGCAGTCCCACTTTAAAACCTACACATTAATGTTACCAACACTTTAACCATAAAAATGCTTAAACGCAACTGAAACACATCATACTCAAAACAAAACACAGCTCCATCCACAGAAAAAAACAAAACTTTTTCAAAAACAGAACGAACGGTTAAAAACAAAAAAAACCTCAAACCTACCACAGCACTAAAATCCAGCGCGCACCATTCACTTCACTTCACTAGTTCCGTCCGACGGCAGGCACTGTACTGAGGACGTTGGCTACCACCACCCAGTGGTTGCGACACTCGCTTCAATGGTCACAATAACGACTTATAGTGGTAGCAGACACAGTTTTACTTACACACTGTGTCTGTCTTAATGATGATTGATATTACAAAATAATGTGACAAGGCAGGACCTAGTATTGGTCCTTGGGGAACGCTTTTAAAAAGCCTTGTTAGGTTAATTCTGTTACTTTTCAAGGTCACAATGACTTAAGTTGTGATTGCAAGAGTTAGTTTTGTCGGTGAATAGATGACCATAGATTAATTATTTCTAGTAAGGTCATGACCTTCATCATCCAACACTATCTGAAAACATTTGAAAAGTCGAACTCGCCATTATTTATACATAGAGTTAAGTAAATAATAATAGTTGGGGAGGAAAATACTGTGCAACATATAATATAATATTGTTTAATTTATAGGGACAGGAAATAAAAACAGCATTACGTCTGCTTTTCCGGTAAAATCAGGAAGTGATTAGAAATGGAAATCTCACCATTGCTAGTAGCTAGTCTCTCAAAATATTAATGAGAAATGTTATTAATTGCAATTGTTTAGTACTTAAGAAACACATTATATGTGGATATAAAATAATATATACCTTGTTATAATAAAGCTGAAGTGTTTGTTTTAAAAATGTATTTTCGCATTTGATAGCTCTATTTGCGCTAGGACTCTAAGGAGACGAGCAAAAAGAAAAAAAATAAGAAATAACGCTAACCGAAAACGAAGCAACAGCGTGAGCAGGCGATACGATACGATGGGGTGGGTCAGGGGAACAAGAAATTTCACGCGGACAAAGTCACAGGCAGAAGCAATTCGTTTAATATGGTAGTATGTTTACCTTCACCGATTAAAATAGACTACTACTACAAAATAAATAATTATTATAAACTAGGTAGTCAGAAGGAGGCCATTCTTTTCCGGTTTGTTACGTAACATCCTGCGTTGGTCGCTCATAATATTAGATGAATGCATCTAATGACTTCAATATATTATTATGTACATTTTGTGTTCTTTCTTTTTATCTATTATGCAAATGTATATAAATGCAGTGTGTTGAGTCAATGACCGATAGAATTATTTGAACTTAATGACAGATTTCTATATTTTACTTTATTTTCGAAGTATACGTACTTCCTGACTTATCTTCAGAAAAGACTGAAGAAAATATTGATACATGCATAAAAGACAGTCTTAGATATTGAATGCATTCTAGATATCATTCGTTTTTCTTCTTCGGCTTATCTTCAAAGGGAACAAGCATAAATTTAAAAACCCCCGACACAAACATTTCCTCTTTCTGTTTCCTACTCCATCACCAGACCCTGTTCACTATCTACCTATAACCTATTCATTGAGCCCAAACACAATAGCTGTGCTGTAATTTGGTAACGGTATCCTGCAAATTCCAGGTGAAGCTGCAGCATCAGTTCAAGGTTACTATGTACTTCTAATATAATTGAAGTGACAGAATACCAAATTTCAAATCGATCAGACCTGTGGAAGTTGCTCACATCAATTCATCAACTAGAAAAGTGCTGATTATCATTAAAAGGTTGAACCGATTTTCTTGAATCATAGCTAAGAACTCTCTCGATCAAGTTACCTACCTTTCAAACAAAATAAACAAAAACACAATCGGTTCAGCTGTTTGGGTGCTACGATAGTGCAGACAGACACACAGATACACACGTTAAACCTATAACGCCCCTCTTTTTTCTGTCGGGGGCAAAAAAATACTATAATGTAATTTATCCGAACAAACCAGAAAAATATGTCCGTCATGACCGGACGTCGTCTTGCCTCAGTAACAACAAATTGTGTGGTAGTACGGTACACTTCAGAATAGGTATTAAGTTTCAACCTAAATGTTTAATTTGCAATAGCGTCAATCACTTTAAATTTTGCAAGTTTCTAGTTTTTGTTGGCTGTCGTAATGGCTTAAAACCTGAACAGTTGAAGTATTTATTTCTTTAGGACTCATTGCACAGAACTTAAACAGTACACATATATATATACGAGAGCATTGCAACGATGAACCGAGATGCAGGTGCAACCATGCCTAACGTATATATAGTCTAGTCGTATTAAGATATTTAATTGATTCAGGCGTGACCTTGCGGAAATCCATTATAAAATAAAATAAACGTTGTTATATTTAACAACCAACACGAACACGGACACGAACACCGAACGAACACGGCGTGTTGCCACACCGATCGCTGGACGCAGAGTAACTTGCGCTCAGTGTAACACGCCGTGTTCGGGTTCGCGACAAGTCAATCGTCATCCTGAGAATGCCTCGTTGAGAGGTGAAACACGTGTCGATTTCTTATAGGGATTTTTAAGGTTCTTTAGGAATAGTTAAGCGAAACAGGTTACTAAATATAACAATGTCTATTGTATTTTTAACCGACTTCCAAAAGGAGGAGGTTCTCAATTCGACTGTATGTTATTTTTTTGAATGTTTGTTACGCGATTACTCCGTCAATTATGAATTGATTTTGACGATTCTTTTTTTGTTTGGTAGGTCATACTTCAGAGGTGGTCCCACATAAATGTTATTAAGTTTGCTTGGGTAGTGGTTGAGTTAGCTTCAATAATACGTATTTTTTCCCACTTAGTATATGGATGATATGACAAGTTCCTGTCACTGTTATTTACATAGCAGGTAGTTGTATTCGAATTTGTGTGGGGTAGGTACCACAACTAAAAAGTGAAAAATAAAAACTTTTTACGAAAAAATACAACCGACTTCCAAAAAAAACTACAAAGTAGAAGGAGGTTTTTTTGGGAGTCGGTTGTATTTTTTTTGTAAAAAGTTTTTTTTCTAGTCGTATTGTCGAATAATCATACAGATAATAATAATGTATGTGGCTGGTTTTACCAACAGAAATAATAAGCAGTTTTAATACATTTTTCTTTGAATTGATTTGATTTGAAAGAATAATTTCAAAGTCAAATCGTATTGGTATTTCAATTGGATCATTAAAAGGCAACTTTAAACTTCACAAATTACGAGAAAAAAGAAGAATTGACTCTAGTTGCCACTTCCAAAAGGTAGTATCGTATGGAGAAGAAAAGGCAAGGAACTCCAAAATTACTCTTTAAAAAAGAAATTGCTTTACAGTCTTTGGTTTACACCAATGACATAATCATATTATGCGAAGTCAATGTTTTTAGAATAAAATTTGTATAGTCATTTTATTCGATCCTCTCTGCATCTGCACTTATATAAAGTAAACAAGTGAATAACCTTATATAATTGTATATAGCCCGTACAATCTATATCGGTGTACAGCCGGCAGAGAAAGTTGTTCCGTCACAATGTCAATACCGCCGCCGACGAGGACGGAAGCGTTCGCGTAATCATTACGAAACTTGCGTCTACCTGTGTACGTTGCATCGGTCAGTGTGTATAATTACTTTTTGTATTACTTATGTGGTATATTATGTCATAGAGGTATTTGGAATGGGACGTGATAATGGGATAACTGTTTGGCTATATTTTTTTTGTGCATAGGTGTACTTTCCAACCGAGTAAGTTAATATTACATTGATACAGCGACTTCAAAATTATTTATCATGACCAATTTCTATCCAATCCCTACATATTTTTTTATATTTTTCATAGTAGAATGTTCAAACAAGCGAGCATTTTTACTTTTTGCTTTGATAACCGAATGAAAATATATCCAATCCAAATAGGATAACACAGCTTTTCAATCAAGGACTTTCAGTTTTCCAAGAACTGCTAACCCAGCCAAAATATTCATGAAAATCCTAACCAAAGGGAGAGCCTGAATAAATCATAGACCAACAGTAACTATTTTTAGAACTAACCCGAACGAGCAAAGTCAAACTCACTAGAAACATAACAGATTTATTACCTATTAGCAAGGATACGCAAAGGCTGACCACAGAGAGAAGACCCGATTAACTTAATCGACCACGTCGGTCCTCTGAGAGGGGGCACGGCTGAAGGTATTAACTCATGAAACAAGGCCACGTGGACCGAATAGATAATGGATCGTGTGAGGCGACACGAAGTCTTGGTAGTGTCAGTATGCGGAGCACTGACTTCGGATAAAGGATTTGAAGTTACTTGGCGTTAACTGCTTATACGACAATTTCACCAATAAAACTGAATTCGATCAGCACATCTAAGACCTGTCAGTGTCAATGTTCCTCAGTAATTATACAGTTTTTGAACGCGGTTTGGTTGTGATGATCGCGTTAGTTAGATTGGCGAAATCGGCACTTCGCCATTCGTCGATAGAGGCAATGACCGCGGAAGGTAGTCAGGTAGGCAGGTTTTGCTTAGAAAATGCAAGTATGACTGCGGTAAGTGAAAATAATTGGGAGTGGGAAGTAGTAGCACTGCTCACTGGTAGCAGCAAGGTTGAAATTTAAAGGCTTGCTTTCGGGAAGTGAAGGTATTGATGCAGTTTACTCGGTTGTCACAATACAACTACACATGTACCTACAGAGTTTGTCGACATGTTTATTTTTGTTTCAAACAAGAGGGTTAAGTTGTTGAATTACACGTTTATTATTAAAAAAAATATTTGTCGTCAAAATTGTTCAGTTTCATTTATGATATCGTCATTTGTTTCTCGAAATTAGTGATCCTAGTAAGTAGGTAATATTGATTAAGAAGACTCAACACGAAATAAACGTAAATAGTTATTTTCCCGATAAACGTTAATAATTTAGAGGAAATTAGGGACAAGTAAACTGTGATGGGTCGGTTTAAGCTTGTTCCAAACTTAGGACAAGGGAAAAGTTCCTTTCAGGATTTTGTAATTGGATGAAACATGTTTGTAAATTTTGTAAACACTTGGTTTGTAATATTGTCACGTGTGTATTTTTTTTAATATATTATTTCAGCATGCATAACCAGCCTATAATGTTCCCATTGCTGGGATCTCAGGCCTCCTCTCTGTGAGAGGGAGTGGGCCGTAATCCACCACGCGGGCCCAGTACGGGTTCGTACATGTCACATGTCTTCGAATTTTTGGCTTCTTGAACCAAAAATTCGTTACATTGTGTTTTGAGTGACAGTGGCACTCCCGGAGTGTCACTGTTTTTTGAAGTGAAAACTTCTTTACGCGCGTTGGGCATTTTTGAGATGGGACTAAACCATTGATTTCGCGACACTGTTACTACACCAGCTTTTGACCGTTAAAAAGACATCAACGCGTTCATTACCGCGGTGCCGGTTTTCTCACGATGTTTTCCTTCACCGGTTTGAGAGACGTGGTGATGAAATAACTTACATAAAGGAAAGCGCTTGCCTGGGTTCAAACACACGACCTACAACTCGTAATTCGGGGCCGTTACCACTGGGTCACCACTGCCCCCATATAACTTCAGCATAGCTGTGCATAACCATGCCAAATGGACATTCGTTGTTCTAAACAGTGCAGGTAACTATTAATTATTACCTATCGAAGACAAAATAAAATGGTTTATTTCAATTATACTATTAAAAGGCACTTTTGAACGTCACAAATTACAAGCAAAAAGAATTGATTCTAGAGTCAATTCTTTTTTAACCGACTTCCAAAAAAGAGGAGGTTATATGTTCGTCGCGCATGTATATATTTTTTTTTTATATATGTCCTCCGATTTCTCCGTTAATTGTAAACCGATTTTGAAAATTCTTTTTTTGTTTGAAAGGGTATGCTCTCGAAAAAGTCTTACATAAATTTTATTAACTTTGCTGTGATAGTTTTTGAGTTAGCTTCAATAATACGTACTTTTTCCCATTTAGTATGTGGATGATGTGATAAGTTCCTGTCACTGTTATTTACATAGCAGGTAGTGGTATTCGAATGTGTGTGGGGGTAGGTACCACAACTAAAAAGTGAAAAATAAAAACTTTTTACACAAAAAAAACAACCGACTTCCAAAAAATACTACAAAGTGAAAAATAACTTTAATTTCGGAAGTCGGTGACAAAAACGAAAATTCAAAACCAAAGACACCGACTTCCGAAATTAAAGTTATTTTTCACTTTGTAGTGTTTTTTGGAAGTCGGTTGTTTTTTTTTTGTAAAAAGTTTTTTGTTTGTTATTTCCAAAACAACCGTTCTCCTTGTTCTTCGTGTTTTAAAGAGTAACTATGAAGTCTTGCCTCCAAAATTACTTATAATTACAAAAGTTATTTTTCTTTTTGTTGTGTATTTTTTGGAAAACGTGTTTTTTTTTCGTAAAAAGTTTTTTTTTTTCACTTTTTAGCTGTGGTTCCTAACCTACACAAATTCGAATACCACTACCTGCTATGTAAATAACAGGGACAGGAACTTATCATCATTTTATCCACATAGACTAAGTGGGAAAAATACATATTATTGAAGCTAACTCAAAAACTATACAAGAAAAGTTAATAAAAATTTAGAGACCACCTCGAGAGCATATCCTTTCAAACAAAAAAATATTATAATTAGTCCACAATTGAAGGAGAAATCGGTGAACATACTTAACAAAACATACGCTAGAAACATAGAAACTCCTCCTTTATAGAAGTCGGTAAAAAAATAGTTTTACAATATTTTGTTTACTATCGAGTCGAAATGCAAACGAGACGAAAACACCGTAGAAATTGTTCTTCTTTATTCAAACGTTTAATAATATAATTTCTGTAGAGTTTATAACGCATATTTTCGTAAGTCACACATCCATGTTGCCCCAAGTCTTGAACGTTGACTTAAGGGATCGTAACACGATGATTAGCTTTTACCCGCGACTTGAACGAGTGACCCGAAGGTCACTCGTAAAAGCCAAAGGTTTTGGGAAAGATTCATAGCTCAAAACTTTGTGATAAAATGTTTAATATTACTTGGCAGTTTTTTGAGATATTTTAAAAACTGGTTAGTGTTTGGTTGGGTCTAAATTATTGTATGTTCGGACTTTTCCTGAAAACTTGCAAAAATATAAAATGCCTAACTCTGACCAGCCATGAGGAGTCGTTGTGTTAACACAATTTGGGCACACACATAACTCATAGCATTGTCATCATATCTTGCTGAAACCAAAGGTAGAATAGAATAGAATAGAATAGGTCTTTATTTGCTTAGAATGTAGGTAGCAGTGTTACTGGTGAATGCCTTGTGACTTATTGTGTTACGTTGCTACAAAGTGTCACAGTAGCGATTGCTTGCTAAGCTTTTTTAGCAGGCGTCTTAAAAACTACTTTTCAAAAAAACTTTAAAACTACTCTCGATTACTCTCGACTGGGTAATTAGGTTCAAGCGTAGCTAATTAACAGGTAAAATTTTCTTAGTAGATTTTACAGGCATAAATAGATGTTAAACTATTGAAATTAAATACTTAGAAAGCTAAAATTAAAATCGAGCTAAATAACGTTGGTTCATGGAATACCCAGAACTTCAGTTGCAGTAAAATAAAATTTTATGCAAGAATGGCTACCCACTATTATTTCAAGAAACAGCAAATAACAGCGAGCGCTCACCGTGCATTTTTTTCTGAAACAATTTAGACCAGAAGCTCGAGGACAACTATCTCAACAATATTTCTGCGTCAAATAATACAGAAAAAAAACACGAATTTAAGGTCGCATGTTTTCCATTATACCTTCACATCGAGTCCTCTGTCCCTCAAACAAAGAGGCAAGCAAAGAAATCCCACCGAGACCCACCGTGTACCGAATTCCAATAATTGGTATGCAATTGTTACGTAAACAGGAAAAACTGATCACAAAAGTTGTAAGCATAGGGACTTATGTGAGCAAAAAGGTACGAGCACTAAGGGACTTTGACGATAACTTTTATAATATAAATTAAATTCCTGCCAATGTGTTCAACATTGGGCGGATCCGATAACTAAAATACTTTAAGATGTTTAATTAAACTCTGTGCCGCGTGTTTCTCTGCCCAAAATAGGCCACGTAGAGCCGTAGGCGTATTAAATGTGCCCTTTGAAATTGAATGGCAACAATAATATTGCCTGAAAACGAATTTGTTTGTGCCTTCGATCTCTGCTAAAGTTTTCGTCTCATTCTGACTTTTCGTAAGATTAGTTTCAAACTACCGGCTTTTTCGGTAAATGAATATGAGATATTCAAACTATGTATCCCATTCAATCTGCCTAGCCTTTTCCCAACTATCTTGGGTTTGGCTTCCAGTCTAACTAAATGCAGCTGAACGCCAGTTTTGTACATGGAGCGACTGCCTATCTGACCTCCACAGTCCAGTTTCTGGGTAACACGATTCCCCTTGGTAAGATTAGTTGTCAAACTTTCGGGCTTCTGACGACCCGAAACGACTGTCAAAGATCCACAAATGACAGCCGGGACCAATGGTTTAACGTGCTTTCCGAAGCACAGAGGAGTCTCAGTATGTAAATGGTCACCCATCCACGGACCAACCCCGGCAAGCGTAGCTTAACCTGATGGATCAACTCGTGTGGCTGTTATTATCTAGCCACGAGCTCCGTTGTTTAATATTATTTAATGCATACGTAATACATACATTTGTAAACTCACGCCTTTTTCCTATGGGGTTAGGCAGAAACTACAAAATGTTACTTGCGACGATCCTTACATACTGCTTTTGCTTGCAACAAAATCCGGAGTAATTAATAGCACTGTCAATTTCAAATATTACAATGCCCACGTCTATATGGTAGCTCTAAAGCCGTTTGTCCAACGCACCGTCACTGGCGTCAACGAGAATGAGATGACGGCGCCGAAGTACCAACAGTACATTTACTATGGCCGTGTAAGCTTGTTTTTCGTTGACGCCCCGTTCACGGTGCGGTAGAAAAACAGTGTTAAGGTAGCTACTTTGTCCGTACAGCGGATTCGAAACACAAATAGCTGCGAAAACTTTTTTTGTGACAGCCGATGCAATAGTCCTAAAAATCTTTGAAAGTCCACAACTTTATCGTTAGTACCTGAGCGACCAAGCTCTGCTCTGGTGAAAATAGAGAATGCTCATTTAATAGTATAGGAAATTTCATACTAATCCTTGTGCTGCCATGATAGTAGGTAGTTACTAATTCCATGCTGCCATGTCATTATTCTCATGTCATATTAATTATCTTGTTCTAAACTTTGGGCGACCGAGCTCTACTCGGCTGAAAATATGGAGAAAACAAATTTTCCTAGAGATGAGACCTACCTACATAGCTAGATCGATTTTTCGCCGCCGTAAACCCTAATATGGCAACTTTCATCGAAATCTTTAGAGCCGATTTCGAGAACGTGAGTACATAATATATATTATAAACAAATATCAAATATTGCTCGTATAATAGTATAGAATAGTGATCGTCTTGCAGTAGCAGTTTCAAACCTATAGGGTTCCTTTTGTTTTTGTGTGGGAAATTATCAAATAACTTCTCCCGCTCTGCGTGGATCGGGAGGGCGTCTCAGACTCTTACTGACTAAAACCCACCCGTGTTCCTTCAGTTGCCCTGTTGCCGGGGGGCCACGATCTCCCTTTCGATTTTCTTCGCAACCCCAGCAGAAACCTATTGGGTTCCTGCTGTTACTTTTTCTATGTTCCAATGTTATGATAGGTGCAAAGTAAATACCCAAACCATGGCCAAGATAACCCGAACCTTTCTATTCATAACTTGCCTACTACTAGTATTACTAAGCTTTAATGGAGAGGCGAAACTTCTGTATAATCGTGGGGTATCAGTACGTAACTCGGTTGAAGTTGGTAACCTAATATTCTGGCAACGGTTAACATCAATCAACCTCGACGTTCGTGTTGTAGTGAGAAGGGGTCTAAAGGAAATTTTAAAACTGTCTAGAAGGTATCAATGAGTTTGCGGGTTTGTCCGAAAGGGTTACCGTGGCCCCTGGCAACATACAGGCAACTGAAGGAACACGGATGGGGTCTAGTCAATAAGAGTCTGACATGCTTTTCCGCTCCGCCCAGAGCAGGAGAAGTTATTTGATAATTTTCCAACCAAAAATAAAAGGTATCAATAAAATTTATATGGGACCACCCATATAAATTTTATTAACTGTGCTTGAGTAGTTTTTGAGTTAGCTTCAATAATACGTATTATTTGGATTTATTTTCTGAAGTCTTTTTTTTTGTGAGTAGTTCTTTTCCTCAAGTTCACCATTCCACTTTTATACCGTTCAGATCTATTTCTAACACCGGTTTATGGTTCGTAAGCTTCGGGCACAGACATTTTATTTATTTAGGCACTTCGATCAACGTACAGGTGTGCAGAACCATAACTTTCCAATAATTATCACGCATGTTAATGTATTTGCCCCAGCAAAATCGAAAACCATATAAGGCGCCGTAATTGATGAATTTCCATTCATCAATTAGTACGCTCTTTACGGTCCAATAAAACGTTCCTACCTACACCAGCAGTACGTTTATTTGTTTTCATCTTTTTACGACATGCATGATGCATGTTACCCTTTAAGACGTTAGCTGCGGCAAAAAAAATCATAAACTTTCATCTGGTACGGTGGCGGTCGAAATGCGCATCCATCTACCGTTTCGACAGTGCGTATCAGTCCTTTTTGACCTGCCACCACTAGGATAGTTTAAAGCGCTGTAACTTTGCGAATACATGGTTTACATTTTTTTTTTATACTGTTAAAATGATCCTTAACCCAATTTCTTTACGTTCGTTTCGCCCGATCCAGGGAAATGATGATGATGATCATCCAAATGAGAAATCAACCAAGGAAAGTGGCAGGCCGATAACGACTGATATCGCACTAGAAAGTATTTTTTTATAGTTATGGGACAGACAAAAATAAAGGGTCATCGAAAATAAAACAGAATTTATTATAAAATAAATAAAAAATGTGTATTTAGCAAATCACATTTAGCTAGACAGGAACAGTGAACTAATTTCGTACATATCTTTCTTTATAACACTGCACGCAAAGAGATTGATTACATCAAATTTCAAAACGTTAGAAATATAACTTTATTTTTTTGCTTCTTTGCACTCCAATGTCTGTCGTAGCTTTTCATAGCACCGTGCACAATTCCTTCTCTTAGGATCTTTTTCAAGGACATGTCTACTACTTTTTATTTGTCCTTGATTTTCACTATCACTGTTGAACGATACTTTCCTTTTAAATTTACGTTGCGCCATACCTATATACCTGTCGATAAAATAACGACACGTACACGTATTGTCATGTAGAAAGCACAACACTGACTGGCGGCTAGACGCTTGCGCGCCCGCTCGGTTCGACAACAGGTCGGCAGCGGTCATATACCAAAATAGGCCTTCCACCGCAGGGAGCGGGTGATTTTCAACGTCGTAAGATATAGTTTTCACCGTGCGCACCAGCGATAAGCACCGTATCGGGCCGTATTTGGGTGATCCGCATAAGGATAAATTGTACATTCTAGATCACCTTATCAGATCAGTCTTATCTCATTACTTTGGGCTCATTATTGCATAACATTTATATATTGCTACTTCGAAAGGTTTTAAAATTTTATTATTTCTAATTTAAATATTAATTTATTATACTTACCTATGCATTAAAATTCTCTTAATGATGGTGCAAACTGCATCAAAATTCGTTACGCAATTTGAAATAACAACGCGGTCATACAGACAGACACGAAAAATTACTTTAATTTATATTAATTTAAAATAATAGGTTCAGACATTTTAGAAACTGCCCTAAATCTTCCTACATTCCTACGACCCGATCGTCACCGCTACCGCGCTAATGCAGAGTAAAATTACAATATCAAATTATTGGCTATGTATCAAATTGATATGATGAGGAGTAATACATTGATATTAGATTTCAATTTCACTGGACACATGCCCTTTGTGCTCGAAGACTGATTGAGTGAGTTAACTATTGAGAGTATTCAGTTATACCTGGGTAATGATGATTTAATGCTTTTGGGTTATTGGATATTGACGTCTTTATTGTCTGAGCTAATGTGAAATTATTTTAATTTGATCGACGTGTTTGTTGAAATTGAGTTTTTAGTCAAAAGGTTGGTCCGCGATATAGATAAACTATACAACCATTTTGACCAGCCATTTTGCCGTATTTGAGTATAAAGATCAAGGGTGAAAATGTGGGCTTATTATAACCTTATTCGTTCTGCACTCCTCATTTTTCTACTGTTTTCTTAAAGTCTTCCAACACCATTTTATTCATAAGTTGCTGCTCTTCCACACTCTTTTCTGTTATCCTTGTCAGAGTTGTGATGTGAAAAAGACTTAATCCCGTAAATATTTTAGTTTTCTAAGTTGGCATAGCGTTATGGATTTGGGTTGGCTTTAACTGTTACATTCACCGCAATATTTGCAGTTACACTCAGAGCTCGTGGCTAAGTAATAACAGCCGCACGGGTCGGTCCATCAGGTTAAGCAACGCTTGCCGGGGTTGGTCCGTAGATGAGTGATCATCCTTATAATTTATGCCGAGACTCTTCCGTACCTCGGAAAGCACGCTAAGCCATCATTCATTACGAGTCATCAGAAGCACGAAATTCTGACAACCAGTCTTACCATGGGTTATCGTATTACCCAGGTACTGGGTTGTGGAGGTCAGATAGGCAGGCGCTCCATGTAAAATACTGGTATTTAGCTGCATCCAGTTAGACTGGAAGCCGACCCCAACATAGTTGGGAAAAGGCTAGGCAGATTGATTGATTTGCAATTACACTCGCTAACACTAGTACAAATTTTAATTTACCAAACAACCTCATCATACCCCTGTCGTCGATTGCAGAGCATTAACCTACATTTGTTGCTTTAGTAAACAATTTTCAGAGCATATTACCGTAAACACGATTGGCAGCGGTTGCCTGATCGATGCGTAGTTTGCAAGCAGTTGCTATTGTTGTCCATCTCTTTGATAATGGCTTAATTAGCTGCACTACTAACTCCGATGATTAGTAGCTTAATTATTATGCTATTTGGATGTATTCGGCTGTGGGTTATTTCAAAACATGAAATGAACTGTGAATTTGGTGGTTCTAGAGATCTGCAAATTGTTGAAAGCGGCTCAGTGTCTACAGCGGTTTATGCCACATTATTTTATCAGTGAATACCGAACGGGGAGTAATTATTTCGATAATAGTAAAACGACCCTCAAATTAATATATATCAGAGTCTGGATCGGTGTAGTCTTTGACAAAATACGCTCAGGAATCTTCTGCAAGACTTAACACTTTGAGGGACAGTACACGAGATACGATAAATTTTTTGTAATAACGCCTTTGGGCGTATAGTGTCCTCCAAAATAATCTTCTACGTATTAAAAATCTTAATTTCACTAACAGACAACGCACAGCTTTAAAAACGCTGGGTCTAAAAACATGCAATTTTTCACAAGAATTCCTCGTATAACGATAGCAAGGATTTTTGAAAATTCATTTAATAAATGTCGATTAAAATTTGTATGGAAGTTCGTCATTTTTGCCGATGGGAGATCCCATTCAGCACATACCTTACCCTCATTTACAAGATCCTCCAACTCAAAACATCCCCTTTCACTCCCTGGTTCTATAATAAAATAGTCGTTGTTGGAAAAAATTCTAACGTTTAGTGATTGCGACCACAATGTAAAATCTCAGTAATCCTATCCTTACTGGGAGCCGCACAGCAGTAATGAAAAGCACTCTGGTGAATATAAAGCAGCCTGATTCATGTTTAACTGTTCTCTACTTTTCCTGGAGCCTTAAATTGTAAAATAATACAATTACTTATCATACTTTAACTAGGAGTTAAGAAGAGATGGATATGCCAATCAGAACTAAGGTTTGCTTCCACATGCTCAAAAGGCCCATTATTGTTTCCCATAGTAAGTAGCAAGTATTTTTATTCACATGATGTATCTGCCTGTTTAAGTTCTATAAAACTGTGAATTTGATACAAAAAAATTACAGCATGTCTCAAAGTTATATCTCGTTTTGATTTGTGTTCGAGAAAAAGCCAAATATTTCCAAAATATATTAAAGTGCACAAATATTTCCACACCAACTCTTTAGTTAGTCACACGCGCTCTCAAAAGCACCCTATGCCCTTATACATGAACCACAAAGCCATTCCCGTTAAACCTGTGACATTGGTACCAGTTGGCCCGAAATCATGAGAGTACCTCTAGGCATTTGGTGAGGCTTACCCGGCCGATATTCGACGGCTGACAAAGCCTTGTCGGACATGCAATCCGATGCTTTTGTAGGCACTAGGTACATTTCAATTGATTTCCAAAGACTGGGTACAGCAAGGTGATTGATACAAGGTTAAAGGGAAAAGCAACAATGTGATGATTCCTGGAGGTTTAGCAAACTCACACTTAGTGATAAACCAGATACACAGATACAGATTAGACCTTAGTTCCTTTTTAAACTTTGCCACTTCTACGGCGTTGTCGGTAACAGCACTGAGGTCACTTTGGGACACAGAGCTCAGGATAGGAGCTGGAGCATAGTTTGCGACATAGTTCTATATGAAAAAGTTATCTACTGATAATCAGCCTATTATTTTTAAAACACTGCTGGGACATAGGTCTCCTCTCAGTGAGAGGGAGTGGGCCGTAATCCAACACGCGGGCCCATTGCGGGTTGGTAGATGTCACATCTCCTCGAATTTTTTGGTTGTAGGACATGTCAGTTTCCTTACGATGTTTTTCTTCACCGTTTTGAGAGCAGCGGTGATGAAATAATTTACACAAAGTAAAGCGCCTGTCTGAGTTCGAAACTACGACCTACAATTCGTAAGGCGCGGCCATTACCTCTGGGCTACCACTGTTTTCCTATAGGGTCGCCACTGCTCTTGAGTGTTTGCCAAGAGTGCTTATAATTAACTCTTCCCTGTGCAGTAGCCCTAATGGTTTTTAGTGATTGTTTAGGTAGTTAACTATTGTGTCTATTTTTCGAACAATGAAAGTATAGGCAAACTGGTTTACATTATTATATCATAAGCATTTTATTACACAAAGTCATTGTTGGGCTAGTGCTGCTTTTTACTATAGCAATGTCCCACGATTAAACACGACAAAAGGCAATATGGTAAGCACTGTGACATTATTAGAACCCATTTTTAAACGTAATTGGCGAACTGTGGGTACTCTATAAAGGTATACTTCTGCCTAACCCTAAGGGGGTTTAAGGCGTGTTATGTTATTTTTAAAACTGACTTTATTATTTAACTCTTCTCACCGTAGGCGCGGGCTTTCGGACGGTGAACAATGGGTAGGTCACCGTCCGATAAGGACCAGACCCGGGTTGACGGCGCGTTGTGTTCCACGCGCGTCTCAAAGAGATGTCAGCACAACTGAAGGGTTCCACTAGGGCCGATGCCTGCCGGGGTTGCGGATTTATTCGAAAGGGTTTACCATGGCCCCTGGCAACATACAGGCAACTGAAGGTTGCCAGGGGGGGTTTTAGTCAGTATGAGTCCCAGAGCGGGAAAAGTTATTTAATAATTTCCCACCCAAAAAAAAAACTCGTCACCCCAAAGATCTACAATCATACTAGTTTTAATGGTTAAAATTTTAAACTTAAAAACGGAAACGTCTCAACCCGGTAGGGCGTCCTATTAGAAGTTTGTAATGTAGCCTAACCGCAACGGTTCGTAAACCCCACTTTATATTAGTTCCTTGAACGGATCGTTAAAGGTGAGTGCACATTATGGAGAACTGCCAGTTATTTTTATAGTTCGCTGTGCATTGTTTGTAAGTCAAATAGTCGTAATAAAAATGAAATAATGAAACAGATTGTAAGATTTATTGTTAAAGATACGATAACCGGATTTAATGATTTTATACTGAAGATCACGTCTAAACATTAAGTCGTATGGCATTAAGTCCGCCTCTGCTGCCCGTTGCTGTCCGTATGTGCTTAAAGTATTAAATAAATAAACGAGCAGTGGTAATGATTCGAAAAAAAAAAAACTGAAATTAGAGCATTTTCTTAGTAGTATAATAAATTATGTTTATATTACATAGTGAAATTAATTTGTGAAGTTATGTCTAAAGCGGAGAAAAAACGGAGAATCATGCAAAATTTATCAAGCGTATTTTTCTTAAACCTTCACCATTTTAAAGATAATTTAATTATTGATCTTTTAGTATACATGTTTTATTAAAATTATTTTTTTTATATGTATAATAAATTAATAATGAATCTAATTTGGGAAACCGCTCCTTGATGGGCGAGTCCTATAACTGGCTGGACGTACGACGCGTTGCGTGAGCTCAGTACAGAACACGCAAGCTAACCACTCAATGTCACTGGCATATATCTGCGTCTTAACTAGAGACTCGCCTTTGGTTCACACGGGTTTTATGACTTAACAAAACATCGAGATTTATTTATTATATATCATACATAACATCACGCGTATGTTCCCAAAGGGATAGGCAGAGGTGTACCTTATAGTACATCCACATTTTGCCAGTTATGTTTAAGTCCCATGTTATAGGGGGCGAGCCTATTGCCATCAACCAGGCACAAATCCAGACTCCGGGCTGCTACTGAGGAATCCCAAATGGAAAATCCCAATAACACTTTGCTCGACCCGGGAATCGAACCCAGGATCTCATGCTCATAGAACGAGTAACGGTATCTAGCCGCAACAAGGTGACCTTGCAATAGCATCCAGCACGTCAGTCTGCGGACCCGAGCCTATCGTACCGGCCCCTTCAACCAACTACGCAGGTGGCTACAGAAGTTCACCCACATACAAGCGGAGAACTGGTGGTTCCCGAGACCAGCTGCAGGCAATCCAAGGAAGCTATGCCATCCTTGGATAACAGGCGGACTATCGTGCATTTAAAAGTTTTGGAAGTATTTTTTTTTAAATTGTTCAAGTTTTCATTTCTGTCGGCACTCCCGGAGAGCCACTGTTTTTTTTTTCGTTTTCATTTTTCATACAAAATAATTCGACAAAGTCACGATCATTTAAACACCGTGAAATTTGAAACACAGTTTTGCTAGAACAAATGTTGTTCAGACCATGGTCTACTACCATTCTACAGCATCCAATAAAAAAAACATAATTGGTTTTTGAAAAAACACAAAAAAAACAAAGTTTAAAATGTCAAGATTATCGTTACTCCCTACAACAGAGACACCACGGATGGGACACAGCATTGTCTACAGGGAAATGTACCTCCATAAACGAAATTTAGTAAGCAGTAGATAATCTTGACATTTTAAACTTTGTCTTGTTGTGTTTTTTCAAAAACCAATTTGTTTTTTTTTATTTGATTCTTTCTGTAGTATGGTAGTAGACCATGGTCTGAATAAAGTTTGTTCTAGCAAAACTGTGATTCAAATTTCACGGTGTATAAAACACCCTTACGTGAAATATGACAACGTTGCATTTTCTTAGCTTTAAATAATATGAATGACTGGTTTCACAGAACAGAAAAAACAGAGTTCGAATGAAAATGATTTACTCGTACTTATCAATGAAATTAGATACACACGTCAAGAGTGAAAAATAAAAAGGCCAGTTGATTCTTTGAGAGATTCTCTCATTAATACCCTAGAGTTATGGGATATCTAAAGGAATACGTTGTAGATATAAAAGCTTTACTTACGTGTCTATTTCAGGAATGTGCGACTGGTTTTTGTTAAGCCTTTATTTCATAAGCGCAAACATTTAAGCATTTCTAATATTTCGTCGTATTTCGTTTCACAAATTAGTTGGGATTCAAAGTAATCTTTTTTCAATTTTCTTCAAAGAAACCACTTATTAATTCTAGCCAAGAGGTTCATGTTTCAATTAGGTTTAATTTACTGTAGCAAACTCATTAACTTACTTTCAATTAATTAATCTTTGCTATCTTTGTTTAAATTTATATACAGGGTGGCAGGGACATCGACGCACAACACCATGGATCCAGTACACGATTCTGGACCACCATGCGTTAAAGTTTAAAGTCGTTTTTTTATCTGCTTTTTCGTACCAAAGTGCAATACCTACGCTGTCAAAATGTTTGGAACATCTATTTTTTTTTTAAATATCCTCCGAAAAAATTCAACGCAGGAACTTCAGAATTATGTACTGAATCCATGGCAACACGTTACGCGTCGATGTCCCTGCCACCCTGTATAATTACATATAACGTATGTCACTGAACTCCTCTTAAACGGCTGGACCAATTTTGATTTTTTTTTAGTGTGTGTTTGAAAGGGTCCGTGAATGGTTTAGATTTGCAATTGGCCCCGATTGGTGACGCTGCGATCGAGTTCTACGTAACAGGACAACGTCTATCCGATCAGCTAGTACATTAAAGAGGTAAAATTTGTGAGTTTGTATGTTGGGGGTCATCTTCCGAAGTATTGATCCCATTCCGAAAATTCTTTCCCTAATGGAAAGCTTTATGTTTAGGCAAGAAATTTTACGCAGACAAAGTCGCATAGTCTTCTATAAAACTTACAAAATGGCTCTCTTCAGTTCTTCTCATGTTTTTCTTTTTTCCTTTCTTTAGCATCAATAACAAAACTGCCAAAACCATCAACCACGTACATACAACTTATCGAAGGCAAAATATTCCCAAAACGACAAGAATGCTGAATTGCTCACAACTCGTAGACATTTGCTTATCGGAAACGAATAGAATTTTATCTCCCTTCCCTCCATTATTATACAGAGTATGGTGTCCTTTGTTTATATAATGGACGTGAATGGCCCATAATGGCTGTCAAAAGTACTTAAGTGGTTTGATGATCGAGGTATAAACCGATATTGAACGTGTTTGCAGTTTATCAATAGATTGAAAGAAAAATTTGCTGCAGAAACATCCTAGTACTTTTGTGGCGGCATCAACATCGCCATGTCCTGCATCGCGCAAGCAAAGTTTACCGTACGACCAGCATATATACAACGTCCCGACATCAATAGTCGGGCAGTTGCCCACCAGACACAACAACCGAGACGAGGAGGATGTTCCTTTCTATAGAAGATGAGTGAACACTCTGTCCCTCATACCATTATACGTCTTTATGGGAAAAAGGACTTTAGAATCTGTATAAAATTAAAGTAGATAGAATTTTGGAGGGGCTTGAAGCTAAGTAATAACAGCCGCATGGATCGATCGATCAGTTTAAGCTACGCATGCCGCGGTTGGTCCGTGGGTGGGTGACCATCTTTACATACCAAGACCCTTCCGTGCCTCGGAAAGCACGTCAAGCCGTTGGTCCCGGCTGTCATTTGTAGATCTTTTACAATCGTTACGGGTATTTAGAAGCCTAAAAGTCTGACAACCAGTCTTACCAACCAAGGGGTATCATGTTACCTAGTAACTAGATTGTGGAGGTCAGAAAGGCAGTCGCTTCATGTAAAATACTGCTAAAAGCCAACCCCAACATAGTTCAGAAAACGGCTAGGCGATGATGATAGGGTTTTGCCTACCTACTTGACATTATTGATCACCACGGTTGGTCAAGACTGCGTGTTTTTAATTTAAGACAATTAGCACGTAAAATTTAATCGGAGAGGCAACCGGATGGCGAATGGTAATCTGGGTCTTTAAGTGATATCGAACCCCTCCGTACCGTCCGAATGGACCTCAAATGGACGGGGACAGAGATTTACGGGATGGGGGCAATTTTTTTTTTACATTGCTTCCAAAATTTAATGTCTAATAAGTGCATTGAATTTGTGTGTATCAATACCATCCGTTTGCCAGCCCCCAATATCGTTATAATTGAAATAATGTGTACAATTCTTGAAACTCCTTACCGATGATTTGTCACCGAAAATGAGGGTGAATTTTATCAAAACCAGATGGCATTGATACACACAAATTCCTTGTACTTATTAGAGCTTAAATTTTTAATGCCATGTCAAAAATAAATGTTTTGCCCCCATCCCGCGAATCGATAAACTGAATACTTTGTAACTCAAAACTCTAAAGTTAGGTACTCGTAGCTAGCAGAACATGTTGCCTTAATATCGCTAAAAGCTGCTCTTGTATCGTAAAAGTATGTGTAAAAGTAGGTACCAATAGTTGCATACATTGTCACCGCCTTACATGCAGTAAAACTTCGAGAACATTATTAAGAAACAAGTTTTATGTTCGTTGTATACCGTGTGCTGCTTTTAGATAATGATTAAGTAAAAACTGTGTGACGCCACTCCTGAATTTCTCTCCAATACCTATTAACAATTTAAGGGGCTTGTGACTAAGTAATAACAGCTGCACGGGTCGATCGATCAAGTTAAGCTACGCTTGCCAGGGTTGGTCCGTAATTGAGTAACCATCTTTACATACCAAGACCCCTCCGTGTCTTGGAGAGTACGTTAAGCTGTTGGTACCGGCTGTCATACGTGAATCTTTGACAGTCGTTACGGGTCGTCAGAAGCCCGAAAGTCTGATAACCAGTCTTACCAAGGGGTATCGTAATAACCAGTAACTGGGTTATGGAGGTCAGATAGGCAGTCGCTCCATGTAAAATACTGGTAATACTTGTGTTCAGCTGCATCCGGTTAGGCTAGTAGCCAACCCCAACATGTTGGGTAAAGGCTAGAAAAATGATGATCTATTAAAATTCAGATTATGAACTAGCATATAATCAGCCTATGTTTCCGCTGCTGGGTAACAGGCCGCCTCTCTGTGAGAGGGAGTGGACCGTAATCCACCACGTGGGCCCAGAGCGGGTTGGTAAATGTAATATTTAAAAAAAAATGTGGCACTCCGCGAGTGCCGACAGAAGTGAAAACTTGAACAAGATCGCCTTGCTGGAAGAAATTTTTTTTATAGAACATTGGTCCGTAACCTTACCTAAATAAAGAACACAATCGCGTTTACAAAACCTTTAAAGTAAAATACTTGCATAGAACATTGATCCGCAACGTAATATAAATAAAGAGCACAATCGCGTTTACAAGAATGAGGTGTCGTTACAGTGTCGCTAAATCAATGGTTTAGTCCCATCTCAAAAATGCCCAACGCGCCTAAAGAAGTTTTCACTTCAAAAATAATATCTTCAATTTTTTCCTCACGATGTTCTCTTTCACCGTTCTGAGTGCAGTGGTGATGAAATATTATGACACAAAATAAAGTGTCTGCCTGGTTCAAACCTACCACCTACAACTTGTAAGTCACGGCCGTTTCCATTGGGCCAGCATGTGCACTGCTGTATCTGGGCCACCACTGCTCACTATAATGAACAAGATTACTAGACTGACACTGATTTTCTTGGTTACGTTTCCGTAGATACCTAGTACTTACATCCTCTTCACGTTAAAAATCCAATTTATGTTAACAAATATTGTTTAACGGTTATTTAAGAGTAATCAATTAGTTTCTATCTCATTCTTCTCCAGACATTTACATTTTCTTCCATTTTGGATTGGAAAACTCTTTTCTTTCTAATTTTTAACCTTCAACCTACAAAATAGTTGTTTAGAGGTATGAGGAACTGGGTGTAAAGTTCACTCGACCTCTATAGAAAAAGGAGGATCTTCCGACCAGACTGGTGTAGTATCTGGCGGGCAACTGCGCAACGATTGATGTCGGAAAGTCATTTAAATATCGTTCGCGCGGTAAACTCTAATAGCGCGATGCAGGATTTGTGTGACGTCAGGATTTTTTGGTGTGACGTCAGGTCTTTGATGCGTAGTTTGCATGTGACCATGTAGATGCCGCCACAGTTTAATTGAAATAATTGCTTTGTCTTCATATTAGGTTGCTATGAAATACTCTACATAGTTTTAAAGTTCGTGTAGCTGACTAATTAATAGCAAGACAATCCTACATTGTTTCATCGCGTCTTATACATAATTAACCTTTATGAATATTATACCTAATTAAGAGCTACCTTTTGGTTTACAACAGACAAACCTCTAATGACATCAACCAAGGTATTTAATTCAAATTACAAATTCTATTTCAAGCTCCATATATCAGATCTGTCAAACTATCTAAGCGATTACAATCTTTGTAATGAAGTGCTGCAAAGACTACTGTCGCGTGAACATTTTAATTAGATATAACTTTATAAGTTCTTATCTAGATTTTATCGGGTTCAAAAGTTAGTCGGTCGCTTGGAGCTAAAACAGTTTCTTACTGTGAAATAGTTCTGCCTTTAATTTGTTTTAAATATGTAGGTATAGTGTCGGTTCGACGTGATCCGCCTACCAAACGCTGTGGTTTTGCTTACCACCAACAAAGGATTGTTCAAGATAATTACAAATGTCGCAAATACGTCACTAATTCGACTCATCGGGGCGCCAGCGCCACCCAGCGGCGCTCGACAGAGTTTACAACATAACGTTCGACTGGAGATAAGCAGAGTTTGTTGGTGGCTGTCAAGCAGTGAGCACGTTTAGAAACTGTCGCGCGTTTCGAATATTTGTATCGTATACCAACAGCTAGTGTGATTAATTTGATCATAAATTACAATCTGATCTGAACTGCAAACGGATTTCAATTGCACAATAACCAACACTACCCATAGTACGCCCACAGTAGTTAAAATATGGCTGATAATAACGACAGAGACACAAACCTTTTGCGTCACATATAACAAAGCGTGGGTACAGAAAATCCATCTTCTCCGTGACAAGCCTTCGCTCATATCTCATAAACGTTGTGCACAGTGAATCTATGTAATCGTAATTTAAAACGTTCCCTTAATAAAAAAAAAAACGAAAATAAAAATATTTTATTTTACATGCAACCTACATGAGCACTTATGAAACGTCAGAAGCTATGTGCACGGTTCAAATTGGTCGTTTCCTATGGAGAAGAGCTGGCAAGAAACTCCACGGTTACTCTTTTGAAAATAATTGGCTTTTACAATATTTTCAAATCACGGTGTTACTAGGTATGGGAGGACAGTGTAGGTCTTTCAATAAGTACCAGGCACATAACAAAATAGAAAATGGTCAACAGATCTACAGTCCACTAAGCCTACAGCGTTCTCACATTCACAAAATAGGAAAGAATCTATAGAAAAGATAAATAAATTCATAAAAATAAAAACTTATTTTATAATTAAACGCAATTACATGATTGCTGTTACAACTGTAATAAATCTGAATAATTATCATGCCCACATAAGCCACTAATAAAAAGTTGAAATTAAATCGTAGTGTATGAAAAAAAATGTCCAAAAGTGAATGTGAACTGAAATTTGAGCTTTCTGATTGACGAGGACAAAAAACAGTACTTAACTACACAATACAAACCCTGTTTTGTCTTGAAGCAAGACAAAGGAGATTTCCGTCGAGTATGCTCATATTTGTAACCTTATTGGTGATGTTCTTTAGAAGGTCAGGTGTAATGATCGTAGCAGATGGCGTTCTATAGTTTTGCCTACCCCCATTTTCATTTAACACTTCTTATCTTAGTTTTTACACCGGTAATCTTTGGGTCAACTACTCGAAAAGGTCGCTGGATGTTCTACGCGTCCAATACAACAATGTATTTAGGATGCTGTTGCGACTGCCTCGTTTTTGCAGTGCATCTGAAATGTTCACGGTAACCCATACCGACGGATTTCATGCCATCATCCGCAAAAAAACGGCCTCACTCCTGAGCAGAATAAGAAGCAGTCACAATAGTATCCTGAAGGCTGTGGCGGCAGATACTTCCTCTGCCATAATAAGGCAATTTGTGAGAAGACTCATACCACAGTTAGACTATTTATTATTTTGTTATTTTTATTGTGTCTAGATGTTGGGTGGTCTTCTCACAAATTCGTCTTTAGTTTCAAGTTACTAACAATTTATGGATCTTTTTGTTGTCTGAAATAAAATGTTTATTTTTTTATTTATCAGAATTCAAATTGACTAACCATGAGAAGAAAGAGATGGCCTATATTTTTGTCCCTTTCATTGTCCGTGTATGAACAATACTGTCTTCTGTATAGGTGTGTATGATATAATATATGTAGGTATATGAAGGCCTTATATAGATAATTATTATTGAGTGAAGGTAAATGGACTGCGGTGAGACAGATAACGGTACGTCACCATGACGACAGTAGTGGCTTCCTGTCTGTACAGTTCACTGACCTTTAGTTTGACCTTAATATTTTATGTGAATAATGTTTATTCTAATAGAGTAGTCAATCTGCCTAGCTTTTTCCCAATTATGTTGAGGTTGGCTTCCAGTCTAACCGATTGCAGCTAAATACCAGTTTTTTAGATGAAGCGACTGCCTGTCTGACCTACACAACCCAGATATTGGGTAACACGATACCCTTTGGTAAGGCTGGTTGTCAGACTTTCGGGCTTTTGACGACTGTCAAAGATCCAAGAATGACAGCCGGGACTAACGGCGTATCATGCTGTCCGAGGCACGGGGGGGTCGGTATGTTAAGATGATCACCCATCCACGAACCGACCGCGGCAAGCGTAGCTTAACCTGATTGATCGACCCGTGCTGCTGTTATTACTTAGCCACGAGCTCTTCAGCCCCGTTTTTAATAGAGTAGTATGGATAATAAATTGGCATGTGGGCAGAAGTAAGATAATGATGAGTATGGCAGATTCTGACTGATATTTTTTCATGTCGGCACGAAGAATCTAGTAAGAACCATGTCACTCTTTTATAAATACATGTTATGTATATAGATAGATAGATAGAATATTCTTTATTATGCACACCAAAAAAATTACAGACATTAATTTAGAAATTTTACATAATATATACCCGCTTACTTTCTTTTTTGGGTGGGAAATTATCAAATAACTTCTCCCGCTCTGGGCGGAGCGGGAGGGCGTGTCAGACTCTTACTGACTAAAACCCACCCGTGTTTCTTCAGTTGCCATGTTGCCGGAGACCACGATCTCTCTTTCGGTTTTCTTCGCAACCCCGGCAGGCATCGGCCCTAGCGGACCCCGTCAGTTCTGCTGAAATCTCTTTGAGGCGCGCGTGGAACACATCGCGCCGTCGTCCCGGGACTGGTCCTTATCGGACGACGAGCTACCCATTGCTCACCGTCCGCAAGCCTGCGCCTAAGGTGGCCGGAAATCGGCCTACATGTACCTGCTTACTGACTATTAAAATCATGGACTTTCAGGAAAGGAAATTATCGTAAGGAATCCTGGACTTGTCATCATCATCTGCCGAGCCTTTTTCCAACCACGGTTGGGTCAGTTTCCAGTCTTACCAGATACAGCTGAATACCATCATTGTATAGGTTTAAAATGGCAATCAAGCTGTCAGCAAGCGCAGTGATCCATGCTCATTCCTTCTCTGTGAAAGCTTTTACGCTGCAGCAGAACAAACTAAAATCCCACAAGTTATGTTTAATTACAACTTATGTTAGTCAAGTCTTGATGTAAATTCTTAACGGTGTTGTGTGCTTCTTGTTCAGTAGTGCACTGTGAATAATGAGAAAAGTTTCGCTGCATTGTGCGACAGCCACTGTGTTAACTAGCACTAAAGATGATGTAAACTGGGTCTGTATGCTTATTTATTTCTAACTAACTGTACTCGCGAGTTTACTAAAAATAAATAAAACTGGCCAAGTGCGTGTTGTACCACGCACAATGAAAGATTCCGTAGATGGGAGGAATTTGTCCCAAGAACAAACAACAGTGTATTTGAAAAACATATTGTTCTCCTATACAGAATGTATGGGAGAAAATGTTTTTTTTTTTTTCAACTTATTTAATTATATTATTTTATTGGATCTCCAACAGAGGCAACACAATTACGGACGGTGAGCAATAGGTAGCTCGCTGTCCGATAAGGACCAGGCCCGGGTCGACGCCGGCCCATTGTGTTCCACGCGCGCTTCAAAGAGATGTCAGCAGAATTGACGGGGTCCGCTAAAGCCGATGCCTGCCGGGGTTGCGAATAAAACCGAAAGGGAAATCATGGCCCTCGGCAACATGGCAACTGAAAGAACACGGGTGGGTTTTAGTCAGTAAGAGTCTAACACGCCCTCCCGCTCCGCCCAGATTGGGAGAAGATATATGATAATTTCCCACCCCAAAAAAAAAAGGCTACACAATTACATTCAAGATTACAACTACGGGGACAAATACAAGTGTGCGCTTCCAATTATAAGAGACCACATCATTTTCTTATAACAATAGCTACATTAAGCTTGACAAAGCGAAAATAATAATAATGATAAAATAAATCTAAACATACAACACCAAATCATAAAAGGGAACAAAATTAAATACAAAACTAATTAATAATAAAAACATTCAAAAAATGTAGTTACAAATTTATAATAATAATAACTATAAAAGACAGACGGACATGGCGAAACTATTAGGGTTCCTTGTTGACTACGGAACCCTAAAAATATTAACTGGCAATAATTGCGTGTTGGACCACGCACATTGAAGGGTTCCATTGTCAGCATGAATATTTACGCATGCACACTTGCACAGTATTGATTTTATTGACTGCAACATTACTTAATTGTGTTTTTCAAGGTATTACTCGAAAAAACTATGAAAAACAACGTTATTTCTGCGGTTGTAAAAAAAATATCCCATATCTCAAAACTATTGACTTAAATAGCAAAGTCACTCAGAAACATCATAATCTTTTTAATTATGGGATCCAACAGAAAGAAAGAAATAAATAAATTTATTTGATACAGGTTAAGGCACACAGTTTTCAAAAACAAAAAATAGAAAAAAACAAAGAAAGCTTAAAACAGTATTGTGTGCCTTACAGCTGCGAAAAATAGGCCCAGTTCAGCATAAATTCCAGACAACTAGTGCCTGACGCTGGTTTTCAACTGAACCTTATGTTCGAATAGGTACGTCTTACGGATGTAAATCAGTTTTATAGTGCGTGTAAATATTTAAACAAAGAAACGGGGTACGGTTAATTTGCAAAAGAATATTCATTTCTTTTCCATTCCAGTTGAATGGGGAGTATCACCTCTAATATTTTGTGTTTTTCATAATTTAATTAAGTAAGTACACCATTGTTTAGCGGTGCAAAGAGTATAATTATAGACCTTTTTATCTAAACAATGTTAATAAAATTATTATAAAGAGAAAAGATTTGATATTATGTATGTTTGTTTGTTACGCTTGCACGCTAAAACGGCTGAACGAATTTGGATAAAATTTAGCACATGGGTAGACAATAATCTGAGTTAGGCCATACACATACCGGAAGTATTTTACTCGCAAAATTAATATTAAAAATGTGATCTCATTTTAATTTTAAATAAGAAAATAAATTTAAATACAAAATTTAAAAATTAAACCGTATTTTTAATAACGTTGGCCTTTTTTGTGTTCTGCTAAATTTGCGGGTAAGTGTAGAATACTTTTTATCCCGATATTCTTACGGGATCGAGACATGCGGGTGCTCATCCGTAAAAAGTCTCCTAGAAAAATGGCTATGTCACATCCGGACAGGCTGAGAGACAGACATGGTGAAATTATAAGGATTCCCATTTTACCATTCGGCTACGGAACCCTAAAAATAGTGTTATGAATTAGTCAATACATCTAATATAGACTTCACAGCCATGGTACCCCTTAGCTAAATCCCTAGAAATATCTGAGCCTGTTATATTCTACTCTGATGAGAATCTTTTACTGTTACCTTTCAGTACGACACACCCCAGAGTGGGTGCGTCAATCTTCTGCGGAAAGCATTCCAACAAAGAGGACTGCCAACTAAGTCACTAAACATAATGTCAGCCTCACTCTCAATGGGTACGATTAAACAATACAATGTAACATACAGAGCTTGGAGGGCCTATTGCAAAACTCACACATTAAGTGTTTACACAGCATCTGTACCCCAAGAAACACAATTCCTTCTCTGTAAGGAATTGTGTTTCTTGGAGAGGGAGATTGGAGATTTGAAGCTAACGTAGATTACAGCAGTTTTAACTCAGATAGGTCAGCCTTATCAACCCTTATTAGCTCAAAGGTGGGGTATGATGATAGAGTTACAAGATTTCTTAAAGCGGTGTATAGACTCAGACTAGCGTTACGCCGATGCTCTCAATCATGGGACCCCTCGAACATATTCAATCTGTTATCCTCTTGGCCGGATGACTCTATCCTTGAAAAACAAGAAGTTGGCTGTTCTTCTAGCCCTAACGTCAGCTCAGTGGACTCAAACATTGTCTTTAATTAAGTTACCAAACATTGTTATAATCGATGATAAAATTGTTATTGAAATAACTGATCTCATAAAACCTCTATTATCAGTAAGACTCCGCCTAAAATCCAGCTGCCTTTCTTTACACAAAACTCAAAAATCTGCCCAGCCAAAAACCTAATAGATTACATATCACTTACTGAAATTCTAAGAAACCAGGAACCCTACCTTTTGATAACTTTTAAAAAAACACACAAAAGAGCTACCAGCCAAACCATCAATAGATGGATAAAAAACATCGTAACAGAAAGTGGCATTGATACAAAAAAATTGCACAAGGCACACAGCAACTTCATCCACTAAAACAGCTGGTATCAATATCGACACCATACGAAAGGCAGCTGGATGGACAAGTAACTCAAAAACATTCGCTAAGTACTACAACTTACCACTATGTGAAGGCTCATCCCCCGAAAACTTTGCAAATAATAAAAGGAACATTATTGTCTACTTTGTAGTAGGTATACTTTAACATAATTATGTGGATTATGTCTTAGGTATTGTTAATTATGCTTTAGGTATTGTTGATAATGCCTCATTACAGGCATTACTGATTATGCCTCACTGTTGATTATAACTCATTAACACGCTTTTTTATTAGGTCGACCTGTATGTAACTAACTATGTTTTGGAATCTAAGGTAACTAATTTAACCATCTTCCAAGGGTCGTAGCGTAATGAAAATTGGCAGCTGTATGTAGTTCTGATGACAATACAATTATATGGTACTGTTGAACTGATCTGATGATGGAGCCGGAAGATATGAACTGGAACTTCATGATGGAAAATCGTATCATAGCTGTTTTGGATTTCTTAGAAAAGTCTTGTAATGAACTTTGACCACGATTAGGTTTCAAGGTCTGATGATGAAGCCGGAAGATAGGCACTGGCATAGTCGTGTTTGCACTTGTGAGAAAGGCTACGTAAGTGCATTTATAAAAGCGTGTTTTTTTAGTGTTTTTAGGGTTCCGTACCTCAAAAGGAAAAAACGGAACCCTTATAGGATCACTCGTGTGTCTGTCTGTCTGTCTGTCTGTCTGTCTGTCTGTCTGTCTGTCCGTCTGTCACAGCCAATTTACTCCGAATCTAATGGACCGATTAAGTTGAAATTTGGTACACATATGTATTTCTGTGACCCAAACACGAATGTGTAACGTAAATAAATAAATTTTGAATATAGGGGTCACTTTTGGGGCGCAAAATAGAAAATTTAAAAAAAAGTTTTGATAACAGTACCGTGTGACATATCAAATGAAAGGGCTTGTTGCGAGGATCTTAAATATATTTTTTATATAATTTTAAAATAAATACTTTTAAAGATATTTAATAAATTCAATGAAAATTGACCATTCCCCCCCCCTTATCTCCGAAACTACTGGACCAAAAATTTTGAAAAAAATACATAGTATGGCTCTTTACTCATAGATTACAGGAAAACCTATAAGAAGTCTATGGTCTTAAAATAACATGGTAAATCTCTCAATATTGTGCGTACAAACTTACATTTCGTCGCTCGGCATCCAATAGGCCTATCTCTCTAACTAATATAATATCAAAATATCAAAAGTATTTGACCGTCTGCTTAATACACAAATAAATAAAACTGTACATGTTCATGACAACCAATTTGGGTTTTGGCGTGGTTTGTCAACAGAAAATGCAGTGTTGTGTCTTAAGCATACTATCACATACTTATTATACACAGCGTGGGACGCCGATTTATGCTAGCTTCCTCGACTTATTCAAGGCTTCTGATCTGGTTGCTTATGACGTATTGTGGAGAAAGATGGAGAAGGATAGGTTGCCAATGGAGCTTATAAACATCTTTAAATAGTGGTATGGTAACCAGATCAATAGTGTACGATGGGCTGGAACTTTTTCCAGGCCATACAGGTTGGAATGCGGGGTGAGGTAGGATTTGGGCTAGATATACCCAAAGGTCGTGCAACGACCTTCGTGTCCAATACAACAACGCTTTCAGGGTATAGGTGGGGCTGCCCCGTTTTTGTAGCGCATCGGGAATGTTCGCGGACGCACATGGGTGACCACTGAAAATCAGCGCTGTGCTGTGGGTACCCATAGCACAGCATCATGCTGAGTGGAAGCCTTCTTGTCACAGTCATGACGTGCCAGCAGCTGCCGCATATTTCTGTTTTGTGCTCGTGATTATATTTAAATCTATTTTTTTATTTTATTTTATTATTCTTTTCTTTTATGCACTTGTTTCTGTGACAATTAAACTTATTTTTCTTTCTTTCTTTCTTTCACATATTAATTGCTTTTACGCAACGATGCGAATGAGGTGTGCATCCCTGGTGCGCAGAGTGCGGGCCAGCTCCAACAATATCCTAAAAAAGATCGCTAGCAGGCTGGATTGCATGTACATCAATCACTGTAGTGCCATCTCCCATGGGGTGAAATAAATTTAAATTAGATTACGTGGGGCACTCAGAAAGTTTTGTGATACTAGAAAAAAATATAATACAGGTTATAATTTTTTTATTATATCTTTTCAAAGATTATCTTTTCATTGGCGTCTATACACAGTTTTATACGTCTAAACCAATTTTTATAACACATTATCCAGTCCGCATTAGACACCTCTCCAATCTCCTTCTCAAATGCAGCCAGTGCATCTTCAGATGATGAAAACTGTTTTCCTTTGAGTTGATTTTTTATTTTGGGGAACAAGAAAAAGTCGCACGGAGCCAAATCGGGACTGTAAAGAGGATGACCTATAAATTTGACCGGTGTGCTGTCCAAAAAGTCCCTTGTTTTGAGCGCCGAGTGAGCCAGCGCGTTGTCGTGGTAAAGCAGTAGCCCACGGAGGCCAGTGTTCGGTCGCTTGCTGCTTGCAGTAGTAAAAACTTCTGGCAAACATTTGGTAACATACCATTCAGTATTGATGCTCTTTTGATCTCGTCAGGGTACTGACACCAGATAAACCGGCAAAGAAAAAAAACTTGCGTCAAAATTTTGCCTGCACTTCTGGCTCGTTTCACTTTGGTAGGCGTTGGTTCATTTTGAAACAGCCACACGGTCGACTGACGCTTCATTTCTGTATCATATTGATAAATCCAAGATTCATCACCCATAATGATATCTTAAACGCGCCGAGACGAGCCTGCTACAAATTTTGCTATCATGTCTCGGCACCATTCTACCCGAACCTCCTTCTGAGCCTGCGTTAGATTTTACGGTACCAGCGTGAAACTATCTTCCATAACCGAAGATGCCTGTGTAGAATTTCATACACACTTCCCGATCCAATCAGCAGTATATGCTGAACCTCTTCATATGTAATTCGCCTATTCTCTTGAACTAAAATTTTCACAGCCAGCACGTTTTGTTATGTAACAACCGTCATACTTCTTTCTTTGTCCGCCAAAATTACTCGACCACCCATAAATTCGTTGAACCAGCAGAAAACAGTCGCTTTAGCAGGGCTTTTTTCTATTAACACCATTCGAAATCTTTCAAACGATTCTTCTGGTTTTAGTCGACATTTGAAATCGTACAAAATCATCGCGCGAAAATGTTCTCGTTTTAAATCCAGTTTTCAGTAAGACAGAGTATTTTGATTTTGCTCGTAAACAAATGTGGAGGGAATTTCGAATTTGGAATGTTATGTTTTTTTGTAATAAATAGTCATAGTTTAAATTGACATCAAAGCCAGCCAGTATCTTATAGACAAAAACTGTTAGTCGCAAAACTTTCTGAGTGACCTAGTAAAATAAGCTAACATAGTTCATAAGTTTACAAACAGAATGAGTCCTTTTTACTTGAATAAAGAAAAATATCTGGATGACCATTTTTTTTTTACGACGTTTTCTAAAAATGACACCTAGCTAGATCGATTTATCACTCCCGAAACCCCCTGCATACTAAATTTAATAAAAATTCTTGGAGCTGTTTCCGAGATTCAGATTATATATACATACATACGAGAATTGCCCGTTTAAAGGTATTAGATTTAGATTATTAAGAAGTAGTGACAAAAATTGAAAAGGGTATGCTGAGATGGTTTGGGCATGTTGAAAGGATGAATGAAAGGCGACCAACAAAATGTATTTACGAGGCTGATGTGAAGGGAACGGCCGGGCGGGGACGCCCTAGGAGGACATATACTGACCTTATTGGTAATGTTCTTCAGAAAGGCCAGGTGCGTAGTACTCGCAACCGGCGTGCGTAGTACTCGCAACCGGCGTGCGTGTATGACCAGATGTATGAACGTAAACGAGGCAAAAGGAGTATGTAAGGATCGTAGCAGGTGGCGTTCTGTAGTTTCTGCCTACTCCCATGGGAAGAAGGCGTGAGATTATGTATGTATGTATGTATTATTATATTAATACCGCGAATGTGACATTTTTAACGAAAATCAGATTTTTGTTTTATTTCATTCTACACGTTCAAATAAGTGATCCTGCAACTAAAAAAAAACGTAAAAAATGTCACATTCGCGGTATTGGATGCCGAACGACGATTTGCAGTTGGAATGTATGGGAGAACATGTTTTTCAACTACAATGTTAAGTTTGTGTTTGGGATAAATAATTTCATCTCAACTACGGAACCCTACATTGTGCGTAGTCCGACACGCACTTGGCCGGTTTTTTAAACTATTAATTTATTGTCAACTATGCTTTACTGTCGATTATGTTTAATTTAATACTATTAAGTAAACAGCGTTGATTAAAAATAATAAAATAGATAATAAACCAGAACATGTTGTGATTTACTAACTAATATAATTATTGCAGACAACTCTGAACATCTACTTTGTTTAATTAATTATATTACAAATCGCCGTGAAGTAAAATTGGGAATCAAACGAGCTTACCTGTTAAGCGAAGTCTTGATTCTAATTTTACGAACGGCGATCTGAAATATAATTACCCACCCACCGCTAACTGACAGCCCCAAAGCTGCAATAATTAGCCTAGGTAAGCTAATTATTGCAGCTTTGGGGCTGTCAGTTTTATTTATTATTTATTATATTTTATTTATTCACTTATCCGTTCAGGAAAGTTCCTTATGCTATGATCTCTAAAAAAGTGACACACTGAGTTGCCTACGCACGGAAGATACAGTGAAATAGTGTAACCATTTAAAAAAATACTTTTCATTTTTCATACTCGGAAAGTAGTGTTTGTTTGATCCAAGTAGCGGGTGGAAGACGCTGATCCCCACCCTTGGGCGGGAAAGACTCATAGTAATTGCTTCCCTCTAGGGCGGGAATGAATTTAAAAAATAGAACTAAATTTGGTTACGTAGTCGGCTACGAAAAATGTTACAAAGGGGGTATTACACTGTTGAGTCTGTGGTCATGGATCTGTGATCGAAGATATAATGGAATTGTAAAATAGACGTTTATTATAGGTATATCCCCCTTGGGGGATATTACACTATCATATTATATCATATACCTATCTAAGAAGCTCACAAATTACCAACATGGGTAATTTGTGAGCTTCGTAGATAGGTGTCTATTTTACAATTTAGTTATGTCTTTGATCATGGATCTGTGAACGTAGACATGATGGTGTAATACCCCCTTAGAGAAAAATACTGATTAAAAAAATGCTGGTCTTGTCATTGTATACACAGCCAGTGTGAATTAAAAAAATACCTAAGCGGGACGACGCGTGGCGGTGACGCGGTGTGTTCCATTTATTTAAAAAAAAGACTAATAGGTACTAGAATACTCATGTTATTACAATCAATTAATATTTTAGAAAAACTACAACTTTTTACTTTCCTTATATTCGAAATGAAAAGTAAAGTGTTTAACACGGGTGAAAGTCATCAATTCCTACTCGGATATATCTAAATACCTCGTATGGGAATAGATTCCTTTCGACCCTTGTATAAAAATCTACTATAGGTACTTTATCTCTAAAAGATCGCGATGTTGTAGACGTGTGTCTACTACTACTTTGTTTAATTAATTATATTTCAAATCACCGTGAAGTAAAATTAGAATCAAGACTTCGTTTAACTGGTAAGTTTGTTTGATTCCCAATGTTCTTCTATCCTTCCCTTTTAGTCGTCATCTCGGTAGTCAACCCCTTTCTAGCCATATCACCTTCCACACAGCCCATCCATCGTTTTTTTGGTCTTCCCCTACTCTTATAGCCATCCAAATTCATACTCAAAACTTTTGCCCGGTTAAGTAGTCATGATCTCAAGGTCAACTACGAGATGCCCTACTAAAAACAAATAACACAAAACAATCCTCAAGATATTTTTCTCAGTCCTTTGCATCACATGCTCAGTCATAAAGAAAGAAAGAAAGAAAAATAAGTTTAATTGTCACAGAAACACGTGCATAAAAGAAAAGAATAATAAAATAAAATAAAACAATAGATTTAAATATAATCACGAGCACAAAACAGAAATATGCGGCAGCTGCTGGCACGTCATGAATGTGACAAGAAGGCTTCCACTCAGCATGATGCTGTGCTATGGGGACCCACAGCACAGCGCTGATTCCGATTTCCGCACTCCTTTTCAGACACTGGTGCCACTTTCAGACTTCTTCCTATGCGTCAACTCTTTTCTCAAACCAACCAACTTTAATTACGAACGACAGTTGAAACACAAAACCCAAAGCTCAAAAACATTCCCCAGCATGATCGCAATACAAGGCCAAAGCTACAAGTCGTTAAAATATCCCCTAGATAAAAAAAAACCATGTTTATTTCTGTTTGTACAGCTCTATATCGTAAATTAAATTGGAACCCATAAACGCTCAGAGTATCCGAACGGAAAGCGAAATTGTGAGAAAAATATTATAGACCCGGAACCAGGGAGTGCGTCATAAAAATAATCTTAGTGACTGAGATGTTTACGCCAGACGTCAATGTATGGATGTTTTCGGTTTCATTTTGCTTTTTGGAAATGTTTTTAGTAATATAGGTAGGTGATTTGAGAGATTGATACTTAAATGCATCTAGCGGTTGAAAGTTTTTTTCTGAATGTACTCGTATATTTCCAGAATTATCATGTATCATTATTAATAAGTGGGAGTACGGGGATAAAATATAGCCTATGTTACTCGCTGACAATGTAGCTATCCATTGCTGAAAGAATTTTTCAAATCGGTCCAGTAGTTTTTAAGTTTATTCGTTACATACAAAAATACAAATGTTTCCTCTTTATAATGTTGGTATTAGTATAGATTATTATTGCTGGCCAATAAAAACAAACAGTGGTGTAAATTCAAATTCAAAATTCAAATTCAAAATATTTTATTTCACATAAACCTACATGGGCACTTATGAAACGTCAGAAGCTAGGTGCACGATTCCAATTGGTCGTTTCCTATGGAGAAGAGCCGGCAAGAAACTCCACTGATGCTGATGAGATTAAGCAATTTTACAGTTATGACCCGCTTATAAAAGGTATTGAAAAGGCAGAGGTGAGTGGAAATGCCTGGCAGGGATGCCCTAGAAGGGCAAATAGTGACCTTACTGATGAAGATCAGGTGCGTAGTACTCGCAACCGGCGGCGTGCATGTGTGAGATGTATGAATGTAAACGAAGCAAAAGAAGTATGTAAAGACCATAGCAGATGGTGTTCTGTAGTTTCTATTTATACACATTAAAGAATGTGTATATACAAAAACCATGGATTCAGTACATGTTTTTGAAAACCCCTGCGTTGAAATTTTTCGTCGGTTATTAAAAAAATCTGCTGTTCATAGAAAAGTGCAATACCTACGCGGTCAAAATGTATAGAACAGCAGATTTTTTTTTAATCCCCGACACGCATTTCCTCATTTCTCTTTCATACTCCATCACCAGACCCCATTCATATATCTATAAACTATTCATTGAGACCATTCTTATGAGCCCAAATACGATACCTGTGCTGTAAGTTGGTAAGGGAGTTGGGTATCCTGCAAATTCCAGGTGATGCTGTAGCATCAGTTCAAGGTTACTATGCTCTTCTAATATCATTGAAGTAATAGAATACCAATTTTCAAATCGATCAGACCTGTGGGAGATAGTCACATCCATTCATCAACTAAAGCGCTGATAATTTTCAAACGGTTAAACCGATTTTAATAAAACTTATCTAAGAACCGTCGCAAGGAAACCTTCTTTCAAAAAAACGTGTACTGACCAAATTTACACTTTCTCTCTCTCTCTCTCTCTCTCTCTCCGACATGCAGTGTACTCGGACCGAATGTGTGCAATTTTACAGTTTGGCAGGTTTATAAAATGTTATCAAGTGTTTGGTCCAAAAATTTTTTTTTTTTTTATCCCACTGTCACTGTTATCACTGTACTGTTTTCTTTAGTTTTTTTCTGCCGGCGTTCTCTCTCTCTTTCTTTCTCTTTGAATTAGATGAAGACAGTCGCAAGTATTAACACTTTTTAGCGTGATGATTTCTGAAAGTTTAAGCCGCGTTAAAGAACTTCGTTCCAATAAAAAAAATCACATTCGAATTGGTTCAGCCGTTTAAGAGCTACGGTGCCACAGACAGACACAGACACACACACATAGTGGTCAAACATATAACACTACAGTTAACAGGTTCATGAAATGGAAAGAAGTATCTACACATACAGCAGTGGAACGGCATGGGTTGATATAAAATAATTATATTCTTTCTGTAGCACCGTCCAATAAACTAGGCTGTGCTCAAGTTGTGCTTCCATTTGACGTTTTAATTGATTGACTGCCGAGGGCCGAATTACCCAACCGGTTAATTACTTAAATTATTTTGCAACGAAAACTGCATTCGATGCCAGAATGTTTTTAGGGTTCCGTACATTCGAATGAAAAACGGAACCCTTAAATGATCACTCGTGTGTGTGTTTGTTCGTCAGTCACAGCCAATTTGCTCCAAATCTACTAATGGACCGATTATTTACACATAAATTAGGAGCAGTGGTGGCCCAGTGGTAACGGCCGCGACTTACGAGTTGTAGGTCGTAGGTTCGAACCCAGACAGGCGCTTTACTTTGTGTAAATTATTTCATCACCACTGCTCTCAAAACGGTGAAGGAAAACATCGTGAGGTAACCGGCATGTCCTAGAACCGAAAATTCGAAGGCATGTGTCATCTACCAACCCGCACTGGGCCCGCGTGGTGGATTATGGCCCACTCCCTATCACAGAGAGGAGGCCTGTGTCCCAGCAGTGGGAACATTTATAGGCTGATGATGATGATGATGAATTAGGTACACATATGAATTTCTGTGGCCCAAATACGGACGTGTAACGTCGTATACAATCTATCCTGTATATCTAACCTGTATTATGGAGTCGTTGAAACAAAAATTTAATGTTGTCCACACCTTTGGTCTCTATTAGATAGGTATTATAATCTCAGTAATATATTTTCTCTTTAGCGATGTCATCGAGACCAATTTCTTTTAGCTCCTCGAGCAGAATTTTATAACTGGCCTAGCCATTAAAAATAACATAATTCTGAGTGTCTTTATAAAAACAGAATTAATTTCTAAGCACAGATGTGAATCTGACGAAAATCGGCTAAAGAAAAGAACTACAGAAAATTCTGGAGTGACCTTCGAAAGAAAATGTCCTCGAACATATTAAAGAACTTGTATTTTTTTTCCTCTACGAACTTTTTAATATCGAAATAAAAAGATATTTATGATACGCAGTAACTTCACGAAGTTTTTTTTTTATAACTTCAAGTCGTCATTCGAATATGAAATTACTTTTCGTTGGGATATTATTTTGACATTGAATTGCTCTTCGTGAAATAATAATTGGAAGAGAAAACGAATTTTTGGGCAGATGGAAGTTAAGTCTGATTCCTACTTAATTCATTCTCGGAGTCAATTTTATATAATTTATTGGAGAAAAAACTTTACATACTGTTGATGGAATCCGCATTGCTTAATTAACGAGCTTTTTTCTTCAAAAGAAAGCCTTCATATTATTATTTTCTTCGTCACCTTTGGGATAGTTTATAGAGAAAATAAATTTGCTCACTTAGAAGATTCAGTGGCTGTCTTCGACACGTGTGTTTTCCAAATTCATACAAAAAAAAAATACTAAATTCATTAGTCATTTATTCAAACTAGGCTGAGAATCAGCACTTTTCGAACGTCAAAATTACACAAGACAGTCCCCCAAAACGACCACAGACAGTTCACCACTTCCTTTAGCTAGGAAGAAGAAGTGGCGCAACAAACTCCCCAGCAGCACAGCTGTCTGTTCAAGTTAGAAAAAAAATATTCTATACAATAGTATGCAAAATGATTTTGCATTACGCAACACAAAACATAATTTAAATGATAAAATATTGGCCATAGCTAGCAATATACCACACCGAGACATTGAGAACTATTCTCAAGCAGAAATAAAAACTAAACGTAAACAGAACTAAATATCTAAATAAAAGCCTCCAGGCATAAAGGGCGTGTCCGCTTACATTAAGCTATTTAAAGCTGCAATTAGAAGTAATAAATGATAAACTAGGACCATCGAGGAAAAATAAATAAACAGTTAATTACTCTCATACAATAATTTTCCATATTCACAGTCTGAGTTTTTTTTCTTTTTAGTCTAAACAACAGATAAATACGATTTTTAGTGTTGTAAGGTATATAAAAATTTTACGATGCGGCCCGGGGCACCCGAACAAGTGTGAGCACCCAAGTCCAACTTTACTTTTTTTGGTAAGGTCGTTTCGGTC
Source organism: Agrochola litura (assembly GCA_949152395.1). NCBI lineage: Eukaryota > Metazoa > Arthropoda > Insecta > Lepidoptera > Noctuidae > Agrochola > Agrochola litura. The sequence continues at coordinate 5,367,095 of OX424506.1, forward strand.
GTTTTCGCTCTCAAAGCAATTTCTATTACAATAACGACTTTTAATACAGCTGCCAGCACATAGAGGCTATAATCACTATGTTGCCGATCGTAAAAGAAATCGAACGAAAAGATAGAACTTTTTATAGTCGCTGACTCCACTGTTGAAAGTGGAGAATTTCGTATAGTTTAGTAAAACTAACTTTAATTAGTTTTGAAGTTCAGGTGGCGAGTTTTAAAGCGATGCAAAATGCTGACTTTATTGAAATTAGTACCAATTAGTTTGTTTGTTTTTCATAATATTTTTGTAAATACGATTTTTTTATTAATAGAGAATAGAATTTGTTTAAAGTTTGCATGGTTCTTTAACTGTGAAAAAAAAATTGTAGGTACTCCACGCAGAGCTTTGACTTGATTGACTGCACGGTTGGCGCAGTGGTTAACCGACTAACTGCTGCGCTGCGTGTCGCGGGTTCGATTCCCGCACGGAACAAATATGTGTATGACCTAACTACAAGTAATTTTTTCGGGTCTGGCTGTTTGTGTATGTGAGTTTAAATGTTTGTAAACGCACCCACAATACAGGAGAAATTCCTAGTGTGGGGCAACGTTTTAAAAAAAAATAAAAAATACCACTGATTTCAACAGAACTTGTCCGAACCGCACCTAAGCACTTCCATTAACTGCACTGAAACAAAATTTTGATAAGTGCGGTTCGGTGGAACACTTTATCCTTACATATTATAAAACAAAGTCCCCCACCGCGTCTGTCTGTCTGAACGCAATAAACTCAAAAACTACCGAACGGATTTTCAAACGGTTTTCACCAATGGACGGAGTAATTCATGCGGAAGGTTTGAGTGTATTGTGTTGGCTGAAATATGACGATTATTGTTAAAGAATTCGGAAAAATTATGCCGACTGGGAGCTTTACTGGCGTGCGCTGCGTTAACCGAAAAAGATACATCAAAGGACAATGGGAAGAAACGTCCCCACCCCCAACAAGTTTGAAACTAGCGTCATTCGAAGCGTCTGGTGGGTTAGATTTTTTTTACTATGGCGACATTCTTCGAATATGTGGGGTTTACCGGGAATATTACTTTTTTTGACACCCGCAGCCTTCAGTGTCTGCCCCTGTGACTTGTTGATAATTATTAATTAACTAGCTGACCCAGCAAACTTCGTTCCGCCTAACAGTCAATGAATGTGCACGTTTAGGATTTTAAAATTCCTACCCTACCTACCCAACCTACCCTACCTACCTACCGAGATATCAAAAAAGCCGATCCACACAAAATGTATGAGAATGTGAATATTCTTAATTTTTTTTTTCGTGAATTTTTCCATATTTTCTCACCGTTTAAACTTTTCCGGAACTACGACAAACATTACAAAATCAAAATCAGCTAAATCGGCCCAGCCGTTCGAGTTTTAGTGAGACTAACGAACAACAATTGATTTTTATATATATAGATTAAAACATAATGGGCTGTGTAATTGCTTATTATGTAAACTGTATGAAATTACACACAAAAACAATTAGTTTTCAATAAAATTCTCAGGAGCACGCATTTTCGACCTTCAAAGTTAAGCTACAGTTTGACCCAGACCTCCGTACTGCGCCTTAGGTATGTGCGCAGCGAGACGGTGGGGCAGTGCAGTCCGCTGATTCGTCAACGCTCACGGCGTCCCGCCGCTCATTCGTCATTGCTGCCTAGATGCGCTTCTATAGGCGGGGGCCTATACAGCACGATGGCGTGAGCATTTCGGTGATGCGAATTCATAAGTTTATCCCCTACCAAAAATCGCTCACCGCACCAAAGAAGTTTTTAATAAATTAAAAAATTACTTAACCATTTTTTTTTTTATTTTGTAGGCCTTAATGAAGAAGTATAATGGTTAAAATATGTGGTTAGAAAATGATCAATGAATTAAGGGTCTTTTCGGAAAATTGGAATTATTATGCTAGTTTTAAATTATATAATTTTTTGATTAATTTATTTTTTTGCTAATTTTAATTTGACTCTGATTTTCATTTGTTTTTTTATTGTAATAAAATTTCCTTTTAATGTTTGCATGCCTTATTGGTAGATTGTACAGGGATCTCAACATTTTGTGAACACCTTCATTTATGTACCTACTCTCAAAGCGAATAAATGATTATGATTATGATTACAATTTCCACGTCATTCAAGCACAAAAAGATTCTTGTACACACGGCTAGTACATAACAAGCTATAAATATCCAGTATAAGCTGATCTCGCATTGTATAGGATTCTGTACAATAAGAGTGTATGGCTATGGCTACATATCAATTTTCAAAATTGATATGTAGGCGATGTAGCTTGATACGTAGCCGTGTGATACTGAAAATTAAATAAAGGGGTCTTACACACGGTGTCTACATCTCTTCTTATCCTCTGTCCTATCGCAGGTATGCTGGAAGAGATTTCTTTAGAAATAAGCATCACCTTTGTACGTATGTTTCTGTTCTTTTCGTCTTGTCTTTTTATATATGTGTGTACATAAATGGTTAAAGAAAGAAATAAATAAAGGATCGTACAAACTGGCCTAACTCACGCGCGATGCAATTCTGCGAATATGCGTAGAGCAATTTCTATGAAAAGGCGCGCGACACTTCAAACAAGAGCGACCTGTCGCGCCGCAACACAGAAAATACTCTCTTGTTCATCGCGTCAACAGTGCGACGCGTTATCGCAGTGATATCGACGAAACGCCATACATAATGTTCCTTTGTAGTCACGCTGCCTATCGCTCTAGTGTGAAAGGTTGTTGCGTGGCGATAATATCGCAGAATCTCCACGCGACGCGTCGCGTGACAAGTCGGGCAAATCTGCATGAGCCTTAAAACAGATTTGATTTATATCATAAAATAGGCTGTCCATTTAAAATGTTTCAGGTTAATGTCAACTAGAGGAGCTCGTGGCTAAGTAATAACAGTCGCACGGGTCAATCCATCAGGTTAAGTTACGCTTACCGGAGTTGGTCCGTGGATGGGTGACCATCTTTACATACCGAGACTCCTCCGTGCCACGGAATGCATGTAAAGCCGTAATTGGTCATGGCTGTCATTCGTGGATCTTTGAGGGTCGTCAGAAACCCAAAAGTCTGACAATCAGTCTTACCATGGGGTATCGTATTACCCAGTTACTGGGCTGTGGACGTCAGATAGGCAGTCGCTCTATGTAAGAAGCTGGTATTCAGCTGCATCTGGTTAGACTGGAAGCCGACCCCAACATAGTTGGGAAAAAGCTAAGCTGATTTATTTTCAGGTTGATGTCAACTAGACAATGGACAAAGGTTTATGCAATTTAGAACTTTACTTTTAAGTAATAAAATATAGTTTTCTCCTCAGTGCCTAACTTCATGTGTCCTGACTTGATAAAGGAAATAATTTGAAAACTGACGAAAGTTTTATCAACTCGACTGTACTATGAATGCTGTTCGAAAATATAACAAATTATTTAAAAAAATAAAAAACCCGACTGCAAAAACTTATAACTGAAAAGAGAAAAACAATCATTATAATCTATAGGATTAGGACTTTTTTACTTTTAGTAAATATACAAATATGTATATATATTGAATTGACTCATTACTAACTTTTATTTGATACCAACAATGTTGTTTTTTTTTAAAACCTACCCCTCCCTTTTTTTTTGTATTTGCAGATGCAATATACAAATATTATATAGCCTACCTCACTCCCACTATTAAGACGAACCTAACGACACCTCATATGTTAAAATCCATCAAGCCGTTTAGGCTACAGAGCGTGCCAAAGAAATAGACATACATACATACATACATGCAAACACACATGCATAAATATATATATACATACATACATACATACTCTCGAAAAACATTACCCTCCTTCTAGGGCAGTCGGGTAAAAAGTGAGAAAAGGGAACTGATGGTTTGTGAAAAATGGCCAAAAAGATGTAGGTACCTATGTCATATTAATGAGTGCTACACGATTACTGATAAAATGCTTGCACTGACTGGACAGGTCCTACGTGGTTTATTCCTCAAAAGACCATTGCAGGCACTAATCTACATGGTCCTCTATGGCCTGACCAAGGGTATGTCTGGACTTTAAAAGAAACTTTGACCCTTGAATTTCGCTATTTCTTATCAGGGATAGTCAGATAGGAAATGGTGCCGATTCTCTTGTACACCGAACTAAACAAACTAAACTATCACTAAAATTCCTAACTTTTGACTATGAGAATCTCAAAGCTATTCTGCAAAATAAATTCTCTAAATTTAAAATAATTTTGACACATCTAAATCGAATTTGACGTGTGGTCGAGGCCTATCTGACGGACAGGGCCGTCATCTACTCCGGTCACCAAGGAAAGTGGAACCGGCAAGAAATGTCGTGCGGTGTCCCACAAGGTTAAGTCCTGGGGCCGCATCTGTGGGACATTGGATACGACTGGATGCTGTGCACCGACCTCCCCAGTGGCGTCAGCGTCGTTTGTTACGCTGACGATACGTTGGTCCTGGCGCAGGGGAGGTCCTACCAGGCGGCGGCTGACTTAGCGACACGCAGGGTTGCGACAATCGTTAATAGGATCCGACAGCTGGGACTCGAGGTGGCCCTGCACAAGTCCCAGGCCATGGTCCTCGGAATGCGCCACCTTTGGGTTTCCAGGTAATAGCGGGAGGGGTTCACATCGGTGTCGAGTCGACAATGAAGTATCTGGGACTCGTCCTCGACAGCCGGTGGAATTTCATAGAACACTTCCAACGTTTGGCTTCCAGACTGGAGCGGGCCGGGGCTGCCTTGAAGCGGCTCCTGCCCAATCTAGGGGATCCGAACGCCTTCTGCCGGAGGCTCTACGCGGGGATCGTTCGGTCCATGGCCCTCTACGGAGCACCGGTGTGAGCGCGTTCATTGAGGCTGCGGCCAGCCTACCGGTTGAACGCGTCCCAGAGGGTCATGGCCATTCGGCTGGCCCGGGGATACCGCACAGTCTCCTGCGAGGCGGAGAGCCTCTTGGCCGGATTACCGCCATGGGATCTGGAGACAAAGGTCTTAACTCCAATGCCGCAAGAAATCGTGGCACAGTGGCCAGAGCTCCGGCGGGATTTCATGGCGTCATGGAGAGTGCGATTGTCGCAACCCAGCGCTAGGCACGCCACAATTGCGGCGATAAGACCCCTCTTTGAGGAGTGGCTTGAGAGGCGCCACGGCGCCCTCACCTTCCGCCTGACGCAGGTCCTCACCGGACACGGCTGCTTCGGGAGGTTCCTGTTTAGGATAAGGCGGGAGGAAACGCCCGGGTGTCACCATTGTGTGGATCGCCCGGAGGACACGGTGGAGCATACGGTGGAGGTCTGCCCGGCTTGGGCGGAGCATCGCCGTGTCATCGTGGAGGCAATCGGCGGCGGTGATCTCTCGCGTCCGGCCCTGGTTCAGGAAATGGTACGGAGCGAGAGGAAATGGCAGGCCGTCACCTCCTTCTGCGAAGTGGTAATGCTCGCAAAGGAGGAGGCGGAACGCGTGAGGGAGAGGCAAATTTCGCGCCCTCACGCCCCTAACCACCGCAGGAGGAGACGCCCGGGGCGGGAATTGCGAGCCGATTTCCGGCCACCGTAGGCGCGGGCTTGCGGACGGTGAGCAACGGGTAGCTCGCCGTCCGATAAGGACCAAGCCTGGGTCGACGGCGCGTTGTGTTCTACGCGCCCCTCAAAGAGATGTCAGCAGAATTGACGGGGTCTTTTAGGGCCAATGCCTGCCGGGGCTGCGAATATGGGCCGGGGAACATCGTGGCCCCCGGCAACAGGGCAACCGAAGGAACACGGGTGGGTTTTAGTCAGTAAGAGTCTGACACGCCTTCCCGCTCCACCCAGAGCGGGAGAAGTTATTTGATAATTTCCCACCCAAAAAAAAAAAAGAAAAGGGTGCAGCCTCGACGTGTTTTATATGAAATTTTTCACTTTTTGTATGGAAAATAAGAACTCAAACTCAAACTCAAACTCAAAGCATTTATTTCAAATAAACCAATTACAGGTACTTTTGAATTGTCAAGGGGTCGGTCAGTCTGAAAGATGAAGCTAGTTGCCCATTCCAAAGCGTAGTAGGTACCTATGGAGAAGAACGGGCAAGAAACTCCACGGACACTCTTTTAAATAAAAAAATTGTTACAAAATATTGGTTACATTATTCATGTTGAAATTATACATGTGAGAACAATGTAGAAAGACGTGCACGTTAAAAGCGTCCGTAACAAAAAAACAAAAATAAAAACAATTCAAAAATTTAAATAAACCGTGGCAGCTAAGAGATGACCAGTCCCTACTGACGGCGCCCGTTCACGAACATGACGCATGGATCAGCACCATTTAGCTCAACCATTTTGAAGGGAACTTAATGATAGAAGAAAAAATATTATCTACATGTAGAGTGTTACGGGTCTAAGGGGGTCGAAATTTTTATTATTTTTGCTATTGGACACACCGTTTTTGAGATATAAGCAAAAGACAAAAAAAAGATTCAGTACTGTTTTTGCATCTGAAATCGAGGTGTTGGTGTGAATTTAAAGTTCATGACAACCAATTTTATTCCAGAAGTTTTAAGTCGCGATTAAAAATAGTCAGATTTTGTTGGAAAATCTAAATTTTAGGTGAAAAACGACAAATTCAGAATAGCAAAATTGCCATTTTCACTAAATTAATATCTCAGTACCTACTATTTTAGTGCTGTCAAACTAAAATATAGTTAAGTTGTGTCACTTTAGTCTATTTCAGAATGGGAAATCGTCGTTTGACAGGAATAAACTAAATTTTGGTAATTTTTAGTCTAGTTTAGAGGCATTTGTGACAAGAAGAGAATCGACACCATTGTCGACTCCATCTAGCTTATTTTAATTATTTTTAGGGTTCCGTACCTCAATAGGAAAAACTGGTCAAGAGCAAGTTGCACTCATTCACCGAGGGTTCCGTATCATTTTAAATTTTCATCGGCGAGGCCAGTTTCGTCAGAGAATTTTAACACTGCTCACTGCCGTGTAGAACATTGCAGATTTAGTTCAGCGCCATCTCATGATACATGCGCCCACATGCCCTAGTAGCCTCACTTCGAACAGACTGAGTCGAACCATAAGGGTTCCTTTTTACCATTTTGGTACGGAACCCTTATAGGATCACTTTGTTGTCCGTCAGTCAGTTTGTCTGTCAAGACCCTTAACTCGGCAACGCGTGGAGGTATCAAAATAAAAACCGTATAGTCAAGTCTATAGTCCCTTGAAGTTTAAAAAAAAACAAACTTCTAAATTAACGTAATAAAAAGATACGGCCTTTTATGCCGCAAAAAACGTATAGGGTACTTTCCGTTGACCTAGAACTATTTGGCAAGTAATATCGTCTTGTACTACAAGTACAGGAAAAAGTCTGAAAACTATGGATTTGTAATTAAATCCTAAAAATACAGTCTTTATTTAAAGTACTACGTAAAAAACAACTTTGATTAGGTTACCTAACTAATTTAGGTATGAACTGTTAGTATTACCATAATTTCACTTATACAGAAAAAAAGAAAGAAAAAAAGAAAGTAAAAAAGTTTTTTCTTTTCTGGCTTTTGAAAACTGAATTTCGGGAAAAGCTCGGAAAAAACTGCGAGATTCGATTCCTGAACTATTTATAAAATGTTTCTATTTTGTACGGAACCCTCGGTGATCGAGTCCGACTCGCACTTGTCCGTGTTTTTAATATGACGAGTAAAATTGATTACGATATCCTATTTATAGAATAAATAATTTCATTTCATTTCAATGTTGTTGAGAAGGCTAATAGGCTTTATCCCTTCGGATGTTAAAGTCTAACGTGAGGTATTTCTGGCACGACAATCCCAAACTTAAACACATCCTCCTTGATAAATATGTCATTATTAAATACCTAAGCATGCAGAAAAGCACTGTTAAAACTCTGTGGCAAAAATTACATGTCATAACAAACGTCTCACGATGTCATAACAACATCGAAGCAAAAACAACCAAATTCCAAGTAAAGTAAGTTAAAGCAAGAAAATTACCTAAAAAACCAATACAAAACAGAAAGTTACATGACTTCAGAAGAAAATGTCTCCGTCATTTACGTCAGTTAGACCATTTAATGCAGAGGAGTTGCAACTTCAGAGAGTGGCTCTTCGGGACGCCATTATTTGTATGGGATGGATCAAACATGTAAGTTTATCAATAGTATTTCCTCCTGGGAGAGGGCACTGGCTCTTGTAACACGTTAACTACCTAGCACAAGTGTCAGGGACTTCACAAAATTTGTAACCGCTTCTTATGTTATAAAGATTATTAATATTATTTCATTGACAAATAAACATACACATAACATCACGCTGTATTCCCCGAAGGGTTAAGTAGAAGTGTATTTATAGTACACCCACATTTTGCCAGCCATGTTTAAGCCCCAGCCTATTGCCACCAACCGGGTACAAATCTAAGCTCCAGGCAGCTACTGAGAAATTCTTGATGGTAAACCCAATAAGTAAGTAAGTATATCAATTGTTTTGTTTCATAACATAACATCACGCTTGTATCCCGAAGGGTTAGGCAGAGGTATACTTATTGTAGCACCCACATTTCGCCAGTTATGTTTAAGAGCGTTTATCCTAAAAGTTGACAACGTTGCAAATAGCTATCAAAAATTTACCTGTTTTGATGAATTTGGCAATATTACTGTTTGGAAATAAGAAATGTGGCTAACCAGTGAACTAGAATTATAATAATTAATTGCAATATGACATTGAATTTGATGTTATAGGCTAACCTTCGGTTTGCCGACGATATAGTTATCATGGCTGAGACCAAGGAGGACCTCAGTACAATGCTCGATGACCTCAGTAGAGCCTCCGAAAGAGTGGGTCTTAAAATGAACATGGACAAGACAAAGGTCATGTCAAATGCCCATGTGACACCCACTCTCATGAAGATCGGAGACGCTACGTTCGAAGCTGTGGACGAGTATGTTTATTTACCTAGGAGAAACTGTCCAGCTAGGTAGGTCCAACTTCGAGAAAGAGGTCAACCGTCGAATCCGACTCGGCTGGGCAGCGTTCTGGAAGCTACGCAATATCTTCTCGTCCCACATACCACAGAGTCTCAAGACGAAAGTCTTTGACCAGTGCGTGTTGCCAGTGATGACCAATGGTACTGAAACGACAATGGGTCTTATCAGAAGGCTAAAAGTCACCCAAAGGGCAATGGAGAGGGCTATGCTTGGAGTTTCCTTACGTGATCGAATCAGAAATGCAGAGTTCCGCAGGAGAACCAAGGTAACTGACATAGCCCGAAGAATTGCCAAACTAAAGTGGCAATGGGCAGGGCACATTGATCGCAGAACGGATGGACGATGGGGTCGAAAGGTTCTGGAGTGGCGACCACGTACCGGAAGACGTAGCGTTGGAAGGCCTCCTACAAGATGGACCGATGACCTTGTGAAGGCCGCAGGAATCCGTTGGATGCGGAAAGCGCAGAATCGGTCGAAATGGCGGTGCTTGGGGGACACCTATGTCCAGTAATGGACGTCTTTCGGCTGAAATGATGATGAATGTTGATCCGTTTTAGGTGTCAAAAAGGTATTTGGAAAATTTCAAAATACTTTTTTATATCTAAAACTAAATATCTGATGTTACGACATTATTTATTGCATTTCATAATCATTATTCCAGTTCGCTAGTTAGCCACATTTCTTATTTCCATACAGTAACATTGCCAAATTGATCAAAACAGCGAAATATTTGACATCTATTTGCGACGTTGCCCCCTTTCAGAATAAACGCTCTGCAGCCCTAGTAAAGTTTTGTTTATTTCGTTACTAACCCGTGACAACGGGTATGCCGTTGCATACAAACTTGCCAAGGAAAGGAGATATGGAGAGATAGGCTAAACAGACGAATCTCCATCGGTTCGATCCAACTAAGACTATGAAATTCTCATCTGACCTGAGTCGTGCTTTAGTGTACATACAGGGTCATATTAAATTGGTTATCTAGCAAAACTCCATGGACGTGATCGGTATCGCGATATCTATATACGACAAAACAAAACAAATAAAAACTGATAATTTTTTTAGGGTCCCCGACCGCTTGGTGTGGTTTTACTTGAAGTATGAGTTGAGAAAATCTTTTTTGTTTTATCGTGTTTATATCACCATTGTGAAGTTTGTACAAACAAAACTGTATGTTATCTGACTGTCACTGGGTTGCATGTCATTCTGTTAGCTCCCTGAAATAAATTAAAATCTCGCGGAAAAGTGTGCAATTGAAGTGCTAGTTGTGTTTAGTTTGGAGATTAGTGCTTGATTGAAATTTTGAACTATAAACATCTGTCCAAACAGTGATTAAAAGTCATAAATAACGGATTAAAATTCGTGTTTGATGTGTCATAGATTACTTGCAGAAAATTTTATTTTGAAAATACCCACTTATTGTTTCATAATTTGAGCTATCACTGATGTCAAAGTGACACTGTCAAAAAGTGAAGTTTCAAAGACAATACGGGGTGCCAGTGTTAAAATTAAATTTTCCCATACTATTACAAAAATATAATGGCCCAATGTTACAAGTGTGATATAAAAGTTCAAGATGATAAAAACTCCAAGATATCGTGCAAAGGCTGCAAGAGGGCGAAATGTATTAAGTGTAGTGGATTATCCGCAACAGAATTGCGTGTGTTTGGCCTCCAAAACCCAAAATTGTCTTACCTGTGTGATGAGTGTGAGGAAGGTCTAAGGCAGGTACCTGAGTTACGCAGGTTAGTCACTGAGCTCCAACACCAGGTTCAGGAGATAAAGACTCAGCGGACAAGTGTCATTAACTTGGACATGGTGATTAACGAAATAGAATTACGCAATAGTCGTAGTCGTAATGTTATAATACACGGAATTCCAGAATCAACATCATCCTCCCCAGAAGATCGGAAATTGCACGATAAGAACTCTGTCACCGTCTCATTTGCCTCACTATCAATACCAAACCCAGTAATAGTCTCAAAATTTCGTCTCGGTAAGCCAGTAACAAATAGCGATAAACCACACCCAGTCAAGGTGGTCTTGACAAATAAGCAAAATGCGATTAATGTTCAAGGGCTTGAGGCGCTGCATGCTGAAACACAGGCTATAAACCTAGTTTGGCAGCAGATGCTAATAATTGGACACAATTGTTACTAAATTAATTTAAGAATAATAATTGTAAGTAGCTAAAACAAATTGTGTTACATGTTTACTATTTCTGGTCTAATAAATAAATAAACAAAAAATAAATAAATAAATAAATTGAAAAACAAAGGTAAGCTTCCTGCTACTGTCAAAATCCAGTCGGATATGACGCCTTACCAAAGAGATCAACTCATGAGCTTGCGTGAAGAGTTAGCCGGCCGGATTGAGAAAGGTGAGCACAACTTAACCATTAAATACGTAAATAGAGTCCCGAGGATCGTCAGTGCCCAAAATAACTAGGTACTAAAATGATCTCCGAGTTGCGTCTTTTATACACGAACCTGGCATCCTTAATGGCAAAATTCGATTTATTTCTTGCTGAAGTAAACTGTCATAAACCCGCACTTATTTTAATAACGGAAACCCACCTACACCCTGGAATCACCGACAACCTTATTAATATATCAGGATACATACTCTATCGCATGGACAGGAACCAGAGAAAAGGGGATGGCGTCGCCATTTATGTAGCTCGCGAATTTAATAAGGCTGCAATAATCTCCAAGATCAATAGTATGTATCATAACGACATTGTGGGGTTGTGGCTTGATATCCAATATGAAAATCTTGACTTATTACTAGCTTGTATATACCAACCTCCTTCAAACTCCCTTTCAGAAGCAGACGAAGTTTTATTTAATACTATAGAAAAAGCAGCAGCTGAAAAAACAGTAGTCATAGTGGGCGATTTCAACCTACCCAGCATAAAATGGCCTCTTCGAAAAATTCATGGACATGATAGCTTACACAACTCAACCTTAGCCAACTTGTTACTCAAATAACAAGAAAACGCAACCAAGAAGAATCTCTGTTGGATCTTGTGTTATGCAATGACAATACGCTGGTTTGTGATGTGGATTACCATCCACCCATAGATAAGAGTGACCACCTAGTCATTACAGCTACAATACAGGTAATTCATACCAATAATAAGAACGACGTTAACCAAATGCATTACGATTTTTACAAGACAGACTTCAAGGAAATCTCAGAACATCTGACAAAAACTTCAACTATTAATGAAAACTCTGTTAATGACATGTGGCTATATCTTAAAAATCAAATTAGTTAATTAATAGAAGACTGTGTACCGAAAAAGGTTATAAATAAAAAGCGACGTACGAATAAACCATGGATAAACAAAGAAATCCATGACATAATCCTGAAGAAAAAACAACTGTGGACCACCTACAGAATTAATCCTAATGAAGACGCGTATAGCAAATACAGAAGAGTTAATAATGACATCATAAATATAACTCGAAAAAGAAGAACGTTGTTCGAGTCCACTGTTATAGGTTCAGGTTCTAAAGCATTTTATGGTTATATCAGGAAACAGCTCAACTCTAAAGTTTGTATCCCAAATATTGTCGAAAACAAATCTAATCAACTCGTTGTGAAACCGGAACAAATCGCCGAATCTTTTGCGGATCAATTCGAACTAAGTTTTGTTAAAGAACCCGATGGACCTTTACCAACCATTAATGTGCCTAGAGTATCAAGCTCAGTTGAGAAGTTTGACATTACTGAAAATATGGTACGAAAAGCATTATTCAGTTTTGACGATAATACAGCCACTGGTCCAGATGGCATACCATCAATATTACTCAAGAATTGCTCTCAGGCTCTGACCGGCAACTTGGCTCAGATTATGAACAGATCTCTGGAAGATGGAATAGCAGCTGATTGGAAGGTGGCCAACGTAGTGCCTGTTTACAAAAAAGGAAATAAACTATTACCCGTAAACTATAGACCTATTAGTTTGACTAGCGTACTATGCAAAACAATGGAAAAAAATAATTGCAAATAAGATCAGAGAATTCCTATCACAGGAGCAAGTTATCCTGGAAGAGCAACATGGATTTGTCCCGAGACGATCAGTCACAACGAATCTACTAAAATGCGTACACGAATGGGCCAAGAATCATGACAAAGGGCATCCCACAGATGTAATATACTTGGATTATGAAAAAGCATTTGATCGCGTCCCCTTGCGACGTCTAATACACAAACTTGAACACTTTGGCGTACGTGGTAGTATATTAGCCTGGATAAGTGATTTTCTTACCGGAAGAACTTTCCGTGTGCGGATTGGAGACGTTCTCTCTACAGCTCGTATAGTGCTCAGCGGTGTTCCTCAAGGATCGGTGCTCGGTCCACTGATATTTATTTTATACCTCACAGACTTGAAAAATACGCTCCGCCTGCCATTCTCATTATTTGCGGATGATACAAAGTTTTTTGGGAATCTTCTTGACCAATGGCAAGAAATCCAAAATGATCTAATCGCCATGTATAAATGGACTCAGGACTGGTTGTTGACGCTGAATGTTGACAAATGTACCATTTTACACATAGGTAAAAACAATCCTCGAAAAACTTATCGTCTCGGACTCCAAAAACTCTCATCTGTTGAGTCACAGAAAGACCTAGGTGTTATCATGTCCAACGACCTCGAGTGGGAAGCGCACATATCCAGTATTGTAAAAAGAGCAAATTCGAAACTATACATCATCTGCAAGGCATTCATGTGCCTGACGCCTAAAACATTTGTCAGGTTTTACAAGGCCTACATAAGACCACTCTTGGAATATGCCAATGTCATCTGGGACCCATATTTCAAAAAAGACATTCTTCTACTTGATAAGAAGGGCAACCAAGATGGTTCGCTTCACGCGTAATCTACCATACAAACAGCGCCTCAAAGACCTTGGCCTTATCACACTGGAACAGCGTAGACAAAGGGGTAGGCTCATTAAGACGTACAAAGTACTATCAGAACACTATAAAGTGCCCAGCCTTCAAGACCTTTACACTCTGAATGCCAACAAACATTTGCGTAGGCATTCCTTAAAGTTATGGAAAAATTCATCTAAGTAAAAGCCTTTGAAGCAATTCTTATCTAACCGAGTTGTAACAGCATGGAATAGACTCCCGGAGAATGTTGTGACGGCTCCCTCACTGAACTGCTTCAAGAATCGACTGGACAAATTAAATATCTCCAAGCTATTTGATACACACGCATCAACTAATCAGCTGCTAGTGTGTCTAACCAAATAATAATAATAACCCCACCGCCGTTTCTCTACGTTGACGTCGTGGTGGGGCTTGCGCGCTCCGAACTCTGGGTCTGTGCCGGTTAAGTTTACTTTGCCGAAACAGGTCTAGGGTGAGGAGCCAGACCAAGAGAGATACAAAAACCCGCAGGGCAGCATGTGGCGAGCTGTTGGGCAGTAGCGACCCCACGGACCCTATCTTCCGGGAGAAGTCTTGTTCCTCACCTCTGGCTTGCCTTTATTGGCCGGCTAGAGTGAACACTGACGAGGAACAGAGCTCCCACCTCATTCTTGCCTTTATTGGCTGGCTTGAGTGGAGATTCGCAAGAGCAAACATGCTCGGAGGAAGGAAGTATTCCAGTAAGATGCTGGTAGGGATCTTGACCGTACTTCCGGGATTGTCCTGATAGCCGTGGAATACCTCTTCACTCCTCATAAGTATCTCAGGACATGTTGCCCCCTTGTCGCTACGACACTTTGTGCTAGCGACCGTTTTTGGTGGCCCATTATTGAGTGTGCAAGTCACCCCCTGCCATCTTATCCGTGTACATATAAAACATTGATTAGGCAGGGGCCATAGTCCTTCCATAGTTCCAGGTCACCAGTCATCTTAAGCCACCTAAAACCATAACCCAATATGTTTTGTTTCCATGTTCTGAAATAGCCTTGCACCAACCGGAGGTTGTCCTTGGGTGCACTTGCATAGTGCATACAGGGATAATCGGCGGTTGGTGCCTCGTTCCATTTAAAATTGTTCAAGGGGCCTCTGCGAGTTGGCTTCGGCCCCTCGTACGCCTTCCAAAAGACCGGGACCCTAAGGTCCCGAGATATTTAAATATATATATTTAATAATAATAATAAAACTGATATTTTAAGTGCCTGCACTGATAACCTGGGATTGATAACCCCAAAAAACTCTTCAGTCAATCAATCTGACTAGCCTTTTTACAACTATATTGGGGTCGACTTCCAGTCTAACCGGATGCAGCTGAATACCAGTATTTTACATGGAGCGACTGCCTATCTGACCTGCACATACAAGTAACTGGGTAATACGATACCCCTTGGTAAGACTGATTGTCAGACTTTCGGGTTTCTGACAACCCATAACGACTATCAAAGATTCACGAATGACAGTCGGGACCAACGGCTTAACGTGCTTTCCGAGGCACGGAGGAGTCTCCAGATATAAAGATGGTTACCCATCCACAGACCAACCCCAGTAAGAGTAGCTTAACCTGGTGGATCAACCCGTGTGGCTTATGTACGAGTTCATCTACACTACCTGCGGTTGATGACCCAAAAATAAATTAATTTTTTGTTTGATCATGTTTAGATAATGATATCACGCAGCAGAGATTTACTAGTTTTAAAGCTGATTTTTCTGTCACGCTGTCTGCACGCTGACGGTCGGCGATGATGGGTCAATATGTATGTAGTTATAGGTAGCGTTTTTGAGTCGCGCTGACCGCTCAGCGCTTTAACTACATACATATTGACATCAACGCCGAACGTCAGCATGCGGTCAGCGTGACAGGAAAACCAGCCTAATTTGATCCTGTTTACGAAACGATGACACAGTTTGGTTTTAAAGATTTGCTTGTAGTAAATAGTAATCACTCGATCAATCTTGATGCCATAACAGCCTCACTCGGTCAGATTTTTGGTCAGATTAAACAGATTTATGAATATAGACCAGACCATGTTCAGTAAGTTGCATTAAGAATGAATTTTCTAAAAGTTATTTTGTTGGACATAGTTATGTTTTTGATATGAAAACTTCTTTAGGAGCGTTGGGCATTTTTGAGATGGGTCACCATGGACACCAGCTTTTGACCATTAAAAAGACATCAACGGGCGATACATTATTTCCTGCACAACAAAATTGTTCAAGTTTTCACTTCTGTCGGCACTCCCGGAGTGCCACTGTTTTTTTTTTTCAGCTGTCAATATTTTGTTATGTGGCCCTCTGTCTGATTATCCGATTCTACAGTGAAGGGACCTGGTCAACAGTTATCACATCTTTTATATTGATAATCATACCACTACAAGCTACAACTGGACTACTTTTTTTTTTAGGTGCTGTAGATGTGAGTATATATTTTTAATTTGTTGACCATTTCTTTAACTCCTCACGTTGAAAAAAAAAACGTGTGCGGTCGGGGGTCCCTGTCAGAAATGAAGTTCTTTCTCACGTATAATTCAAAACGCCGTCATCTCGAATTTACTTTTTTACCTCATATCGCCTTCAGTACCCTCGAAAACTATGAAAACGACAACCATGACGAAAAATTTTAAAACTTTCGCAACCGCCATCTTGGATTTAAATTTGAACCCCTCTTTCGGCTTTAGCACCCTCGAAAACCATGAAAACGATACGCATGGTGAAAAATTTTAAAATTTGCAGAGCCGCCATCTTGGATTTACATTTTGACCTCACTATTGGCTTTTGCACCCTTGAAAACCATGAAAACAATACCCATGAGGAAAAATTTGTAAATTTTCAGAGCCGCATTCTTGGATTTACATTTTGACCAAATTCACACTTTCTCTTTCTTTCTCCGGGCAGTGTACTCGGGCCGATGTGTACAATTTTATCCCACGACACTGTAATCAGCCTCTAATATTCCCACTGCTGGTACCCAGGCATCCTCTCGGTGAGAGGGAGTGGAGCATAATCCACGACGCGGGCCGAGTGTGGGATGGTAATGGCAATTTACAAAATACTATACCTATGTTGACCGTCTAATAAAGTAGGTACTTATCGTGAGAAATTAGATAAGAAGACAGCGAATTAGATTATCAAATATATTAATCGGTAGTAAAGTCTGGTCTGTCAGTGTGCTGTATTATTTTAAACCGTGGTTGAAGTTAGAAGAGTTTAAAGCTAAGTTCACATTGACAGTGCGGTACCGCGCGGACCTACTAACCGCACGGTACAAGATCTCGCACACGGGTCAGAGTGCGCCGCGCTGTGCCGTGCGGCAGCGCACTTTAATGTAGACGATAAACACTATTTAGTTTGATCTTGTACCGCGCGGTTAGTAATTCTACGCGGTACTGCACGGTCATATAAACTTAGCCTAAATTCCCTCCAATCCAAAACGATAGTTCCAACTGCAAAATTTATGCGCGTTTCATCGTTTTATTTCCCAAAGAATCTAAAAGGAAGCTTTGACAATAAAATCGAACGATTCTGTCATCGTACTCAAGATCAACAAAAGACAGGGATTCCGATTTTATCATAAACCCACCTTTGGATCCCCTCGCTTCGGGGTTGTACCTCGCACAAAAGAGAATATGTGCGCAAGTTTTCTTTGAGAAACTTCAATTTGCCTTCGGCATACGCTCGTTAACAATACAATATCAACATCAGTGTTATCTTAAAATATCTTTGTGACTTCATCTATCCGGATTTGGGATGAAAATCAGTATAAAGAATTTTCGATGACCCTACTTTGAGAAAACTAACCCTTTGATTATTTTTGGAGCGTGCGGAGGCATACGCAGATAGTTCTTGTAAAGGTACGTTTTTAATCCTCGACTTATAGACCTTTTTCTTGATCTATAAAAGATGGCTGAAGGTTAGAGTCTGGCCACGCTAAGTCTGCAATGGAATAAATGGACAGCCCCAAAAAGTTTATGTATGGTATACTTTTTCATCAGTCAGTTATGTCAGTTTTGAGGTTATAAGTAGATCTAATGATTTTGATGTTTTGACTTTTGATTTTTGCATAATAGACTATGTCGTACCTATGCTCTACCTCCATAAGATGACAAAACTGTGTCAAATCCACACTGCATTGTGCTAAAGTGACTATTCTTTACCAGGAATAAATCAGAATATAAACAAAATAACATAATTATCAAAAACAAAAAGACAAAAAAAGTATCAAATACTTTTTTCGTAGGACAAGACCTACTTCTATCACCGATCTGGTATCCAAGTTCATTCTAGTAATCCTTCTGGAAGATTAAGTAACACATCCAACCAAACATCCACAAACAGCAGTGTTATTCTGTTAAAATCTCACCATGAACGCTTAGGTGAAGTGACCTTGAAAGTGAGCTGTCAACAGTGTCAATCCCTAGTATATGGTGTACGTAATGACAGCTCACTTCAAGTTCACTTCACCTTAACTTTCACGGTGAGATTTTAACAGAATAGCACTGCTGTTTGTGGATGATTGGACGAAGATTTTATTGATATGTCAGGAGTACTGTGACAGGAATTTGTGATAGTGTTGTTACCTTCTTTTATTTTATTTATGTTTTCATGTTTTTATTTATTTTAATGTGTTATAATTGTCTCTTTTATTTTTATAATTTTAGATACTGTAATAGGGAATATGCATGTAATTCAAATAAGGGTCAAATATTTTTTTTAATAAACTATATTACTTCAGAATTATGCCTCCATAAATATTTTTGATAATAATTTCTTTTTGAGCAAAAAATATTTTTTTTAAAAGTGCAAATAAACTGCGGGAAATTCAAATAATTGAAACGCGACGCTATTGGTCAGAGCGAATGTGACGTCAAAGTCTATGACAACAATAAAATGTCATTGTGTTTTGTAGGAGTGTTTGCGGTTCAGTTAGTTTTATTGTGAATTTATTACACATTTAGAAGTAAAATTACATTTGTTTCGTAAGAAATAACACGAGACTCTTTGGGAAACGACTGTAAGCGGTTGTGTGAAGGCCCAATCGAATAATTTGCTGAAAGTTGACGTGTTCCTGATGAACACATTTTTTACATCAAATACCGATTTCATGTATGTTGAAATCAAAGGAGTGAAAGCTTGGTAATAACGTATTACATAAAATGTTTATTTTATTTTGCACACCTTTTCTGTTTTTTTTTTTGTTATTTAAAGCAACATAACCTAAAATAAATAACATAAGATCGAAACTAAATTGTGGTCTATAATGTTGTCATACAACTGGGATATTGAAAACATTTCGGAATTATTTTATGAGATGAAAATCTTGAGCACAACGAAATGAGATGCTTTTTGGTTATAATTACTTACATTTCTTTTTTTTATAGAGAATCATAATATGGCGATTCAGCAGGCTGATATGTTCAAGATAAACGAGAGGGGGATATATGTATAGTGAAAGCTCGGTTAGCACCTGAACATAATGTTTGCCACAAGTATTATGCTGTAACCCTTACTTGTAATGAGTCAGAAGAAACTGTCTTGTCCGTTCAATGTGAAGACTGTGCAGTACATAAAAGGTAAGACATTGTTGTACAAAAGTATTTTTAAGAAAAGAAGGTAATGAAAGTGCAAAATATGTGAATGAGTTACATGAATCAATGTTTTTTACCTTTTTATTTATTTTACAGGAGGCTGTAAGCATGCCACTCCCTTCTTGGCCTGGCACAGTGAAGACCCACCGTCTACTAGTGTGGATTATTATTGGAAAAATCAAAGTTGTCTTCAGTGGGCACAAGTCTCTTTATTCAAGCAAAAGACATTTGAAATACAGATGCATTTCTCTAACAAAACAAAGGCACTTTTCTGTGTTGCTCACAGCGATTTTGAAGAATCAAAAAATATCAACATAGTTGATGTAGACTATGATAAACAATATTGAGAAAATCTTATAAAAAAATGTGTTTTTCTTATTTTGGTGTGATTTTCCTCTTTTAAATAAGTAAACATAAATATGAATGAAACAAAATTTAATAAAAATTTTTTTTATTAAAACAATCTGGATGTTAATTAGACCACAAGCTACTACTATAACATCTTCTATAAGAGGTATTAAGTTGTGGTCAACACAAGCATGAGGTAGTAACATGTTAAATTCTCTTAGTCTATTTAAAACACGTTCTACATGAATAATTTAATGCTACTATTCTCTTTGACTGTTTTACATCTTCTTTTGAACTAGGAGTAGACTTGTAAACAGAAGGAGGTCTTATAAGTGTACAATCCAATTTAACAGGAGGCGCAGATAAAGCGTTTTTTGTTACTTCTAAATTTTTTCTCTTTAATGGTGGCTGCGACTCTGTATACTTTTGACATTCAAATTTGTGAGGAAGGATACCTTTCTTCAATCTTTGTGGTTTTTGTTTTTCTTGCAAATTTAATAGGTATCTTTATACATCATTATATTATTTATCTGTATCTTCTTCTATCTGAAAACATTATAAATTAAATTGTAAAATTAATAGGAAAGAGAATGTGTTAAAAAGCAGTGTAACGCATGCAAATATTATCTTTTGAAATTCAAACTATGTAGGTATAAAATATGGTAGGTTGTTAGATAATTTTGCATGATCGAAGCAAAATCCTCACTACAGAACCACAGAACACAGTGGAGATAATAATCTCCACTGTGAAATCCACAAAAGAGTTTTACAAACAAGGTTTAAGGTTACCTAATTTAAGATCGTACGGTTAAGATGTTGACTTACTGTCGACATCATAACCTTGTTTGTGTAGCACGAAAACAAAAAAAAAATGTTCAGGGTACGACTTAAATACTTATGTCAAAGTAATCTTCTGTCTTGACAACAATATAAATAAGTTGATGGAGATACGAAGTCTCTTTTCATAATTTTACACCACTTTATGTCCGCACCTCTCGGGACAGAAAAAACACTTTATCGGGTGCATTTCTTAATGTATTTCTTCAATTAGGCACGATACAGTACTTGTATGTCGGTTTTTTGTATTGTTCTATAGAGGGATAAGGTGGTTCCATGATGATGTATTAGTCAACAATAGAAAACACTGTAGAATTGCAGCAGAGCAGAATACTTCTTCAACCTAACCTCACCAGTCACCACTCTTGACACTTGTTTGTTTCCCTGCATTCCGAAATTTGATAAAAGTGATAATATCGCGAATCCGACCAAATTTAATAGTCATCTAATTACTCAATAGCCTTTATTTTTTGTGACTACTAAATTTGGTCGGATTCGCTATATTCCTTATCAGTTTTAGCGCATTTGGCAACGCAGGGTTTGTTGTCATAGACTTTGATGTCATCACACCAAGCGCGCCAAAATGGAGGGCGTTTAAATAGCCCGAATCGGTCGGCAATTTTTAACATTTTTTTTAAGGTACTTTAAATTGCTTTTTTGGCTTTTTTTTTTTACTATTGTTTGGCGATGTAAACTATCGAATAATTTTTTTTTTTTAATTCATGCAAATTCCCTATTGGTTGTAACATAAAAATAAATAATAGTATTACATCACGCCTATAACACCCGAAGGGTAATGCAGAGGTGTACTTGTAGTACACCCACATTTCGTCAGTTATGTTTAAGTCCCTTGTAATAGGGGGCGAGCCTATTGCTACTGAAAAAATTCTGATAGAAAATGCCCGACGTGGGAATCGAACGCAGGACCTCATGCGTTAGTGACCACTAGTCCGGCGAGGCAGTCTGGAAGATCATTTATTTTAATTTCAATCTGTGTTGTGCCACTACAAGGCAAATTCCTTCCTTTCTTCTTTCTAATCTTCTCTATCTTGAGCTAGTGTAGACCAATCCTGTCTGCAGGCATTAAGCTCATTCCGCCATCTTTGCTTGGGTCTGCCACTGATTATTATAATCATATTCTGCTAAATTATTTTGTCAACATATTTTGGAAGGTGATTAAATAAAGAAAGATTAATAAATAAAGAAACATTATTTTTCAGCCATTCTATTATTATTATTTATAATGCAAAAAATGTTTGAATGTACATAAATAATTAATAATGACAATATTTGTTTTGCAGACAAAAATGCTTCCCTTGAGACTGGCAATATGTTTCTGCTTCTTTGTGGCAATATTAAATACTGTCCTGGGAGTGATCGGTACGGTATACTTTATCCGCGTCGGAAACAATGCTATTCACTTTTTGATTGCTGCTTATTTCGCCATATTAGCTTTGTCTTTTTGGTGTAAGTTATTTTGAGTTTCACTTATTAAATGCACGGATAGCTCATCTATAAATCTATACCATAGATCTATGCTAAGACACCTGGCCCATCACAGACGAGGAAGCGACTGGCTATCGACTATTTTGCTCGCTCATGAATCGTACGTAGGCGATAAACCAGAAGCTAGTAGAGCTAGCAACTAAAAACGAATTGGCGAGCAACGAGAAGCGAGTCTGCGGCGGCGACGAGCGATTACTCGCTGGTATTCGTATGTACCAAGTGTGTGTCTTACCGAGTGTTCTGCCCGTCAAGTGAGCGTCGCTGAGCGAGTAGTCTCTTTGAACGCTTGTTGCTGCGACTTACGACTACTCGACGGCGATGTGAGCAGTCATCGATCGATTATTAATATAGGTATTTCTTTTGCCCAACCCTTTGGGGAAACAAGGCGGTACATCTCTTACTGATACGGAACCTACATCTATTGTACGTTTGTTGAGCGAGAAAATAGTCGATAGCCAGTCGCCGCAGCGCACGGTGGGCTGAAAATTGGCTTTCATAGACTTAGGGATTTCAATTTGCAAGTGCCGGATGTTTTGCCGGTTCATCGGTAGGTTAAATGTAGATTTCATTCAGGTGCCATCTCCACAGATGAGAGAATCGCGGTGATAGTCACCCTGTGCCTTCAAATTACCGCCGCGATGATATCGCCGTGTGGAGGTTGATTCATAGAGTTTCTAATGTAGGTTACACGCAATGAGCGCACAGTGGGGAAAAAAGACTTTTTTTGTTAAAAAATCTGCCTGCACCACAATTTTTGACGTATCGCTGCCATTTTTTTTATACACTCCTGAGATAACACACTTTGGTGTGTCACTGCCACTTTTCTAAAATCGAAAGTTCTTTTTTAAAAAAATCCTTTTAAAAATCGGGAAATGAATCAAATTTTTATTTTTTTTGTTCCGATTTTTGTATCCGCCATTTTGATTTTTTATAAACAGACACTAAATTCATGAGCAGGGACCTGAAAAACCCCTGAAAATTTATTTTTCTTAAAATATTTTTTTTTGAAATCGTGTTTTGCTTCAATTCCCGATTTTTTTAGGGTTTTATTGAAAAAAAAATATGTGTTGAATTTTAAGGAAAAGTGGCAGTGACACACCAAAGTATATTATCTCAGGAGTGTATAAAAAAATGGCAGCGATACGTCAAAAATTATGGTGTAGACAGATTTTTTAACAAAAAAAAAGTCATTTTTTTCCCACTGTGCGGCGGTGGGACACGCCTAAGTCGCAAGATAGAGTAGCGGTGCATATTGATCCGAGTGTGATGCTGTGTGATTCCTGTACCATCTACCTATTACCAATAAATTCAATCATTTATTTTGTTAAACATCGGTATGGTTAGAAATAATATATTTTCTAAAATATGCGCACTATGTTTTGCCAATATTTATGGCGTACAAAATTAAAACAAATAAGCAATTAGAATTTAATAATTAGAAAATAATAATATCAATTTAAAATAATATGTCAGATAAGTAAACAGGTCATATAATTTTAGACAAATAAAAACTTTTCACTTTTTTTTTTTTAAAAGTCTGTTGAATTTTTTTTTTTGTAAAAAAAATAAGTTTCACTTTTTAGTTGTGGTACCTACCCCACACAAATTCGAATACCACTACCTGCTATGTATATAAAAGTGACAGAAACTTATCATATCATCCACGTACCTACTAAGTGGGAAAAAATACGTATTATTGAAGCTAACTCAAAAACTAACCAAGCAAACTTAATAAAATGTATTTATATTTATTTATTTATTATATTTAAATTAACAAGCAACAAGACTCAGAAATGTTAGTCACAATATAATTATCTTAACAACTATGTTAGTCAACATAACCTATTTGGGACCACCTCTGAAGTATGATGGACCAAACAAAAAAGAATCATCAAAATTTAAGAAAACATTTAAAAAAATACTGACAGAAAAAGCTTATTATAATGTTAATTAATTTTTAAATGATAAATCCCTCTGAAGATACTGACTGAATCTAATCTATTTATTTTGAATCATGACTGTTGTTTCATTTAATATTATTGTTAATTGTTGATTTATTTATATTTTTGTTTATTGTACTTATTTTAATTTAAAAATACTATATTGTCTTTCGACCAAATTTTTACACCAGCCATGGTCAAACATGTTGAGCCAAAAAATACCTTGTTACACCTATAATAAGCATCATACCCTGTATATTATCTACACATGTTTTTGCAAATAAATGAATCTGAATCTGAATCAAAATCAATTTATAATTGGCGGAGTAATCGCGTAACAAATATACAAAAAAAAAAAAACACAGTCGAATTGAGAACCTCCTCCTTTTGGAAGTCGGTTAATAAACACATTCATACTTAGTTAATTAATAAAATCATAGGTGCCTAATAGCAAGTCGGAATCATCATATCTCTGTTTATCAGTAGTAAACTCTGTGATGGAGTAGTAACAACTATCTAAAAGGAATCTAAACAAATACCTCTTAAAGGATCCCAGACACTTTGTGTTTCTAATAGCTTCCGGTATGCTATAATATATTTTTGGGGCCATACCTAGCACACTTTTGCCGAAAAATGCGGTTTTTTGAGGGGTAACATGAATGGTATTCTGATAACGGTGAGAGCGCAGCTTTTCAAATAAATGCAGGTTGCAGCGAACAAACACTCCCATTTCATAAATGTACATAGTCGGTAAGGTGAGCAAACTAAGTAAAATTACTATAGACTACAGATATCTTAATGAAATCAAATCAGCAACATTGCTACAGCGCTACAAGGTTCTATTGGCGCGTGGCCAAAATTGGAACTAACGCCGCCATCTTGTATTGCCAATACAAATTCTGTGACAGTTTCACAAATGTTTACCAGCAACGACCCCCCGTCAATGTCATTCAGGCGCCAAAAGATCTTTGGAGCATTCTATGTGTGATTATTTCAGAGTTGATGAGAGCTTGACTCAACTCTTCGTATATATTTAGTCATTTATTCATGAATAAACCGTATGTGAAATTACATGGTATAAAAAAAAATCGGTGGTACTCCGGGAGTGCCGACAGAAGTGAAAACTTGAAAAAAAATCGTCACCGCGGTAATAAACGCGTTGTCTTTTACTCCATGCACCGCGGTAATCAACGCGTTGATATCTCTTTAATGGTCAAAAGCTAATATCGTGACAGTGTCGCGAAATCAATTGTGTAGTTCCATCTCAAAAATGCCCAACGTGCCTAAAGAAGTTTTCACTTCAAAAAAGAAAATTAAATTACACAAGCAAAAAACACGTTAAATATTACAACAATGCATAAATTCAACATATTTTATAGGATTTTCGTTATGTAGGTCTTCAACAGCTTAAAGACACTTATTTAACAGGAGCTTGAGTAGATAGCGCTTTTGATATCTAGAGGTAACTTATTAAAAAATAATATTTCATCGGTAGGTTGAACGTAGATTTCATTCAGGTGCCATCTCCACAGATGAGGGAATCGCGGCGATAGTCACCCTTCAAATTACCGCCGCGATGATATCGCCGTGTCGAGGTTGATTCATAGAGTTTCTATTGAATTTGTTGGCACGGCGAGCGATTTTTTTACAGTTGTAGGAAATGGATATAACACGGCAAATTGACGTAGGGTGTCAATTTGCTTAACAAATAATTTCTCTGACTGTACATATTCATGAAACTAATACTGTTATTATTCGTTTCAGCTGTGTGCTGTCACGACATAATTATAACTATTATGTTTATAAAAATAATAGAATCTCAGCCGGACTCGGCATTGGAACCAGTTTAATACCTTATTCCTTCCAAACACATATCCGAAAAGAGATAATGATTGGCCTTGCAAGTGTTGTCATCGGCTTTATTATTAATATGTCTCAGTGTTTGTTCAATAATAAAGAAATCATGTAAATAGGTGCGTTTATTATTTTAATTTAAGACAAAGTTCCATCAATCCTGTTTCGTCGTCGTAAATTGGAGAAACAGCAAAGTTAAGGGCGCACCAGATGCTATAAAGGGTTATTGGTTGTAACTGGCAAAATATGTGTGTATACCAATGTCAACCATTTTCGAATAATTTGACATTATACAGGGTGGCACATCGACGCAAAAACTTTTACCATGTTTTACCAAATTTTTTGTCAGTTATTAAAAAAAATGTGCTGTTTCGTAAAAAAGTGCAATACCTACGCGGTCAAATGTATGGAATAGAAGTTTTTTTTTAAATAACCGACGAAAAATTTCAACGCAGCGGGGTTCATAATCATGTACTGAATCCGTAGTAACAGTTTTCGCGTCGATGTCCCTGCCAACCTGTATTTTAAAATTTATGAAATAAAAATACCACTGTGACTTTTTCAATTCATATGTACTTTCTGAGTTTATCTTGGACATTATTAACATCGGTGAAGGAAAAATATCGTGAGGAACTGGACTTTAAGTCTGAAGTCGCCAACCCGTCTTGAGCAAGCGTTGTGATCAATGCTCGTGCCTTCTCTGTAAGAGAAGAGGCCTTTGCCCTGCAGTGGGACAGTAATAGGCTGGTATTATTATTTTAAAAATACACAAAATGTCAAATGACTCGGAAAATTGTTGACATTTGCATAGGAATCAAAAGGGGTCATTTGGTTCTAAATGACATCCTACATCGCCATAATGGATTGCCGACACATAACCAATAACCTTGTTTATTTATTAGACGTGCTTAAAAATAAATATAAATAACATAACATCACGCCTGTCTTTCCCGAGGGGTTAGGCAGAGGAGCACCTATAATTTACCCATATCTCGCCAGTGTTAGCATTTTTTATATAATTAAGGACTACTTGTATTTTTGTAGTAATATTTATATTTTTTTTATTTTATATTTCAATGTGCGTGTTCACGTGATTTAGATAGTGTATTGACTAAACTGTCATTCACCAATACTTCACTCTAACGTTCATTCGTCAGTCACTCGGGCACTAAAAGAGTTGCACACGCGAACACGGGCATTCTAGTTTGGTCCCTAGAGACCAAACTAGAATGCCCGTGTTTATTCGACTCGACTAGTCGAGTAAGGTTGATTTGAAGTGTGAATAAAAGTGTTTATTCTGAAGAACTGTATTCTCATTTCCTGACCTTTTAAAGGTCAGAAGTGGGATAACACCAGAACGCATAACGGTTTTGGTGAAAACTTAACGCCCACTTAAAAAGGTAATTGAATCTTTTGTTATTTTTTTCAAACTGTAACTGCTAATAAGCGAATTTCATTTTTACTGTAATAAGGTAGAATTTTAACACCAAAATACCATGTAATATGCAAATTTGAGCGTTGTGACTTTCAGAGCTTTTTTTTACCAAAAAAAACCCCTAAATGTTAATATGGGATAAAATACGGTTGTTAGAAAATTTATAATCTTCTAATAGAATTTAAATATTAAAGCAGTTCATAAACGGAGTTTTTTGTTAAAATTGAATTGGTATGAAAGAGTTAGAATGTGAATGATGAATGATAATATTTTATTTTGAGCTATTCAATTTCAATTAATTTCTACCCTTATATTTAATCTAGTAAAAGATTTTTTTTTTCAATCAACCTACATTCAATTTTCCTTTTTGTATTTTTTTGTACATTCATTATTATTGGTTTCTTTTTAATTCTATATTTTTACAATAATATTATACCCGGGTTATTAATCAAACATTATATACTTTATTCATGGAATAACGTTTACTTGTTTTTACTTTTGTAAGTTGTTGTTTTAAAGAACGTTTACTTGTTTTTGTGTTTATATTTAGTTTCAGCTACATAAGAAAAATGCCATGTTGTCGATCGGGAAAACGCGTAAGAGACTCTAAGGCCCGTATTACAGAACGTCACTCAATACTCAAACATTACTTAAAACTAGTACCTATCAAGCCATTTGATAGGTTGAAACTAGTTTTAAGTAATGCTTGAGTATTGAGTGACGTTCTGTAATACGGGCCTAAGTGTACGAACTGAGTGCACGCTCGACTCGAGCGTCCAGCGGGGCGGGGCGTGCAACGTTCGTGTTAAACACATGCAATCAGTCGCGAGTGTCCTGAGTGGCGGCCGAGCGGCGCGGCGAGGGAGCGTGCTTGTTTGCGGTGAGCGGGGCGTCGAGCACGGCGTCGCGTGCAAGTTCAAATCAGGTGTTTACAGCGGTGACAGAAGCGTGCGCACCATTTCATTCGAAGATATTGTTATAAAAATTCAACATAAACTAAGCGTGCACTAAGGTCACTGGGCGAACGCTCTTTCGCCGCTTGCACGCAACGCTGAATGCTCCACTGGACGCTTTTTCACTCAGGTCGTACACTAAGTCTAACGACTCCAGCAGTGAGTCAGAGTCATCCCCAGAGAGTCGCCGCTGTCGCAGATCCCGGCGCAAGCGCTCGAGGCAAGAAAAAGTATAAGGCGCCGTTCCCGAACACCTGAATTAGTCGAGAACTTGGCAGAACAACTGCGTGCTGGGACCAGCAGTCAACATAGCAATAGTCAACCAAGCGCACCAGCTACTCCTGATCATACAACATCACCATTAGCAAGTAACCAATTTACTGTTTTAGACTCTAGTTTCGCAGATGTATGAGAGCTAGTTAAATCCATTCGCACGGACAGCAGTTCAGAACGTTGTCCGAATATGAACATTGTACCTGAATTCGACCCAACTAAGTAAAACCAGAGTATTGATGTTTGGATTACTAAAGTTAACGAATGTGCGAATTGGTCAGAATGACAAACTATTCACTACGCGTTACCGAAATTGGGCTAGCTCAAAAGTGGTATCAAGGCTTACCTAGTTTGTTATTTCAATGGACAGAGTGGCAAGAAAAATTGCGTTTAGCTTGTGATGACAACTATGGTCGATTACTGACAGAGATGCTCGCCTATAAAGCACGTTTCGGGGATAATTTAGAAGAGTATTACTGTGAAAAGATGGTTCTAATAAATAGATGTAATATTTCTGGTAAAAATGCCTTTGATTGTTTATTATTCGGTATTGATGACAGATCGGTTAGAACTAGTGCAGAAGCTGTTCAGTTTAAGGAACTGGCTAAGTTATTAGTTTTTCTTCGCAATGTTAGAACCACTAAAAGTAATGATAAGTCTAATGTGACTTCTCAGCCGGGCCCTTCTGACAGCAAACGATCGAAATCATTTAAAGATAATACGTATGGAGACAATACGGATAAGGTAGCAAAATGTTATAATTGTGGGGTAGAAGGTCACTCCTACTATAAATGTAAACACCCAATTAAAAGATGCAAACACTGTCATAAAGTAGGACACTTGATATCCGACTATTCCACTAAACGTGAGTTCGAAAATAATAAGACTGTCTTAAATTTTTTTAAAGAACAAGATAATTTTTCAAAAGTTAGTGGACAGACTTCGAAGTGTTTGTTGATTTTAGCAGTCAAATTACAATGCTTAGAGAATCAGATGAGAACATTTTAAATATAACTGTTGTCTAACAGTGATTTACCATTTTTGATAGGATTCGGATATTCTTTGATTGTATCGTTTATTGTAGGTATAGGAATATGCAATTTAAATGTACGGATAGTCCCTGAGTCAATCTTAAATTTAATGGATAGTTCGATTCAAACTCTCAACGAAATAGACAATTCAAATATAGCTCAGGCTTTCCAATGTGATATTGAAGACCTGTCTAAGCACATACTTGTGCAAAAGAAAGATTGCAAAATATTCTGCCAAAATATACGAAGTATTTGTGGTAACATATATGATCTGCAACTGACTTTGTCTTGTCTAAAATTCGAGCTGAATAGAGATTCTAACTGAAAGTCAACTTAATCCTGTTAAACCTATTCCTACTATTCCGAACTTCTCAGCATTGCAAACAACAAATCACATAAATAAAAACGACGGGGTAGTTGTGTACGTCACTAATAATATTGCAGTAAATGTCAGGGAAATTAAATTGACTCCTGCCTCTGCTTTAGAAATTAAAATTAATAATAACAATATCATACTAGGGGTATATCGATCCCCATCGAATGCCAACACAGACATGTTTATTAATTCGCTCGACACATATATGTATCTGAACTCCGTAAAATCCTGCAACTGCATTACCATAGCTGGGGATTTAATTATAAATCTAACACCGACTCTGTCTGAGCAGGCCCAGGAGCGCAACAACATACAAAACTACTCTGCGATGTTATCTTTGCATGGACTGTTGGCCACACTTATCCTACTAGATTAAACAATTGCCTCGACCATTTTATGATAAAGCTTAATAAGGAAAAATTATGTGCTCACATTGTTGTCTTAAATACATCTGTTACTGATCATTCTCTATTATTCCTAAACCTATCTAAAATCAAACTAAAAAATAAAATTCAGAAGAAAAAAATTTGTACCGACTTCAATATGGCACTTCAATCTTTAGTAGACAAAAATCTTGCCGAACTCATGTTTTCTAATGACCCTGACCTTGCGGTAGCACTTTTGATTGGAAAAATTTCGGAATCTTTACAAGAAAACACTATTACAATTACTTTACCTAAAACTAAGCGAACTGTCAAATCCTGGATAACCCCCGGCATTTTAAATTGTATCAGAAGTAGAAATAATATGCAAAAGAAATTGAAGAATGACCCATATAATGATATTTTAAAAATTAGTTCCAAAAGATATCAAAATTATCATGATCAATTAATTAAAAAACTGAAGCGCCAGTACGAGAGGGCACAATTGGCAAATTCTATCAAAGACATTAAAAGACTCTGGTCAAATATTAAAAATATAACTCATATGAAGCAATCCAACGCAGATAACACTAAACTTTTAGAGGAAAAGTCGTCGCCAATTGAAGCAGTCAATCATGTTAATGATTCTTTTGTAGGAATTGGCAAACAACTTGCAGAAAAAATCTTGGCATTTAATAGATCTGGTGTTGAGACTGTCTTAGGGTCAAATAATACTCAATTAACATCACTAGTTCTCTTCGATACAGATACAGATGAAGTGCACTATTTACTCATGAATTTAAAATCAAGTAGTGCCCCTGGCTGGGACAACATTCCAACCAGTTTTCTCAAATTAGCTAAGCATGAGGTTCTCCCAATTACTGTTCACCTAGCGAACTTGTGCTTCAGTAAAGGTATCTTCCCTAAGCTCTTAAAAAAATCTACTGTTATGCCTGTGTATAAGAGTGGACCCAGAGATGATGTTAATAACTTGAGACCTATATCAGTATTACCTGCTTTATCAAAATATTGAGGAACTTTTAAACAAACGACTAATAGAC
The DNA here is from genome assembly GCA_949152395.1 of Agrochola litura. Lineage (NCBI taxonomy): Eukaryota > Metazoa > Arthropoda > Insecta > Lepidoptera > Noctuidae > Agrochola > Agrochola litura. Next base: position 5,398,624 of record OX424506.1, read on the forward strand.
TTTCTTAATAAATATGAAATATTATCTGATGCACAGTATGGATTTTGACAGGGCAAATCAACTGAAGATGCAGTTACATCTATAAAATTTCTTGTTATTGAAAACCTTGATCGTGGAAAGAAATGCCTCTCAGTTTTCCTCGATTTAAAAAAGGCTTTTGACACAGTATCTGTTCCACTTCTTGTACGCGAGTTAGAATGCATAGGAATAAAAGGCACACCTCTTGAATTATTCAAAAGTTATCTTTCACATCGAACGCAAAAGGTTAGAATTGGATAATATACAAGCAAAGATTCAGATATCACATTCGGTGTACCACAGGGGAGCGTTCTCGTGCCCACATTATTTTTAATTTACATCAATGACCTATGTGAGATGAAGGCAGGTAGTACTCGAGTGTTCTCTTATGCCGACGATACTGCGCTGGTCTTTATCGGCGATAATTGGGAGGCTGTGCAGGATACGGAAGTGGGATTATCTAGAGTTGCTTCCTAGCTAAGAAAAAACCTACTTACGCTGAATAGCCAGAAGACTATCTACATGTGTTTCTTCATAACGAATATAACCCAACCTGATAGGAATTTCAGTGTAAAGATACACCAATGTCACAATATCCAGGACACTACTTGCGCTTGTCTGGCTATCGTGAAGGTTGATAAAACGAAATACCTGGGTATTATACCTAATCAGCGACTCTCTTGGCATTATCATATTGCATTGGTTAGTGAACGTGTCAGAAAACTGATCTGGATTTTTAAATTGCTAAGGCATGTTGCATCAGCCAAGCTAATTCAACAAATATACACTGCTCTAGCCCAATCCGTTCTAACCTATTGCATTCCTATCTGGGGGGTGCCTCTAAAACTAAATTCTTAGATGTGGAAAGATCACAGCGTGCCCTTATCAAAACTATGTAATTTAAACCATATCGTTTTTCTACACACGAGCTTTACAAACTATGTGACCTGTTAACTGTAAGAAAGTTATATATTCTGATTTCTACATTAAAAATGCATAAAACCACGATATTTGACCTTAGTACTGGCAGAAAAAGAAGAAATCACGGTCGTATTGCGGTGGTTAGAGTTCGTACGGCATTCCCAAAGCGGCAGAATACTGCCCTAACTACTTTTCTTTATAACGCCGTAAGCAAAAAATCCGATTAACCAAAAAACCCATTACGAATGCAAGAAAACCTTGACTGCATGGCTAAAGATCCTTACTTATGAAAAAACTGAGGCACTTCTGAAACCGGTTATTTAATAATTATATAAAAACTTACCTTACACACGGAATGAACGATAACGTGGACTAAATAAAAATTGTATACAATTGTCTTCCTCACACTGATAATATGCTTTTGGTTTCCCTGTCTTTTTTACTCGCTCACACAAACACATACACACAAACACATGCACAAAGACACCCTCACATGCACAAAAACACACACACATTCACCATACACGCAGAAAAATGCACACACACTACTCACTCGTCATTACCTTTTTTTTTTTTTTTGGTGGGAAATTATCAAATAATTTTTCCCGCTCTGGGCGGAGCGGGAGGGCTGTGTCAGACTTTTACTGACTAAAACCCACCCGTGTTCCTTCGGTTGGTATGTTGCCGGGGGCCACGATCTCCCTTTCGGACTTCTTCGCAACCCCGGCAGGCACTCGTAGTATACCTTTTTTTTTTGGGTGGGAATTTATCAAATAACTTCTCCCGCTCTGGGCGGAGCGGGAGGGCGTGTCAGACTCTTACTGACTAAAACCCACCCGTGTTCCTTCGGTTGCCCTATTGCCGGGGGCCACGATTTCCGTATCGGTTTTCTTCGAACCCCCGGCAGGCATTGGCCCTAGCGGACCCCGTCAATTCTGCTGACATCTCTTTGAGGCGCGCGTGGAACACAACGCGCCGGCGACCCGGGCTTGGTCCTTATCGGACAGCGAGCTACCCATTGCTCACCGTCCGCAAGCCCGCGCCTACTGTGGCCGGAAATCGGCTCGCGATTCCCGCCCTGGGCGTCTCCTCCTGTGGCGGTTAGGGGCGTGATGGCGCGAAATTTGCCTCTCCCTCACGCGTTCCGCCTCCTCCTTCGCGAGCATTACCGCTTCGCAAAAGGAGGTGACGGCCTGCCATTTCCTCCGTACCATGGCCTGAACCAGGGCCGGACGCGAGAGATCACCGCCGCCGATCGCCTCTACGAGGACACGGCGTTGCTCCACCCAAGCCGGGCAGACCTCCACCGTATGCTCCACCGTGTCCTCAGGCCGATCCACACAATGGTGACACCCGGGTGTTTCCTCCCGCCTTATCCTAAACAGGAACCTCCCGAAGCAGCCGTGTCCGGTGAGGACCTGCGTCAGGCGGAAGGTGAGGACGCCGTGGCGCCTCTTAAGCCACTCCTCAAAGAGGGGTCTTATCGCCGCAATTGTGGCGTGCCCAACGCGGGGTTCATCCCTCCATGACGCCATGAGATCCCGTCGGAGCTCTGTCCGCTGTGCCGCGATTTCTTGCGGCATCGGAGTTAAGCCCCGGCGTTTCGCCTCCTCGCGCCACTCCCAGATGTGCGCGAGGACCTTTGCCTCCAGATCCCATGACGGTAATCCGGCAAGGAGGCTTGTCGCCTCGCAGGAGACCGTGCGGTATCTTCGGGCCAGCCGAATGGCCATGACCCTATGGGACGCGTTCAACCGGCGGGCTGGCCGCAGCCTCAATGAACGCGCCCACACCGGCGCCCCGTAGAGGGCCATGGACCGCACGATCCCCGCGTAGAGCCTCCGGCAGGAGGCGTTTGGATCCCCTAGATTGGGCAGGAGCCGCTTCAAGGCAGCCCCGGCCCGCTCCAGTCTGGGAGCCAAACGTCGGAAATGTTCAACGAAATTCCACCGGCTGTCGAGAACGAATCCCAGATACTTCATCGTCGACTCGACACCGATGTGAACCCCTGCCGCCATTACCTGGGAACCCGACGGTGGCGCATTCCGAGGACCATGAAAACCCATGGCCTCGGACTTGTGCAGGGCCACCTCGAGTCCCAGCTGCCGGATCCTATTAACGACTGTCGCAACCCCGCGTGTCGCTAAGTCGGCCGCCGCCTGGTACGACCCTCCCTGCGCCAGAACCAACGTGTCGTCAGCGTAACAAACGACGCTGACGCCTCTAGGGAGGTCGGCGCGCAGCACCCAGTCGTATCCGATGTCCCACAGATGCGGCCCCAAGACCGAACCCTGTGGGACACCGCACGACATCTCTTGCCGGTTCCACTCTCCCTGGTGACCGGGGTAGATGACGGCCCTGTCCGTCAGATAGGCCTCGACCACACGACAGAGGTAGGTCGGCATCCGGTGATACCGGAGTGCCTCCCTGATGCAACTCCAGGGCAGGATGTTGAAGGCATTGGCGATGTCTAGAGACACCGCCAAGACGACCCCACCCCGGGCCACAGCATCCCCCATCGTGAGGGCCCGCACGCGCATGATGGCGTCTACCGTAGAGCGCCCCCTGCGGAAACCGAACTGGCTCGCCGCCAGATCCGGCCCCACCCGCACCAGCTGCCTGACGAGGCGGTCTGCAATGACTCTTTCGAAGAGCTTGCCCACCTCGTCGAGCAGCACAATGGGCCGATAAGCGGACGGAGAGTCCGCTGGGCGCCCCGGCTACCTGATGAGGACCAGTTTCCCCGTCTTCCAACGAAGTGGGAACTGGCCCCTCTCCGTGCATGCGCTTAGGAGCCCCCTTAGTCGAGGCCCGAGAGCCCCCATGGCCAGGACCCAGGCTTTTCCAGGTATGCCGTCGGGTCCTGGGTCGGTATTCTTCGCACTCATCTTGCGTAGCGCCACTCTCATACTCGATATACCTGAAGTCGGAATCTGAGATAATTATCAAATTTAGAAAAACAAGCTCAATGTCATACACGACAGGGGTCCAATTTCATGGCATATTTATTTTTATTTTTTTAACCTTTTTGTCATAAACCGTTCACTTCAAAACCAAAAACTGATGCTGAAATGGACAATTGAGTATGGGGATGAAGTATAATTGTCTCAGATTACGAATTCAAGTACCTAATTAATTTATTTTTAAATTCTCTAGTTCTAGTTTTTATTGTACCTACTTTGTTAAAATTCTGTTATTAACAGGCTTTGTATGTTATACACACAGTGATGAAAGAGGGAGGTCTTCTGGCACAGGTATCTCCATACCTAAAAGAAGGCCACTACAATTTATTTATTGAAACCTGTTAATTTTGACATGAAAATAAACTTACTAAACTTACTGATCATTTTCTTTTAAGTATTATTGGTGAGAGGTCAATCTTTTATTATAGAACAAAACCATGTCGTAGTTTATTTATTTATTTAGGATCTTAGTCAAAGAATACAACATATACACAATATAATTACCAATAACACAAAAGGTTCTTTTGCGTGTGCTCCTTCAATTAAAAGAGACCACAGCATGTACATACAGGGTGACTTGTTATTTGACGTATTTCTTCTATGACGTGATAGTTTGACTCATTTGCAACAATTAAGCACCCTATAAAGTCTAGACAATTTATGGGATTCGAAATCCAAATTTTAAGTTTTTTAGGGTTCCGTACCTCAAAAAGAAAAACGGAACCCTTATAGGATCACTTTATTGTCCGTCTGTCTGTCAAGGCCCATTTTCTCAGGAACGCGTTGAGGTATCAAGCTGAAATTCATATCAAATACTCAAGTCTACTGTCCTTTGGAGCTGTGAAAAAATCAAACTTCTAAGCCAATGCAATCAAAAGATACAGCCGTTTATGCTGCAAATTTTCTACACTCGCAAGGGAATCAAAACCTACAGGGTACTTCCCGTGAACTCAGGATCTTGAAATTTGGTACGAAGTAACATCTTATAGCGTAAATAAAGGAAAAATTGTGAAAACATAAATTTTTAGTTACATCATAGGTATAGTAAAAATATTTTCAATAATTTTAAACACTACCCTTTCCTCATGAACGCAGTTTGTACGGAACCCTCACTTGGCCGCTTTTTGTAAATTTCCCAGAATTCGTCACTAAATATCAGTTTTCTCTAAACTCTCAAATTGAATGGCCCTCAACCAGGTGTAAACAGGATACATATAATTAAAAGGGTAGTATTTAAACGCAAATCATAAAATATCCTTTTTCTATGCAATAAGATTCTGAATTCCCATCAAAATTACTAATTGCACAGCAAAATATTCAACTCAAAATATCACTAAACACACTACAATTTATTTTCCTAAAGCAAAAGCTTTTTCATCAATGCACAGCTAATAATCTTAATGCACATTATACTTTTAACTCTTTTTCTTTTAAATATAGCTTCTATTTTTATATTATGTACAGCAGTTTTCTAGTGAGACTGTTTGTTCCCAACCTTTGTTCCCACTAGTACTACCGAACTGAACCACCGGTGATACTAGCGATAGTAACTGCGATGTCCAACTGGTTGTACTACGGAGAAGTAAATTTACCCATGGTTCAACTGGTTGTTCTATGGGGAAATATCTTGGTAAACTGCACTCGAAAACACGGTGTTCGCACTGGCACTCGCCGGCCGCTGCCGCGGCACCGCTCGCTTCGCTCGCTCGGCTCGTGCGGTATATTATGTGGTCACAGTTCTAACCTAACCTAACCTACCATTCAGCCATAGAACAACCAGTTTTGTTTTTTTATATTTTATATTATTAATTTGCTGTGCAGTCAGTATTTATGCTATGTATGTAGTATTTTTGTACAAAAATAAATTTAACTGTATTGCATTATGAGGAAAAAGTAATGTATAATTTCGAATTATCTGCAGTTTGAGTTTTGTTAAACATTTAGTTTATTTGTAGTGAAGTAAGTTATTTGATGTAAAAAGAATATAAATGATGAGTATGTATTGATAGGCGATTATTTATTTGATATGCAATTTATAATATCCCTAATTAAAATAGAGAAAATAAAGGTAGCGATTAGTAAAAAAAAATAAAAGAAAAGTAGACTGACCATTCTAAGTATAATATTCATATCACATTTGTCGATTATTGAAGGGAGGAATACATTATATTATTTAGAGTTACATTTTTAATTATTCTGCGGTGGTTTAAATGAAAAAAAACCGGCCAAGTGCGTGTCGGACTACGCACAATGAAGGGTTCCGTAGTTGAGATGAATTTATTTATCCCAAGAACAAACTTAACATTATAGTTGAAAAACATGTTCTTCCATACATTCCAACTGCAAATCGTCGCTCAGCATCCAATACCGCGAATGTGAAATTTTTTACGTTTTTTTTTAAATTGCAGGATCACTTATTTGAACGTGTAGAATGAAATAAAACAAAAATCTAAAATCTAATACCTTTAAACGAGCAATTCTTGTATATTATTATATGTATATCATCTGAACCTCGGAAATGGCTCCAAGAATTTTTATGAAATTTATTATGCAGGGAGTTTCGGGAGCGATAAATCGATCTAGCTAGGTTTCATTTTTAGAAAATGTCGTTAAAAAAAAATGGTCATCCAGATATTTTACTTTATTCAAGTAACAAGGACTCATTGTGTTATAAACTTTAGCTTATTTTACCAGGTCGCTCAGAAATTTTTGCGACTAACAGTTTTTGTCTATGGGATACTGGCTAGTTTTGATGTCAATTAAAACTATGGCTATTTATTAGAAAAAAACGTAACATTCCAAATTCGAAATTCCCTCCACATTATTTTACGAGCAAAATCAAAATACTCTGTCTTACTGAAAAGTGGATTTACAATGAGAACATTTTCGCGCGATGATTTTGTACGATTTCAAATGTCGACTAAAACCAGAAGAATCGTTTGAAAGACTTCGAATGGTGTTCATAGAAAAAAGCCCTTCTAAAGCGACTGTTTTTCGCTGGTTCAACGAATTTATGTAAGGTCGAGTAATTTTAGCGGACGAAGAAAGAAGTGGCTGCCCTATGACGGCTGTTACATAACAAAACATGCTGACTGTGAAAAATTTAATTCAAGAGAATAGGCGAATTACATATGAAGAGGTTCAGCATATAATGCAGATTGGATCGGGAAGTGTGCATGAAATTCTACACGGGGCATCTTTGGGTAAGGAAGATAGTTTCACGCTAGTACCGCTAAATCTAACGCAGGCTCAGAAGGAGGTTCAGGTAGAATGGTGCCGAGACATGATAGCAAAGGACATCGTCATAAATGGCCCCAGGACATCGATGATCGATGCCCCAGGACCAACAAACATCTGACGTACATGATAATTATAAGTATATTTTATTACACTAATTGCGAATACTTGTATGAAACGGACATTCTGCGTTCTGAATTGAACAATTAAAAGAACTTTAACGATTTACAACATCACAAATAAAAATGCTGTCATCTTTGACACTTAGATTTGAGATTTGACATGACAATTAGTGATGTCCAATCTTTCATTTCACACACATCGAGAGCGAGATTACTTGAGTTGACCACCTGCTCACGGATGTCATACGCATCCGTACGTACTTTCTTTTTCAACCTTTTTCACTCTAGGGTATGACGCTTCTGTAGTGACGTGTGCAACGTTTTTTTTGGTATGTACAGTAAGCGTTCAAAAGTGCATAGGCACGTTAAGAGTCGTATTGCTGTGAACACGCGGTATAGTTCGTACATTTGTATGTGTAAGCAACACGATACTCACACCACAGATAACGCAGTTTTGCACTACACGAAACAACAGTATAGTTACGTCGCTTTAAACATGCTAGCACACACGCACTATGCGCGTGACCTTGACCAGTTTACGGCATTGCTAAAATTCGAATGTAACTTAACAAGTGCAGTTAGCAGAAAGCGTTAAGCGTTGGTATTGAATTCAAACTGCCTCAGGTTCTAATCTCGTAAAACACAGTGCGGTTTTTTGCAAATATTATTATTTTTGTTTTTGATAATAATATTTTTTAAATATTGCTGCTTTTTTATGTTGTTATTGCAATAAAGGGTTTAGAATAAAAAATGCGTGTTATATGATAACAAATTTAAAAAATATATTTATTCGTTATATTTATTTTACATAAGTTAACAAACTGCTACAATTATTTATCATTACTTCAGCTAAATAAGATGTGAAATAAATGTCAAGAAACTTAGAAGCAATTTGTATTATTTTAACATATTTAAATTATGAAATGTTTTAAATTTTAAATGGATTTTCTTCACCATAAATATTGAGTTTTGATCATGGTCGAAGTAATTAAGTAATAAATAAGAATATTGACTACTTAAAATTAAAAAAAACTACTTACAGAATAGGTGATTTTAAGGTTAAATATGGGCAGTTTGTTTATATTTTATTTGTATTAATTATTTTACATTTTATTTGACTTTAGTAAATATTGGTTGGTATTGAGGTTATAGCTTAAGTATTCATTTTCTTTACGAAAAGAAGATTGAAACTAAACCTCAAATTTTAATCCTAAAATAATAATATGACCAAAATAATCTTAAACATTCTCGGTTTATCTGCAAGAAATACGACAAACACCATATTGAAACGTGCTTAAAAATTAGTTACCACAAATTCATGCAATAACGAATCTGTTGTTTATTAAGTTGGTATGGTAAATATATTAAGGTTAAAATATAGCAGTGTCCCCACTTGAAGTCTTAATAATTATCGTGCGAAACTTGAATGTTCAGATTTATGCCTTTCTGTCAAAAACGGTTTTCTAGCTGGTCTTCAGTGATGCAAGGCTTCAGAGTGCACGGCGAACGGTTCATAATGACGTGTTTAATAATTCAGCAAAATATCTCGTTGGTATGAAACCATTTGTTTCATATTCATGCACCATTTGACGTCGCTGCACCTCGATAATAAGCCTATTCCTCATATCTCTAAACCATCACAGTATTTATCTAGAATAAAGAATAACATTGTATTTATAACACACAATACCTAATTATTTATAATTCACTAATCGAATTATATGTCATAATGAATTTAAAACTTTAAAGGCATCTTCTATCTCAACAATACCTCTGTTCTATCAACAATACCTTTGATTAAGATTTATGTTTAGTAAAATATGAAATATTTAAATGATAACACTCACACTTAGTCCGGTTTCATTATAAATTTGTGTAAATTACATTCACTTTTACTGCATTCACTTTTTATTTGACTGCGTTTTGCAAATAATAACCACAACACCGCTAATAGCTAAATACTCGTCACTGACAATAATCACGAACCAACAAAGTTCTAACTCGTTACGAATTGCATCTGTCTACCCCACAGAAATCGAAATAATTTACTTAGTTTTCTGTGGTCTACCTGCTAAACTTTAATATTTATGTGAACAAGACGAATGAAACAAAAAACGAATAATTATCGAACTAGTCATTACTATGAGTTGCAGACAAAGTGAGTGTGTGTGTGTAATGTGCGTGTCTACAGTATTGTAACAACTTATAGAAGAAGGTCGTAAGTCAAACCGAAGCGTCAGTCTATTGCTTTGTGAGATTGCTTATGGACTTTTGGTCGGTACTGTACCATACACCTTAGATGCGAAAAGAATTCAACAACAAAATCGATTTTCATATCCTAATTCATTTACTAGACATAAGGGCGAATATAAAAACACGAAAACGAAGCAGTGCACAAACAAGCATACATTTATTATGAAGGCTTTTTCAAATCGTATTTTCACGAATCACGAATACGAACCGAATACGAGGTACGGCACACACGCCATAATTGAGATGCATTGTAATATTTCAAACAGAATAGCACGCTGGCTACTGAACGGTATCGATTTTGTTTAAAATATATCGATACGGATTTAATGTATGGGCATCCCTAATCCTTGTCATGTTATCTCAATCAACTCAACTATCAAGATATTGCATTCCACTCACATTGCTATTTTTTACGGACTTTGATTGCTTTTAAAAACGTGTTACCTGGCTGTGATAAATGGACTTTGTGATCTGCTCAAACGACACTTGGCATTGTTAACGGACTTTGCATGGAAAGTGGATATTGCATTAATTGTGGCTCTGCTGGTGGATCCATGGTGTTGGAATATGACCAGATTCTTCACTGTATACAATATAATCATAGAAAGACTTATACCATTGGAGGTACACTATTTTAAATATAAAACAGCTGCGAAACCTCTTGCTGTTGATATAGTCAAATAAATGGTCATTTTTATTTTAGGTTCGTGCATCTCACCATATTTGCCATCCTTGCTGGCAAAGAGCAGATCGTGCTGCCAGGCACTATTCTGCACCATCTTCATCAAGAACCACTCAAACAGGAAGTAATCAGTTGCGATGTGCCAATTGTAGCATTAATTTGATAAGACAGAGAAGACATATTCTTAGCGATGCTGCCATTCTTCTGCAAATACAACAACAAGTTACACCACAGGTGGTCAGTTTTTCTTTTACTTTTTTTTTTTTTTTTTTTTTTTAATCTTATTTATTTAAGGGATTTTTGTACACATATGTGACGATGTCAATCCCATCGTTCTTTTACACATAACGACTAACTAAATTAACTTATAACACAAAAATTAACTTAATCTAATTACTTATCTAAAAAAGTGTATAACATTTTTGCTGCTTCAGACGTAGGTTTAGCTAGAATACCATGAAACATTCCAACATCCATTACCGACAATTTCATCGCGTTGAAAAGTGCGTTTCTTTTGCTTGTATATCGGACACATTCCACCAACACATGCTGTGCATCCTCTGTTTTACCACACACCTCACAGTTAGGAGAGTCCGATTTTCTCATGAGATAAGCAAAGTTGTTTAGTGGAATATGTCCTGACCTCAAACGATGCGCAGCAACAATTTGACGGCGACTCAGTTTCGACCCAGAGAACCAGGGTATATGAGGAGGCTCACTCTGTATACTTTTATACCAAATTCCTTTAGATTTTGATCTTTCGTCAAAATGTTCCTTCCAAGATAAATTATTAATATTTCTAAATTTACGTAATATTTCGGAATAACTTGGTAGTACACCCGGTGTTTGTATCCCTAAAAGAACTGCTTCTTTGGCTAACCTGTCAGCCTCCTCATTGCCCGAAAGTCCAACATGGGACGGCACCCACTGGATAACAAATGTTTTGCCACTCTGATTAAAATGCCTAATTTGTTTTAAAATTGTATATGCTATAGCTAAACCCTTTGAACCATTATGAACACATTTAGAAATATGCTGTAAACCGCTCTTACTGTCGGTGCATATCACCACTTTATCCGCATTTAGCTCTAATACATATTTCAATGCCTCAGAAATTGCAAATAGTTCAGCCGTCATAATGGAAATATAACCATTCATTTTATAAGTTCTGTGAAATTTATTTGCTAAATCACAATATGCTGCGCCCACTCCATCTGATGTTTTGGACCCATCTGTGTATATGACATGCCAGCCAGCGTATCTTTCCCGTAGTTCATTGAGGGTATTATATTTTAGAGAACAAATGTTATAATGCGACTTTGGATCAGTGACGCTAGCTAAATTACATCTAATAATATCCTTAATATCTATTTTAGACATCCATGTCTCCAAAGTAAACATTAACACCGGATACGAAGACGAAACCTCTCCAGCTCCGACCATACTGTGTGAAGCAACTAGCAGAGGTTTCCTCTTCCCATTCCAGTACCTATTCTCAATCATACTACTCAGGTCTGAAACCAAACTTATAGAAACATCATTAGTCCTGGATTGCAGCTTTAAACAAAATTTTATAGCAAGAAATTGTCTTCTTATTTGCAGAGGAGGTATACTCAATTCACTCTCCATAACGTGTATCGGAGTCGTTTTAATAAAACCGCCAATTATTCTTAAAGCTAAATTTTGTAACTTGTCCAATTTATAAGTGTGACTAATTGCAGAGTTATCATACAAAAAACATCCGTAATCAATTCTACTCCTAATAACGGCCATATAAAGTCTACGCATATATGTAGGATGAATACCCCATGACGATCCTACCAGAACTTTGAGTAACTGAATTTTTTTTTGTGAACTGTCACACACTTCGTTAATATGCTTCCCCCATCTTAAGCATTTGTCCAGCCACATTCCTAGGTATTTAATGTAGTCGACAGTTTCTAAAGCATTGTTGTTTATTTTAATATCAACTGAAAGTCTTTTACGGCCTCTGGTAAATATACATAATTTTGATTTATTCGTTGATAATTCCAACCCCAACATGTCCATAACGGAGACAAAAAAATCTAGAGCTCCCTGCATATAATCTATACTATCTTGCAATTTATTGTAATTACAATATAGCACGAAATCATCAGCATATTGACTGATACTAACATCATTAATATTTTGACAAATATTGGCCGTAATTATATTAAAGAGAAGGGGGGATAAAGGATCGCCCTGTGCAATTCCCTTACCAGTCCATCTTACATACTGTCTGTTGCTTTCGTCAGCTGTTATAGTGAGATGTCTTTCCCTTAAAAATTCCCAAATATACGAACAAACATATTTCCCAACCTTCAGATCATTTAGAATATAAATAACTCGGTCAATTAGAACGTTATTATATGCTCCTTCTACATCCAAAAAAACCCCCAAAGTTGGAGTATTCTTAGTGAAACCTATTTGTATTGTGGTAACTAGGCGTGCCAGACTATCATGACATGAGTGATCTTTTCTAAAACCAGTTGTGCTAGGAGATAATTTTTTATTGTTTTCTATAAACCATTCCAGTCGCTTCTGGATCATGGAGTGAAACATTTTACACAGACAAGAAATCAATGCGATTGGACGAAGTTTGCTATCGGAACCGCTGCTAGTTTTAGGAATCGGTACTATGTAAATATCTCGCCATTGACAAGGAACCGTTGATGTTTTAAAAATTAAATTATATAATTTTAGTAAATATTTTTTAGCAATAGTAGGCAAATTAAAGATCATTGAATAGGTAATATTGTCGGTACCAGGTGATGTATCCCTAGTTTTATAGCAGGATTCCAGCTCCTGTCTAGAAAATTCACAATTTAAAGGTGATTCATTATCATCAAAAACAGGAGTTGGAGTCATCACAAAATCTGGAGCCAATGAACTCAGTAGCTCTTCTTTTCTTCCGTCCGATGAGCAAGATCTCGCCTGCCTAAAACCCTTCATCCAACGCATTTTCCTCCACATGGTTGATGAAGTTATAGTCTCATCAATACTGTCACAAAAATTATACCAAGACTTAGACTTTGCTTGCCTCGTAATCCTTTGACTTTCTGAAATTTTAATATAAAGTAAATCTAGATTTTGAGGGATTGGGTTTTTCCTGAAATTTGTTAACGCCAAGCGTCGCTCGGCTACCAATTTAGAGAGTTGTTGGTTCCAATATTTTTTTGGTATAAAATTGCTCATTGGGTTATTACATAGTTTTATGAATGGAATTGAAATATCTGCAGCTTTAATAATTTGCGTAGTAAGAAAGTCATACATACATTGAGCGTCTTCGGATGGCGGCGGACCCTCTAAAAGATTTCTGGTAATAATTTGCCGGTAACTAGTCCAATTAGCTTTTTTAAAATTCCGTTTTAAGGTAATATTAACTGAGTCTTGATATTTAAAAAATATTTTTATAATTAAATGGTCACTACCCAGGCTTTCACTAGTAACACTCCAACAACCATTAATAGCTATGTCTGTGGTACAAAAAGAAACGTCAGGGGAGGTTTTTTGTAAAAAACCATTCACGAGCTTCATTCTCGTAGGGTCACCATTATTTAATGATATATAATTGTTTTCAATTGCAGCATCAAACAATTGTTTACCCCTAGAATCATTTTTATTGGACCAGCAGGAGTGATGACCATTAAAATCGCCCGCAATTACAGTATTTTTCGGAAATTTTGAAAAAATATGCTCCCAGTCCAATTGAGACGTTCTCACAGAGGAGGGGCAGTACACCGACATTATATTACAGATTAATTTACAATTAAGAATTTTAATATGTATTATTTCTATACCTGAATTAGTCACACTTACCGGAACAACAAAGGTTTTTAGAGATTTGTGTGAAACAATCGCTACTCCTCCGTACGAGTCATATCTATCCTTTCTATAAACATTATACCCACTTATATTTATGTAGCTATCTGCATCCAACCACGTTTCGCTTATAATAGCTACATGAATATTTTCACGATTCAGTAATAGTTCTAAATCAATTAATTTTGGCTTCAGACTTTGAGCGTTCCATTGATATATGTTGATATTAGTAGTAATGTTTTCACTATCCATCAATAAATAACTTACACAATTTACTAACAACATCCCAATCCTTAAAATATGAAGCAACAAACACCATCATTTCTTCAAGTACTAATCTTATACTCTTCTTCACCTTTTGTTCTAATGAACAATCTGCCAACCATATTTCTTTGACCTTGTTGTAAAACTTTCTCAATTTAGATAGGTTTTCGCTTTTATTGGAACTTACTTCAATTATTTCTTTATGATTTTTCTCCTTCTGACCTTCCTGTTCATTTTTTTTTGTATAGCACTTTGTTTGCTCTTTCTCCTTTTTCTTCTCATTTTGTTTTTCCTTTTTCTTCTTATTTTGTTTGGATGTTCTGCTATTTTCGTTAACTTCCTCTTCGCTTTCACTGAATTCTTCAAGCGAAACATTTGAATCCATGCAGGTATTTACCAGATTAATTAATGGTTCTAGCGGTGTGAGCGAATCTTTATAACTTCTATATTGTGAAGAAGAGGTAGAGATAGAAGGAGGTGGTATTTTGCTAACTTCAGCATTGACGGGAGTTACTTCATTACTTTTTTTATATTGTTTCAAATATAAGTCCAGTGCTATCTTATAAGAACAACTATTTTTACTCATTATGTCCCTAATCGTTCTCTCTTTGAGATACACTGGACAGCTTTTATTTAATGCCATGTGCGGGCCTTTGCAGTTAATACACGAGAACTCTTCAGTTCCGCAATTGTCATGTTCTTTTCCACATTTAGGGCATTTGATTTTTTGTGTAGGACAAAAACGTTTCATGTGGCCATATTTCCAACATCCTGAACATTGGGTGACAGGGAACAGATATGTTTCAACTTTAAAACGACACCCATATCCAAATATATGTGAAGGTAATGTTGCTCCCTTAAAGGCGATGCGAACTGCTTCACTATCAATCCACTGCCCGTCGTCAGTTAATCTTTTAAGTCTTTTAACCGCACAAATATCTGCTTCACTTACAAATAATTCCACGAGTTCGTTCTCCGCTATCTCAAGGTCAATATTTCTGACGATTCCATAGATAATGCTTAATTTGTCTGTTCTTTGACATCTAAATTCTAATTCTTTAAACTTTTGGCAATCAAGTATTTTATTTGTATCTTCAATATTTTTAAGTGTAATAAATATTTTATATGGACTTTTATATTTTATTTTCAGGATATCGTTTATCTTTTGAGATTTAAATAATTTGGCCATACCAATCATTTTTGGAAGTATTGTCTTAGATGTAAGACATACCTCAAAATATTCTGTTTGCTGTGTATTACTTTCACAACTACCCACATTATCCTTACTATTGTTATTTTGTGAATTACTGCGTAATATTCTTTTCGCCTTTCTATTCACGGTGGTAAACCCATCATCCTCTTCGATAATTTCATCGCTATCTTCTCGCAACCTTTTCTCAGCATTTCTCTGTTTTTCATTGTCTATATTCATCGTACTTCTTTCAATCGTTGTTTCTTCCGTGATATTCTTCTCCATCATCCCTTCATTTATAACACCTTCATCTGATATACTAGACACCACACTCGAAGATCTTTCACAACTAGCCATTATCTGGATTATTGGGTAACATGAGGGTGAATGAACCTAAAATAATGCCACATAATAACCTATGTTATATGCATTCTGCTTTACAGGTGACTGCAAATGACTATATCCGTGATGCTTGTCACACTGTTATTGTTGGTAGCAGTCAAATAATAACCTCACAAGGGTCACAGGAAACCACAACCATTGGTCATCAACATGTTTTTTTGACGTGTGGTGTATCATTAGCAAGAACTTGAATTGCTACAGTTGCATCGTTGGGCGCAGGACCATAGGTTGCTGCGTCAATATTATGACCATTATTTGGTACTTGAGTTTCTCCAGACATCAAAATAACGTCGCCCCTCTGCACAATTTTTTATCAATATTTTAATTACCAATGTAGAAGATGATGATCGATAATAAAATCTAAATAAGTAACGACCTTATATACCATGTTTTATGCAAATAAAAATATCTTATCTTACCGAGAAAATGTGTGTTTTTATTTTTTGAATTCAATCTTACACTCTGGTGTGGGTCTACAAAATGCTATGCAATCTATAAAATGTAATATGAATTCCTACCTAAGTATAAATAAATAACATCTAAAAAAAAATATTATTGTTATTACTTTTTTTAGTTAAATAAATAAATAAGTAGGTACTTAATTACCTACCTACCTATCTTAATATATATAAATCTCGTGTCACAATGTTTGTCCTCAATGGACTCCTAAACCACTTAACCGATTATAATAAAATTTGCACACCATGTGCAGTTCGATCCAACTTGAGAGATAGGATAGGTAGGGTAGGTAGGGTAGGTAGGGTAGGTAGGGTAGGTAGGGTAGGTAGGGTAGGTAGGTAGATAGGGTAGGTAGGGTAGGTAGGGTAGGTAGGGTAGGTAGGGTAGGTAGTTAAGAAAAGTACTAAGTGCTACCCGTGTGAAACCGGGGCGGGCAGCTAGTTTTAATATAAAAACTAGAAGATTTACCAAATAAGTAAAATGCTATTACTTTTACAATGAACAAGATAGGTACCTAAGTACATAATAAGTACTTAAATGTTTTACTGAATCTCTTATCATAACTATTAGCCACATATAGGCAATAGAAATAACATTCGTGACAGGCATTTACTAGCATATTTCTAAGTATTGAAGGGATTGTTTCTTACTAAATATACCAAACCTCAAAATCTTCGTTTTTAAATAAATGCTCACTGCAAGTTGTCCGTCACTAAACTTTGCCTTTATGGGTATATACTTGTAATTTAGAACACGCAAAGTAAATTTACTTCACTGTTGGTTCTAGGGCGAACGATGTGTGGATGCAGAACAATCTCCTTTGAAGCAGGCGCGTCTCGGCGCGTTTAAGATACCACTAGTAGTTCTGCGAACAGGACTTCGTGAGCACAAACTTTTTCACAACAATTAATATAAGTACCACTAAAGTTATTTAAAACGGGATATTTACCATGTATTTTTTTTTTTACAAAATGTTCCGTTTTGATCTAAAACATGGTAAATAAAGAACTTTAGTAGTGAAAATAACCATGTCAGTTTAAAATCCTATAATTAATATACATAACGGACTTAAACAAACCCGACTGCAGCTGTAGGTTACTAAAAAGCATGTGGTGGCAAGACGATAATAAAACAGAAATACACTAACCCAAAACTAACTATTAAACACGAGACTTTACTTTTGAAGCTACTTTACACCTAACAAAACTCAGTCACACAAAATATTCGACGGGACCTAACCATTTGGCGAGCAACAACGACAACGTGATCTAGCAGTGTACAGTAGCGCCACCAGGTGACCTTATTGTAAAACGTTTTAGAGAATTCTGATAATAATTTTCAGAATTCTCTAAAAGGCCAAAATTCAGGGCTGATGCCTTTTGCAGCGCAAAAACCTGGAGTATGTCTGAATTAAAATGTATAATCTTGCTCGACTGCTACGCTCTTCCTTCGGCACTGATTAGACTTTGCCTCCTTTTCTCTCGATGTCTGTGAGTCCAACCGGGAAATATGCATGAGGATGGTGAGCACTGCAGCTCAAAAATCCCCACTTGCAGGAGTTGTGCGGTGTCTGTTGTGGCTGCGCCGCGGTCGGCCTTTCTTGCCCTCAATCAGCGAGTACACCCGAATAATTAATTTTTTTGAACGAGTAAAGACACATTGGGTGTAAGGAAAACAGACTGTTAAATCGTGTTGTCATTAATTCTTAGATAGGGCCTCAAACTAATCCGCACGTAACTTTTGCCGAATCTTCGGATTTCGTGTTTAGGGAGTAGACCTGCAGGAAGAAAACATGAACGATAGCTTGAAAATATTTTATGCTACCAACGCACTTCTATGATTTGACGGCGACGACCTATTTTTTTTCCTGTCAAAAAAACATGACATTATTCAATACATCAAAGCGCGTGGGCCACGCACAATTAAGGGTTCCGTAGTTGGGATCAATTTATCCCAAGAACAAACTTTAACATTGAAGTTGAAAAACATGTCTCCCATGCATTCCAACTGCAAATGTAAGTTGGCCGATTATTACTCGTTAACTTGTAAAACATACTTAGTTGTGATAGTTTTCCTTTTGGTTTCGTTATATATGTCGGGAGTACAACCTCAAAGCGATATTCTTTTATTACAGTGCATAGAGAAAAGTAATATATAACGTGTGTCACTTGACAAGAAAAAATATGTATGTCGATTAATATTATAAAAGACAATAAAGTATATCTTGTTATACAATATAAATGACTAAATTACTTGCTCCAACAAAGGTTATGGGCCACTAATAAAAGGAGTAAGTAAGTATTATACCTACACATATAAAAAATGATGAATACGAATAATTCTCTTTTGCCAATATTAAAGGGCGAAAATTATGCAAATTGGAAATTCAGAGTAAAATCACTATTAGAAGAAAAACAGGTATTAACAATTTTAGATTATGATGATACAGAAATTTCCAAAGATGAAAAATTAAAATTATATAATTCAAAGGCAAAATCAATAATTATTCAATGCATATCAGACAAACATTTATCAATAATTCAAGAATGCACAAATGCAAAAGAAATGTTCAAAAAATTAGACAGCGTATTTCAATATGTCGATAACAAAGGAGCTATTTTTATTTCAAAGGATTATGAAAATAGTAAAAGATCGAAACATATCGATATTCGCTATCATCACATAAAAGATTTGATATTTACAAAAAAGATGTCAATATCATATATACAAACTGAGAACAATTTGGCTGATATGTTAACAAAATCATTAGCGACTGCAAGACATAAGATGCTCAGAGAACAATGCAAAGTATTCATCTAGGAGGAGTGTACCTATGTTAATATTTAATTTAACGATTATATATTCCAAAGATCTACATATACAATCGAGGAGGAGTGTCGGGAGTACAACCTCAAAGCGATATTCTTTTATTACAGTGCATAGAGAAAAGTAATATATAACGTGTGTCACTTGACAAGAAAAAATATGTATGTCGATTAATATTATAAAAGACAATAAAGTATATCTTGTTATACAATATAAATGACTAAATTACTTGCTCCAACAATATACACTTCTGCCGTGATTTTTTTTACACATCCAAAAACAACCATTTAGCTGGCAGGGAGGACAACACTTGACTCTTAACAAAAATTAGCACTTTAAAGCTTCATATTTCGCAAACGGATTCCTGAGTCAAAAAATAGTTAACACATACCCACATAACATACCATAACATAGGAAATCATCCCCACTTTACGTGTAGGAAGGGGAGGTACCCTAAAAACAAATAATATATCATGATTTTATTTTACCACTTTGTCGACCGGCGTGTTTAATGTACTATAATACACACGCCAAATTACAGCTTTCTAGTAATAAGATTCTCTGAGCTAAACCGCGGATAGACAGACAGACAGTCAGACGGACATGGCGAAACTATATTTATTTATTTAAACTTTTCACACACAACAAGGTACAAAGGCGGGCTTAGTGCTTAATGATATCGTTTCCTTGTTGACTACAGTACCCTAAAAACCAGAAAAAATATGAGTAAAAATATGTAGGCCAGCTAGAAAAGTTAACGAATAGGTTTTATTAAATAGTGAGCAATTTACTGCATTTTGAGAAGCTATTCTGCTCATCATGCCGAAGATCCTCATTAGATCTTCCCAAATTTTTTTTGAGACCAACATATAGTTACTACCTTTCAAATAAAAAAAGAACTATCGAAATCAGATCTCATAAAGCGGAGATATCCAGTAGCCCCCTTTTTGGCCCCATTTTGAGGAAGTAGCCCTCCAATCAAAAATCCCCGACGAGTAAAAATTACAAAAAAATTGTCAAACCTGTATACCAAATTTCGTCTAGATCGGCTGTAAAATACGACTTGTAGACGAGTACGTACAAACTGACACACGAAAGCAAATTTTGCCAGACCTGATCCAGAGACGCTTCGCTCGCTACGCTCGCTCGGTCAATTATAAAGCTTGCCATTTTTTGTTTTTCTAAACTACCCCCTAAAAATGGATTGGGGGGTGTCAAAGTTTAAATGGAATAATTTTAACGGGCGACCTAATTAAATCTATTAATCCTGATTAAATATTAAATCAATAAGTCAAATAATGGAAACGTCACAATAGATTTTTCAAAAATTATTATCTGCTTTTCATGCCGTAACGGCTAAACGTATTTATATGAAAGGCATACGGATTGGCCAAAAGTTGGGTTAGGACATAGGATACTCTGAATTCCGGTAGCATGTTCCTGTGGGATATTTTCCGACATCCACGCGGGCGAAGCCGCGGGCAATAGCTAGTAAGCCTATATGCGTAGAACTTTGCTAGTGAGACGGTCACCACAGCAGGCCACAGTGAAGTGGCTGTGTACTTAGAGTCATCATTTATAACAGCGAACTTTAGTGCAAACCTAGCCTACATTCTCTACCTGTTCGATAAATTATGCCTTGTATCTGTATTTCGTTCGAGTAAAAAAGAAATCTCATTGACAGGAAAAAGTAGGGAGTTAGTCATACTTTTTCTGAGCTTCGTGATCCATAACGCATTGTAAAGGTTTTTGATAACGACAGATATAAAATACAGGATACACCACTTCTCCGTGAGGGTAATAGAAACTTCACAGGTGTGTTTTCTGTTTATAAAATTGATTAGTGCCTTCAATAGAAACAATAACACGGATAGTGATTCAGTCTCGGAAAATGATGAGGATAGTGAATTGCTCTTTTAATTGGGTGATAATAGAAATCTATTGCTTTCCACTTTTGCTTTTACTTTTTTACTTAATTTTTTTGGTTTTTGGAAACTGAATTTCGAGAAAAGCTCGGAAAAAACTGCGAAATTCGATTCCTAAACTATTTAAAAAATACACCTACTTTATACGGAACCCTCGTTGGTCGAGTGCCACTCGCGATTGTCCGGTTTTTTTAATATGACGAGTAAAATTGATTCCGATATCTTATTTACAGAACAAATAATTTCATTTAATTTCAATGTTGTTGTTTAGGCTAATAGGCTTTATCCCTTCGTACATTAAAGTCTAACATGAGGTATTTCTAACTCGACACTCCTAAACCAAACACATCCTCCTTGATAAATATGTCATTATTGAATACCTAAGCATGCAGAAAAGCTATTGAGAAAAGCACTGTTAAAACTCTGTGTCAAAAATTACATGTCATAACAAACGTCTCACGATGTCATAACAACATCGAAGCAAAAACAACCAAATTCCAAGTATAGTATATATCAATGCAAGATAATTACCTAAAAAACCGATACAAAACAGAAAGTTCAGAAGAAAAAAGACTTCAGAAGAAAATGTTTGTTCGTACGTCAATTAGACCATTAAATGTAGAGGAGTTGCAAGTTAAAAGAGTGGCTCTTCGGGACGCAATTATTTGTATGGGATGGATCAAACTTGTAAGTATATCAATAGTATTTCCTCCCGGAAGTGGGCACTGGCTCTTGTAACATAGGTTAACTACCTAGCACAAGAGTGTCAGGGACTTCACACAATTTGTAACCGCTTCTTATGTAATAAAGATTATTATTATTATTTTATCTGCACTCATGCTATAAAACCTCTATAAAAGTTTCTGTAACAGTTAGCTTATTGGCAACACTTTAACAGCTAGTGTCATAGTAACCATTACATCATCCAAATAAGTGTTATTATGTTGTACTAAATTTCATTATGCAACTCGTTTTAACGTTCAAACGGGGGAAAGCAGCACCCGCTGCACGCATGTGTGTGTGAGATGTGCTGCTGCAAGCGATGTACATACGTGCAGTTGTAATGAGTTTCGTGGAAATTTCTTTATTCTTGATCTTGAATTACAAACACCCAAAGGTTCCAGAAACTTTTATAGAGGATTCATATCACGGGTGTAGATAAAGTCTTGTATGCAACTGTTGTAATTAAGAGGGCCCTTTCCGATCCGTCTATCATCAACGCAAGCTTGGTCGAAAAGGATGTTGTTTCATCTAGCGCAAGTGAGAACTGCTAACAAACAAGTGAGAACGCGATAATATTGTACGAAAAATAGCGTGCGGAAATTTCATAAAACTTGTTTCAGGAAATACGTGTTTTTGAGTAAGCTTTACTAGTTTGTGAAATAAATGTTTTTCATTTAGAATCTCCATTAAATGTGCAAGGTTTCTATGCAGATGTTTTTTTTTTACTTTTACAATTGATGAGTACATTATGAACGGCCAAGGTCCAGGTAAAATTTGTGCAAAAATGCAGATTTTCGGAGGCTTGTACTGAATTTATTTCTCGAAATTTTAATTTTTTCGTTTCCTAGAAACCTAAAAATGGTGCACAAGATACCTATTAGTTTAAAATTTTCAAAGTTATATGTGTTACGACGCCATAATCACGTACGAGCGTCTGTATGAAAAGTATGACGGGTTGGCCGCTCTTAAGTATCAAAACACTCCTGTGATAAACCCACATTCGTGTTTTAATACCCCTTATTATACAACAGTTGCATAAATAACTATTATCGTCACATAAACATACACATAACATCACGCTATAATCCCCGAAGGGTTAGGTAGAAGTGTATTTATAGTACACCCACGTTTCGCCAGCCATGTTTAAGTCCCAGCCTATTGCCACCAACCGGGTACAAATCCAGGCTCCAGGCAGCTACTGAGAAATTCCTGATGGAAAAACCCAATAAGTAAGTAAGTATATCGATTGTTTTGTTTCATAACATAACGTCACGCCTGTATCCCGAAGGGTTAGGCAGAGGTGTACTTATAGTACCACCTACATTTCGCCAGTTATGTTTAAGAGCATTTATCCAAAAATTTGACAACGTTGCAAATAGCTGTCAAAAATTTACCTGTTTTGATGAATTTGTCAATATTACTGTATAGAAATAAGAAATGTGGCTAACTAGTGAACTAGAATATTAATAATGAATTGCAATATGACATTGAATTTGATGTTATATCCGTTTTAGGTGTAAAAAAGACATTTGGACAGATTCCAAATACTTTTTTACATCTAAAACTAAATATCCGGTGTTACGATATTATTTATTGCATTTCATAATCATTATTTTAGTTCGCTAGTAAGCCAAATTTCTTATTTCCATACAGTAATATTGCCAAATTGATCGAAACAGCGAAATATTTGACATCTATTTGCGACGTTGCCCCCTTTCAGAATAAACGCTCTGCAGCCCTAGTAAAGTTTTGTTTATTTCGTTACTAACCCGTGACAACGGGTATGCCGTTGCATACAAACTTGCCAAGGAAAGGAGATATGGAGAGATAGGCTAAACAGACGAATCTCCATCGGTTCGATCCAACTAAGACTATGAAATTCTCATCTGACCAGAGTCGTGCACATACAGGGTCAAATTAAATTGGTTAACTAGCAAAAATCCATAGACGTGATCGGTATCGCGATATCTATCTTTATACGAAAAACAAAACAAATAAACAACTGATAATTTTTTGGGGCCCCCTACCGCTTGGTGTGTTTTTACTGGAAGTATGAGTTGAGAAAATCTTTTTTGTTTTATCGTGTTTATATCACGATTGTGAAGTTTACACAAACAAAACTGATATTAAAAGTAACTGCACTACCTGGGATTGATAACCCCAAAAAACTCTTCAGTCAATCAATCTGCCTAGCCTTTTTACAACTACATTGGAGTCGGCTTCCAGTCTAACCGGATGCAGCTGAATACCAGTATTTTACATGGAGCGACTGCCTATCAGACCTGCACAACCAACTAACTGGGTTATACGATACCCCTTGGTAAGACTGGTTGTCACTTTTGGGCTTCTGACAACCCATAACGACTCTCAAAGATTCACGAATGCCAGTCGGGACCAACGGCTTAACGTGCTTTCCGAGGCACGGTGGAGTCTCGGTATATAAAGATGGTTACCCATCTACAGACCAATCCCGGTAAGAGTAGCTTAACCTGATGGATCAACCCGTGTGGCTGTTATTACTTATGCACGAGTTCATCTACACTACCTGTGGTTGATGACGCAATAAAAACTTTTTGAATTAATTAAAAATTTTTTTGATCATGATTAGATATTGATATCATGTCTGCAGAGTTTTACTAGCTTTAATTTGATCCTCTTTACGAGTACGTAACGATGACACTGGTGCCGATTCTCTTGTCACAAATGCCTCTAAACTAAACTAAAAATCACCAAAATTTAGTTTATTCCTGTCAAACGACGATTTCCCATTCTGAAATAGACTAAAGTGACACAACTTAACTATATTTTAGTTTGACAGCACTAAGATGGCAACGAGATATTAGTTTAGTGAAAATAGCAATTTTGCTATTCTGAATTTGACGTTTTTCACCTAAAATTTAGATTTTCTAACTAAATCTGACTATTTTTAATCGCGACTAAAAACGTGTGGAATAAAATTGGTTGTCATGAACTATAAATTCACACCAACACCTCGACTTCAAATGCAAAAACAGTACTGAATCTTTTTTTTTTCTTTTGCTTATATCTCGAAAACGGTGTGTCCAATCGCAAAAATAATGAAAATTTCGACCCCCTTTATAAAACCCTTAAACCCCTGACACTCTACATGTAGGTAATAATTTTTCTTATTTTCCATACAAAAAGTGAAAAATTCCATATAAAACACGACGAGGCTGCCCCACCTGCGCGCCTCCGGCTCTAAAAAGATCACGTGGTTAGGTATCACGTGTGGAGTCGCGATTGTCAAATTCGATTTAGATGTGTCAAAATTATTTTTAAATTTAGAGAATTTATTTTGCAGAATAGCTATAAGATTCTCATAGTCAAAAGTAAGGAATTTTAGTGATAGTTTAGTTAGTTTAGTTCGGTGTACAAGAGAATCGGCACCAATGTTTGGTTTTAAAGATTTGCTTCTAGTGGTAAATAGTAATCACTCGATCAATCTTGATGCCATAACAGCCTCGCTCGGTCAGATGTTTGGTCAGATTAAACAGATTTATGAATGTAGACCAGACCATGTTCAGAAAGTTGCATTTTGAATGAATTTTCAAAAAATTATTTGGTTGGTCTAAGTTATGTTTTTGAAATGAAAACTTCTTTAGGCGCGTTGGTCATTTTTGAGATGGGGAAAAAAAATTGAACTCGTGACACCGTTACCGACACCTTATTTTTGTAAACGCGATTGTGCTCTTTATTGATTTTACAATACGGAACAATGTTCTAAGCAAGTATTTTTACTTTAAAGGTTTTGGAAGTTTTTTTTTTTTTTGTAAACTCGATCGTGCTCTTTATTTAGATAAAGTTACGGACCAATGTTCTATACATTTTGTTTTCAGATGTCAATATTTTGTTATGTGGCCCTCTATTTCATTGTCCGATTTTACAGTGAAGGGACCTGGTCAACAGTTATCTCATCTATGGTATTGTTAATCATACCACAACAAATTATAACTGGACTACTTTTTTTTTTAGGTGCTGTAGAAGTGAGTATATTTATTTAATAAGCTGACCATTTCTTTAGCTCCTCAATCTATCCTAGATTCAATTATTTACGAAGTATAGCATAAGCATAGCATAATGTTCCCACAGCTGGGACCCAGGCCTCCTCTCGGTGAAAGAGAGTGGAACATAATCCACGATGCGAGCCCAGTGGGGGATGGTAATGGCAATTTACAAAATACTATACCTATATTGACCGTCTAATAAAGTAGGTACATAGCTATCGTGGGAGATTAAATAAGAAGACAGCGAATTAGATCAAGTTAAGAGCGTTTATTCTGAAAGTTGGCAAAGTCGCAAAGAGATGTCAAATATTTCGCTGTTTTGATTAATTTGGCTATATTACTGTATGGAAATATGAAATGTGGCTAACTAGCGAACTAGAATATTAATAATGAATTGCAATTATAACACTAAATTTGATGTTATACCTAATCGTTTTAGGCATTATTTACATTTACATCTAAAACTAAATATTCGGTGTTATTGCATTTCATAATCAGTATTTAAGTTCACTAGTTAGCCACATTTTATATTTCCATACAGTAATATTGCCAAATTAATCAAAACAGGTAAATATTTGACACCGATTTGCGACGTTGCCAACTTTTAGGATAAACGCTCTTAATAGTCGGTAGTAAGAGTCTGGTCTGTCAGTGTGCTGTATTATTTTAAAACGTGGTTGAAGTTAGAAGAGTTTACTTTAAATTCCCTCTTCACTCACCAAAAACTTATAGGCATCTGTTAAGGTTCTGATTTCAAACCACGTTATAAGAATGTCATATCAGCTAAATGTGGTTGATCGAATAGTATCGAACAATACGGTCCCCTAAGCCACTCCTCTAACAATCCAAAACGATATTTCCAACTGCAAAATTTTTGCGCGTTTCATCGTTTTATTTCCCAAGGAATCTAAAAGGAAGCTTTGACAATAAAACCGAACGATTCTGTCATCGTACTCAAGATCAACAAAAGACATTTAAGGGATTCCGATTTTATCATAAACCCACCTTTGGATCCCCTCGCTTCGGGGTTGTACCTCGCACAAAAGAGAATATGTGCGCAAGTTTTCTTTGAGATACTTCAATTTGCCTTCGGCATACGCTCGTTAACAATACAATATCAACATCAGATAGATAGATAGATAGATAAAATATTCTTTATTATGTACACCATAAAAATTACAGACTTAATATTGAAATTTTACATTGGGTGACACAATGGGCGGTCTTATCGCTAAAAGCGATCTTTTTTTGCTATCTTAAAATATCTTTGTGACTTTATCTATCCGGATTTGGGATGAAAATCAGTATAAGGAATTTTCGATGACCCTACTTTGAGAAAACTAACCCTTTGATTATTTTTGGAGCGTGCCTCCATACGCAGATATGTTTTTGTAAAGGTATGTTTTTAATCCTCGACTTGTAGACCTTTTTCTTGATCTATAAAAGATGGCTGAAGGTAGAGTCTGGCCAAGCTAAGTCTGCAATGGAATAAATGCAGGTATACTTTTTCATCAGTCAGTTATGTCAGTTTCGAGGTTGTAAGTACATAGATCTAATGATTTTGATGTTTTGCCTTTTGATTTTTGCATAATAGACCTATGCTCTACGTCCATACGATGACAAAATTGTATCAAATCCACACTGCATCGTGCTAAAGTGACTATTCTTTACCAGGAATAAATCGGAATATAAACAAAATAACATAATTATCAAAAACAAAAAGACAAACAAAGTATCAAATTCTTTTTTCGTAGGACGGGACCTACTTCTATCACCGATCCCGTATCCAAGTTTATTCTAGTGATCCTTCTGGAAGATTAAATAACACATTCAACCGAAAACTCTCTTTCCACGACCATATGGCCATGGAAGTTAAAGAATACCAAAGGTTAGGTTTTGTTCTGCGTAATTGCCGCGAGTTTCGCACCGCTTATGCCATCAAAATATTATTTAATGCGCTCGTACGTAGCAAGCTGGAAACCAGCTCTTGAGTGTGGAACCCACATGAAAGTACCTACGCACTTTTATTAGAAAAAGTTCAAAAATAATTTCTTAGGTTGTTAGTTTAGAAGAGTTATTAGTTTTTGGTCATTCTTTCGATTGGCATCATAAAAGTAGGGGTGTTTTTTTTTTTACATTTAAGTCGGTTCGATTCCCAGACGAGGCAAGTAATTTTTAGAAAATCTTTGAATGCAGAATTACTAACTTTTAAAAATAACATAATGTCATCTTTCAGCAAAATACCCTATCTACGATATTTAAGGTACTTTCCCTTCATGTCCCATAACTTTGGGACGCCCTGTATAAGCAGAAACACAGCTACTATCCTTACCTCTATCCGACTAAATTCTTACTGGGTTGCCTCGGATACAACTCGCTAGAGGTAAGGCGAGCTCAAGGTCAGCTCACAATAGCCTGTAAGACGCTCCTGATTTACTTGACGTGCTGGCGTGCTTCTTTGTCCCAGACAATTACTGCCGGGGCAGAAGGCACAGGCTGTTTGCCGTGCCTCCATGTCGTACTGTTGCACGTGCTAAGTCGCCAATTCCTCACACTCTGGCCGCACTTAATGATCTCTTGAATTCTAACCCAACAAATGACCTGTTTGCGGATAGATGGACGAAGATTTTATTGATTTGTCAGGAGTACTGTGCCCAAATCAGCGCTGGGCACGCCACAATTGCGACGATAAGACCCCTCTTTGAGGAGTGGCTAGAGAGGCGCCACGGCGTTCTCACCTTCCACCTGAAGCAGGTCCTCACCGGACACGGCTATTTCGGGAAGTTCCTGTTCAGGATAAGGCGGGAGGAAACGCCCGGGTGTTACCATTGTGTGGATCGCCCGGAGGACACGGTGGAGCATACGGTGGAGGTCTGCCCGGCTTGGGCGGAGTATCGCCGTGTCCTCGTGGAGGCGATCGGCGGCGGTGATCTCTCGCGTCCGGCCCTGATTCGGGCCATGGTATGGAGCGAGAGGAAATGGGAGGCCGTCACCTCCTTCTGCGAAGCAGTAATGCTCGCGAAGGAGGAAGCGGAACGCGTGAGGGAGAGGCAAAATTTGCGCCCTCACGCCTCTAACCGCCACAGGAGGAGACGCCCTGGGTGTCGGGAATTGCCGATTTTCAGCCACCGTAGGCGCGGGCTTGCGGACAGTGAACAATGGATAGCTCGCTGCTCGCTGTAGCAGCATTGACGGGGTCCGCTAGGGCCAATGCCTGCCGGGGGTGCGAAGAAAACCGACAGAGAGATCGTGGCCCCCGGCAACAGGTTAACCGAAGGAACACGGGTGGGTTTTAGTCAGTAAGAGTCTGACTCCCGCTCCGCCTAGAGCGGGAAAAGTTATTTGATAATTTCCCACCCAAAAAAAAAGAGTACTCTGAGAGAAATTTGTGAAAGTGTTGTTACCTTCTTTTATTTTATTTATGTTTCACGTTTTTATTTTATTCATTTTAATGTGTGTTATAATTGTCTCTTTTATTTTTATAATTTTAGATACTGTAAATAATAACATAACATCACGCCTATAACACCCGAAGGGTAATGCAGAGGTGTACTTGTAGTACACCCACATTTCGTTAGTTATGTTTAAGTCCCTTGTAAAAGGGGGCGAGCCTATTGCTACTGAAAAAATTCTGATAGAAAATGCCCGACGTGGGAATCGAACGCAGGACCTCATGCGTTAGTGACCACTAATCCGGCGAGGCAGTCTGGAAGATCATTTATTTTTAATTTCAATACATGTTGTGCCACTGCAAGGCAAATTCCTTCCTTTCTTCTTTCTAATCTTCTCTATCTTGAGCCAGTGTAGACCAATCCTGTCTGCAGGTATAAGCTCGTTCCGCCGTCTTTGCTTGGGTCTGCTAAATAATTATAATCATGTTAACATATCGCACACCGGGTGCAACAATGTAATAAGTTACAAATGACGATTTTTAACCGACTTAAAAAAAAGGAGGTTCTCAATTCGTCGGGATATTTTTTCTTATTTTTTTTTTTTTAATGTACTCGTAAGTTCCCTGATTACTCGACTGGACCGATTTGAAAAATTCTTTTTTTGTTTGAAAGGGTATACTTTCAAATTGGTCTCACAGTAATTTGGTCACGATCTGATGATGGGATCTTGGAGAAATCGAGGGAACTCTTCAAATATTAAAGGCACATCTATAGCGATTTGGGTATTTTTTGGAAGTCGGTGTCAAAAAACTAAAATACTGATCCAAAGACACCGACTTCCGAAATTAAAGTTATTTTTCACTTTGTAGTTTGGAAGTCGGTTATATTTTTTGTAAAAAAGTTTTTTTTCAGGAGATAGATTTAAAAGTTATTGTTTTAATTAAGTGAAATGTATTTATAATCCTATGATAATTATATCGATGACCAAAAAATTTTTCATACTCTATATTTTCAAATTAAGGTTGATTCAGAAATAAACATATTATGTAAGTGGCATATTTTTTTTGTTTTTCATCACGTTATCTTCATTTATGACGTTGTTGTGCAGAAAGTTAAGACGCAGATATATGACAGTGACCTTGGTTAGCTTGCGTGTTCTGTACTGAGCTCGCGCAACGCGTCGTACGTCCAGCCAGTAATAGGACTCGACCATCAAGGAGCGCTGTCCCAAATTAGACGCATTATTAATTTATTATACGTAAAACAAAAGGTATTTTAATAAAACACGTATACTAAAATATCAATAATTAAATTATCTTTAAAATGGTGAAGGTTTCAGAAAAATACGCTTGATGGATTTTGCGTCATTCTCAGTTTTTTATTCGCGTTAGACATAACTTTACAAATTAATTTCACTATGTAATATAAACATAATCTAAAATATACCTATATTAAAATATAAAAAAAATGCTCTAATTTAACATATATTTTTTCCAAATTATTAACACTACTTGTTTAAACGTCATCTTCAGTATAAAATCATTAAAAGTCGGTTATTGCCGCCGAACTTGTCTGTACAATAACGTCATAAAGGTCGATCCAAACAAAAAATCAACACTCTAAACTTATAATTATAAAAAATAGCACTTACATAAACTTTTTGATTAACAATATAAGGTATT
This sequence comes from Agrochola litura, assembly GCA_949152395.1. Classification (NCBI taxonomy): domain Eukaryota; kingdom Metazoa; phylum Arthropoda; class Insecta; order Lepidoptera; family Noctuidae; genus Agrochola; species Agrochola litura. Next base: position 5,429,553 of record OX424506.1, read on the forward strand.
ATTAAAATACTTGGCTTAAGTATTAAATTTTAACAAAATTATGAATACTTAGTACCTACTTTTATTTAGGTACCCGTAGTCAAACTTTTATGAGGAACTAACAGGCTAGAAATTTTATCTGTCTTTTAAGTAGTTTTATATTTAAAATATCACATGCCATGCTTCATTAAAGATTAATAATGACAACGGTTTACAGGTTACGTTTAGCTATATCTGGATTTGTAAAAAATGTTACTGTCATTTCAATCTGAACTGTTCACTTGTGACATACTTTCCTCAAAATTATATGAAATATTTTCATTCAAACTATTCTGCGGGGGCCGCGCGCAACTCACCAATTAGGACGTTCTCGCACTAGCGCATACAAAACCCGCCAAAACCACAACGACATTTAGGCCCTCAGTGGGTCGTTTTGAGAGTTACATTTATGATATTGCTGCACCTGATGTAGACGCATGTTTGACATCATTTGTGATCAAAAACTCATTTTACAAATTTCAGTTAGTTATAGTCCGCGCAATCCACGAAGACGCGCCCCACACTCCGCTCCGCGCCATACTAGAGTTCAGCTTACAGTACAGTAATCGCGGAGTGGGGCGCGTCGTCGTGGATTGCACGGACTATATGTATGACGTTATTGCACCCAGTGTGCGATATTTTGGAAGGAAATTAAATAAAGAAAGATTAATAAATAAAGAAACATTATTTTTCTGCCATTCTATTATTATTATATTCTGCAAAAAGTGTTTGAATGTACATATAATGAATAACGACAATATTTGTTTTGCAGCTGAAAATGCTTCCCTTGAGAATGGCAATATGGTTCTGCTTAGTTGTGGCAATATTCAATACTGTCCTGGGAGTGATCGGTGCGGTATACTTTATCCGCGTCGGAAACAATGCTATTCACTTTTTGATTGCTGCTTATTTCGCCATATTAGCCTTGTCTTTTTGGTGTAAGTTATTTTGAGTTTCACTTATTAAATGCACGGACAGCTCATCTATAAATCTATACCATAGATCTATGCTAAGACACCTGGCCCACCGCAGACGAGGAAGCGACTGACTATCGACTATTTTGCTCGCTCATGAAACGTACGTAGGCGATAAACCAGAAGCTAGTAGAGCTAGCAACTAAAAACGAATTGGCGAGCAACGAGAAGCGAGTCTGCGGCGGCGACGAGCGATTACTCGCTGGTATTCGTATGTACCAAGCGTGAGTGTCTTAGCGAATGTTCTGCCCGTCAAGTGAGCGTCGCTGAGCGAGTACTCTCTTTGAAAGCTTGTTGCTGCGACTTACGACTACTCGTCGGTGATGTGAGCAGTCATCGATCGATTATTAATATAGGTATCTCTTTTGCCCCCCAACCCTTTGGGGAAACAAGGCGGTACATCTCTTACTGATACGGAACCTACATCTATTGTACGTTTGTTGAGCGAGAAAATAGTCGATAGCCAGTCGTTTTCTTGTCGCCGCAGCGCACGGTGGGCTGAAAATTGGCTTTTATAGACTTAGGGATTTCAATTTGCAAGTGCCGGATTTTTTGCTGGATATCGTTTCTATTAGTTATTACTATATATAAAAATGACACCTGAGTTAATTTTCCACAAAAACGAAGGAATTATATTTTTTTTTTTTGTATGAAGCTAGTATTAAAAATCTAATTATCTCTTAAACGGCAAGGAAAACCGTAATATCCTTACAGGTGCTGATTTTTGTTTTTAATCATCAAAATGTTTTTATAAATTTTTACATATGAAACCGTTCCTTTTAGTAAGTTGAGGAACACAGACTTTTAACAACACATAACATAAAATAGCATCACCTCTATATCCCCGAAGGAGTTGGCAGAGGTTTATCACCCACACTTGGACAACTATGTTTGAGCTAGTTATTTATCAACACAAAATGTGTTTAAAACTTTGCATACAACCAAAATACCAAATAACAAAACCACTTCTAATGAGTCTGAAAACAAGTGATTAAGTAATTACAATGATTTAGTCTTCTAATAAGTCTGAATAGGGGGAACACCCAAATACCCCGAAATATTTTATTCCGAATTTCGATGTTCCGATTTTCAAAAGTCCGAATTTCATAATACCTAAGAATTATAATGTCTATTATTAAAAATCACGAAATTTATTTCACCGAAAGTCGTAAATGCGATTTATTTGTTTTCCGATTTTCAAACGTTCGAAGAATCAAATGCTCGATGGGTTCTCCGTTCGAAAAACGATATTCCGATTTTCAATACTTCGAATAAACTGCTAAAATTAGGATTCTGATTCTGATTCAAGTAGTATAATATTCAGTTACAGTACTCCCTTTCTTCTCCTAAAATTGGTTGTCCAAAAATCATTACCCATAACACGTTTGCTATAAACTTCAGTAACCATAATGTTCAGAAATTCGAAATTTTGTTTTACATAATTATCTTTACTTCTTAAACTATTGTCTTTATCAAGGACTATAATAATTGAATCTCCTAACTTTGCATGAAATAAAGTCATAATTATGTCCTAAGTATTGTCTATATATAATGCGTATGATTCAGAATGTTCATTTATAACAAAATTTTTAGTCCTAAAACATTTGCAAAATATTTGGTTTTACCTAGAGTGTAATTTAGAATCGCGTAGGCGCGGAGGGGCGAGGCGGTCTACGAGTTGAGGAGCAGGTGGTTGTAACGCTCGCCACCGCGGCTGAGGCTGGCCGGCATAGCCGGCCCGCAAGACGAAGCTGCGGTAGTGAGCGTTACAACCATCTGCGACGATAAGCTTGCGTGGGACCGCCGGAGCCCCACAGCGCCTGAGCCGTGACAGAAACCATGCCTGCTGCATGTTGCATGTTTGCTTGCATGCTGCATGCTTGCTTGCATGCTACATGTTGCATTCTCGCTTGCATGATGCAAGCTTGCTTGCATGCTGCATGCATGGTGTATGCTTGTTTGCTTTTTACAGAGAAATAATAACCACATGTTCACAATCAACTGTTTTATTGAGAGATAATACTGATAATACATGCAGCGCCGGAGTCGAGACAAAAGCCATACTGCTTTTGCATCTTTACTATTTATGGATTGTGTCAGTTGGATTTGGTAAAATAATAAACATGTGCCACGGCAACGGCCGCCGAGCGCCAGATTCCCTCTATTGTTGGTGAATCATTTGGGTAAGGTTAGGTTAGAACTGTGACCAGCGAAAGAAAATATATTTTTATATTTCTCTTTTTTATTCTAATTAATAGGTACTTTAATAATCGGAATTCGTATTTTTGATGTTTCGAATTATCATTAAGTCGGACTTTTTGTTATTCGATCTATTAGAACTCGGTATTTTAAGAATAGTAATTATAAACGTTAGGAATATTGAAATTTTGGAATCATAAAAATAGGATGAATGATAAATCGGAGTTGTTATATTAGGAATTTTGAACCATTCGGAATTATGAAAATCGGTATTTTGAAATTCGTATTTGTGACTGACGGAATAAAGGTTTTCGTATTTATGTAGTGTACCCCTGAATAGGTGATCAATTGATTTGCAATATCGCACAACAATGCCAAGCATGGACTACATTCACATTTTTCCGAAAACCATTTGAAGATCTGGGAAGCAAAAAGAAAAGGAGAAGATCTGATGATCATACAGGCGAAGATTTCAGTGAATTGGTATATACAGCTGCAGCACGTTTAAAAGAAGAAGGGCATGAGGATATCGTATCTGTGATTGAATATATTATGATGAAAAAGCCTAAAGCAGCCGTTAAAATTAATAAAACGTTTAAGAACCCAGTCCAGTGCCAGTCCGCTTGGATTGCTTCCTTAACTATGTAAAACTGTCAAAGTGGTAATATATTACGTTGCGAGAGGCTGCCATTCGGGAAGGTGCTAAGGATATTTATCCATCCTACTATATAGTGCAACAAACTAAGCTTGATTGCTACCCTCCGAAGCAATCAGTGTCAATTACGGATTCATCAGCTAGGATTACACTTCAAGTTTTACTTGACATCACGGTGACGAGGATCCTTCAAAGTCTTTCTGAAAAAGATGTGCAAAATAAGCAGCTAAAACTGATATCCAAGTGGGGATTTGATGGTGCTTCCAACCAAAACCGATACAAGCAGAATATAGAGGGTGAGCAAGATAATTCAAGAATTTTCATGACCTCCTTGGTGCCACTAAAACTGACAGATGGACCTAATACTTTATGAACGAACCCAAAACCATGCTCAGCTTTGTATTGTCGTCTAGTTCAGTTTACTTTTGTAAAGGAGAGCGAAGCAGTTGGCATTAATTTCAAAAGACAAATGGATGATGAAATTAAGGCCCTTATCCCCATAGAGAGCAGTAATAGTGACAGGGTGACTCATCAACTAATGATGACAATGATCGACGCTAAAGCGTGCACGTACGTTTCTGAAGCCAGATCAAATGCATCGTGCTACCTGTGCTTAGCAAAACCTACAGAAATCAACCGCTTAGATGCTGTAGCATCAAAGACTAATTACTTAATCACTTGTTTTCAGACTCATTATAAGTAAGTGGTTTTGTTTTTTGGTATTTTAGTTGTATGCAAAGTTGTAAACACATTTCGTGTTGATAAATAACTAGCTCAAACATAGTTGTCTAAGTGTGGGTGTGCTATAAACCTCTGCTTACTCCATCGGGGTTATAAGGGTGATGCTATTTTATGTTATGTGTTGTTAAAAGTCTGTGTTCCTCAACTTAAACATTAAAAGGAACTGTTTCATATGTAAAAATAAATAAAAACATTTCGATGATTAAAAAAAAAATCAGCAGCGATAACCGATAAGTGGATTATGACAAAAAATCATAAATAATTAGTACTATAACCACCTGTAAGGATATTACGGTTTTCCTTGCCGTTTAAGAGATAATTCGATTTTTCATAGTAGCTTCATACAAATTTTTCGTAAAAAAATTATAATTCCTTAATTTTTGTGCAGAATTAACTCGGGTGTCATTTTTATATATAGTAATAACTAATAGAAGCGATATCCGGCAAAACATCCGGCACTTGCAAATTGAAATCCCTAAGTCTATGAAAGCCGATTTTCAGCCCACCGTGCGGCGGCCTAAGACGCAAGATAGAGTAGCGATGTATGTTGATCTGAGTGTGATGCTGTGTGATTCCTGTACCATCTACCTATTACCAATAAATTTAATCAATCAATCATTTATTTTGATAAACATAGGTATGGTTACAGATAATATATTTTGTAAAATATGCGCACTATGTTTTGCCAATATTTATGGCGTACAAAATTAATACAAATAAGCAATTACAATTAAGGTGGCATGCCAATAGATTACATTAAAATATAAATAATAATATCAATATGTCAGATAAGTAAACAGGTCATAAAATTTTAGACGAATAAACACAGTACTTAGTCAATAAATAAAATCATAAGTGCCTAAAAGCAAGTCGGAATCGTCATACCTCTGTTCATCAGTAGTAAACTCAGTGATGGAGTAGTAACAACTATCTAAAAAGATTCTAAACAAATACCTCTTAAAGGATCCCAGACACTTTGTATTTCTAATAGCTTCTGGTATACTATTATATATTCTTGGGGCCATACCTAGCACACTTTTGCCGAAAAATGCGGTTTTATGAGGGGTTTGTGGCACTACTTGCGACCACAGTAATTATTTATTTTGCGGTTGGTTCAAAAAGTTTTAAGTTTTGTGACTTGTGTAATGTTATTTGCGTACAAAATGAATATTATTTCCGTTAATAATTTGTTATAAAGAAAAAAAAAACAATAGCTGCTTAGTTTGTGTGTCAAAGTAACTATACTATATTTTAAGTTTAAAAAATGTTCTCAAGTACTTACTTGAGAACATTTTTTAAACTTAAGAAAATTATTTCTCAATAAGATGATACGATTCTCGGTAAGGTGAGCAAACTAAGTTAAATTACTATAGACTACAGATATCTTAATAAAATCAAATCAGCAACATTGCTACAGCGCTACAAAGTTCTATTGGCGCGTGGCCAAAATTGGAACTAACGCCGCCATCTTGTATTGCCAATACAAATTCTGTGACAGTTTTACAAATGTTTACCAGCAACGCCCCCCGTCAATGTAATTCAGGCGCCAAAAGATCTTTGGAGCATTCTATGTGTGATTATTTCAGAGTTGATGAGAGCGTGACTCAACTCTTCGTATATATTTAGTCATTTATTCATGAATAAATCGTATGTGAAATTACATGGTACAAAAATAAAAAAAACAGTGGCACTCCGGGAGTGCCGACAGAAGTGAAAACTTGAAAAAAAAATCGGCACCGCGGTAATCAACGCGTTGATATCTTTTACTCCATGTACAGGTCAAAAGCTGGTGTCGTGACAGTGTCGCGAAATCAATTGTTTAGTTCCAAATCTTAAAAATCTAATTAATCTCAAAAATGCCCAACGCGCCTAAAGAAGTTTTCACTTCCTAAAGAAGTTTTCACTTCAAAAAAGAAAATTAAATTACACAAGCAAAAATACGTTAAATATTACCAACAATGCATAAATTCAACATAATTATATAGGATTTTCGTTATGTAGGTCTTCAACAGCTTAAACAAATTAACTTTCGATTTACATAGTCCGTATCTATTCCTATTCAAATCACAACTGTATTTTTTTACAGTTGTAGGAAATGGATTGTACAGTCTTACACTGTACATATTTTGCTGACGCGGTGGTTCGCACCAGACGTGCGTCATTTTATTACTATAAAATATATATGAATTACAATAAATCAGCGAGTGCGATTACTGCTACGCGGTGACTAACATTGGAGAAAGGAATCGTCAACAGTATTACTTGTAAACACAATTGTACGTAATAAACGTAACGGGAACCAAGTGATATTTTCTCTACGCGCTTCAACCTAAACAACAACCTTAACAACAACAACTCAAGTGTATGAACCGTACATTTTCTGGTCCTTCGAGCCGGATATTTGTTGCTGTTGTATCTCTTTACGGTAGCGGATCGGTTTAGCTGGTCTCCCAGAAGCGGGTCGCCCCAGTTAGATTGAGAAGTCGCATAATATCGTAACTTCGGACGGTACCTGCACACACACGGGTGCTTCGGGAGGTACCTGTTCAGGATAAGGCGGGAGGAAACACCCGGGTGTCACCATTGTGTGGATCGGCCTGAGGACACGGTGGAGCATACGGTGGAGGTCTGCCCGGCTTGGGCGGAGCAACGCCGTGTCCTCGTGGAGGCGATCGGCGGCGGTGATCTCTCGCGTCCGGCCCTGGTTCAGGCCATGGTACGGAGCGAGAGGAAATGGCAGGCCGTCACCTCCTTCTGCGAAGCGGTAATGCTCGCGAAGGAGGAGGCGGAACGCGTGAGGGAGAGGCAAATTTCGCGCCCTCACGCCCCTAACCGCCGCAGGAGGAGACGCCCGGGGCGGGAATCGCGAGCCGATTTCCGGCCACCGTAGGCGCGGGCTTGCGGACGGTGAGCAATGGGTAGCTCGCCGTCCGATAAGGGCCAAGCCCGGGTCGACGGCGCGTTGTGTTCCACGCGCGCCTCAAAGAGATGTCAGCAGAATTGACGGGGTCCGTTAGGGCCAATGCCCGCCGGGGGTTCGAAGAAAACCGATAGGGAAATCGTGGCCCCCGGCAACAGGGCAACCGAAGGAACACGGGTGGGTTTTAGTCAGTAAGAGTCTGACACGCCCTCCCGCTCCACCCAGAGCGGGAGAAGTTATTTGATAATTTCCCACCCAAAAAAAAAAAAAAAAAAAAAGGGTACTGAGTTCCACTGACCATTTCAAATCAAGGAAGATAACGATTTCAAGATTTGAAACGGAGAAGACTACAAGCAACGCAGTAGCCTTCACAACTCAACGCAACGCTCTCCTGTCACCATCAACGACGTGCCAGATCTGTTGAGCCATCTAACAACGATAACAACAAGAAGCATCATTATGGATAAACTAGAATTGCAATCAACGTGCTTCGAGAACATTAAAAACATGATGTGCTAGCTATCGCTAGGATTCCTCATCACGAAAAACTGTGGAATACTTGAAGAAACGCTTGTCGTCGCTAAAAAAACAATGGCAAAACTTCGAAAGCAGGCATGTCCAACTGTTGCTGGAACTAGAAGATAAGAATATAGCATATTTCAAAGATGACATCTATGGGAAAACTAAAGAAATGTTCTTATCAACTAAAACGGACATCATTTGTTAGTGATGTCCCTGGCAGCTTGGGGCAAACAAAACGTGAAGTTCGACCTAGGTGGGACTTCAAAAGATGACGACGGTAACAACATACAACTCTTGCTTAACAAGCAAGAATGCAATTTCATCGCGATATACCGTGTTATCTCCAAAATTAACGTAATAACTACCTCGAAAAGATGGGAACTGGAAGACCATTTCACGACACTGAAATCGAAATGGGAACCCATCGATAAACTTCACTGGAAAATAGACTTCCAACTGAAAGGATCCAACGAGCATTACTATCAAATGTTCACGGATATCGAAGAGAAATACGATGAGCTGAAGAGGAAAATTAATGCCAAAATCTGGTTCACCGTCCACTACCAGAAATCGACACCTAAGATAAAAATCCCTGAGTTCGCAGGAAACTACAGCTAGTGGATCTCCTTCAAAGACCTGTTTATGGAAACAATACACAAAAATCCGATGATCAACAACGCACAGAAAATGCCACACCTAAAGACCAAGCTGCGAGGAGAAGCCAAACACTTAGTGCAGCATCTCACCATTAGCACTGAAAACTATAACTTATATTTACTTCATTTATGAACAACATGCTAAGTCTGCCGATCATACAACATGCAGATTTATTCAATTTGAAGAAGATGCATGACGTCATTACCGAATGCCTGAACGGCATCTCTAATATCGGTATTAATACATCAACTTGGGACCCGATCATCGTGCACATCATGTCACAAAACTGAACTCTGAGTGACTACATGAAGGAACTCCAAGATCACAGTGAACTACAAAAACTGCACGACTTTCAGTATTTCTTCGAAACACAGTTCATGGCATACAAAGCGATGAAGTCAGCTAAGAAAGCGAATCCTACAGCAGAAAAATCATCCAACTGGAAAACATTCAACAAGCAAAACCCAGATGAAAAAACATAACTATAGCGTCAATCAAAATAAAACAAACAACTATCACACTTTACATGGAAAATGCCCATTCTGCAACGGAAATCACGTACTGCGCCAATGTGACAAATTCCTTCAAATGCACTTCGGCAAACGAAATGACAGTTTCGAAATTGCAGCTCTGCAAAAACTGTTTGTTCAGCCATGGATATTACAAGTGCAAATCAACGAAAACTTGCTAAGAATGTAACTTGAAACACCACACACTATTGCACAATTCGGACAAACAAAACATAACGTCATCGACTAGAAAGAAAACAACATTGAGCAACGCTCTTCATCATCAACTCAACAAACAACAGCTAACCATTTGTTTAGAGACAATGGTGCCGATTCCCTTGTTGACAAACTAAACTAAATTTAAGTTCAGTGCATCTTTTTCTTTCTATTTCATTAAGAAAAGGACAGAAGATAAATTTTAGTTTAGTCCTGTCAAATTAATCAGCGCTTGACGTAAATGGACGTAATTTTAGTAGACAAGTTTTTAATCACGTCTAAACTTGTATGGAATAGTGACAGGCGCTGATTAATTTGACAGGACTAAACTAAAATTTATCTTCTGTCCTTTTCTTAATGAAATAGAAAGAAAAAGATGCACTGAACTTAAATTTAGTTTAGTTTGTGAACAAGGGAATCGGCACCAATATGGAAGATCTACTGATTACGATCCAGCTGAGAATTAAATCCGTGGATGGGACTTATGTAACACTACGTGCGCTACTCGATCAAGGCTCACAAGTGAACTTGATAACAGAAAACGCTGCACAACTGAACCGTTGGATTACACTGACGTAAATAATATCGATTTACGTCATAGGAGGCAGCTTATCGAGCATATGTTTCAACAATATTGGAAAAACTGGTCAAACGATTACCTTACTACTCTACAAACACGTAGTAAGTGGAACAAGCCTTCTAGAAACGTCAAAGAAGGCGATGTAGTACTGGTGAAGGAAAACAATCTACCGCCGGGAAAATGGGCCTTGGGTCGTATACTGGAGACTCACTCAGGATCTGATGGATATGTTCAAGTTACTACCGTCAAAACTCAAGCAGGAATAATAAAGCGCTCAATAACAAAACTATCGCCACTACCATTGAACTGAAATTGAGGATGCCGAGGAAAACGAAACGAAAAATAAGCCTCAACAAAAGTCGATAAATGAACGGCGAAAGAGGTCAAAGAATCCCATTTCAACGTTACTAATAACAATGTTATCATTGTTTACATTTCTAACGGGATCTTATAGCGCCATTGATGGCACACGCGGAGCGCCGGCGTCGACTGCTCAGATTACAAGTTTGGAACGCGAGCGGCCCATATACTATGACACCGTCGGCAAAATGCAAATAGTGCATGATGAGTGGATACTTATGATGTACTACAATCTAACAAACAATTGGGAAGGAACTCGTCGTACTCAAACTTACTTCGAGAATATCAAAAATGTATGCCATAGAACGAATCTACAACACTGCAGGTCAACTATGGAACAATTAAATCATGAAATAGAACTTCTAAACTACTACAACTCTATACTTATAAATCCCCACAAACACTTGAGCAACAGGAAGAAACGGGGCCTAGTCGACGGAGTCGGCTACCTAGCTAATAGTCTTTTTGGAATAGTGGACTAACAATTTGCTAAGAAATACCAAAACGATATACAATCTCTGCAAACCAACGAGAACTACTTACTTGAGTTAGTTAAAAATCAAACAACTATCGTGGAGCTTGAGAATCAAGTATTGAAACAAAGTGAAGACAATATTCAGCGTCAGTTCAACTCCATTGATAACTTCATTAACGACGTACCTACTGATCAACAGCTTGAGGACGTTCCAGGAGATGTTGTTCAACACGCTAACTAACGTCTACCAAGGACATGTAGACGTTTATCTGATAACTCTGGTTCATCTGATAAAAACGTAAAAACTAACAGAAATATCTGGAAGCCTTCCGAAATCTTTAACGCTACCAGTTAAGGATATTTACAAGCTGATCAATGTGAAAGTACGAGTTACTGAAAATTATTTTCTATTCAAAGCACATATTCCACTTGTAGCTAACGAAGATTTCGACACATACAAAGCTATACCTTTACCGGTCATTGCTAAGGAAACTACATAATATATATGCTATTATCAAACAAGTACATCGCTGTCAACTTTAAGAAGAACGTTTCGTGTCTATATCCGAAGATGACTTGAAACACTGCATGCAACAAAAATCGCAGAACTTCTTATGCAAGAAAAACCTGCCATCATTTGACCTACACAGCAAAAGCGCTCCATGTGAGGCAAAACTGCTATCACATCAAAACAGCGTACCTTGTGACGTCGAACGCGCGTCATGCAAGGACACTTGTTTAGAGTTATAAGCACACAACAGCTGGCTGGCGGTTTGCTGCGAGACGTGTTCGTTACGAATCATATGTAGCAATGACGTCACATCACAAACCATCTCGTCATCGAGCATAGTGACACTATCTCAGGGATGCGTATTGCAATCCACGGACATGACCATCTACGCTCAACGGCAATACAGCAGTCTATGAATATGGATTGTGAGTTCACAACTCCAACATTTGATACATCTATTAACAAGATAGTGAACTTAACGTATCGTTACGCCCCAAATATCCTTCAGTCAAAGGCCACGAATCAAAAAATTGCAACAATTGAACAGAAAATTGTAATTCAAAAGAAAAATGAAGCTTCACTACCAACAATAACAAGTCACGACATTCATCAATACATCTGTTACTTGTTGCTGACGGCCGCCATCATAGCTGTACTTGTTGTGGTTGGGAGGAATCGTTGTCCGCATTATTGCACAAACAACGCTAAGAACAAAATACTCGTCAACCACCTGAAGATATTGAACTTCAAGTTATAGGTACGTAAACCAGAGTACCGGCAAGAAGCAGTCACAGCACAAACCACAAAGGACTTGCAGCTGGAGCCTCAACCTGGGAACAGGAACATCGCCTTTCAATTTGATTGTTTAATTTACTTTATTAACTTTGTGATTGCTTTTCCTTTCTCTTCTCGTGTGTTTCCCCTTTTGGGGTTGCCAAGATGTGCAGCCTTACACTGTACATGTTTTGCTGACGTGGTGGTTTGCACAAGACGTGCGTCATTTTATTACTATAAATATACATGAATTACAATAAATCAGCGAGTGCGATTACTGCTAGGCGGTGACTAACATTAGAGAAAGAATCGCCAACAGTATTACTCGTAAACACAATTATACGTAATAAACCTAACGGGTACTAAGTGATCTTTTCTCTACGCGCTTCAACCTAAACAACAACAACTCTGCAAGAGTATGAACCGTACATGGATATGACACGGCAAATTGACGTAGGGTGTCAACTTGCGTAACAAATCGATACTGGAAATTTCAAATGTCGTAAGGGACATTGTATTCCCTATCCTTTACGACATTTGAAATTTCCAGTATCGAAATAATTTCCCTGACTGTACATATTCATGAAACTAATACTGTTATTATTCGTTTCAGCTGTGTGCTGTCACGACATATTTATAACTGTTATGTTTATAAAAATAATAGAATCGCCGGACTCGGCATTGGAACCAGTTTAATACCTTATTCCTTCCAAACACATATCCGGAAAGAGATAATGATTGGCCTTGCAAGTATTGTCATCGGCTTTATTATTAATATGTCTCAGTGTTTGTTAAATAATAAAGAAATCATGTAGATAGGTGCGTTTATTATTTTAATTTAAGACAAAGTTCCATCAGTCCTGTTTCGTCGTCGTAAATTGGAGAAACAGCAAAGTTAAGGGCGCACCAGATGCTATAAAGGGTTATTGGTTGTAACTGGCGAAATATGTGTGTATGCCAATGTCAACCATTTTCGAGTAATTTGACATTATACAGGGTGGCACATCGACGTGAAAACTTTTACCATGTTTTACCAATTTTTTTGTCAGTTCACCTACGCGGTCAAAATATATGGAACAGAAGATTTTTTTTTTAATAGCCGACGAAGAATTTCAACCCCCTGCGTTTAAATTGTAACTGTTACCATGGATTCAGTGAAAGGAAATGAAATGAAATTGTTTATTCTGTAAATAGGATATCGAAATCACTTTTACACGTCATATAAAAAAAAAAAAAAAATAAGTTAGATGAGTTCGGCGTTTCCTATCTAACTACTCTGAGAAGAAAGGCCGAAACAAACTCAGAGGTCGCAGTCTCTTTTAAAGTCCAGACATAATCTTGGTCAGGCCATATGAGGACCATGTAGATAAGTGTCTGAAAAGGTCTTTTGAGGAAAGAACCACACAGATTTGAGTGGACCTGTCCAGTCAGTGCAAGCATTTGTCAGTAATCGTGGAGCTCAACTCAGAACTTAAGGAGCTCAACTCGACGAACAATACCAAAGAAAGGACATTTGGGTAGGCCGGTTTCGTTAATCATGGCAATATCTACTGTGTTGACGCCTACTGGATTCCGACTTAGCTCATGTCGCATTTTATCACAAGGCCTATATTCAGTCTCTAATTCAAAGTCCTGAATAGTTAGCCACCATAGTGCAATGCGTGTTATTAGGTCCTTTTTTGTTAAAGTAGTACGAATGGCTGCACAGTCTGTGACAACTTTTACCGGTATTCCTACAAGATAGATGCAAACTCTTTTTAGGGACTCCACCACAGTAAGTGTTTCCAACTCGTAGCTGTGGTAGAATTGCTCGTCTTTACTGGTGACTCTACTGAAGTACGCACTTAAATGTCGCCTAGACCTATTTTACTTTCATCCGTATGCAACTTAGTTACCGCGTTACGTTTATAAATAGCAAGTACAGGTCTTTCGAAACACAGACGGCGTTTTTGTTCGGTTAATAACCTGTTAAGGGTAATAAAAGCTGTTTTGTTCATCGCCCAACACCAAGGAGTGTCTTCCTTTGTTAATTCAGCTAGAGGGCGATCTATAGATGCAATATCTCTAAAAAACTTTCGAAAATATGATGCCAGACCAATAAATTGGCGGGTTTCGTGAACATTGCTCGGCGTTTTAAATCCGAGTACACAATTAATTTTATGTTGGCCTGGTCTAATTGTTCCCGCTGTATCTTATTTCATAGCCCAAGTAATCAGTAGTGGTTTTGTGAAATGAAAATTTTCTTTAAGTTGAGTCTTTAATTCGCACGTTTTAGTTTTAGTTAATAAACGTCCAGCCCGCCAGATTATTGATTTCTTACCTTTTTTATTTTATTTTTTTATTTTATTTGTTCGGGAAAATAAACAGTTATACATTAAAATCTTAAACTAAGTTATAAATATACGAGAGTTACAAATAACCTACGACATTTTCCACAACATATTAAAAGCTATATCTAACAGTGCGCTATTCTAAGCTACTAAAACAGAAAAGTAGTTAGTAGTGAACTTAAACAAAGACAGGCATCCAAAGAACAGAAGGAGAGGGAGAGAGAATGAGTAAATATTAATCTAACTATTTTGATCCAAAATTGTTTTGCATATAACACTTCTAAATTTTTGAGCAGAGACAGAAAAAAAGTCGATGTCTTCAAAGATCTTGTTGTATTGATTGGCAAGGCGACGTAAGGGTGCACGCAAGCCTGCGTTCGTACGACAAGAACTTACTGCAAATAGAGGTCTTGCGCGCACTCCACGGCATATCGTTGTTCTGGGTACTACATAACTAATTTTGTTGCGAATATTCATACAATCATAATTGTTGCACAGATCAAACAGGAACATCGTTTCCAACATAATTCGTCTAGACTTCAAACTTTGCAGATTGTCAGACCTTCTTCAGTAGGTCGTTGTAGGATGTATAAGTACGATAGCAACGAAAACGCATGGCCTTTAAATACTTTCTTTGTACTTTTTCGACCATATCGGAGTATTTACTATAGTGGGGATTCCATACCGAAACAGCATACTCCAGTTGAGAACGAACCAACGATTTATAAAGATACAAATAGGTATAAGATCGGGTAAATACTGTAGCCGTTCTCATAATAAAGCCGAACATACGGAAAGCATTATTAACAATTTTGTTAATATGAGAATCTAAATGGAGTTTGTCATCCAACAGAATTCCAAGATCACGGACCAGGGTTTCTCTTTTTAGACTTTCCTTGTTTAAGGTGTAGTAGTACGATGTTTTTATTTTTAGTAAAACTAATGACACAACATTTGGAGACACTAAGTTGAAGTTTGTTGCGTGCACAGTATGCCGACAACGCATCTAAATCTTCCTGTAAGAGAGAGCAATCACGGTGACTTTTAATAGACCTAAATATTTTAATGTCGTCAGCGTACAATAATAATTTTGAATTTTTAAAACATGTATCCACGTCGTTGATGAATAAAATGAATAAAAGCGGTCCCGGATTACCTACATTAATTATTTTAATAACTTCAGTCGTAGCCGAGAAAATAGTGCCCGATATAAAATACATAGCCTCTGAATTGTATGCTGGTAGCGTAGTAAACATTGTGTCCATACAATCACTATTTAGAAAAATATGAACAAGCGTTTCGCAACATGGAGGTATAGTCGCATCTTTCAATAACCGTATAGAATATTTATGTTCAAAGTCATCGCCATGCAGATTATATTGCGTTAAAATACTATCACAGGGGTCACATATGGTATTATAGTAGCACTAGTTAAGTAGTTAACTAACGAATATTATTTTGACAGATAATAGGTTGACCTATAAAATCATGTCAATATCACCCATATAGGTTTTACAAAAATGGAAAAAGAGCAATATCGTTCGGTGATTCGATTCCTATTTTTGGAAAGGAAAACGCGCATCGAAATCAAAGAGCGCTTGGATGCTGTGTACGGTGACTCTTCTCCATCGATGGCCACCGTCAAGAATTGGTTCAACGAGTTTGCACGTGGCCGTACGTCGGTTTTTGATGAACCACGTCCAGGTGCACCGAAAACAGCTGCTACGGAGGAAAACATTAAAAAAATCCATGATCTCGTATTGGCAGATCGCCGATTGAAGGTTCGGGAGCTAGCTGAGACTGTAGGCATTTCAGAAGGAATAGTGCATCATATTCTTCACGAGGAACTCGGCATGAGAAAGCTGTCGGCGCGATGGGTGCCGCGTTTACTCACACCAGAAAACAAGCGCAACCGTGAGACCACATCGGAGACGTGTTTGGCGCTGTTTAAGCGGAATCCAGCGGAGTTTTTGCGTCGTTTTGTGACCGTCGATGAAACCTGGATCCACTGATATACACCAGAGACCAAGGAGCAATCAAAACAATGGATCCAGACCGGGGAACGTGCTCCAAAGAAGGCGAAAACTGTAAAATCGGCCGGAAAAGTTATGGCCACCGTTTTCTGGGATTCACAAGGTGTGATCTACATCGATTACCTCGAGAAGGGTAAAACAATTACAGGGCTTTACTATGCCGATTTATTGGGCCGATTCGACGCCGAATTAAAGAAAAAACGACCCCATCTGGCGAAGAAAAAAGTGCTGTTTCACCACGACAACGCACCGGTTCACACGTCTGCCGTTGCCATGGCCAAATTGGTCGAATTACGCTACGAATTGCTGCCCCATCCACCGTATTCTCCAGATTTGGCCCCTTGTGACTTCTTTCTGTTTCCTAATCTGAAAAAATCACTCGCCGGGAATAGATATGGATCGAATGAGGAGGTAATCGCCGCCACGGAGGCCTATTTTGCAGAGTTTGACAAAAACTATTTTTCGGACGGGTTAAAAAAGTTGGAGCATCGCTGGGCTAAGTGTATCGAACTAAAAGGAGACTATGTTGAAAAATAAATTGCCACTTTTCCAAAATTTTCGTTTACTTTTTGTAGGCTAAGTATTTATTGAATGACCCTCGTATATGTTACTTCTGCAAAGCTGGGTATTCGTAATTTATCAATGTCTACCGCGAAGTGAACTGTTCACAAAGAATTTTATACAACTACCCTCAAACTCCCTCAGAACTATCGTAAATGGCAATAACGGAAGATTTAGTCTTTTAACCACGTTCATTCGTAAAATAAAACTTTACTACCGGTGTATATGTATGCACTCATACAACGGTTATCAATGCACATTTTTTTTTTAAACAGTCATTAGAACCATTACTGAACTCAAAAGTGTGCATCACCTTGGCTGCTGTACTCCAACAGATGGGGCTTTGTGGCCCCGTCGTTGGCAGGTGGTGCAGACGAGCTGGTTCCGGCAGTTCTTTGCCTCGTGACCAGGTCTCCGGCAGACGTTGCTGCGCCGATCCTCGAAGCCACGTGGTTGATGTAGTCTTGGCAGGGTGGCTAGCTTCTTTGGTCTTCACAGCACCGCTGTCCAGCCTCTTGTAATTTCCCAACGAAGACAAATACCCGTAGTACATACAGTTCTTCAGCAGCATCATATCTATAAGATTTTACATTAGGTCTTAATTCAACTGGGACACCCCTGATTAAACACGAAATTGTCGCTTTTATTCATCCCGTTTAAATTTCTTGGACAACGATATTTATCGTGAACATACGCGGTCACGGTTTCGTCATCACTTTTCTTACGTGCCAACTTAATCAATTCTAATTTATCAACGAAATCCACGGCCATAGGGTAAGCTCGTTCGAGTGCATATTTCCATTCATCCCAAGAGAAATAATAATTATCAAAATTTTCATACTATTTCCTTGCGGAGCCACGTAACCTCATGTGCATAATATAGGACTTATCAGCGTCACTCCAGTCGTAAATATGTCTCAATTGATCCATTTTATTAAGCCCAGCCCTGGCACTTAAAGATTTGGGTCCGGGTTGAATTTGAAGATTAACTCTGCATCTGTGTGGGTAGTTTTTCTTTTCCTCGCAGCATTTGAAAAGAAGTTGGTAGAAAACAAAAAAAAAATATTTTCGGTTACCTCGGCATAAGTAGTTCCTGCATTCTCCATTTTTCTTTTCTTTCCTAGTCCGCCGATGTAAGGTCCCAAACCCGCCATTATTACCTTGTTACCTTGTGAAGCGTTATGTAGTAATTTTTTTAGTTTAAAAGTATTTGTTTTTTATTAATAGTTCAGTTCCTTTTATCTGTTGCAATATTCATGTTAGTAGAGTAGTAAGGTAGACAACTGTCATTTGAAATGTTATAAAAGATCGTGTAACTTTATTTTTGCTCTCGTCGCTGGACTGGTAACAATATACAAAGTTGTAAGTAATTGACTATCATTTATCATCAACCTCCTTCGCAATACCTACATCATCTCAGAAGTGGGATTTTGATTATGAACCCATAATCATGTACTGAATCCATGGTAACAGTTAGAATGTGACTTTCAATTCATATGTACTTTCTGAGTTTATCTTGGACATTACTACAAGGCGATTAGCTAGATTAGATTGGTACATAAAGTAAAGTATTTTTATTCTAGGTACATCGTCTTCACATAAAATTATAATTAACGCTTTCTCGGACGGTAAATGCTCATAGACGTCATAACAATAAAATTCTATTTTGTCTCGTTCAGTGTCCGCGAAAGCGTTATGGATACAAAATGTTGTTAAATATTTGAAATGAGTAAATATGGAGTTTCTAGCACATCCTTCTTGATATGAAACTACATTTTGGAATGGGCGCCTAGAATCAATTCAATTTTCTTGCAAATTTTTAAGTTCAATAGTGCCTTTTAATTGCCTTCTTGAAATAAATGATTTGCCTTTGACTTTGAACACTGCTGCTTTTAAAAATCATCTAAATTCACACAACATTTTTTGATACATCGTATTCCAACATTCGATGTAATAGCTATAAGTTATATTCTTTTATATAGGTACTTCTTTTCCGATTTTGATTAAATGTTTAGCTTAGTAATTAAGATTTAAAAAACCAAGTGTTAATCGACTTTTGTCGCTGACTGCACATTTTTAACCGACTTCCAAAAGGAGGAGGTTCTCAATTCGTCTGTATGTTTTTTTTTTTTTTTTTGTATGTTTGTTACGCGATTACTCCGCCAATTATGAATAGATTTTGATGATTCTTTTTTTTGTTTGGTAGATCATACTTCAGAGGTGGTCCCATATAAATTTTATTAACTTTGCTTGGGTAGTTTTTGAGTTAGCTTCTATAATGCGTATTTTTTCCCACTTAGTATGTGGATGATATGATAACTTCCTGTCACTGTTATTTACATAGCAGGTAGTGGTATTCGAATTTGTGTGGGGTAGGTACCACAACACTAAAAAGTAAAAAATAAAAACTTTTTACAAAAAAAAAACAACCGACTTCAAAAAAAAAACACTACAAAGTGAAAAATAACTTTAATTTCGGAAGTCGGTGACAAAGAACGAAAAATCAAAACCAAAGACACTGACTTCCGAAATTAAAGTTATTTTTCACTTTGTAGTGTTTTTTTTTTGAAGTCGGTTGTTTTTTTTTTTGTAAAAAGTTTTTTTTATAAATTTTTATAGCAGTGATAGCCTAGTGGTGTGACAGTCGGGCTGCCAAATCATAGGTTTTTGGGAGAGAAATTATAAAATATCTAACTTCTCCCGCTCTGAGCGAAACGGGAAGACGTGTCAGACTCTTACTGACTAAAACCCACCCGTGCGTGTTCCTTCAGTTGCCTGTATATTGCCAGGGGCCACGGTGTCCCTTTCGGACTTTCCCGTGACCCCGGCAGGCATAGGCCTTAGTAGACCCCGTCAGTTGTGCTGACATCTCAATGAGGCGCGCGTGGAATACAACGCGCCGTCGACTCGGGCCTGCGGCGGCTAGGGGCGTGAGGGCGCGAATTTTGACTCTCCCTTACGCCTTCCACCTCCTCCTTTGCGAGCATTACGGCTTCGTAAAAGAAAGTGACAGCTTCCCATGCCCTCTCGGTCCGTACCATGGCCTGGACCAGGGCCGGACCTGAGAGATCACCGCCGCCGATCGCCTTTACGAGGATACGGCAGTGCTCCACCCAAGCCAGGCAGACCTCCACCATGTCCTCCGGGCGATCCACACAATGGTGACACCTGGGCGTTTCCTCCCGCCTTATCTGTAATAGGAACCTCCGAAACAATCGTGCCAGGTGAGGATGCCGTGGCGCCTCTCTAGCCACTCCTCAAAAAGGGGACTTATCACCACAATTGTGGCGTGCCCAAAACCAGCATGCTTGAGAGATATTTCTTGACGGCATATGAAGCCAAATCAGAGGTCCATGGGCGGTTTTAAAACTCTGACACCAGGTTATTACCACACCTAGTGTCAGAGTTGAGTCTATCGGCCCATTGTGCTGCTCGACGAGGTGGGCAAGCTCTTTGAAAGAGTCATTGCAGACCGCCTCGTCGGGCACCTGGTGCGGGTGGGGCCAGATCTGGCGGAGAGCCAGTTTGGTTTCCGCAGGGGGCGCTCTACGGTGGACATCATCATGCGCATGCGGGCCCTCACGAAGGGGGATGCTGTGGCCCGGAGTGGGTTCGTCTTGGCGGTGTCTCTAGACTTCGCTAATGCCTTCAATACCCTGCCCTGGAGTTGCATCAGGGAGGCACTCCGGTATCACCGGATGCCGACCTATCTCTGTCGTGTTGTCGAGGCCTATTTGACGGATAGGGCCGTAATCTAGCCCGGTCACCAGAGAGAATGGAACCGGCAAGAGATGTCGTGCAATGTCCCACAGGGATCGGTCCTGACATCGGATACGAATAGGTGCTGCGCGCCTCCCTAGCGGCGTCAGCGTCATTTGTTACGCACGACACGTTGGTCCTGGCGCAGCGGAGCGCGACTTAGCGACACGCGGGGTTGCGACAATCGTCGACAGGATCCGGCAGTTGGGACTCGAGGTGGCCCTGCACAAGTCCAATGCCATGGATTTTCATGGTCTTCGAAATGCGCCACCGTCGGGTTCCCAGGTAATGTTGGGAGGGATCCACATCGGCGTCGAGTCGACGATCAAGTATCTGGGACTCATCCTCAACAGCCGGTGGAACATCCCGGAGCATTTCCGACGTTTGGCTACCAGTCTGGAGCGGGCCGGGGCTGCCTTAAAACGGCTCCTGCCCATTCGAAGGGGTCCAAACGTCTCCTGCCGGAGGCTCTACGCGGGGGTCGTGCGGTCCATGGCCCTTTATGGGGCACCGGTGTGGGTGCGTTATTTGAGGCAGCGGCCAGCCCGCCGGTTGCACGCATCCCAGAGGGTCATGGCCATCCGGCTATCCCGAGGATACCGTACGGTCTCCTGTGAGGCGGCGAGCCTCCTTCCCGGATTACCGCCATGGGATCTGGAAGCAAAGGTTCTCGCGTACATTTGGGAGTGGCGCGAGGAGGCAAAACGCCGGGGCTTAACTCTGCTGCCGCAAGAAATCGCGGCACAGCGGACAGAGCTCCGGCAGGATCTCATGGCGTCATGGAGAGTGCGATTGTCGCAACCTAGCGCTGGGCACGCCACAATTGCGGCGATAAGACCCCTCTTTGAGGAGAGGCTTGAAAGGCGCCACGGCGCCCTCACCTTCCGCCTGACGCAGGTCCTCACCGGACACGGCTGCTTCGGGAGGTTCCTGTTCAGGATAAGGCGGGAGGAAACGCCCGGGTGTCACCATTGTGTGGATCGCCCGGAGAACACGGTGGAGCATACGGTGGAGGTCTGCCCGGCTTGGGCGGAGCATCGCCGTGTCCTCGTGGATGCGATCGGTGGTGGTGATCTCTCGCGTCCAGCCCTGGTTCAGGCCATGGTACGGAGCGAGGGGAAATGGGAGGCCGTCACCTCCTTCTGCGAAGCGGTAATGCTCGCGAAGGCGGAACGCGTGAGGGAGAGACAAACTTCGCGTCCCTAACCGCTGCAGGAGGAGACACCCTGGGTTTCAGGAATCGCAAGCTGATTTCCGAGCACCGTTGGCGCGGGCTTGCGGACGGTGAGCAATGGGTAGCTCACCGTCCGATAAGGACCAGGCCCGGGTTGACGGCGCGTTGTGTTCCTCGCGCGCCTCAAAGAGATGTCAGCAGAATTGACGGGGTCCGCTAGGGCCGATGCCTGCCGGGGTTGCAAATAAAACCGAAATGGAGATCGTGGCCCCCGGCAACAGGGCAACCGAAGGAACCCGGGTGGGTTTTAGTCAATAAGAGTCTGACACTTCTTCCCGTTCTGAAGTTACTTGATAATTTCCCACCCAAAAAAAAAATGGTTATTAACACACGAAAAAATAAAATACTTTAAGAAAAGTATAAACTTTTAAACCACTGTTATTGCTTTCCTTGCAAAGCCTGTAAACAGTTAAATTATGCTGGGTGATAGCAACTTCGTAAATTACTTTTATAAAGGGGAAGGGAACGTATTTTTGGGTACTCAGCTTTATAAACACCCTTTAGAGCCTAAATAAAGATACAATGTATACAAAAATATTATGGAAAGGAAGCAAAGGATGGATTTTAATTAAAGTCTGTTGAAACAACGCATTTTCATAATGTATAATGAGATGTTGCTAGCAGTACCTAAGTAACGACAATATACGTAAGATTAACCAAGTCAATGCTTTTATATTTTACACGCTAAGTAGGAAAAACACGTGACTCAAATTACAATTGTTCAATTAATATCAGTTCTAGCTTTTTCTCGCGGCTTAGCTCGCGTGGAAGTCGGAAACTATCCCATGGAAAAATACTATCGGTATAAAAGTATCCTATGTGTTAATCCAGGCTATAAACTATCTGTCTGCCTTATCTAAATCCTTTTAGTAGCTTATCATAGTAATTGAATACTATCCTGAATTCATGCAAGCCTAGTACTTTTTTAACCGACTTCAATAGGTTACTGCTCAGAAATTGTGCACAACGTCTAATGATTGAAAAACTAAGTTGAATTCATGCAAGCCTAGTACTTTTTGTGCCAAGTATCAAATTTATTACTAATGGAATAAGATTTTTTTAACCGACTTCCAAAAGGAGGAGGTTCTCTATTGAACTGTACGTTTTTTTTTTTTTTTTTTAATGTTTGTTTCGCGATTACTCCGCCAATTATGAATTGATTATTAATTATTTTTTGTTTGGTAGGTCATACTTCAGAGGTAGTTCCATTTGTTTGGTAGGTCATACTTCAGAGGTAGTTCCATATAAATTTTGTTAACTTTGCTTGGATAGTTTTTGAGTTAACTTCAATAATAGGTACGTATTTTTTCCCACTTAGTATGTGGATGATGTGATACGTTCCTGCCACTGTTATTTACATAGCAGGTAGTGGTATTTGAACTTCTGTTGGGTAAATACCACAAGTAAAATGTGAAAAATAAAAACTTTTTACAAAAAAAGATCAACCAACTTCCAAAAAAAAAACACAACAAAGTGAAAAATTACTTTAATTTCGGAAGTCGGTGTCTTTGGTTTTGAATTTTCGGTTTTTGCCACCGACTTCCGAAATTAAAGTTATTTTTCACTTTGATTGATTTTTTTTGTAAAAAGGTTTTTCATACAAACAAATCCCCCCTTTTCGCCCCACCTTAAAGTTGGAATTTTCACTTCATTATAAAAGGAAGCTGTGTGCAAAATTTCACGTTCCTAGTCTCTGTAGTTTCGGCTCTGCGTTGAAATGTCAGTCAGTCAGCCAGTTTCTCCTTTTAAATAATTATATAGATGTTACTTCAGAAGATCGTCGCTCCACCAAGCGGTGGAGCGACGATCTTCACAGGGTGGCTGATATCAGCTGATTGAGAGTTGCCGATAATCGAGCTGCATGTTGTGCAATTGGAGATGCTAATGTCCAGCAGACTGCTGTAGTCTGATAATAATTGATTTGCGGTCACAAATTGGGGATTTACAAATTCCTATTGTGATTTCAATAATATCTATGTCTAATCTAGACAATAGGCCTGTGTCAAAATTTTTTTTGTCTGTCTTGTATATTATTAAAGAATATTGAACACGTATTTTTTTTGACGTAATCAAAAGATTACGGCGATACATTGAGTTAAAATGTGGCATGACGTCACGCCTTGTTAGATTTAATACTGCCTTGTGACGTAGCCAACTCCCACTCCCCAACTTTAATGCGTGTTTTCTAAGTTATTTTTGATTAATAAGATAAAGCAAAAAATACGTGCCTAATATTTTTTATGATCTGAAAAAAGAAGTTCTATTTAAGAATTTCTTTTTTTTTACCTAGGCAACTACCGTATTGGTTTAGACAGTGATCACTGTGATTGTGTTGGACAAAATCTTCATTGGCATCATATTTTTTGAAGTTGTAAGTTTTGATGATAATGCTGCAATATAGGACCATATTTCGATGCGAAAATTTGGTAATACGAATTGTTATACTAAACTTCGCGGTGTGTCTAATAATTACAGATATTCATAAACTCATGCATTCTTCCCAAGGGGGTAGGCAGAAACTACAGAACGCCACCAGCTACGATCCTTAAATTCTCCTTTTGCTTCGTTTACGTTCATACATTTGGTCATACACGCATGCCGGTTGCGAGTACTACGCACCTGTCCTTTCTAAAGAATATCACCAATAAGTTCAGTATAGGTATGTCCTTCTAGGCCCTTCCCTCCCCGTCCCGGCGATTCTTCTCACATCTGCCTTGTAAATCTCTGTTGTCAATCACATTTCATTCATCCTATCAACATGACCAAATCTACCCTACCCTACCCAACTTACTAATTGTTTTGATAAAAATGATGATTAAATAAAAAAAAGCAACAGACTTCCAAAAAACACTACAAAGTGAAAAATAAATTTAATTTCGGAAGTCGGTGTCTTTGGTTTTAAAATTTCGTTTTTTGTCACCGACTTCCGAAATTAAAGTTATTTTTCACTTGTCGTTGTGTTGACAAATGTTTTGGAAGTCGGTTGCTTTTTTTTAATGTAAAAAGTTTTTATTTTTCATTTTTTTGTTGTGATACCTACCCCACACAAATTCGAAAACCACTACTTGCTACGTAAATAACAGTGACAGGAATTTATCATATCATCCACATACTAAGTGGGAAAAAGTACGTATTATTGAAGCTAACTCAAAACTATCGAAGCAAAGTTAATAAAATTTATATAGGAGCACCTCAAGAGCATACCTTTTCAAACAATCGGTCCACAATTGACGGAGAAATCGGTGGACAAACATAGAAAAAAAAAAAAACAAACCTACGCGACGAACATATAACCTCCTCCTTTTTGGAAGTCGGTTAAAAATGAATCTTTAGTGCTCATATACATGAGAGGCACGTTGCCAACGCAGAGGCAACTGGAGCAGTCTACAGTCATCGGCGGCAGTCATAGACGCGTCAGCAGCTGACTTGAGCACGTGTATTTGAACACTTACTAACCAGTGACGTTATAAATTGATGTTATGCCGTGTTCGACGCGCAGAACTAACGGGGTCCGCTAGGGCCGATGCCTGCCGGGGTCGCGGGAAAGTCTGAAAGGCATACCATGCCCCCTGGCAACATACAGGCAACTGCAGGAACACGGGTGGGTTTTAGCCAGTAGGAGTCTGACACGCCCTCCCGCTCCGCTCAGAGCGGGAGAAGTTATTTAATAATTTCCCACCCGAAAAAAAAAAAGAAAAAAGATTAGCTTTACTAGAGACTTAATTAATTAGTAATGACTTGTAGTAATTAATTACGAAAGTCTAAGCTAAATCTAAGTTGATAATTTTATGTTGCATAATTCAGGTTTGAATTAACTAGTCTCCTAGAAAGCCTGCGTAAGTGAAAAACTTAAAGGCCTGTTTTCAAAGAACCACGAATAACGTTCGTTGTCATAATTAAATAAATCCATTAGGGGTAACCTCTTCAAAATAAACTTTGAAAAGCAACGCAAAATATCTCCTTTGAATCTAATACGAATACTTTAATTGATTGATATTGAGTGTTATTAACCTGTAATCTATACATGTTATAAATTATAGTCGCTTTTTGTGTCTGTCTGTGATCTTGTTCTTCTAAACGACACTATGGATTTTGATGTGGTTTTCACCATCATTTAGAATTTATTCCGGAGTCTTCCGGAATAAATTCTAAATGATGGTGAAAATGTATAATACACTAGCTTCTGCCTGCGGCTCCTCCCACGAGTTGTATCGATAAAAAGTCGCATATTTCCTTCCCCAGGGTTTAAAAAGTATTTCCATACTAAACATCAAAATCGGTTCAGCCGTTTAACCGCCAAAGAGTAAGAAACAAACATTAAAAAAATCTAATCTTTTCTCTTTATAATATTATAGTTTAGATGATATTTAATAAATATACTCTCAAAACAGTGAAGGAAAACATCGTGAGGAAACCGGCATGTCGTAGAACCGAAAATTCGAAGACATGTGACATCTATCTACTAACCCGCACTGGGCTCGCGTGGTGGATTACGGCCCACTCTCACTGAGAGGAGGCCTGTGTCCCAGCAGTGGGAACATTTATAGGCTGATGATGACGATGATGATGATAATAAATAAATCATTTTTTTTTTCCAAGTCATATAAACCGAGCGAAGCACGGGCGGGGCGGGTCGCTAGTTTAATGTAAAAAGCTTTTCGTTAATTTCAAACATGATTATTATCGTTAGCCTCAAATTCACTAATCTCTCATTGGTATCTTGAAACGTAAATTGCATCAATTAATTGAAAATTTTAAGTTTCTTTTAGGACTTTCTTTTCTTTTGAATTCGTTTTTGTGGTCGAGAATTAAATAAGTTCATTGTTAAAGTTTATAATGAATAGGTAATGATTCTGTTGTTCTCTTTTTAGATTTGCGAAACAGGACAAAAATATTAAGGTAAGTAGACTAGAGCATTTACTTATAACAGAACATCGATTATTCGCCGTTTTTAGGGTTCCGTAGTAAACAAAAAGTTTCGTCATGTCCGTCTGTCTGTCTGTCCGTCCACGGTCTAGCATCGAGACTCTTAGTACTAGAAAGCTGTAATTTGGCATGGGTATACATATTAATTACGCCGATAAAGTGCTCAAACAAAATTACGAAAAAAAAAATGTTTTTGGGTACCTCCCCTACATGTAAAGTGGCGTTTTTTTTTTTTTTCTAACCCATTTGTATCATTGAAAAGGTCCTTCAAAAACATTGTGAGTATGTGGAAACCATTTTTGTATTCAGGGATCCGTTTGCGAAATATTAAGCTTGTAAAGTGCTAACTTTTATTAAAGTCAAGTCCCCCCCCCCCCCTGCCAGCTAAATGGTTATAAATAAATAAAAAAAAAATAAAATCTTTTTATTTCAGACACATTTGGCCCATAATGTTGTTAGTAGAAACGACTTACAAACTATTATTAGTTAAATATATTATAATACTATATTAGTTAATTAAAATTTAATTCAGGTACTTGCCGCCCACTGGGGCCCCGGGCACACGCACTTGTGCTTGAACCCAGTGCCCCAGAAGGGGGCTGTCCAGCTTGTGACTGAGCACGTTCAGAATGGTGTTGGCGCTTCCACGCGTGCGGAACATCAGCGAAGCGATGCGGCGCCGCAGCACAGTGTGAAAGCCGTCTGTGTGCGCGTGCGCAAACATCGCAGACGCACTACAGTAGCGCGGGAGCCCCACCAGCACTCTGAACGCGTTATTATATTGTATTCGGAGAGCGTTGATGGCCCGCTGCGTGTAGTTGACCCACAGATTGCAGGTGTAGAGAGTTTACACGCCATAGAATTTTGTTTATTAGAAATAAGCTAGATGAATTCGACGTTTCCTATCTGACTACTCTGAGAAGAAAAGCCGAAACAAACTCAGAGGTCGCAGTCTTTTTTAAAGTCCTGACATAATCTTGGTCAGGCCATATGAGGAATATGTAGATTAGTGTCTGAAAAGGTCTTTTGAGGAAAGAACCACACAGATTTGAATGGACCTGTCCAGTCAGTGCAAGCATTTGTCAGTAATCGTGGAGCTCAACTCGACGAACAATACCAAAAGGACATTTGGGTAGACCGCACAAACTACTCAAAACTGCCAGACCATCACTAAAACTAGCAGAGAAATTAAAATAATATCACATAGTCCACACGTTCACAATAATTCAAATAATATAATACTTTACAAAGTAATCATGTCATTTTGAATCTAATTTTCAACTATGTCAATGTGTTTATAAAACTGGTATATGTTGATTTTACATAATAACTAAAATGTCTAGTTTTATGGTTTATCAATTATCACAAGGCTTAGCAGAGCGATCAGTTCGTCCCAAACTTTTCTATCTTTTAAATAATCTAAAATTGTATAGTACCCTTTTTTACAAAGTTTGGTTTTGATAGATATTTTAAATCGTTTAATGGGTAAGTTTCGAATGTCAATAGGAAGTTTGTTGTAAAAGCGTATACATTGACCCATGAATGAGTTGCCTACTTGTGGAGACGTGTGTGATGTACAGCAAGGTTGTGTTTATTCCTGGCATTTAAACTATGAATATCGGACATTTTCTTAAAATTTTATATATTTTTGTGTACATACAATAAGTTTTCAAAAATATATTGTGAGGCTACAGTCAGAATATTTATTTCTTTGAATTTTTCTCTAAGGGAATCTCTTGGACCTAGGTTGTAAATGGCTCGAACAGCCCTTTTTTGTAGAACAAAGATAGTATTAATGTCCGCACAGGTTCCCCAGAGAAGAATCCCATGTGACATAAGACTATGAAAATAACTAAAATAAACAATTATGGCTGTATCTACGTCAGTTATCTGTCTAGTTTTTTTAACAGCATAGGTTGCCGAACTTAGCCGCCCTGACAATTTTTCTATGTGTGGGCTCCATTGTAATCTACCATCAATAGTGATTCCAAGAAAAACTGTCGACTCAACAGGGTCCAACTCTGTTCCATTAACTTGAACATTGGTAGATAGCTGCCTGACATTTGGCATTGAAAATTTAATGAATTTAGTCTTTTTTTCGGTCAGGAGAAGATTTTTTACATTAAACCAATGCACAACTTTAGAGAGTGCATCATTAACTTGTTCAAAGTTGACTAACTGACGTTTGATTTAAAAAATGAGGGAAGTAGCATCTGCGAATAATACGATCTAGTGATTATCGCTTATGTGATAATGTAAGTCGTTTACATAAATTAGAAATAAGAAAGGACCAAGAATTGAACCCTGTGGAATGCCCATGGTGACCGCAGATCCTGCAGATCTCTTGCCATTAACATCGATCCTCTGAATTCTGTTGTTCAGATAAGAAGTCAGAAAGTCAAGAGCCTTGTCCCTCATACCATAGTGGTACAGTTTCCTGATGAGTGTTTCATGATGTACACAATCGAAGGCCTTGGACAAGTTGCAGAAAATGCCAAGAGCATCTTGCGACTCCTCCCAGGCCTCGAATATGTTCTTCAGTAATTCCACGCCCGCATCTGTAGTTGAACGATCCTTTGTAAAACAAAACTGTTTCAAATGAAGTAAATTATGTGCATTGAAATGTCCTAACATTTGTTTTAAAATTATTTTTTCAAAGATTTTGCTCAATGTAGGTAATATCGAAATAGGCCGAAAATTTGTGGGATCAGTTGTGCTGCCAGATTTGAACAGTGGAATCACTTTGCTAAGTTTTATCAGATCAGGAAATACACCAGATGCAATACAAAAGTTAAAAACGATTGCTAAAAAGGGTGAAATAACATCAATTATTGAGGAGACGGTATGTATTGATAATCCCCAAAGATCAGCAGTTTATTTTTATTTTATTATTGATTTTTAGACGGAAGTCGCGATTCCGTACTCTCGTTCTTCCCGTTTCTGAATTAATTATATTTCAAGTTGTTATAATTTTATTTCCAGAAGATTTTATTTTATTTTTAATGTTCATGGCTTTTGCTGAGGAACAGGCTCTTTTAAAAGTTTTAGAATATTTCCTAACAAATTCTTTAAAAGTTTCATCATGGTTATATGTTCTTTCATGATACAATTCAAATAACCTCTGCCTACTTTTGTTATACCTGGTGTTGCCCAATCACTAAATATAACGCGGTCACAACCAGGCAATGTTTTTGAGGTGAAAACCTTAAACTCACAATTGATGAGGTTAAATAGTAAAGTTTAAGCTTGATCCGGGTCGTTATGATAAGGCAAACCCGGTAATTTTTCCATTTAATTGTTTTTAAATTGTCCTAAGCGAATTTTATTTACAGGAACAAAACTCACAAGTTTTCTTTGAGCTCTGACTGTTTTCTGAGGGAAAGTGACTAACTGGCCATAGTGATCATGTATAATTAAATGACTAGAAGGTCTTAAGTTTGTAAAAATATTGTCAATATAGGCACTAGTGGCAGTTATTCTAGTCCGCTCAAAGAATGTATTGTACAAATTATATGACTTTAATAAAGTTATAAATTTATTTACTACAGTTGATTTTTCCAGTATATTAATGTTGAAATCTCCATGGACTACAACTGTTTTATTACTGTTACAAATGTTTTCAACTTTACCAAAGGTCCTTTGGTACTTCCACGTAACTCGTAAATAAGGAGTAAAAGGAGGCAGGCTATTCATAATGATGTTCAAAGCAAACTTCTTCGTAGGGGGCATGAATACACACATGATATAAAAGCCTTCTTAGTTTTCTCTGAAAAGGTTACTTCATGTGTAGTAACAGGAAATCTAAGGAAATTTAATTAGATATATTAAAGATATTATGTGGAATGTGTGAGTAATAGGTAGTTCATATAGGATAGGACAAACTATAATATTATAATCATGAATATATATATATTTTTTTTTTGGTGGGAAATTATCGAATAGGTAACTTCTCCCGCTCTGGACGGAGCGCCAGGGCGTGTCAGACTCATACTGACTAAAACCCACCTGTGTTCCTTCTGTTGCCATGTTGCCGGGGGCCACGATCTCCCTTTCGGATTTCTTCGCAACCCCGGCAGGCATCGGCCCTAGCGGAACCCGTCAATTCTGCTGATATCTCTTTGAGGCACGCGTGGACACAACGTGCCGTCGACCCGGGCCTGGTCCTTATCGGATGGCGAGATGCTCACCATCCGAAAGCCATCATGAATAGACTTAGCAATAGATACAAATTAGAATGAGGGCCCGATCACTATCACACCACAACCACATCGACAGCATGTGGTCGGGCGCTAAATTATATGAAAATTAATAGTTTATTCACACCGACTACATTTGGCCGGCAAAATCAACCGTGAGGGCGATACTGGCCACAACAAGGCCACGCCGCAGCCACAATGCAACCACTAGCGAGACCGCGCACTAGTGACCGGCCACATCGCTAACACAATGCTGCGTCGACGTGACGGCACTGTCACAGCCGGAGTCGATCTATCTGTCTGCAAACACTAGCCACAACGTAACCACATCGTAGCTACTAGCGACAGCGCAACCACATCGGAATTTTGTTGTTACCACAACTCAACTGCTTGCCCACATTTGGCGCTACGATGTGGTGTGGTTGTGGTATGTGTGATGGGGCTCTAAAGGTCATAGCACACATATCAACTCGGAAAGAGATTGTCACCGTATCAACTCGAGCCATTCAGTATTCTTTCCAAGAAACTCCCTACTGCAACGCACACTAATCGGAATGGTAACGTAATCGCTTCGCCTCGGGACAAGCTCACGAACCGCGGTGCGGTGCTGTTCAACTTGCAGTTTCCGCGCTTACGGCTCGTCGTCCCCGCGCTTATGTCTCTCCGTAGCCGAGCTTACGTCTTTTCGTACACCGTTGCCCCTCTTACCCCTCGCGCGGCCTGCCCGCAGCACACTACGGCCGCGCGTGCTTACGGCGAGCCGTAAGCGCGGCGTCGCCTAGCCGTAGTGGAGTCAACGTATCGGAGCTGCTGATCCGCTTTGGTTACGTGATTACGTTAGGTTGACGCCTGTTTGACGGCGAAGCGAAAGTCGATCGATACGGTGACGATCCCTTTCCGAGTTGATATGTGTGTATGACCTTAAAAAACAAATAGTCAAATGTAACTACTTTCGTATTGAGATTCAGGATTCCAGAATTCACCAACAATAAAATAGAGGTGCGCCAATAATACTGCATACCAATTTCGCCAAACATATCAAACCTCTAAATTCTGGCACTTGATTTCACGTTTAACAGTTACAACAGCACTTTACCAATTCACATTCGTACCAAATTTTACTAGAGCAATGCACTTGGAAAAAGCTGCATCGAGCAACATTGGTACACGTTAGCACAGAATAGATAGGTTACAGAAGGCTGGCTACACACAACGAACAAAAACGCACGTACGCATAGATACGCGTCTACGTACAGTCGATCAGCGACATTAGGTTTAAAACCAGTAAAACGAAGTAAAATAGTGTTTTCAGGGGTCACTCTTGGCACTATACCTACGTAGTTTCCAACCTTTACACTTTTTTGTGATTATTTGTAACCGTGAACATAAACTACAAAAAAAAAAACTTGGATTTTAAAAGCAACGCATATACTAATAAAGACTTTATTTTCACGGTTTATTATACTGTATTCGCAAAGAAAAACATACATTTAAAATGAGCTCTCTGCGAGGGCTCCCGGCACTGAACGTGTTAAATAGGATACAGCCCTAAGCGGGTGCAAGCACACTTGCAACTGGCATTCATTTAATATAATTTGAAATTACCTTACGTACGCGTCTGTGACTGTGTTCCTGTTTTCGCACGCTGTTTGGAGCCAGCCTTCTGTATTTATCTATTCAGTGACAATAGCAAGTTCGATGGAAAACGCGCCTTGTGACCATTCACACGGAAACGGGAGGCGTCTGTGCCGTCAACAATCACAGGAGAATTGAACGTGAATTGATGTTTGATTGTACGATTTATAGTGCAGTTTCCATTTTGAATTTTTTGAAGTTATAGGTGACAATGACGTTACATGTTGAGGAATTGAAATGGTTTGCTGGTTCGATTTTTAAAAAAAAAATAAGTGACATCGTTTTCGTTTAATTGGAATAGGCGATTGTTGTACCATTTTATGTCTAAAGTAAGACTCAGGCACTGCGTCTTTTACTGAGCATTGGAATAAGTGTCAAAATAAATATAGTAAATGCTGTTTTAAAAGACGAAAACAAGATGTAAAGAATTCTACCTATATAGACTATTACACTTGACTATTACAAAAATTAGCGCTATAAAGCTTAATATTTCGCAAACGGATCCCAAAAATGGTTTTCACACACACACAATGCTTTTGAACGACCTTTCCAATGATACCCCATACCGTGGGTCAGACGAGAAAAATAAAACATCCCCCCTAACGTATAGGGGAGGTATTTTTTTCCATGATTTTATTTTAGCACTTTGTTGGCGTGATTAATATGTATACCCATGCCAAATTACAACTTTCTAGTACTAAGAGTCTCTGAGCTAAGCCGCGGACAGACAGATAGACAGACGGACATGGCGAAACTATAAGGGTTCCTTGTTGTCTACGGAACCCTATGAAGATAGTATCTCTTCCTACAAATACATACACATCCATAGAATTTTGTCTGTCTAACAAAGTTGAGTACGACAATATCTCCTACGAACAACCTCTTCCGAGCAAAGGAATGCAAAATACCTGTGGGTAAGGAACAATTAACTGAAGTTGCCGAACTAAGCCGTTCTAGAGCTTTAATTACCCTTTCGTTTTCTACGTGTTGCCTCCGTTCAGTTTGTTACGTGACGAAATAAATTGCAGAAGTTTCAGTAACTATATCTTATACGAGTTCAATAACTACCTACTTATTAAGTAACATTCTAATGATCAACACAAGATCCCATCGGAATTACTTTCTAACAGTGTCAGAAACTAGAAAAGGGCCTGTTAGAAGTCAATATAAGAACCTATTACAAAATGGTAGTTACAATACAGCTTTACTAACGAAAGGTGTTTTCGGCATGGGTCCCACCATTTATAATAAAATACCAAATATTTTAAAAAATTACCCAATCCAAATGTTTAAAAAGAAACTGACAGCCCTATTGCTTGATAAGTGTTACTATTCAATTAATGATTTTTAAATGACCCTAATCTTTGGATTTAATTATTGACATTGTATATTTCTTTATTATTATTATTATGCTAGTTTTAAATTCTATAATTTTTTGATTAATTTATTTTTTTGCTAATTTTAATTTGATTCTTTGATTTTCATTTGTTTTTTTTTTATTGTAATAAAATTTACTTCTAATGTTTGCATGCCTAATTGGTAGATTGTACAGGGATCTCAACATTTTGTGAACACCTTCATTTATCTACCTACTCTCAAAGCGAATAAATGATTATGATTATGATAATTATGAAAAATTAACGAACTTTTATATTCATTCCCTAGGATTTTTGAACGGTTTTAAAAACATCACAAAAGTGCCTTAGGAGCTCACCTATCAATATGCCTAGCCTTTTTCAACTATATTGGGTTGTATTCCAGTCTAACCAGATGCAGCTGAATATCTGTGTTTTACATGGCGACTACGCCTTCCGGTACGCAGTCGCCACTCCAGAACCTTTCGGCCCCATCGGCCAGCAACGTGCCCTGCCCATTGTTGCAGCACAGAAAGCACAGAATCGGTCGAAGTGGCGGTGCTTGGGGAAGGCCTATGTCCAGCAGTGGACGTGTTTTGGCTGAAATGATGGGAGCGACTGCGTATCTGACCTGTATAACCCGGTTACTGGGTAACACCTCACCGCTTGGCAAGACTGGTTGTCAACTTTTGGGCTTCTGAATATCCGTAACGACGACTGTGAAAAGTCTATTGACAACCGGGACCAACGGCTTAACGTGTTTTCCGAGACACGGAGGGGTCTCAATATGTAATGGAAAGTATTATATTTATACAACTTTGAGGGGCTTGTGGCTAAGTAGCAACCGCTGCACGGGTCGATCGATCAGGTTAAGCTACGCTTGCCGCAGTTGGTCTATGGATGGGTGACCATCTTTACATACCAAGACCCCTCCGTGCCTCGGAAAGCACGTTAAGCCGTTGGTTCCGGCTGTCATTATTTTGTAGATCTTTGACAGTCGTTACGAGTAGTTAGAAGCCCAAAAAGTCTAACAACCAGTCTTACCAAGGGGTATCATGTTACCTAGTAACTAGGTTGTGGAGGTCAGATAGGCAGTCGCTCCATGTAAAATACTGGTATTCAGCTGCATCCGATTAGACGGCAAGCCGACCCCAACATAATTGGGAAAAGGCTAGGCAGATGATTATATTTATACAAGTTTGATAGAAAATACGCATTGTGAATTGAGAGTGCAAGTGACTTTCGTTCTGGGACGACAAAAATGGCGAAGGAAGGACAAATTTATAATAAATGATTATGATTACGATGATTATGATTACGATGATTATGATTACGATGATTATGATTACGATGATAATGATTACGATGATTATGATTACGATGATAATGATTACGATGATTATGATTACGATGATTATGATTACGATGATTATGATTACGATGATTATGATTATGATGATTATGATTACGATGATAATGATTACGATGATTATGATTACGATGATAATGATTACGATGATTATGATTACGATGATTATGATTACGATGATTATGATTATGATGATTATGATGCCATCATTTTCCTGCCCTTATCCCAATTCATTTGGAGTCGGCGTAACATGTCCCCTTCCTCCATACTTCTCTATAAGTCGTCATCTCGGTAATGACCCCTTTTCTAGCCATATTATCTTTCACACAGTCCATCCATCGTTTCTTTGGTCCTCCCCTACTCTTATAGCCATCCACATTCATACTCAAAACTTTCCTCACGACATTTTCCTCATTCCTCCGCATCACATGCCCATACCATGACAACCGATTTCCGCATACCAACATGTTGGCCTGCATCTCCCCTGACGGTAAGTGATGATCGAGCTGAAGGTGAAAAGCGATCTTCACCCGGAATCCTCAATCACAGAGGAACTGGCTATCTTACCTCTAATTGCCGAAACACATGTATTTCCATAATTAAGTTTTGCAAAACAAACTTGTATTTTTATTTATTTTACGAGAAATAAACAGAGAGATTTGGCATCCATGAGATTTACTCGTAAGGTTCAGTTGAAAACCAGCGTCAGGCACTTCAATACCAACAGTCACCGGTGCCACTTTCAGACTTTCTCTTAAGTACTCATTTCTTATTCTATCCATTCGTGTAACACCACACATCCCTCTTAGCATTCTCATCTCAGCTGCATGCAATTGCCTTTCATTCATCCCATAGGTGGCCCAACATTCTGATCCATACAAGACAGCAGGTGATGATTATGATTATAAAACCATATGAAATCGCACACATGACGTCCAAATTTTAAGTTACGACCTTAGAACACATTCTGGACCAACAAATCAAGTCTCATTTGTTGACACAATAGCTGCCTTTTTCGGTTTTTAAACTCTTAAACGCTTTCAAAATCAGTCAAACCTATAAATCTACGGTTTGTCTAGAAATGCGGTGGCCACCACATAACGGTCGCAGTGACTGCTGTCATGAAAATGATGGCAGCGAGGTTTGACTTCACATCAACTTACTTTCATAAAATAACGTTTCGGTGAATTAATTGCAGACGCCATATGGCGGCCACCACTCTTTTCGGAAACCGTAGCATAAGGCTGCCTGTCCATTGACACGGAACAAGGCAACGGAGTGGAGTGAGGCAGCGGAGCGGAGCGAGCGAGTAATGTGGTACGAAGTTGCGGACTGTGTCTGTCCATCGATGTAGAGCGAAGTAGTGCGGAGCGGAGTAGTGGACTGTGTGGAGCTAGGCCAAGTACACGCGACGAGTTATTTGAGCAGGCTGGAATACCCCGCGGCCAGTTTTTTTCTGCTTCCTTGCTCCGCCTCTCCGCTCCGCTTCCTCGCTCCGCTTCCCAATTCTGTATGAATTTTTAAACTAGTTTACAAATCCCTGTCCACTGAAGCGGATCGAAGATTTTATGCAATTCCATTGGTTAATATAGGCTCAGCTTCGCTCCGCTCCCCTCCCCTCTACTCCAGTGGGCAGTCAGCCTACTCCGTTCTAGTTTAGTTGTACTCTTCAAGCTTTAACTATCAAATAAAAAACTAAGAACTCAACAACACAAACCTTCTTCCTCACATTTACCCCACATTGAGAGAAATAACGACAGCCGTTTATTCCAATTTATGCTGCAAAGTTAGCTCTAGCAGTCGCGGTGAGTAGGTACGTAACGATACGCTTCAGGAAATTCCTGCGAGCTCGTGAGGTTTCATGGGAACTTCCAATAACATATCTGTTTTTTTTTAAGTAAAAAGCTGAACTCTCCAAGGTGACTTGTACGAGTACTTCCTGATACCCACTACGTTTTAATATCGAGTAAACTGCGGTGAATGTAGGATCAGATGCGTTGAAAGAGATTGCAAAATTGAATTAATTATAGATTATAACGAATATGGGCTCTAAACAATTGTAAAAACAAAATATTTGACAAATCGATTTGAACACTCCATTTTATGTTCCTACAATGTAATGATATACCACGCGAAACCATATCTTTATAAATTAAATTGTGAGAGTGTAATCGCACTCTCACAATTTAATTTATAAAGATATAAAAATTCAGGGGGACATCCATCTCGGTCATTTAAAAACTTTTTGTGAGGTAGGTAACATTAAAAAGAGTTAAATAAGAGACAAGTCCAATAAAAACCTTTGTTGGGCTTTAATGTACCAAGTTTTACATCAGCTGATCATCATCAGCCTGATTACAAAAGACGGTTTATCTGTAGACTCAGGTCTAAAGCTGCTGCCGGGGGTTCGAAGAAAACCGATGGGGAAATCGTGGCCCCCGGCATCATGGCATAGGAAGGAACACGGGTGGGTTTTAGTCAGTAAGAGTCTGACACGCCCTCCCGCTCCACCCAGAGCGGGAGAAGTTATTTGATAATTTCCCACCCAAAAAAAAAAAAAAAAAAAGGTCTAAAGCTGCACGACTTTAAAAAAAATGAAAAATGAAATGAATAATTAAAAAAAAAAAAACATGTTTTGTTACGGACGCTTTTAACGTTCTGCATCGTTCTCACATTGTATAATTTCAACATGAATGATGTAACTAATATTTTGTAACCATGTTTTGATTTAAAAGAGTGTCCGTGGAGTTTCTTGCCCGTTCTTCTCCATAGGTACCTACTATGCTTTGGAATGGGCACCTAGCTTCATCTTTCCGACTGACCGTCTCCTTGACAATTCAAAAGTGCCTGTAATTGGTTTATTTGAAATAAATGCTTTGAGTTTGAGTTTAAACCATCGAGCCATTTTTGAGTTTCAAACTTAATTCAAAGTTAAAATTCATAATACAAAAACTGATTTTAAACCTGAGTCTAAGTTGTCAATTTTGTATTAAGAACTTTACCACTGTCAGAATAAAGTTAAAATTACGAAAAATGGGTCCAAAGTTAGAACTGCACCCTAATTGAGTGACACACTTTCAATCACAATTCGAGAGTTTTGAAGGATATTGCTAATCCACTGGTTCAAAGGTTTGAAAAATTCGTCTGTTCAACAACGTATTTCAAATTCAAATTCATTTATTTAGCTTACACAAAGTTCTTAAATATACAACCTAAATAGCATGGTATGAAATTCTCACTAACAGAAGATTTAGAATTAGACAGCGGGTCCCAAACTAGGCACAGCCTATATCTTGGTAACCCAAACACTACACAAAGTTAACAACTTAATGCGTTCTGCTAGCGCAATATTTATAATGCAATGACCGTGAATGAACTGCCAAAATTAAACCCATTGCGATCAACTATAATTGTATGTGTGTTACGCAATTACACCGCCGGATTCGTAATGAAATGGCATTTTAAAGAATAAAATATCTATTTTGAAACCAGAAAAGATAACTACGAATAATATGAAATATCTTAGTCGAACTTTCCAAGAAAATACTTTCATTTAGTCTAACCTTTAAAAGGATATGTGATTGGTATTTTCCATATTTTATCTTTAAACCGTCTTCTTGTTACCATTTTCGTCTTAGATTTCTTCTTCTGACTTCCATTCTATACTGAGATATAACTTTTTAGAGTTCCGTTGCCAAATGGCAAAAACGGCACCCTTATAATTCCGTTATGTCCATCTGACCGTTTGTCCGCCTGTCCGAATGTGGCACAGCCATTTTACTCGGAGAGTTTGTGTTCCATAGTTCACTATAAAACCGTTCACTGTGCGTGGTCCGACTTGCACTTGACCGGTTTTTTTATATAATTATGCCCAAAAAGTAACTGTGTTTAACTACCGTTAAAAAAACATACATTTTGACAACACCCGCTCGAAACAAATACCTATTTGTAAAGCCAATGTGCGCTTTTGTAATTTCTAACCTGGCGATATTATTGTGGACGTACACGTTCATTAAACGTATGCAAATACGTGCACGTTATAACATTATCGTGGACAGGAATTTAAAAGCGTCGTCATATTTCCATACAATTTACTTCCCTGTATACTTATACTTATGTGAGATGCACTGATGCGAAATTACACTATGAGGGATTGAATTTAGACAATGTTATTTTTAAACAAGCCCTAATACGTGTCTAACAAAACAATTAATCGCAATATAGATACTAAGGACAAATACAGTCTATTAGACAAACAGTTGATCCAATGCAAGCACTCGAGCCTATGTTTGCTGAAACGAAGCGTTAGTAGACGCTATTTGATATTCCATTTAGATCGGGATTGACATCCCTCGGCGCACGGTTTAGTAATAAATAATGATCAGTAATGACACTGGGTTCTACGTGGTTTGTCTAATACTAAGTACCATTCTGTACCATCATTATCATCAACAAAACAGGCTTCAGTATCCTATTACTAGGTAAAGCTCTCTTGAATTATGCCAATAGTACCTGGGCGACCGAGTTCTGCTCTGGTGTATATAGAAAATGCTCATTTAATAATATAGGAAAGTTCATACTAATTCCATGTATAGTACATACTAATTCCATGCTGCTATGATAGTAGGTGCTTACTAATTCCATGCTGCCATGATAGAACGTACTTACTAATTCTATGCTGCCATGTCATTATTCTAAGGCATCTTGTTCTAAACTTTGGGCGACCGAGCTCTGCTGGGGTGAAAATACGGAGAAATCGAATTTTCCCAGATATGAGACCTAGCTAGATCGGTTTTTCGCCCTCATAAAACCCTATAGTGCAATTTTCATAGAAATCGTTAGGACCGTTTTTGAGAACGTTATTACAAATACATGTATACATATAAAAATTTTGCTCATTTAATATTATAGAATGAAAATATATTATTTCCATGCCAATTTTTTAAACTATCAAAGCCCATATTTTGAACTGCACATTAATTGCGGAACATTTTCAATCACAATTTGAATGATTTTGAAGGAAATTGCTAATCGCTAATCAATGGCTTCATATGTTCGAAAAAATCGTCTGCTCAAAAATTTATATGTAAATAACACAATTAATGTTGTTGAACTGTCAGAATGAAAGTGATTTTCATTATTCCGTTGGCCACCATACAAGGTTTTTGTAAGAAAATCGTTGAATCTAAACAGTTTTTTAAACGACGTCAAAAAAAGGAGGAGGTCTCAGTTCGCGCGAATTTTTTTTTTTTTTTGTATTTTCCCGATTATTCAAAGACGCCTGGACCGATTTGAAAAATATTTTTTTGTTTAAAAGTGTGTACTTTCTAATTAGTCCTATTGTCATTCGGTCACGATCTGATGATGGGATCTTGGAGAAATCGAGGAAACTCCTCAAATATTATAAGCACACCTATAGCGATTTGGGTATTTTTTATAGTAACTCATGAATTTGCTCTCGGAAAGCACCATTTGGTAAAGTGGAACTGATGATGAAAGACACAGATGGCCACCGGACCGACTCAATAATATGTATTTCACGGGTTGTGATTCGATTACTTTAATATGGTTGGTAAGCAATTGATACTCGTCACAATTCATATGGTGCAGTGGAGCTGATGGTGAAGTACTTGAGAACTCAACAATTAAAGTCCCTGCATCGGGAAATGTAATACTTTGTAAAAGGTGTTGAGCAGTTGACATTAGGCTATTGTTACTTAGATAAATTACAAACCAACCCATAAAAAGGCGTTTTATTTTTTATTTTACAAAAAATACAATCTACTTCCAAACTACAAAGTTAAAAATAACTTTAATTTCGGAAGTCGGTGGAAAAAAACTAAAATACTGATCCAAAGACACGGACTTCCGAAATTAAAGTTATTTTTCACTTTGTAGTTTGGAAGTCGGTTGTATTTTTTGTATAAATGTTTTTTTCATAAGATGTGCAGGCGTCCGAATATGGAAATTTAATTTAACTGTCACAGTGTAATGATACACCATTTCGGTACTAATATTTCTGTATTTATTATCTTGCACGTGTGAGAAAGTGCGGTAAGCACTGTAAATATATATATAGGTATTACCCAAATTAGCAAGCTTCTAATGTCAGAATGATTACTGGTTATTTACTATATGTTTTATAGGGAAAAGGTTTCATGAATTAAACCACAGAAAGACAAGGCTAGACATTTATTTAAATAGACTTGTCAGTATTTAATCAGAAAGCTAGTTGTCCGTTCGCAAAACTAGGTCTTCATGGAGAAGAAGGACAAGAAACTCCATGGAAACAGTATAACAGTATTCTATCAATACATTTCTTATATTTCCATAAATTATCGTTATCTCAAAAACAGTTTAATTCTATGTCTTGAATAATAGCAACATCATAAAAATAACAATATTGGCAATAATATACCATACACAACAACAACAAGAAACTCCATGGAAACAGTATAACAGTATTCTATCAATACATTTCTTATATTTCCATAAATTATCGTTATCTCAAAAACAGTTTAATTCTATGTCTTGAATAATAGCAACATCATAAAAATAGCAATATTGGCAATAATATACCATACACAACAACATAATCATAATAAGCAATAATTACTATATAATATCAAATTACTTAACTTAGGTCCGTTCGGTGTGACTGCTCGGTAGTGAATGTGCCGAGTACATTTTTTTTTTTTTTTTTTTTTTTTTTTTTTTTTTTCTGTAGGGCATCTCACAGCTGGTTTTGAGAAACCTTCGCTGTTTAACCGGTCAATCCTGTGGCTGCCTCAAGCTACTACACTCAAAGCCTCCAGCCAGGGCACATTATATAAAACTAAGCTAAAAAGCTTAGGATGAACGCGCGCTAAGGGCACCCCCTGCGGGGTTCGAGCCTCGGCTTAGGGCGTTATCCGGGGGGAGGACATCAAAAGATGGGACGGGCTGGATCAAAGGGTTTTGATCATTGTTATTATTATACGGGGAATTTAAAGCTACGTGCACAGCTGCAACAACTGCTGGCACCTCGTTTTCGAGCAAGGGTCGGGGGGGAGTATCATTTACTCGGGGGCGCGGCGGTCGGGAACGCAAAGGACCTCGGCGGCGAGGTCGGAATGACGGGAGGCGTCTGTGTTTGTACACTGTGCTTGTTTCCCTATTGCTCTCCTGGAGGAGGGTTATGGGGTCATCGGGGTCTACTAGGATATGCCTTGGGCGGCGAACTTTACTTATTCTACTCGGGACATAACTGGCGGCCTCGACAACCAGAGGGTTGCGATGTTTGGCCGCGGACTCAAAGAAACGCTTTGAAAGGCGTTTTAGAAATTGGTGGATTGTGGGAATCTTTAGGTCGAGGTGGAGAGCCTCGTTCCTGACGAACCATGGGGAACCTGTCGCCCTACGAAGGAATCTATTCTGCACGGTTTGCAGCCTATGTATATGACGGGGTTTTGCATGAGCAAAGACGGCACCCGCATAGGTCATGATCGGTCGAATGCACGCCGTGTAAACGCGCAATTTGCACCTAAGTGACAATTTGCTACGTGCATTCACCAGGAAAAAGAGTCTACCGAGAGCGAAAGCGGCTCGCGAACGAACCATCTTTATGTGCTCTGCGAAGGTCAAATGATGATCGATAACGACACCGAGATATTTGGCTCGCTTCTCCCAAGGGATCGGCTTGCCGAACATGGTGATCGGTCGGGGGAGGGGGTATCTAAGCCTTTTACGCAGTTTCGTAAAGAGAACCGCTTGGCTTTTATCGGGGTTCACTTCTATTCGCCACTTTGTAAACCATGCCGCCAGTCTATCGACTGCGCGTTG
Source organism: Agrochola litura (assembly GCA_949152395.1). Taxonomy (NCBI): domain Eukaryota; kingdom Metazoa; phylum Arthropoda; class Insecta; order Lepidoptera; family Noctuidae; genus Agrochola; species Agrochola litura. The sequence goes on from OX424506.1 coordinate 5,472,883, forward strand.
GAGAGTGAGGCGAATAGAGTCGGGGGATCTAGATTTGCAGTAGATGGCAGTGTCGTCTGCGAACAGACCCAACTGCGAACTACGGCATCCTTTAGGGATGTCGCTAGTGTATAGCGTGAATATGAGGGGGGACACTACAGAGCCCTGAGGGACACCTGCACGGATGGGGCGGGGAGTGGATAACGCTCCTTCGATGCGATAGCGAAAGACGCGGTTCGACAAAAAGTCTCGTAAGATGAGCACGAGACGATCTGGCACACCGAGTTGGTACAGCTTGTATATTAAGCCGTTGTGCCAGACTTTATCGAACGCTTTCGCTACGTCGAAGAATACTGCACCGGTCATATAACCGTGCTGGAAACCAGCGCTTATGAATTCTACGATCCGGTGGGCCTGATGCACGCTAGAGTGCTCAGTTCGAAAGCCGAACTGTTCGTTGGGGATGAGGCCCTTGGTCTCGGCGAAGTCTCTGAGGCGCTTATAAATAAGCCTCTCATAGATTTTTCCGAGAACCTTGAGCAAACTAATGGGACGGTAACTGGTAGGCTCGGTTTTGGGCTTGCCGGGCTTAGGGATACCGATGACGGTGGCTTCTTTCCACGACTGTGGGAAGATATTGTTGCTTAAGGCACCATTGAAGATGGTGGTCAAAAGCATTATTAGGTGGGCGGGGAATAGTTGGATCACCCTATTGGTGATACCATCTGAACCGGGGGCTTTACGGGCTTTAAGACCTTTGATGATGTCGTGCACCTCGTCCGGGAGGACGGGGGGCAGCGGACAGTCAGGGTCATCGACGGGAGGGAGGGAGGCTCTACGTTCGACTTCCGCGTCGACCTTTGACAGGTGAGCTTGGTCTACTGGTAGGGAACTGGGAGTGCATTGGGCCTCGAGGCTGTCTGCGAGGCATTCAGCCTTTTCGGCATCGTCGAATGCGATGGTTTTATCGGGACGGGTCAGAGGGGGCATGCCGGAGGATTGGGGAGCCCTGAGTTTCCTCTGGAGCTCCCAGAAGGCCTGATGGTTTGGCTCTAGTTCGCCGAGTAACTTTCCCCAGCTCGCGTCCCGCAGCTCCGCTACACGTTTCTTTACAGATCTCTGTAAATAGCGCATATGGGCTTTGTTGGCGTTACAGGGAAAGCTATCGTACGCACGTATGGCCGCGTTCTTCTCAGTCAGTAATGCACGCACATCGTCCGGCAAGCGCCAGCGACGGTCGTCCGTCGCTGACACTTCCCTTGAACAATCGTTCAGGACGGTTTGTACATGATCAGTGAGTGAGTCGATCGCGGCCGTGGTGTCGGCGACAGAGTCAAAGAGATCGGGGATAGAGTCTAACTGAGGGGACGTGTTGGATTTCAGCTGTGTGCTTACTTTCTTCCAGTCCGTGATCCTCTTAGTGATAGGGGGGGCGTTCGGGTCAGGGAGACCTATGCGGGGGTATAGTCTCATGACTACCGGGCGGTGATCAGAGTCGAGCTCTTGTACCGTTTCTATTGACTCTAACTTTAGGTTGACGTTCTTAAGGAGCGCCACGTCTAAGATATCGGGGGTATGATTGGGATTTATGAGAGAGAAATGAGTGGGAGTCATCGGAGCGATGACGTCAAAAGTCAGGGAGTTTGAGAGGTCGAACAGGTGTTGACCTCTGGGGTTGGTTACCGAACTATTCCAAGAGGGATGTTTGGCATTTAGATCGCCCGCTATGATGAGCGAGTTACTCATAGCGAGTAGGATCGAGAGATCGTTTGAGAGGGATTGATAGTGCCCCGGGGCGTTATCGGGGGGATTATAGACCGATACGAGAGTGATCGGCTCGTGACCTGACATACCTAGGCGACAGGCGGAAACTTCTAATACCAAGAGGGGAGGAGGGTCTAATGGGATGCAGTGAAGCTGCTTTTTATAATAGATAAGGGTGCCACCCTTGTGACAACGCGACCTGTCATTGCGAACAATCCGGTAGTTGGCAAGTGACGGGTCACGATTGCAGGGCTTTAGGAACGTCTCTTGAATTAAGAGAACGTCTATATCGTGATCGCGGAGGAAGAGCCCTATCTCTGCCCTTTGGGTTTTTAAGCCATTGGCGTTAAAGAAGCCTATTGTTAGGGATCGGGGTTTGAACCTAGCTATCGCCGTATTATCCATTGAAGGTTTTAGGTGTGATAGCTAGGCTATCTAGGACTTGCGTGATATCCGGATACGCATTGTAAATAGACTGTATCTGAGGGATATTGCCTTGAGCGGAGATGATTAAATTGGCCATTGCCTTTGCGCGCGGGGAGACAAATGCCATATAGGTCGAGGTAATGATGTTGAATGAATCAAGACCTTGGCGCTGCGCGGTCGCGGGACCGGCAGTCGGGGGACGCGGGGCTTGAGGAGCAGGAGCGGGCGCGGGTTTAGCGAGGGGCGCGGTGGGCGCAGAGGGCGCGGGGGGCGCGGAGGGTGCGGGTGGCACGGTGCCACGGAAGCGGGGGTCCCTAAGGTGGGGGGGCGGGGGAGGGAAGTGACCGTGAGAGGGCACCAAGGCAGGGAAAGACTGCTGGTGGTGGAGATAGTTCCACGGACTAGGCCTCTGAGGGCTTAGTCGTTGGAGCATAAGGGCGGAGGGGATCCTATAAGAGGATGAGGAGGGAGTTTCCCTTTGCTGGCGAGCGCCGGAGCGCTTCCCCAGCTTGGGAGAAGAAGCCTTAGTGGCTTTTGAGCAACCCCGGTAGTTAGCCGGGTGGCCCTCTTTGCCGCATAAAACGCAGCTGGGAGGTACGGTACAGAGGGTACGGTCTTTGGGGCGGGAGCAGTCGGAAGTGCTATGCTCGCCCAGGCACTTTACGCACCTGGGTGTCGCATGGCAATTCCGCTGTGAGTGGCCGTATAACTGGCAGCGGTGGCATTGTCCGACAATGCCACTCTTTTGAGGTTTTTCGATTTCGAACCCTGTGAGACGACACAGAGAACGAATTTGAAAGATCGGGTGGTGGCCCTCAACGGGCGGGCATATGACTAGGACCATATCGTAGAGGTCACCGCCTCTGGAGCGGTGCATACGATGGACCTCATCTACTGGGACGTTTTGCGACTGAAGGTCGGCAAGAATTTCGGACGGGAGGATTTCCCTGGGAATGCGTTTAATGACTACGCGAACTTGTTTCTCTTCCGGGAGGGAGTAGGTGTGGTATGACACACCTCTCGCTCTCAGGAGACGGGTTAGTTCCCTATAATCGCGCGATGTAGGGACTAGGATTTTTATACCCTGTTGGGTATTGCGGGCCGAGGTGAAATCGATCTTGTGATCGACGCACCATTTCGAGATGTCCGTCCACTTCCCTTTGTCCTGAATGAACAAGGGGGGTGGAGGGGCGATCTTTCTCGCGAGGGGCGCGGGGGCATCCTTCGCGGAGGATGAAGCGGTCGGGGTGCCGAGTACGGCGGAGCGGCGGCTTTTTATAGCCGGTGGTAAACAAGTGACGTCACATCGTACGATTTTAATACAGACTTGTTAATACTTGCATTTTGACATAAAACTATGCTTAAATTATATAAAAATAGAGTAAATATCTTTAAATTGATTAGTTAAATTACATACTTGGTCTTACAATGGCACAATTAGTAAACAAGTCATGTTAAATAGTTAAATATGATATTATACAAAACAACAATGAAAGAACACAGTTTAGATTTTATTTCGTAATAGTATTTATAAGATTTTGATAAGAAACTGTCGTAATGTAGGTTATAAGTATTATCGAGATGCTTTTCTTTGTGTCCAATTAACGAAAAGATTGAAATAATCTATCACACGCATACAAACTTGGTACACTTTTGGCATTATTTAACAAACTATTTAATTAGGTAGTTAATATAATAACGTTATAGGCTTTAGACTTCTTGAAGACACCTTCTGGTTTCGAGGCTCCAAACGAACTGGCTTAGGAGCTAAGCGACGTTCCAAACATCATGTTTACAATTTAGTTCCGTTAAAAAAACCAGTACTTTTACGGAACTGTCAAATGAGATACTTTTAAACTTCATAATTACACTGATACAAAAATCACTTTTAATTTTATATTTAGTATTTAAAATCAGTAAATCTTATTAGTATTTGGAAATCATGACAATAGGTATTTCTTAGGAACTCTTTACATTACTTAGGAATTTCTCAGTAGCAGCTTGGAGTCTGGATTTGTGCCCGGTTGTGCCATAATCCGGCAATAGGCCCTCTGTTACATACGACCTAAAGCGACGATAACCGACTTTTAATGATTTTATACTGAAGATCACGTCTAAACGAGTAGTCTTAATGATTTGGAAAAAATATATGTTAAATTAGTGATTTTTTTATAACTTAATGTAGGAATATTTTAGATTACGAGTATGTTTATATTACATCGTGAAATTAATTTGTAAAGTTATGTCTAACGCGGATAAAAAACTGAGAATCACTCAAAATCTATCAAGCGTATTTTACTGAAACCTTGATAATTTAATTATTGATCTTTTAGTATACGTGTTTTATTAAAATACCTTTTGTTTTATGCATAATAAATTAATAATGCGTATAATTTGGGACAGCGCTCCTTGATGGGAGAATTCTATTACTGGCTAGAGGTACGACGCGTTGCGTGAGCTCAGTACAGAACACGCAAGCTAACCACTCAAGGTCACTGGCACATATCTGCGTCTTAAACATAACTGGCGAAATGTATGTGTATAGACACGCTTCTGCCTAACCCTTCGGGGATTAAAGCCGTGATGTTATGTTATGCAGGTATCCCAAAATTAAGCCAACTGAATCATAAACACAATTCTCTCTACCATAAACACATATATAGGCTGATCAAAGATCCACAGACCATGTTTGCTATCACGGCTACCCGATATCCCATTTAGCGCAGGGACGCTCTCGGGAATCGAACCCGCTAATAAATAATTCTCGGTAATGACTAGTGGGAGCCGTAGATCAATAGCCACTGAACCTGAACTAAAAATAGATATTGGATATTCCTGGGAGGTATTTTATTCATGATTGTTTATGCTTAAGACCCTGTATGACCTGTTTTGGTTTTGATGTAGGCAGAGAATGTAGATTTTTTTCTGAATTTTTTTATGTGTGATGAAAAATTGAAATTAAAAGTGAAGGATTAATTGGAACTATGAGAGCGTTGGAACAGAGAAAATAGAATTATGTTAGACATAAAAGCTTTAACAATTTTATTTCGGAGAAATAAAAATAAATACAACTTGGACAAGCCTTTTCTGTGCGATTTTGTAGGTTTTTTTTTTGGAGTGAAAACTTCATTAGGCGCGTTGGGCATTTTTGAGATGGGACTAAACCATTGATTTTGCGACACTGTTACAACTAATGTACCAATTGTAAACGAATGGTGTATAATAATAATTACAAGTGTTGCCCCCTTGTCGCTTGCGACACTTTTTGCTAGCGACGCAAGTCGGTCCCCCTGCCATTTTCCTGTGTATTTTATATAAAACTAGCTTTTGCCCGCGGCTTCGCCCGCGTGGATGTCGGAAAATATCCCAGGCCCAGGGAAACGTACTACCGAGATTTCATACCTAATAACAGAGGAAAACGCCATTGACTCCTACCGCTGCGCCCGCATTGCTCCGCGTAATTTTGAAACTGTGATATGTTTTAAACTATGCATTTAAATGATATGATTTAAAGGCATATTTTTTTGGATAAGGATTAATACTGTACCCGAAAAAGAAAAAGCTTCGGAAATAACAATAAAAATTTTATCAAATTCTGAAAGATAAAAATGGTTATTGTGGGTCATCCTTAGAAGATAGACATATGCCATCGCAGACTTTTATGTTGAACTTTTTAAGATAAACAATACCGTAGAACATAAATTTGACGTATCTTTTCCGGTTAACGCAGCGCACGCCAGTAAAGCTCCCAGTCGGCATGATTTTTTCCGACAATAATCGTCATATTTCAGCCAATTTACACAAAACCATAATGAATTATACACTAAAACCTTTCGCATGAATTACTCCGTGCATTGGTGAAAACCGTTTGAAAATCCGTTTGGTAGTTTTTGAGGTTATCGCGTTCAGACAGACAGACGCGGCGGGGGACTTTGTTTTATAATATGTAAGGATATTGGTTAGTTAAGGGCCATAGTCTTTCCATAGTTCCAGGTAACCAATCCATTATAGCCACCCAAATCCATAGCCCAATATATTTTGTTTCCATGTTCTGCAATAGTCCTACACCAACAGGGGGTTGTCCTTGGGTGCATTTGCATAGTGCATACAGGGATAATCGTCGGTTGGTGCCTCAACACTTAAAAATGTCTAAAGGGCCTCTGTGAGTTGTCTTCGGCCCCTTGTACGCCTTCCAAAGATCCGGGACATCAGAGTCCCGAGATATGTCAAAGACTTTTAAATAATAATAATAATACATACTACCGAAGACATATTATGAAGGATGGGACAGCTGACGTGTGTCGGACATGCCACCGTCCGGGTGAGTCCATCAGGCATATTATCTCTGGTTGTTCTCGTCTGGCTAACGGCGAGTACTTGCACAGGCATAACCAAGTGGCCAGGATTATCCACCAGCAGCTTGCTTTGAAATATAAACTTGTGGATTCTGAGGTACCGTATTATAAGTATGTGCCCGACCCAGTTCTCGAAAATGACCATGTCACGTTATACTGGGATCGGTCTATCATTACTGACAGGACTATTGTTGCCAATAAGCCTGATGATATAGTGGTGATAGACCGATCAGCGCGCCGCGCAATGATAGTCGATGTTACCATTCCACATGACGAGAACCTCGTGAAAGCTGAGAAAGAGAAACAAATTAAATATCTCGACTTAGAACACGAGGTTGTCGATATGTGGAATGTGAGCACAGCTATTGTTGTGCCGATTGTCGTTACGGCCAATGGCCTGATGGCCGAAAGCCTCAACCAACATCTATCGAGGCTCTCGTTAGGCGGTTGGATCAAGGGCCTGATTCAGAAGGCAGTACTCCTCGATACGGCTCGCATTGTAAGGAGGTTCCTGTCTCTGCAGCCTAACCACCGGTAGCTTGGACCCTGTTCCCGACACTGGCGGAATTCTATTTTTTATATTTTTAAATGTTTTTTATCCTTTTTATTTTAAGAAATATATAAAAATGTGAATGAATAGGAATTAAAATGAATAAACGAAATAATACCATTTATTTCAGGCGTCACAGGCCCTTAGAAAAATACCTTAACCTAAAGATACATATTTTAATATTTAAAACAAAACTTAAAAACTTGTGTTAATGTTAGTAGCACTTCACTGCACTAGGTTAGTCATACTGATCACTGTTGAAGGAGTAAAATCGACCTTCATTTTACTCAGCGACTACGTAGATAATATATTTCTTAACATCTTTAGATAATTAATTCTTCTTACCAAAGAAAATTAAATTGAAACTAGAGCATTTAATAAATGAGAGCCATTCGTTAGTACTAAGGTACGACGGCTCACCGATAAGAGCTAACTTTTTGTTAAGATATAGAGGTTTTAGTTATAAAACAGTAATTCTTCAGACTACGGTCGCTTTTACAGTTTTTGTTAATGTTCATGTCTTGGAATTTAAACTTCACTAATGCCATAGAGCGTCTAGTGGTGCAGGGCAGAGTGGAAGGTAATAGGCCACGCGGGACGTCACCGATGAGGTGGACCGATCAAATAAAATCCGCAGTTGGAGGCCCTGTTAATGAATGCGCCAGACTGTCATGTAACAGAACCAGATGGAGGGAGATTGTGAGGCGGGCAACGACTACACCTGCGATTGGACACAGTTCATTGTGACCACGACCGCTCTGTCAAGAGCGATACCAAGAAGAAGAAGAATGCCTGGCTTATACGGTATCAGTGACTTTACCCAGTGACTCGGAATTTCGGACCCAGTCAGTGGGTTCATGAAGACGAGATTGGCAGCTACTGGGCCCAAAAATAGACGGGTAGGTTAGTCAATTGGACTAACCTAAGAGCGCGAGGCAGCACTGGACTGGGTTGAAACTAGTGTCTACACGAGCCCAGTTACAAGTCAGCGCTGGACTGACTTACTATACTGTAGCGGTTGAGACTATCTTACTGTCACATAGACAAATGCAGAGTGGAAGGGACATCAACGCGCAACCTTTTACCATGGATTCAGTACATGATTCTGGACCCCCATGCTAATCCCAACTAGATAAAGGCATGAGAATGATAATAATGAGTACCTGCACATCTGCCTATATTCATGAAGTAATCTTTCTTTCTGTTTTGTGTGGTAATTGGCTAACCACACAAAAAAGAGTGCTGTCGAGAAATATCTCTCAGGCACGCCGTTTTCCTCACAATGTTTTCCTTCACCGTTTTTAAACAAGTGACAAATGCAATGCGCACATGAATCAGAAATGTCAGGGGTGCGTGTCTTGGCGGTCACACCACTATGCTATCAAGTCTTTAAGAGGCCTGCGAACACGACTCGCAAATACAAATCGAGATGTTTGTAAAATTAAATTCCAAGCACGTTGCGCTAGTGTGAGTGGCTGTTGGAGCGATATATACCTACAGTCAGTGAGCAATTACTAACCACGCACACATTGAAAATTGTTGCTTGACGTGAAAGTACTACTAGCTTTCGAAAATTTATGATAAATTTGGATATGTTCCGTAATACCAAAAATGATGAATGAAAACTTACCATTTTTCAATTTTTTTTCGATAATTTGTAACTTGGTAATATAAGCTATGCTTCTGCAGAAACAATATTTATAAAAATATTGTTGTTTATACAGAAAAAACAATATGATGTCATTTACGCTGTAAAAAAGTGCGAAATTAAATTCGTTTAAACTTCATTTTAGAAAAGTTTTATTGGAAAAAAAGATGTAGAAGCCTAGATAAACACTGTCTTAATCCAAATAACAACATAATATGGTGGAAATATGCCCATTGCAAATGATTTAGGCATTACGTTTGTATGGACAATTCATAAGTCGCCGCGTTCTTAAGTACAGGCATAATAATTTGCATTATATGTTTGCAAACTGTAAGGAATGATCAGCAAACTAGGTTTATATTTTATTTTGATAACATTCTGGTCCACTCAAGTGGTCAACTTGAGTTGTTATTTCGAATACCTAAATATATTAAGTTTCTGGGTGTCACCCATGCTACTAATGAGAACTATAATTACTTAACTTAAACTAATTAATTGAGGTCAAGTCAGTTAATTTGCATGCCTCAAATTATGCCACCTAACCAATCATATAGGTGTTATTATAATGTATTAAGATCTTATTTAAATGGGAAATTACTGCATGTATTTTGTTTTTTTTTCATAAAATGCAGCAAACAGACAAACAGTGGGCCTCAACTTAAACCATATTTATAGATAATTGTATTAAAATTGTTACATTTTAACATCTCCACAAATCACAACTTATATTCATGTATTTACTTATACTAATGTGTGGTTGCTACGTTGCAAAGTGTCATGCCAAAGCCACCTACAGAAACCTGTTTAGAACAAATATCTGTAGGCACAAAAACCTTGTAACTTAGCGCAAAAACCAATTGCCTCAACTGCTCATTTAATTTACTATTACAAAACTAATTAACAGTCAACCCATAGTTCGTTCTTTGTGGAGTGCCAAGTTGAAAGAAAAAATAAATAAAACCGATCAAGAGCGAGTCGGACTCGCGCACCGAGGGTTCCCGTTTTAAATTTTCATCAGCGAGGCTTATAGAGAGTTTTTACACTGCACTGCAATATTGCAGATTTAGGTCAGCGCCATCTCTTGACCGATAGTGGAATTAATGTTATTTTTGTTGATGATTTCTAAAAAAGTGTGCTATTTAGAGACGTCGTTTTAATTTTCCTGTAATCTTTACATAACCTTCTATCACATAGAATAATTTCAGATTTTACTTTATGTAAACTTCGGAGATAAGGGCCCCCCCCTTATCTCCGAAGTTTACATAAAGAAAATTTTTTTTTGTCAAATGTCGAAAATTATGCGGGCTTAAAAAAAAATCTTTGGGAATGTGCAAATAGCGCTCTTTTGTATAATACCCCTATGCCCTAGTAGCCCCACTTCGAATTTTAAAGACCCCCGTTCAGACCCTGCTGCAAAAAAAAAACTTTCTTATTTGCAAAATAGTTGGGCAAACGTCATCTAAGACTATTCCAAATTTCAAGTTGATAGCATTAGTAGTTCTTGAGATATCCAGCTGACAGACGGACAGACAGACAGACTAAATCGCACCAGAAGGGTTCCTTTTTACCATTTTGGTACGGAACCCTAATACAAACAAGTACTATTGCAGTTTTAATAAATGTTGCTTTTAACCCTCGAACTAAGCTAAACGTGCTTGCTTTAAGAATGAGCTTGAGAATAGTTGGCCGGGCCAATTTGAGTTTGCGATAGCCGCGGGGCTATTGACGGTTTAAGTTTAAAATATATTGATACTGTGAGAATATTGCCAGCTGCTACTTAGTTTTATTAGTGGGGTGGGTGTTGCTTTTCAGGGTCTTTGGTTTGATTATTAAGGAGGATGAAAAGGTTAGGTGCGTAGTACTCGCAACTGGCATGCGTGTATGACCAAGAGGCCTTAGTGTGAGTTTCTATTAACTATCTCGACTTTACGTATCAACCGCGTTCGGCGCTCCGATTGGCCCTTCACCAGTAAAGGCCAGTGAAGGGCCAATCGGAGCGTCGAACGTAGTCGATGCGTAAAATCGAGATGGTTAAAAGAAACTCACACTAGGGCCTCAGTTCTATAAACGTAAACTAGGCAAAAGGAGTATGTAAGGATCGTAGCAGATAGCGTTGTTTTGTAGTTTCTGCCTACCCCCATCGGAAGAAAGCATGAATTTATGTATTGTATGGATGATGTGAAAATTTGGGAACTCGTCGTAAGTATAAGGCTGTCGCAGGTTGAGCGAGCAGCGAGCAGGACCCGTGGTGGCGGCGCGTAGTGTTCCACGCGCGCTCCAAATTGACGTCGCGGGGGGAGTCTCACATCTCACTTCCCCCGCGGGCATGAAATGGCCCGCAAAAGCGGGCCCGGCACCAATCGGGGATCATAGAAGGCGCACAAGATCTCATGATCCCCGGTCTAAGTATGGAAAGGGAACACCGGGGTGGTTTTTAGTCAGTAGGAGTCTGACAGACCCCTTCGGCCACCCAGGGCGGAGGACATCCATAGAGATTTTCCGATCAGGACAGAAAAAAATACAAAAAGAAAGGTTGAGGGAGCCGCACCGCATTGCAAAAATCTTTCTATATTTTGTACAGGCAGGCAGCATCAAGCTTTTTTATCTGAAAATGCGTGGCGTTGCAGCCCGATGCGGCTGTAATATGAGCTTAACTTTAGTGTTGTAACTTTTCCACTTATTTAAATAGTGGCTGTTTTGTTTTTTGGCATTTTATTTGATATAATTTAATTAATAATAATAGTAATATAGTAAGTAGTGTGTAGTAGTAGCGTAGTGTGTGTATTTATTAGTTTTTTTTTTTTTTTTGTCTGCCTCGTTGGTCTAGTGGTCGCAAGTGCTACTGCTGAGCATGAGGTCCTGGGTTCGATTCCCGGGTCGGGCAAAGTGTTATTGGGTTTTTCTATCTGAAATTTCTCAATTACGGCTCGAAGTCTGGATTCGTGCCCGGTTGATGGCAATAGGCTCGCCCCCTATTACATGGGACTTAAACATAACTGGCGAAATGTGGGTGTACCTGCTACAAGGACACCTCTGCCCAACCCTTCGGGGAAACAAGGCGTGATGTTATGTTTTATGTTATGTTAATTTAATTAACTGAATCAGTCATTACACTCACTTATTTTCTACTGAAATTATTTAATTTTAGGAAATTATTTAAAAAGATTTAGACAGCTAGGATAGGTTAATTAAGGCCCACAAGTGGGATAAATAGAGATTTTAACGATTTCTAAATAGCATAAAAGGATATTATAACTGTTACTGTAATGACAAAGTTATCTAATCAAGATATTATTGGATGTAAGCACTTCACAATAGAACACCTTGAACACGTCTACGTTATTACGTTTTCAGCAATTTACCAAGAAAATAACATTATCTTACAAAGTTTGTCATAGAATTGTCGCAGCACAATACACAAAAAAATTCCAGAATGCTTCTTTGAAAAAAGTGTAACCGATACCTAATACAATCTACGATACAATAGAAACTGCTGAACAATCTAAATAAGTTGGTAGGTACATACGGCTACACATCAAGCTATACATATCCAGTATAAACTGACCTCGCATTGTACGGAAATCCTAGACAATGCAAGATCTACATAAACTGGTTTTGTATAGCTTGGTGTGTAGCCGTCAGTGGTAACGAAACCAGTCTATAGTGTCCTCTTAGCCTACGTTCGCACGGACGTAAAACATCGCGGCGGGATTTTATTGCGCTCTGGATTTTCAACTCTCAGTGTTGAACCGAGCATTGAGAATCCAACAGAGTGAAACTCAGCGTGACGAAAAAACACACTATTGGATTATCAACTTTTGGCACTAAGCAGAGCGTTGAAAATCCAATGTGTGAAAAAAACAGTGGCACTCCGGGAGTGTCGACAGAAGTGAAAACTTGAACAATTTTATTGTGCATGAAATACTTTTAATGAGGTGCCAGCGCCAACAGCACGAACCGCCGGCTTTTGCCGAGCGGCACTACTTTGTGCGGCATGCCGGGCGCACCGCTGCTAGCACGGCGGCAAGGCTGCCGGCATTGCCGCCGGCACTCAGAGTCGCGAGTTCAATTGTTTTTTCCCATCTCAAAAATGCCCAACGCACCTAAAGAAGTTTTCACTTCAAAAATCGCCGCGGGAAAAAATCGTCCGTGCCACCTGGGCTGGCCTAGTTCTATTGAAACTCCGACCAGCCAGAGGCCAGCTCAAGGTCAAGGTGTTACCACCTACGTGCAGTCGACTGTACACCTAATACGACAAAGCAAAACAATTTGTTTTCATTTCTTTAATCCACACTTTTCACTAATATGTGTTCACTGCCTAGTGGTGTGACTGTCGGACTGCCAAGTCAGGTCTCGAGTTCGAACCCAAGGCACGCACCTCTGACTTTTCGGATTCATGTGGTATTGTATAATTATCACTTGCTTCAAAAACCGTTGAGGAAAACATCGTGAGGAAACCGGCATGCCTGAGAGATATATTTCTCGACGGCATGTGCAGTCAAGTCTGAAGCCCATGGCTTTAAAACTCTGACACCAGGTTAGTCTCTAACCATATGAAAAGAATATTAATGTACTTTATATTTCTAGTTGATATAAGAATGCTTATTAAGAATAGCTCGTTAGTCTAACTGTTGAGATCATGAGATCATGTTTAATTAGGATATTCTCACAAACAGTCCAGAGTCGGAATTCGCATCTTGTTACTGGCATAAAGTCAACTGTTATGTAAGATGTGCACGGACCTGCCGGGGTTGCGGGAAAGTCCAATAGGGATACCGTGGCCCCTGGCAACATGGCAACTGAAGGAACACGAGTGGGTTTTATTCAGTAAGAGTCTGACACGCCCTCCCGCTCCGACCAGAGCTGGAGAAGTTATTTGATAATTTCCCAAACAATAAAAAAACAAAAAAGATATGTAAGGAGAGGTTAGCTACGGTTCATTTGATGTTTATCAGCCACGCATTCGTGCGTATCGTGGCCGTGGGTCGCAGTGGATGATCCCGCAAAACGAAGCTAAGAACGCGTCCGTAGCTTAGCAATGCTGCTGTGGAGGGGCGCATTTAGGTTCGCCCGCATTACATGAGACTTTTTGTTCCAAACGAAGGGATTTAAAAAAAAATTGATGTAATATCGCGTTTCAAAATAAGATTGGACTCAGTATTGTTTTCTAGACAGCTGTTGTCTGCCCATTTGAAGATGCAGGGCCAGATTAGGTTGAGTATACCTAGATACTCACTTCTTGCACAGGTGCCATGAATTCTGTTACTAAAAAAAAAACAGTGGCACTCCGGGAGTGCCGACAGAAGTGAAAACTTTAAAAAAAATCGGCAAAAGCTGGTGTCGTAAAAGTGTCGCGAAATCAATGGTTTAGTCCCATCTCAAAAATGCCCAACGCGCCATAAGAAGTTTTCACTTAAAAAAAACGACCCTTGTAGGTTACTAAAACGGAGTCTGTAAAGCGAGCTAATGTAACTAACAACTAAATACGTGATTTAAAAATCTTTCATCCCTTTTTAACCCAAATGATCTATATCTGTGTCTGTCTGTGTGTCCGCGTTGTTCTTTAATCTACGCAACGGAGTTTGATGCGGTTTTCACCATCATTTAGAGAATTTATTCCGGAAAGTTTACGAGTAAAATAAATTTAAATTAAATTTACATATAATTAAGAAATCTCGAAGTTTTGTCAAGTCGTAAAAACTATACGGAGCAGTAGCAGGTCGCTAATAATCCAATAAAGACATATAAATATTGCACTACAACTCCGACACTTGTAGCCACCGTCGCGGTGCAATACAACATGCTTCTTAGGTAAGGCAGCCATTTTGAATGCAATCCTCAATTTATTGCATTCCATAATGTAAACATTGGTGGTAGGTTAATAAAGACATGATCATTGTGGACTTTCTTGACCACAACAACCTGACTACCTGCAGTATTGTCTCTCCTTTTTTTCCATTTAAATCCATCCAAAGGTTGTCTGTAAAAGATCGCTTTTAGCGATAAGATCGCCCATTGTGTCACCCAATGTAATTTTTATGGTGTACATAATAAAGAATATTCTATCTATCTATCTAACAACAAAGTAGGAGAGAGGGCTTTAGTTTGACAACTTAGTACCTAGGTATAACAACTGGGGTCGATTCCCGGGTCGAGCAAAGTGTTATTGGGTTTTCCATTAGGAATTTCTTAGTAACAGCCCGGAGTTTGAAAGTTGGCGGTGTGATATCCCCGTGCCTCGCTTAGCCGTTGGTCCTACGTCTGATCTCTCTCCGGTCGTGTGTCGAATTGCCGTCACATCGGAATATGAGAGTGAGTGAAGAGAGAGTGCACCTGTGTCTGTGCAAACACTTGTACACTATAATATGTCCCGTGCCGAAGGCTAGTCTGCGTAGAGATTAGCCGCCATGGCCAAAATACGGTCTGGAAGACTATACATGGAATTTTTTTAACCAGTACGCAAACTTTAACCCGTGACTTTACTCATCCCATAGTAAAAGTTGTGCATGAGGATGATTAAAGTCACTTGTTTAAGTTTGTAAACTGGTTAAAAAGAATCCTGTATAGTTGGTATAAGTACTATATATTATTTAAGTAATTATTTAATAAAAACATGTTATTTTGTTATGTTTAACTGTCATAAGGTTATCTCATCACATAACATAACATAACATAACATCACGCCTTGTTTCCCCGAAGGGTTGGGCAGAGGTGTCCCTGTAGCAGGTACACCCACATTTCGCCAGTTATGTTTAAGTCCCATGTAATAGGGGGCGAGCCTATTGCCATCAACCGGGCACAAATCCAGACCCCGAGCTGCTACTGAGAAATTTCAGATAGAAAAACCCAATAACACTTTGCCCGACCCGGGAATCGAACCCAGAACCTCATGCTCAGCAGTAGCGCTTGCGACCACTAGACCAACGAGGCAGTCTATCTCATCATGAATTACAATAACATCCCTTTAAATTGCTTCTTATTCAAAACAAAACCCCAACTGATACATTCAATGTTTTCATTTAATTCCCGTTTGTAACAGAACTAAAGTTCGTTGTAGTGAAACACTAAACATTTACATACGAAACGGTTTCACAAAACAAACTTATTGAATGTTAAATATTTGTAATTGAAACTAAAGATCTGTTTGTGGTTGTTTCAGTTTTTGTTTGGGAGTAAAACGTTTCGAAACACGAATACGAATTGCTGTTAATCTCTCTTTCGTATGGTTAGTGACTAATCAGTACCCTAATTGCGTAATACAACAAAATCACAACGATTTAAAACAGATTGCTAATCTATTGCTTACTAAGTTGGAAAAAAAAACTACTTAAATAACGCAATGAATGTTGTTGAACTGTCAAAATGAAACAAATTAGGCATAATTGTTTACGAAAATAAGTTACGCAATTAGGATACTGGTGTCAGAGTTTTAGAGCCGCCCTAGGGCCTCTGAATTGGCTTCACAAAATGAAATATCTCTCAGGCAGGTTTCCTCATTGGTGTTAATGATTACGTCACTAATAAAAAAGTATAGCATATACCTAGATCGTCATCTGTGTTTCTTGAAACTTGTATAAAGTCGGTTTGAACAGCTATTTGTTGTTTTTGTTTGTTGAAGTGGAAACTTCTTTAGGCACGTTGGGCATTTTTGAGATGGGACTAAACCATTGATTTCGCGACACTGCAACGACACCAGCTTTTGACCATTAAAAAGACATCAACGTGTTGATTACCGCGGTGCGTGGAGTAAACGACATCAACGCATTGATTATCGCGGTGCCGAATTTTTTTCATGTTTTCACTTCTGTCGGCACTCCCTCTGTGCCACTGTTTTTTTTTTTCGCCCATTTACTGTATAAGTGGCAGCTAATTTTGTTGCAGTTGGTTGAGTTTCAGACTTGAAAGTCGTGAAAACGTATTTTTATGATACGAAGTCTCGACATGCTATTTCAACTCTCTCTTGACCGTTTTTCATAAGTTATTAAACTCTCTAAAGACAGATTAGTACCACTTAAGAAAATACGAAAATACATTTCAGTAGACTTTATCAGCTTAAACTTAAGCTTCTTTGCAATATTATTGATACAAATATTTATTTTTTCAATAATCTTATTTTGCACCTTCACAAATCCGTCCTAGTCACGAGATAGTTTTCTCAACAAATATACTTACAGGCGCTAACAACACGGTATCGTATTTCCTGCACACTGAACTTGTTATAGATAATGGTACAAATTGACAAATGGTGTAAACAACTTGTATTTACGAGTATACCTCAGCGTAAGTGGATCAGGGAATATACATAGGTGTGGAACATATACGTTGAGTAATGTAGATACAGCTTGTAATCTCATTGTAACCTACTTCGGATTGTGATGTAACTGTATTGCGAATGTTATCGATATGCGTATATATTTATATACAGCGTGTGTCTTCATAATGTGCACATAGCGAAATGATTGATTTTATCGACAGTTTTTTTTTTTCTACAAAGCCCTGTCTGTTTTTGTTTCATCGCGATAGAATTCAGTTTAAAAGTTACACAATTTTGTTAAAAAAAAAAACCACCAAAAAATATGTAGTTTTTTTTTTGTCCCTAAAATCAAGCATAGATTATCTCATATCCTTTCAACTGTCATTAACGAGACACAATAGAATTTTAATTGTTATCCACCTCAATGTTTGTTGACGTTTTTACAACAAACTCCCCATTGACATTCGAAACTTACCCATTAAACGATTTAAAATCTGTATTAAAACCAAACTTTGTAAAAAAGGGTACTATACAATTTCAGATTATTTAGAAGATAAAAAAGCTTGGGATTGAACTGCTCGCTCTGCTAAGCCTTGTGATAAAATCATAAAACTAGACATTTTAATTATGAAAAATCAACATATACCAGTTTTATAAACACATTGACATTGTTGAAAATTATATTCAAAATGACATAATTACTTTGTAAAGTATTATATTATTTTAACTATTGTGAATGTGAGGACTATGTGGATATTGTTTTTATTTCTCTGCTAGTTTTAGTGATGGTCTGGCAGTTTGAGTAGTTTATGCGGCCTACCCAAATGTCCTTTCTTTGGTATTGTTCGTCGAGTTGAGCTCCTTAAGTTCTGAGTTGAGCTCCACGATTACTGACAAATGCTTGCACTGACTGGACAGGTCCACTCAAATCTGTGTGGTTCTTTCCTCAAAAGACCTTTTCAGACACTTATCTACATGGTTCTCATATGGCCTGACCAAGATTATGTCTGGACTTTAAAAGAGACTGCGACCTCTGAGTTTGTTTCGGTCTTTCTTCTCAGAGTAGTCAGATAGGAAACGCCGAACTCATCTAGCTTATTTTTAATATTTTTTATATGACGTGTAAAAGTGATTTCGATATCCTATTTACAGAATAAACAATTTCATTTCATTTCATTTCATTTCATTTCATTTCATTTCAATGAGGTGTCGTAACAGATGATGAGATACTGACATGTGCACATTATAAATAACCCTTTGGGGACTACAGGCGTGATGTTATGTTATATTGCCCTACATTCATGTGATGTTAACATGCAAACATTGAAAAATAAAAATTATCGAGACAGCACGCAATGTCTTCAAAATGACAATTTAATCATGATAATTATCAAACTAAATATGATTGTTATGTTATTAAAAAATGTTTCAATTTTAACTAAAATAGAGAACGACACTTGTAACAAGAAATGTGGCATTCGATATGCTAATTTTGAATTCTCTGTGTAACAGTGTTAAATATTTTGTGTTTTTTTTTTACAAACACTATTCGAAATTACGGTACGTCTAACTTTACTATCGGTCACAATCACGAAGGTAAGTTTAATTAAGCAAAAATACATCCAGGTCAAACAAACAAAAAACCTAAAGGAAAGTACACACGTAACTGCAAGCATGACAAACCTGCATGAACAAACATTTTGTGCAAGCGTGCACAACTTCCCTATAGGCTACACACTGTACAAGCAAGCTGGAGCAGCATCAGTTTTTGTTTGAGCGATGGATGACGACGACGCACTTGCTTAAAGCTGCATTAATTGTGTGAACTGGCGTGCGTTTGATTGCGCAAGCTAAACCTGCAGACACACGTTCAATCATGCTTGCACGAGCGTGGCTTGTTCAAGCCGCATAATGAAAGTTCTATCAATCTTTGTTATTTATTTAAATCAAACACAATTGATTCCTATTGTGGTTAGTAACACCTTATAAAACTATGTTATTAACATTATTAAAATAAATAAAATAAGACTAATTCAAGAACCTATAACTATCTCCGCTTCCTGCTGCACCAGACCTGCAGCTGTACATACGGGTCCAGTGCGCCAGGAACGGGCAATCAGGTTTATTAACAATCACCTTTAAAATGATGTTGGTGCTCCCCCGAATCCTTCGCATCAGGGATGCTGTTCTTTTTCGCATTATAACCTGAAAGCTATCAGTATATGCTTCTGAAAACATGCCCGATGTGCTACAGAATCACGGGAGCCCCAACAGCACCCTAAAGGCCTTGTTGTACTGTATACGAAGAACGTTGTAGGCCCTCTGCGTATGTCTAACCCACAGGCTGCACACACGTGCAGCCTGTGGGTTAGAAGGACTGGCAAAACGCCTTGAACAGAGTGAGTTTCACTTTAGAGAAGTGAAACTCACTCTGAAACTCACACAACTTACAACGCGCAAACCTACGGGCCAGCATAATTACATCGGATCGACAACGCTCTTCGCACCCTTTCTATATCACTGTCCTCATTCAAGTCCTCATTTACTATGTGACCAAGGTACTTAAAATGCAACACTTGCACAAGTAAGATGCTTGCACAAAATCATCATACAGACGCTCAACCACGCTTGCAGAAAATTATTGTTCATGCAGGCTTGTCATGCTTGCAGTTACGTGTGTGGCTCCGTTTCACAGTCCATGCACAATGCTTAATTCACTCGGAAATTTCGTTTCCGTGATCAAATAAAAAGAAAAGAAAAAAGATCGCAACGTCCTGTCAAACTGTAGTTAACACAAACGAAACCGAACACAAAGATGAAAAATTAATGAGAAAATAAACGCACAACATCTGCGTCACTGCTCCTGTATCACGACCAATTTTTGTTGACCTCTACAACGTTATGCAAGATCCACCTAACTAGTGTAGTGGAGTTAGAACGCGGACGAGGCGGGAGATCTTCAATCCTGGCCGTCAATAGACCTATCATGAAATATTCATTCTGGAATGTTCCCCCGAGCGGGCTACGATCTCTTTTATTAGCATTTAAGACAAGTTTTGTAATGTAAGTCGGGGTTTCTTTCATGTCTACGTTTGGCCGGTTTGTTTCTGAATATTGAGGGCGATAATTTGAATTTGTAAAGACTTTTCGAGGACAGGAGTTACAATGGCATTTTTATTTGCATTTTATTGTTGTCTGTTTATGAAGGTCGGTCGCGTTCTTGTCTTTTATAAAAAAATTCTGTTATCTCAAATAAGTGTATGAATTTTTCGAATTTTTGTTTACACGGAATGTCACGGCACTAGTATTTTAATTGTAGTTCGTACACGACACGACTTACTAACGCGTTATTAACTACATAGTTGGTGGCTGATTACATCGTGTACGGATCGACATTGAAATACTTGTTCTGTGATATTCTGGCTACTCATTGATGACTTGAGTTTGTAACTTGTTACTTTGGAGTGGTGTCATGGACGACGGGCCTTGCGGTTTTTATTTTTCTTCGAATCCATTAGATACGTACTAGGTATCCGAAGCGATAGCATAATGAGGTTCTCATGCAAAAATGGGTTCCATGAATCACTCATAGGTATTGATTCAGTGTTTATAGGAATCTCTGTGGTAACAAACTTTAATAAAATACTGTTGAAAAACATCCTAAATGCTCTGTATTATTAGATTTTAAGAATGTTGTACAACTTTATTAAAGTTTATTGTTGTCAGTGGTTTAGTTCTCGTATTTATTTCAGGTTTGCCCGATCTAATAAGTAAACATGAATAAATGTCTTAAGATAGCAATATAAAAAAATAAAAGGCAGTCAATCTCACTAAATTAATATGTATAGGAAAAATCGCAATGTCTAACAAAATAAGTAGTACCTTACGTATAAATTGCTACAAATCATTGATTTATCTCTCAATTTTAATGACAAATCAATCTATACTATATACATCATATATAATATAACAATTAATATAATATTATAAAAAGGAAAGATTTGTATTTTTGTATGTAATGAATAAACTTAAAAACTACTGGACCGATTTGAAAAATTATTTCAGCAATGGATAGCTACATTATCAGCGAGTAACATAGGCTATATTTTATTCCCGTACTCTAACGGGAACGAGAACTACGCGGGTGAAACCGCGTGGCGTCCGCTAGTTTATTATAAAAGTCTTAATTAAACAATTACCGTGATTTTAACAAGCATGTGCTTAACAAATAATTCCGTGAATCGTCGAATCTGTCCTAAAAATAGGCCAATTAGCCGAGTGGTAGTTTAGTTTATATTTCGTTAATACACCTTAATTATATTTTACACTGTAATTAATTTAATTTTGATGAAATTCGCCGTAGAGGCAACTTCACACCTTGTAGGTACTCGTAGACAATAAATTAAATCCAGGAGACGGGGTCAGGTATATGAGGTTGGCTGATAGATCGCTATACTACGCATAGAATCCATGTTTTTTTTTCTTTTACTTACTGCTTTCCTGCAAATAGCTTTCTGACTAACCAACTGTACAATACGGCCAATATAACTTGGCAGCTCTGAACATAGGCACTACGAACTTTCGCGCATTTTCTCTCACTCACACTCTCCCAGAACCAAATGGAGACACTATTTGGTTCGAAAAAAATGATATTGCGCAGCCCTCAGCGCGAACTTCAGAACTGCCAAGTTATATCGGCTGTATTGTTACAGTTTAAAATGAGATAATTGGTTGATATTGTACCGGCAACACTGAAAGATTCGATATGTCAAAATGGCGGAACAACGGCCTTCTGGGTCGGGATCTGATCACGGTACGACGTGCTTAGTGGCTGTGTCGGTAAAAATATAAATTGAGATATTAAGGTTGGAGATCTACTGTAAATTAAGGTAAGCTATTAGTTTTATTGTAAATATTAGAATACTGATTAAATAGTGATATTATGTGGGGAATAGGAGATGTGATAGTATGGTGTAGAATATTGAATTTGACATTGGCAATAAAATATAAATGAATGATAAAATATCTTAGTGTTTCATATTATTTTCCTTATCCCTGATATATTGTAAATATGATAGTTTTGATAAACAATTTTAGATTATGATATTGGGGTTGCGACTTTTAAATTCATTTGGGAATTAGCATCTATTTTGAGGTTAAATAATTATATTCGGAATTAAATTAGTTATTTTAGAGCAAGGATAGTTTTTATTATAATAGCATAAGATCGCGTCTTTTTCGAATTTTAAAGAAGTTTTACACAGAGGTTTAACTAAAATTTCAGTACCTCAATAAGTTTTCAGTATCTACTTTAACAATCTTGATTAATTATCAAATCAGTATAACTAATAATAGGTTGCCGGTTGCCGGTAAAGGTTGGTGGTGGTTGGGACTGCCTCGTTGGTCTAGTGGTCGCAAGCGTTACTGCTGAGCATGAGGTCCTGGGCTCGATTCCCGGGTCGGTCAAAGTGTTATTGGTTTTTTCTATCTGGAATTTCTCAGTAGTAGCCCGGAGTCTGGATTTGTGCCCGATTGATGGCAATAGGCTCGCCCCCTATTACATGGGACTTAAACATAACTGGCGAAATGTGGGTGTACCTGCTACAGGGTCACCTCTGCCCAACCCTTCGGGGAAACAAGGCTTGATATTATGTGTTATGTGTGTTATAAAAGGTTAAAATATTTTTTTTACAAGTTTAATGCTAGGACCGAAAATGCGTTCATTCGTATGAATGCAAAGTAACTTATTTGAATTTTAGCCAGCGAACGAAATTGATAATTTAATTAAGTATTACGAAACATTAAAAATCCCTTTTGTTATTCTTCTAACAATTTTGAATTAATTAACTATGTATGAGTGTGTAAAGTAGGTTCTTGGCTTACACAAAGTTATTATTTTAGGTAAAATAATAATGTAGTAAGTGCTTCAGAGTGTGGAAAACGTACTGGTGCAGAAAAGTTGCGCCCATAGTCTGCAATTATTATTGTTTTAAAATTATAATGATTTAATATTCTTTTCGTAAAGCTTTACTGTTCAACTAGTTGAGCAGACACAAACATTTTACGTACTTTTAATAATTATGATAGATAGAGGTAGGTACAAATATATTTCTTTTGATTTTTCTTCATCACCACACTTAGTATTGGCTCATCTCAAATGACCAGATTTCAGGGATGTAGTCGTATCAAGTACATAGCTACTCCTACAACTCATTTTTTTTTAAATTTTCTAAGTTTAACGTGTGTATATGTGTCTGTCTGCGCCATCGTAGCTCCCAAACGGCTGAACCAAGTGTATTTTTTTGTTTCAAAGGTGACTTGATCGAGAGTAGTCTTAGCTATGATTAAAAAAAAATCGGTTCAGCCGTTTGAAAATTATAGCTTATTTTTAGTTGATGAATGCATGTGAGCATCTTCCACAGGTCTGATCGATTTGAAATTTGGTATTCCATTGCTTCAATGATATCAGAAGACCCTTACCAACTTACAGCAAAGGTATCGTGTTTGAGCTTAATGGAATGGACTCAATGAATAGATTATAGATAGATGGTGAACAGGGTCTGGTGATGGAGTAGGAATGAGAAATGAGGAAATGTTTGTGTCAGGGATTTCTTTAAAAAAAATTTAATCTTGTATCTGATGTTAAACGATAATTAAGGTAAGGTAAAAATAATTCAGGTAGAAGTGATCCTTTCACTTGAGAAATTGTGACTTGTTTCAAAGTTTGAATCGGGAGGCTTACTTAAAGTGGGCAAGTTGCCAGTTCCATTCCGCAATCACTCTATCTACTTATAGATATTTCTCAATAATAATCATAGCCATACTAAGCTATTTCTAACTTAGACCAGTGCGGTTTCTCAAGACTTGAGACTTCTCACAATAGTTAATAATATAATTTTGAACGAGTAACCTCGGACGCAAAGTTTTAAGTGGCGTTCGCTCTTAGCACTTAGATCTTGATAGCTTAAAATGTTCCTTGCCAAAATTGGCCTCTAAATGGTATTATCTAGAGCTATAATCACTATGAGGAAACTTGAAAGTAAGACGTTTTGCTGTTTAGGCTTTGGTCACTATAACAGAAATGAAGTCACGTTCAAAATTTAAAAAAAATCTAAAATACAAAATATTTTATTTCACATAAACCTACACGGGCACTTATGAAACATCAGAAGCTAGGTAAACGGTTCCAATTGGTCGTTTCCTATGGAGAAGAGCTGGCAAGAAACTGCCTCATTGATCTAGTGGTCGCGCAACTGCTGAGCAAGAGGTCCTGGGTTCGATTCCTGGGTCTAGCGAAATTTAATTGAGTTCTTTTATTTGGAATTTCTCAGTAGCAGCCAGGAGTCTGGATTTGCGCCCGGTTGATGGCAATAGGCTCGCCCCCTATTACATGGGACTTAATTGTAACTGGTGAAATGTGAGTGTAGGTACTAAAAGTACACCTCTGCCTAACCCTTCGAGGAATAAAAGCGTGATGTTATGGAGACACGTTGTCTTTTAAATGTACAAGCAGCAAAATAGCTTAGGGCTTTGAATTTTCTGTGAAAATATTTGCAATTTCACATTTCAACATTTCACTAGATTGGCGGATCCTACTCTTGCTTACGAGTACGTAGATGAAGTCTTCTCAGTAATGGTTTTTTTTAATAAACCTATTTTGTCCCTTTGCAGGGCAAAGACCTCCCCCTTCCATTTTTCACTTTCACTTTAGTTCAATACTCAATTTTATTACATTTTTCTACCGTATAGGATGATACCGTATTCAAAAATGCTTTTAAAAACGTGACACCTTTTTGACCTTAGATTTAATTGAAATCACAAAAACAAATCTTGACTTGAAATAATCCGTTCAAAATCTTTCCTGAAATAGATTACCGAAAGTTAAAACGGATAGAAATCTCATTAGAAACGGTTGAGTGATTATCCAAATTAGCGAACTTATTCAGAGCAAAAATTCTACTTTATTTCGCAGAGTGAAATCTATCTTTAGGAAACTTTAATTAATTAGCACTTCGCTTTTAAATAATTAAAATACTGTTGCTGTATCGTAGCTAGCAGCTACTGCGACGAGGGCTTGCTACGTCTGCCACGCCAGCGCCAGTTGCTACGCCGTAGCAGCGTAGGCGGATCAATACACTTTTCATTTTGAATTCCATCGCAGCGTAGTAATTTTATTTTATGATTGAAGTAACTTTCAGATTATTAGGTTCAACACCTTCATAACCTTTGAATAAATAGATTATTTTATTCTTACGACAAAAATTGCATCACTTGTTTTAAGGCCTATTGTTCACCTAGAGCGGGCCGGGCCGAAAAGGTTGCAAAAAAAGGAGCTATAGTAGCTAGTATTTGGTAAGTTTTTTTTTCATGTTTGTATAACGATTTCGATCTTTTATTTAATATAGTCCGCGCATTGGTCCCATATCAATTTTATTAACTTGTCTTGTGAAGTTTTTGAGATAACTTTAGTAACAGGTTTTTAATCCAGTTCGTCTATTTTTATTATCACATATCACTCCGTCGCTATACTAACCTTCAAATTCAAAACAATACAAGGTTATTTAATAAACAAAAAACCGGCCAAGTGCCTGTCGGACCACGCACAATGTAGGGTTCCGTAGTTGGGATGAATTTATCACAAGAACAAACTTAACTTTGTAGTTGAAAAAAAATTTTTTTCATACGGAATGTCCCATACATTCCGTTGAAAAATGTTTTTACAACCGCAAATTTAAGTTGGCCGATTATTACTCGATTACTTATAAAGCTTATTCAGCTGCGATAGTTTTCCTTTTAAATTCGTTATATAAGCTACTGCCGTGAATTTTTTCACATATCTAAAACCAACCATTTAGCTGGCAGGGGGACACACTTGACTCTAACAAAAAATCGTACTTTAAAGCTTAATATTTCGCAAATGGATCTCTGAATTAAAAAATGGTTTTAACACACTCACAATGTTTTTAAAAGACCTTTCCAACGATACCCCACACCAAAGGATAGAAAAAAAAACATTCCCACTTTACGTGTAGGGGAGGTACCTACCCTAAAAAAATTTTTTTTCATAATTTTGTTTTACCACTTTGTCGGCATTATTAATATGTATACCCATACCAAATTACAACTTTCTAGTACTAGCAGTCTCGGAGCTAGACCCCGGACAGACAGACGGACATGGCGAAACTATAAGGGTTCCTTGTTGTCTACGGAACCCTAAAAACCAATCCAATGCAATCAGAGCCGTTAAGAGTCGCCTTAATTCACCTCCAGCTGTTCGAACAATAGAAAACAAACTTGTGTCCCAATCGGTACTGATGCTGGTTCATTAAATCCCTTTCTTTAGAACATTTGAACATTGGTTGATGCTGCTTTGTACCGTGACATTTGAACCTTTTGTTCATATTAAATATTGGCTTCCGCCAGCGGCTTCACACGCGTTATATTTTTTATAAATTATAGCCTATGTCAATCAGTAATAATATAGCATTCTGCTGGTGAAATATTTTTTTAAATCGGTCCTGTAGTTATTGTGTTTAAACAAAAATAGAAATCTTTTCTCTTTATTAATATAGAAAACTTAAATTCATTTATTTTTATTAGCATTACGAAGAAAAATACCACATTTAGATAAAAAATTACATTAAGAAATTAAATTATGAACATCCATTAAATTGAATTAAAACCACACTATTATTGTAGTGGAAATTTGTGTCAGGAATGAAAATGCGAGGTGATTTTTAGAATTGTGTTTAAAAAAAAAAAAAAATATTTAGACCATCAAGTTTCTCGTTTAGCTTACCACACAAATTATTAGAAACAATTGTACAAGAATTAAGATACCATCATCAAAAATAATTTTAATTGATCCATTTGTATAAGTTTTCAATGTATCAGTCGCGTCCATTTAGCTTAGTATACTGAGCGGTTACTGACTGCACACTTTTACAAATATAGTCCTTGATACGTTGTTATAAGGACACACACTAAAATACTGCTGTCTTGCCATCACCCACACGTCTCAGCAATAAACTGGATAGTCTTTAATTTTTTATTGGTTACTATCAAATAAATTATACGTATCGAAAGAAAACTCAATTTTCCTCTGACTTTTATGAATACTTACGTAAGAAAGTAAACGAATATCTTGATATAGGTACCGCATTCATAATATGAAATAATATTTGAATTTACTATCATTTCGATAGACACACATTTACCCTTATCTTTGATAGAAACCAAATATCAATATGTCAATCAAAGTGAAACTATAATATACAGAATTCAATAATATGAAATGAATAGAAATATATTCATATTTCGCTGTTCTTTGATATATTGAGATGACATCAACGAACACGGTCTATTTAGCAGGGAACTTCATGTAATCAGTATGAAATGATATGGCTCTTTTATGACACCTATATTTAGTAGTTGTTTTTGTTTTTGTCTTGACTGGAAACGAATCGAAGAAAATTTCTAGTACTCAGAATGTCAAAAGTCTTATCTTGTGGATTATCATAATAGTGAATTCCCAGAATTACCAATTCCCAGGACGAATTTGCGACATCTCTAGAGATTTTCAAGCTGATTGATTTCAGATCTTAGTTACTTTTAGGATACCGATTTTTCGTGAGAACGATACGGCTATCACGCTAGTATAGCGGATTCAAAACCAATTCTCAGAATAATAAGTTATTTTCAGAATGACCAATTCTCAGAATTAACAGTTCTCGAAGAACGAAACGGATATAATTATATCTAGTATCACGTATTCATAACATACACCCAGTTTGACTCATTATTCCCAGAACAGCCAATTATTCCCAGAATGGCCAATTATTCTCAGAATGGCCAATTATTCCCAGAATAGCCAATTATTCTCAGAATGGCCAATTATTCCCAGAATAGCCAATTATTCCCAGAATGGCCAATTATTCCCAGAATGGCCAATTATTTCTAGAATAGCCAATTGTCAGGATTACCAAATTCTCAGAATTACCAATTCTTCTGAACGACCAATTACCGGAATTACCAATTCGCCTCTAATTATGAGTTTCCAATAAACTTTATCCAGATTACTGAAACTATCATTACTAAGACAATATTATATCAAACGTTTAATTGTTTGCCAGCAGTCAAAGAGCACTCGATGTCAAAGGAGTGTTTATTAATGCACTGATTGATTTCGGGTCGTAGTTTAGAGTAAACATTTGTGCTTTAATTAGAGAGTGCACGCGATCCGATGATCTGTTATGTTGTTTGAGGATTTGTCAACTTGGTAGTAGACTGGATAGCTTAGGAATAACTAATTTTGGAAATCTATTATACCTACACTTTTAAGCCAATTCCATAACACATTTAACAAATAAATGCATTTTCTTCCTTTCTTTTACAATATCAACAGAATTAAGAGACTGTTTTATACTGACGAAACAAAACTTTAAAACTGATACTGTTAACCTTAACATTTTTAACCGAAATTGTGGCTGACAAAGTAGGCACAGCGAGGGAAATTAATTGTAAAGCGAATTGACATCGTATGTCAATTTGCCGTACTATAGCTATTTCATACAACTGTCAATGGATGACAGTTGTGCTTTGAATATGCGGACAATTTAAATTGGTAGATTTTCTAAACAATTTTCCTTGATTTTACTATAGGGTGTTTTTTCGGTCGGGAACCTAACCAGTCCTACTTTTGTACCCACAAAATAGTATTTTAATCTGTAGGCCTATTATACGGGTCCTAAATCGTTGAACTACTATTATTAATCCAATCCAGCCTGTCCCTTGCTGTCCTCCACCAGCGACGCTCTAAACCGAGGTCCTTAACCCACAGGGGGTCCCCTTAGCGTGTAGTCGCTTAGTTTCTAAGTTTTATGCTCTGGCTGGAGGCCTTAATTTATTGAGGCAGCCATAAAAAGTTCGGTAAAGCAGCCGACCACCTCATAGGTTGACCTGCAAGATGCCATACATAATAAAAAAGTTGGACTACTATAACAAGATTCTATGTTATAATTTTATTAAAAGAATGCTACAAAGTTCTATGTGTCATGCGAACCATATTTGATAGATTGCAGGCATTGCAGCACTATATACTACAAAATATTAAATTTTACACAGTCAAGTTGTTTTTATTACGAAAATAAATAACGAAGTTCTATGTTAAACATAGAACCATTAAATTATTTTTAGGATAACAAGGTTATATGTTTTGACTAAATAAGCATACTTTTTATCATAATAAAGGTATTAGGGTTCCGTAGTAAACAAGGAACCCTTATAGTTTCGTCATGTCCGTCTGTCTGTCTGTCTGTCTGTCTGTATGTCTGTCCGCGGTCTAGCTCCGAGACCCTTAGTACTAGAAAGCTGTAATTTGGCATAGGTATACATATTAATTACGCCGACAAAGCGGAAAAAAAAATATGAAAATCATTTTTTTTTAGGGTACCTCTTCTACTCGTAAAGTGGTGAAGCTTTTTTTTTTTTTTAACCCATGATGTTGGGTATTATTGGAAAGGTCCTTTAAAAACATTGTGAGTTTGTGAAAACCAGTTTTGGATTCAAGGATCTGTTTGCAAAATATTAAGCTTTAAAGTGCTATTTTTTGTTAGAGTCCAGTGTCCCCCCCCCTGCCAGCTAAATGGTTGGTTTTGGATGTATGAAAAAAAATCACATCAGTAGTTTATATAACGCAATTAAAAGGAAAACTATCACAGCTAAGTAGGCTCTGCAAGTTAACGAGTAATAATCGACTAACTTAACTTTGCCGTTGCATGAACATATTTTTCAACTACAAAGTTAAGTTTGTTTTTGGGATAAATTCGTCCCAACTACGGAACCCTTCATTGTGCGTGGTCCGACACGCACTTGGCCGGTTTTATTTTCATTTGAAATGTTTTAAAATACTACTGAAACATTATAACTTAAGTATGTTCATTTTATTGGTTCAGTTCATAAAAAAAAATTGTAAGTAAAATCTACATAAACTTTTTTCTTTTACTTATTACAGAGGAACAAAGTCCTAATTCTGGTTATAAATAAATAAACTAATATTTTTTCAATCACAAAGTTCTACGTTATTTTAATTTCGATAATATTTTAGAATAAAAAAAAACCAGCCAAGTGCGTGTCGGACCACGCACAATGAAGGGTTCCGTAGTTGGGATGAATTTATCCCAAAAAAAAACTTAACTTTGTAGTTGAAAAATATGTTCTCCTATACGGAATGTATGGGAAAACATGTTTTTGCAACTGCAAAGTTAAGTTGGTCGATTATTTTACTCGTTAACTTGTAGAGCCTACTTAGCTGTGATAGTTTTCAGTTTAATTTCGTTATATAAACTTTTGCTGTGATTTTTTTCACACATCCAAAACCAACCATTTAGCTGGCAGGGGGGGGACACTTGACTCTAACAAAAATTAGCACTTTAAAGCTTAATATTTCACAAACGGATCCCTGAATCCAAAAATGGTTTACAAACTCACAATGTTTTTGAAGGACCTTTCCAACGATACCCCTCACGATGGGTTAAAAAAAAATCACCACTTTACGTGTATGAGAGAAAAAAAAATATTTTTCATAATTTTGTTTTACCACTTTGTCGGCGTAATTAATATGTATACCTATACCAAATTACAGCTTTCTAGTACTAAGGGTCTCGGAGCTAGACCGCGGACAGACAGACAGACGGACATGACGAAACTATAAGGGTTCCTTGTTTACTACGGAACCCTAAAAAAGTTGAAAATACTATTTTTTGTTCCTAGAAAGCAATAAGTATAAATTATGATATTATTTCACATAAGCATTAGGGCTTTACTACATGTACATTTTACTTAAGTCAAAAAAAAAAGGTCTAATTACTAAACATAATTAAAATTATCATAAAAACTTTTAGTGGTGAGCCAACGAAATGTTAGCTTACCAAATATTTGTGACCCTCGGCAACGTCACAATAATTTATCGAGGAATGTAATATTTTATGTGTTAGAGGTACCCCCAAAGTCATATATAAAGTATTCCAGCAGTAAATAGATCATAAATAATATGATGCCATACATATTATCATTGAACACCTATAGATATATATATGTAAAGAAATAATAAAGAAAAATTGGTCCCATATCTAAGTAAATCACACACAAGTTAAAGGTATTTTGATGAAAGAAATGTCTAAGGTATCCGATTTTGAAATTTTTAAAAACATGCATAATTACGGAATGTGGAAAATAAATAAGCTGATGCCTGGACAATCTAAATAGCCTTTTGCCTATTGTAACGGATCGCGATCTTGATTGCAAAATGAATAAATAATTTTGTTAGTTAACCGCGTCTTGTTGTAGTTGCAAACTGCTTTACGAGTTATATGAGTGATGACCCCGTCTAAGTCTGCGGAAGGTTCTGTAGAATTTCTATCGACTTTTTAGTTGATAGTCCACATCATCATCATTCTGACAGGCCAAATAGCCGAACACGGCATAAAGAAAGACTTCGGCTGCCTCAAATAAAACTAAAATTATTTAAGAAAAATGTATACTGCATGTCGATTATTGTTTACAATCATTTACCAAATAGTCTTCAAGACTTACCGCTGACAATGTTTAAAAAAATACTTTTCAAACTACTGCTATTTAAAAGATATTATACCATTACGGACTATTTAGAAGACAAATCAATAGAATCTGTAATTGAGTTAGATTAATTGACATTGCTGATTGTGAATACATTTGCACGCCATGTTATGGCAGGATATGCTGAAACAAATATTACTGTAACACCTTATGTACCATATTCTAGCAAATAAATATTTTTTGATTTGATTTTGATCTAATCATCAAAAAATCGATCTGAACATGTGGAGTGGCTCCAGGATGCCCAGTGCTACGCAATGAAACCTCTTACCCTTTGGTACGTCAAAGGCACGCCTCAGGAGATATTCAACCGATCCAATGTTGGCGATTTTTTTTTGATATCAAATTGTACTCAAAGAAAACTTACGAGTTGTACCATATTGGTCCAACACTTTTATTGTTCTACGCACAAAGTTCAAAGCATTTTATTTATTATTAACAAAACTTACCAGACTTTTAAAGCACACACACTTAAGAATAGTGTTTTTACTAATAGCACCGTCCATTTGTTAAATACTTTACTACTCTCGTCTTAAGCACGTAGACACAACTATAATTACTTTTTAAATGGCTAGTGTAAAGCCACTTTCACACTGCTACCATCTGATAAGGGAGCAGCTGCAGTTTATACCATTTATAATAAAACCATTTATGAAATTTAAAACGTGAGATCTGGCCACTGTGCATATTAACTGGCTAATCACCGAATTACTTGCTTAACATTATTCGGCGTTTATTCAAATAGAAGTCGTTATTACAAATAAAAAAAAAAATTATGTATTTCTCATTTGGATCCTAAAATGTAAAATTTCATTAATAAAATTACAAATAAATTAGTTAGGGAACAATTTGTTAGCTTTGTTTTACTCTCAAAACATAAAAAAAAAAACAATTTATCCTTTTAAATTTCTACTCTCCACCAGCGGAATGAAGAATACAAATATAGTCATAATTCGGTGTGCTGAAATTTTTTTACCTAATTACTCTGGCGAATGGCGGCGTGAGGTTAACGAACTATCTGTAATTAATTTCTTATCGAAATTATGGTATTGGTTTTAGCTTGCGCTGGGACAGACTTCACAAGGTTAATAAAATAAAAGGAATTGCGTAAAAGAATGAAAAAATTGTAAAAGAATAAAGTATCTTGCTGGCTGCTGAATATAAAATGCCGTCTGAATTATCAAATTACGTTTCATTTAATATATCCGGGCCTCGGAAAGCACGTTTAGTCGTTGGTCCCGACTGTCATTTGTATATTTTTGACAGTCGTTATGGGTTGCCTGAAAGTCTGCCAGTCTCACCAAGTTGTATCGTATTACCCAGTAACTGGGTTGTGGAGGTCAGTCGCTCCATGTGAATTACTAGTATTCGGCTGCATCCGGTTAGCCTGGAAGCCAACCCCAAAATCGTTGTGAAAAGGCTAAGCAGAAAATGATAATGTTTTATTTAGTACTAGATACGCCCCGCGGTTTCACCCACATAAGTTTCGATCGCGTGAGAATATTGAGATAAAAAGTGTCTACTCATGTGCCAAATTTCATCCAAATCCATTCAGCTGTTATAGCATGAAAGCGTAACAAACAAACAAACTCACTTTCGCATATTTATAATATTGGTTAGGATTTAACTATTACGATACCTTTATATTTGTGTGCGCGTTTATATCAGTGTTTGTTTCTTATATCGAAATATTATGATAAACATACAAACATACATAAACTCATGCCTTCTTTCCATAGGGGTAGGCAGAAACTACAGAACGCCCCCTGCTACGATCCTTACATACTCCTTTTGCCTCGTTTACGTTCATACATCTGGTCATACACGCACGCCGGTTGCGAGTACTACGCACCTGACTTTTCTGAAGAACGTCACCAATAAGGTCAGTATAATTATGTCCTAAAGCGTCCCCGCCCGGCCTTTCCCTTCACATCTGCCTTGTAACATTTTGTTTTGTTTTGTTTGTTAACATTTTGTTGTTAACATTTTGTTTTGTTTGTTCATTTTGTGTTTTTTATATTATGATAAAATCTTTTCGTATAAACGATGAGGATCGAAAAACACTATCACTGATGTAACATAAGCCACAAAGGTCATCTGAACCCTTCTTTAGCTCCATATTAAAATAACCGTAGCTGAACTCAAAGAGATCCAAAAGGAAAAACCTTCAAAAGAGTTAACACAGGACAATTCTGTTGTTCTTTTTATTTAACTTTTTTTTTATTAAGCCTATAAATGTTTTATTATCTAGTTGTTCGTAAAAAGAAACGTTGCTTCAGTTTCAAATGTAAAACTTTTGCAATTGCGAATGGTGGAAGTTTCGAGTGAAAAATTTGACTTGTTTTAAAGTTGAATCGATAGGGTTGGTTTTAAGTTTGTCGATGGAACGTGGTAAGGATGCTTTATGGAAGGTTCGTGTTGTTTATCGAGTCATAAAATGAGTAATTATTATAATTTGTATGACTGCCCCCCGTCGTTTCGGATTCAGATAGGCTACGTTCCGACATACTGTGCATTTTATGCACGTGTACTCCTAAAGGTTATTGCAATTTTACGTCCTATGCTAATTACATAAAGCTTATTTTCGCTGATCGGTGACTGCGCGGTTGCTGCTCGGTGGCTGCGCGCGTACACGGTGTTTGTAGGAGGATTTCAAATTAAGCTTTTTGTAATTAGCATAGGACTCAAAATTGCAATAATATTACTCCCAAAGGTTATTGCAATTTTAAATCCTATGCTAATTACATAAAGCATAAAACTTATTTTGACTGATCGGTGACTGCGCAGTTGTTACTCGGTGGCTGCGCGCGTACGCTGTGTTTATAGGGGAATTCAAAATAAGCTTTATGTAATTAGCATAGGACTCAAAATTGCAATATCCTTTGGGTGTACACGCGCATAAAACGCGAATGTCGGAACGTGGCCTAAGTCTTAATTAATTTTATAGTGGAGTGATTTCATTAGCTAGTTTTTATTTTAATTAACAAATCATGATATTTGCCGGAATATTTACCTGCCATGATTAATTTTATTGATTTTTTTGGCTTTTAAACTACAGTACAAGCAAATCTACAATTTACAGGCTGGGTAACCGTCCGCCCCGATGCGCCCAAATGCGCCGAGTAAGTGTGTGTATGACACGTTAGAAAAGTGAAATGGTTTGTTGCCGGGCTGTAAGATATAAAGACGTGAGAAAACGTAGCACTAATGATCGGCAACTAAATTATAGCATGTTTCATTTAGGTTAAATAATATTGATAATATTATGAGCCTATTACTGTCCCCTGCAGGACATAGGCTTGTAGTGTAACGTTTTCCTCCGTAGAGGTAAACGACGGGCAAATGAAACTACTCCATAAGTTGTTGTTAATCGAGGCTGATCGTAGACTGATTGTAGACTAACTTTACTGTCAGAATAGTAGTTTTAACGGTAGTATATTATTAAATATTTTAAGTATTTCAAATACATGTAAAATTACTAAGTAATTACACGTCGGCCAGTAACTTATTCAAATCATCGGCCAGTAGCTTAATCGACTAGTGACAATGTAGACCTGCCTTTACAATAGAGACTAACCTAATCATGGCAGGTTATACAGAAAAACAAATACGACAGTTGACAATTATGAAAATGTCAGAATATAAGATATTCTAAGATTTTTTACAAAAGATGAAATTATAGTTTGAAATACAAAGGGTGTTAAAATAATTCAAAGGCATGCATATAATAAGTAAAGGTATGTTTTGTAGCGTTAAAGAGTAAGTGAAATAAACGTCATAAGGCAAATACACTATAAGTGTGATTTGTATGATACATCAATTCATCATCATCATCATCAGCCTATAATGTTCCCACTGCTGTGAGCTGTGAGAGGGAGTGGGCCGTAATCGACCACGCGGGCCCAGTGCGGGTTGGTAGATGTCACATGTCTTCGAATTTTTGGTTCTAGGATATGCCGGTTTCCTCACGATGTTTTCCTTCACCGTTTTGAGAGCAGTGGTGATTAAATAATTTACACAAAGTAAAGCGCCTGTCTGGGTTCGAACTTACGACCTATAAGTCGTACGTCGCGGCCGTTACCACTGGGCTACCACTGCTTGTATGATACAATACCACTTAAATGAGTTAAAAGTAGGTGGTTCCGGGCAACGGAATACCACAGGCTCACAGAAAAAAGGCATTGACCATCACGCTTGCTCAAAGCGGATTGAAATGAAATGAAATGAAATTGTTTATTCTGTAAATAGGATATCGAAATCACTTTTACACGTCATATAAAAAAAATTATTAAAAATAAGCTAGATGAGTTCGGCGTTTCCTATCTGACTACTCTGAGAAGAAAGGCCGAAACAAACTCAGAGGTCGCAGTCTCTTTTAAAGTCCAGACATGATCTTGATCAGGCCATATGAGGACCATGTAGATAAGTGTCTGAAAAGGTCTTTTGAGGAAAGAACCACACAGATTTGAGTGGACCTGTCCAGTCAGTGCAAGCATTTGTCAGTAATCGTGGAGCTCAACTCAGAACTAAAGGAGCTCAACTCGACGAACAATACCTAAGAAAGGACATTTGGGTAGGCCGCATAAACTACTCAAACTGCCAGACCATCACTACAACTAGCAGAGAAATTAAAACAATATCCACATAGTCCTCACATTCACAATAGTTAAAATAATATAATACTTTACAAAGTAATCATGTCATCTTCAGACTTAGGTATATTAAATTGATTGGTGACTTCAGACTTATATTAAATTATAAGTTCAGGTTTTCATACAATGTTTTTTCTTCAGCGATCATATGAATTTACACAACTGAACTGAATAAGTCGTATTAAGTATCAAGGTGACTCTCATACACGAGGTTGTATGTGAGGTGC
The DNA here is from genome assembly GCA_949152395.1 of Agrochola litura. Taxonomy (NCBI): domain Eukaryota; kingdom Metazoa; phylum Arthropoda; class Insecta; order Lepidoptera; family Noctuidae; genus Agrochola; species Agrochola litura. The sequence continues at coordinate 5,509,372 of OX424506.1, forward strand.
ATTGACCACTGGGCCATCACGACTTCCAATCCAATCCAATCATGATGCTTCTGACATTTCTTCGATTTATGTGCCGACTTGTGCCTCAGATACATGGCGCAACATGTACCACGCCTTGCGACCAAAGCTGTGTATTTATTAGACCACGAATCCGTAACAACACGTTCCAAAGGTGTATGTGTTTTGCTATACCTGGTACACCGATATCTCAAAGGCTCGAGCCCAAGTACTGACAATCTGGACCGAAACTTGGTTCCACTATAAAAACGAGCCTACAGGTACAAACATAGTACAGAAGCTTAACTCTAAAGTCACCGCGACACATTACTGTGCCGTGTTGAGTCGTGAAGTCAAATGAATCTGTTCAGCATAACCATAATCAGCCTATGATGTTCCCACTGCTGGGACACAGGCCTCCTCTCGGTGAGAGGGAGTGAGTCATAATCCGCCACGCGGGCCCAGTGCGGGTTGGTAGATGTCACATGTCTTCGAATTTTTAGTTCCAGGCCATGCCGGTTTCCTCACGATTTTTTTTTTCACCGAATCTGTTCAGGACTCGAAATCACAACGAGTTTTGATTGGCTAACACTGCGTCAGAAAGCGTCACGACACAATACAACAAAGTAATATAAATCCGGCTTAAATCACACCTTGGAGAAAGTCTACATTTTATTTTTAAAGGAAATACAAACCTTTCCTATATGATGAAGATGTATGAAGGATTAGTACAGTAGGCCACTTAGTGGTAACAGTTTGACCTTGAATTGGCTTAGCGTAGTACGAAGTTTCAGTAGAATAAGAGGCCAGTTTACACCTACTAGTTTTGTTACCACTAACGGAGGCCTACCGTACCTACAGAGAGTTTTTTTTGGTACCTATTCAGTATGCCCAATGTATTGAGACTGGGGGAACGGCTTTTATTACTTCGACACAAGCCCCTCAAGAATAAATATAACATATATTTTTTGTTCTTTTTTTGTTCAAGTCTGCTATTACAATAGTGTCAGAATGGTCTATCATTGATTTCATAATTGTTGATTTTGACAAGTTTGGTAATCTAGAGGATAGATATGGCAAGCGGGGTAATTAGATACTTGACTTAGCTTGACTGCCTCGTTGGTCTAGTGGTCGCAAGCGCTACTGCTGAGCATGAGGTCCTGGGTTCGATTCCCGGGTCGGGCAGTGTTATTGGGTTTTTCTATCTGAAATTTCTCAGTAGCAGCTCGGAGTCTGGATTTGTGCCCGGTTGATGGCAATAGGCTCGCCCCCTACTACATGGGACTTAAACATAACTGGCGAAATGTGGGTGTACCTGCTACAGGGACACCTCTGCCCAACCCTTCGGGGAAACAAGGCGTGATGTTATGACTTAGCAATACCTTTCATTTGACAGTTCAACAACATTCATTGCATTATTTACTTAGTTGAGCAGACAAATTTTTCGAACACATAAAGCAATGGATTAGCAATACCTTCAAAATCGTTCAAATTGTGATTGAAGTGTGTTCCGCAATTAGGGTGCTGATTTTTAGATAACGACACAATGCTTCCAAAATCTTAGTCATTTAAAGTCAATATTTTATATTTCTTAAACAGGCATCTCATGTCAGCGTCGTAGTCACTGTACATTGAACCTTGGGGTTATCATACGTCCGGATTGATCCGGACATGTCCGACTTTTTGACTTTTCGTCCGGACTTTTCCAACCTTTTCCTTTATCCGCACTTTTCATCGTAGGGATAGAACAAGTTGAGAGCGTTTATTTTGAAAGTAGGCAACGTCGCAAATAGATGTCAAATATTTCGCTGTTTTGATTAATTTGGCAATATTACTGTATAGAAATAAGAAATGTGGCTAACTAGTTTCCTAGAATATTAATAATGCATTGCAATTATAACACTGCATTTGATGTTATAACAATTTTAGATGTAAAAAAGGCATTTGGAAAGTTTCCAAACACTTTTTTTACATCTAAAACTAAATATTCGGAATTGCGATATTAATTATTGCATTTCATAAGCAATGTTTTAGTTCCTTAGTTAGCCACATTTCTTATTTCCATACAGTAATATTGCTAAATTAATCAAAACAGGTAGATATTTGACAGCTATTTACGATGTTGCAAACTTTTATGATAAACCCTCTTAAATGAGAGCTGAAAAAAGAAAGTAACCTCTCTTTTAAAAATAAAATGTCTGGACTTTTTTGAAAATATCCGACTTTTTATCAGGACAGGACTATAAATTTCGGAATGTTAACCCTAATTGTACTTCTGTGCTTTATTTCATAGTGAACGTTAGGCCCGACGGGTAAAATACAGGTTCAATCCCTCAACGTCAATTAGTAGAGGTAAAAAAATCGATGTCGTGTCGCCATCAGTCGTTTGCTATCGGGAACTGGCTACGATGTCATCTTAACCATTTGAATTGTCATGCTTTTTAACTTTATAGGAACTAGTTGTAAGACTGGGGATGCGCTAAACTAGCCAGCGAAATTCAATTTAAAGATAATTAATTGATTCAGGCATGACCTTGCGGAAATCCATTTTAAAATACAATAGACGTGGATATATTTAGTAACTTGTTCCGCTTAGCTATTTCTTTATTTATTTTTGTCTGCACTCAGCGCTTGGTATGGCAACACGCCGTGTTCGAGTTCGCAACAAGTCCATCGTCATACTGAGGATGCCTCGTTGAGAGGTGAAACACGTGTCGATTTCTTTCAGGAGATTTTTATGGCTCTTTAGAAATAGCTAAGCGGAACAAGTTACTAAATATATCCACGTCTATTGTATTTTAAATTCAATTTTCTTTAGTTTTTTGCATTTTGTAGGTCAGTGTCAGGTTTTATGTTGATTAAAATATGATTCGCGCACCTTAGCGTATCCCCCTTAAATTACGGCGAAAGCGCCACGTCAGCCCGTGAAATTCAAATTTTCTTACGTTTCTTGAAATTTTCAAATGGCTTCCATTTTGACAGTTCATCAACGTTCATTGCGTTATTTACGTTGTTGAGTAGACAAATTTTTCAAACACATCGTCGCCAACAATGCAAAGGGGCGAACCTCATACAAACGGTCAAAAATTAGTTAGTATAGTATACAAAAATGCTCCATTTGTCGTGCTCTATGTCGTCATAAAAGGGTGAAGCTCTAAGACTAATAGAAACGAAAAAAGATTGACGGCGTATACTAAAATCAGTTGTAGGGTTTTTTTTTTTTCTCTATTATACCTATATATTTTAAAGGACCGCGGACGCACCGATGCGTCCAAGTACCCACGCGGCTTACATCTCTATTTGTACTAGCTGTAATGGCTATTATTGTCTGTGAATTTTTCAGTCTATGGTTGGATAAATATTCTTGTCAAATAAATCGACTAAAAGCAAAAATATCAATAGGCAATATTTTCAAAAAATGTTGAAAATGACATTCCCGCGCGGTAAAATGTCAGTCAAACGTCACTCCCGGGACGCGCGCGTTCGCTGTAATAATTCGTTTTTTAATGGTTTTTGTGTGTGAATCGTCGGAAAGTGGTGATATTTTCAATTTGAAGTAAATATTACATCGTTTTAGATAATATTCGCACTAAATAACATCATATTATACCTATTTTGACCCAACCAAAAAAGTGTAAACAAACAGATAAGACACGTTCACGTGAAAGTGAAAGTAGTGATATTTTGTGGTTTTTCTGTATGGATCTGATCCGTGTTTTATTTTTTTTCAATATTTCATGTTCCATCGTTTTAGACAACAATTACAACAAAATATTTTTTTGGAACGGTAAAAGTTACGTAAGCACTAGAAATTTTAGGTCATCTAAAATCTAGATTTTTTGAATTTTATGTTTTCAATGTTTGTCTCTAAAAACGCTTTTGTTAGATAACTTATCTATCCATAATGTACCCTGCAAAATTTCGTGTGAATTGGTACGGTAGTTTTATCAGAAATCGTTATCACAAAGAACAATAGAAATCATAACAAAAACGGGTAATAAAGATAAGTAAACGTTATTTACAAAGACTGTAACCATTTGAAATGTATGCCTAATCTATTCGAGTAGCAAAAAACATAAACAATACTACTTGAGACGTTATAATGAAACCCGAGTATTTGTTTATTCAAGTGCGGTCGTAAATCTGTCACGGCGTGGACCACCCGCGGTCCCGTAGCGGTTAAATATTATCAAAATAAGCGCGTCATCGGGAGAAAAAAAACGTTTTTTGGCTCTCCTGTAAAATTTTCTTATTTGAGGTTCGCCCCTTTGTTGTGTTTGGTGACGACATAGAGCAATGGATTAGCAATATCCTTCAAAATCATTCGGATTTTGATTGAAAGTGCGAAACGCAATTAGAATACATCAGGTTCTATGTTGATTAAAAAATCGCAACCGTAACAAATATTGTTTTTACAGAATTATATTAATTAGCATCATCAATAGGTACAACCCTTTTGCCGAATACAGATTGGTGTAACGTATAACATAAAATGTAACACACGTTGAAACAAATTGGCCTAGATGTTGTTACATAAAGCTGTCCTAATTTATGCAATACAACGTGAATTGCATTGCATAAATTATTAGGACAGCTTTTGTGGCACATGTCATTGTCATCAGGGGTAATCATATTATCCAGTAACTGGGTTGTGGAGGTCAGACGGGCAGGCGCTCCATGTAAAATACTGGTATTCAGCTGCATCTGGTTAGGCTGGAAGCCGATCTCAACATAATTGAGAAAAAGCTATGCAGATGATGATGAATTTGTGTCATATTTCATGTTACGTTTGACCAATCTGCCGCCATGTTAGAACTGGCCTCGAATAAATTTCATGATTCCATGAAATAGTCGTTCAATAGGGCAATTTGACTACCCTAGCGCATACTCCTAGGGCAATAGTTAAATGATGAATTAATTTAGAATTACAATGATTAAATTTGACATTAAATTATTTTGAAATTTTAATTATTTAGACATATTTAGTTTTTTTTTTTTGACATTTTAATAATTCCTCCAAAAAAAAAAATGCGTTCCTTGCGAAGCATGTGTGGTCTGACTATGAATGATAGGCTGAGGAATGATGTGATAAGACAGCGGTGTGATTTAAAAGAAGATGTAGTGACAAAAATTGAAAAGGGTATGCTGAGATGGTTTGGGCATGTTGAGAGGATGAATGAAAGGCGACTAACAAAATGTATTTACGAGGCTAATGTGAAGGGAAAGGCCGGGCGGGGACGCCCTAGGAGGACATACACTGACCTTATTGGTGAAGTTCTTCAGAAAGGCCAGGTGCGTAGTACTCGCAACCGGCGTGCGTGTATGACCAGATGTATGAACGTAAACGAGGCAAAAGAAGTATGTAAGGATCGTAGCAGGTGGCGTTCTGTAGTTTCTGCCTACCCCCATGGGAAGAAGGCGTGAGTTTATGTATGTATGTATGTGTATAATTAGAGTATTGGATAATATGTAATTGTTTCAATTTATTTTCTAGTTTTAATACCATAATTATGCATGGTTTTCAAATATTTTTAAATAGAAATTTTAGTTTGTATCCTCAGTTAGTTTTGCACACCATATTTGTACGCCTCCTGGCATAACATAGCGCTCTGTTCACCAAACATAAGATCTGTATTTCTTTATACCTATGCTATGTTAACAAATAAATAAATAAATAAATAGCGCACTAGCGGCCAGGTTGCACCAGGTCACAGCGGCCAGCGAGATAGATACACTAGTATGATATCGCCGTGGAGCATGCGCACTTGGTCCCTATGGCCTGGCCACTAGTGTGCTATTGCCCTTAAGCATCCCGACTTTCTTCGAATGCCTCTTTGGTCATAGCCATAACTGCTACTAGGACTCTGGGTTCTCGTTAGTAATTGAGTTTTTCCAATAGACATGTTACAGACGCAGCACGGTACAAAAATGCAATATCTACTTAACTTAATCAAAATGAAAATGAAAAATTCTTTCAGATTCAGAGTTGATCCCTTCATATTGATGAGTAACTTTAGAAAATATATACTTAAGTTCATCATCTGCCTAGCCTTTTCCCAACTATGTCCACTTTTATAACAAGTTGCCAAAGTCGGTGACAGAACTTAGCGATGGGAAGTTCAAAACCCACATCAAACGTGTCCTTATCAAGAAATCATATTATAAAATTAAAGACTACGTTGAAGACAAGGAAGTTTGGAAATAATTCCTTCTGCACATGTGGCTTCCCTGGTACCTCATTAACGGCATAAATAAGTAAGAGTCTATTAACTGCTCCCAAATTACCATGTTTATTTTAATCTTTAATTTTTTGTTTTTACATTCGTCCTTGACATATTTATTCTATTATTTGACATTATATACCTACAATTTAATTTCAACTCTTTATTTGTGACTTTTGTGGACATGATAATTATTCAGATTAATTACAATTGTAATAGCAATTGTAATTGTAATTGCGTTTTAATAATATAGGTTTTTACTCAATATTATTTTCTATTTTGTGAATGTGAGAACGCTGTAGGATTAGTGAATTGTAGACCTGTAGACCATTTTCTATTTTGTTATATACTTAGTACTTATTGAAAGACCTACACTGTCCTCTCATACCTAGTAACACTGTTATTTGAAAGTATTGTAAAAGCCAATTATTTTTAAAAGAGTAACCGTGGAGTTTCTTGTCGGCTCTTCTCCATAAGAAACGACCAATTGGAACCGTGCAGGTAGCTTCTGACGTTTCATAAGTGCCCATGTAGGTTTATGTGAAATAAAATATTTTGAATTTTGTTTTATGTTGGCACCCAACCTACTGAGTAACACGATACCCCTTGGTAAGACTGGTTGCCAGACTTTCTGACTACCCAAAAATATATATGCTATGGTGTACAATAAACGTTTGTTCTATGTAATATCAAGTTAGCAAGCATAGAAGCATAAAATAACCTACTCACTGTGAGATTTAAATATAATTATACCTACATATGAGTGGATAAGCTTACACCATCCGCAATACTAATTCCTTTACGATAATACCAACATCAAGTTATGATGTCATTAAGCCAGTAATAGTCATCCAAATTATCCCAATGTAATGTCCCACATTATAGTAACCATATCCCATTAAATTATATCTAGGTATTAAGTCTTTTGAGAAGATTTGGTTAGCTTGATTTATTTAAAATTATATTTTAATTTAGTATTACACCTAGGAACTTGCTAGTTACGGAAATATTGACTCCGTATCATTGTTGCGACGAACAAATACACGACAAATGTTAGGGCGACAGTACGATATGTCAACCATCAGTGGTGCGACAGCACATCAGCTTGACGAACATTAGTGCAACTGATTGTTTTCACGACAAACGATGGGTCGACGAACGATAGCGCGACACAATTTTCGCTTGACAAACTAAATCGTTAATATTCACAAACATTATTGAAATTCAACGTTCTAACTTTTTTTATGAAAACATGTTTTAAATGGTACAACATATGTAAAACCCTAAATACTCCCAGAATCCCTGTACCATTGCATGCACCCTTGCGTGCAATACATTACTATATACCATAAAAATAAAAGTCGTTTTCCAGCAACTTTGAATTATATTAAAAACCTAAAATAATCCTTTTTTTCAAACCCTTTCTCCTAAACTTATTCATCGTCACATTAATTATGAAAAGGCGAGTTTTATCCCAAAAAACAAAGAAACACCCTCCAGTAAAAACACAGGAATTCATAAACAAAATTCACACCTGAGATGTTGGGTATTATAATAATTTAACATCTTTCCGCTTGAGCTGAAAAAATATAACTCACTGAAACGAGGGCGTAGAGTGAGAGCCAAGTTGTTTGCTGAATATATTTAATGACAAAAATGTGTCACATTTTTTTGTTGCTAAAGTCAAAAAAAAATTGTGAAGAACTTAAGCTGACGTTCACACGGACGTAATAAAATCGCGGCAGGATTTTATTGCGCACTGGATTTTCAACTCTACGTGTTAAGCCGAGCATTGAGTATCCAACGCGCTGCGACGCACTCTCGTCCCAGCGCGTTGAAAAAACACACTGTTGGATTTTCAACTCTCGACGCTAAACAGAGCGTTGAAAATCTAGTGCACGAAAAAAAATCGCCGCGATTTTATTACGTCCGTGCGAATTAAAGGCAAATCGACAGTTTAGCGGTTTAAGAAAAACTTTGACTGTATCCTTAATCAATTTTCCGTGATAATGCCATATCAACTGTCTAATTAAATATAAGGACAATTTAAGTGTGTTGTCAATTTGCAAGTTACAGAACTACAGACCTATTATATTGTCATGTTGTCTCTTTCTCGTATCTACACAATTATTAATTTTTCAATTTATCATGAACCGCTGATCGTCAATTATAATCATCATCAGCCCTTAATGATCTACTTTGTTTTTAGATTTTTCCAAAACCGTATTGATGAAGATTTCAGTGAATTTACTATGTAAGTCTATGTTCGAATGTCGTTTTGCGTTGTTTTAAAAAGTATTCCAATAATTCAATCTAATCGCTGAAAACTTGCAAACCCTCAACTAATCCAATTTTTTCTCACCAATCCATGTTAAAATGAATCCAAATAGTCTAGTTTTTAATAATCTACTTTTATTACAAAAAAAAATATTTCTTATTTCCCAACGCGCTCGTTAGAAAATAGAGCATTCCGTCATTCCTTTTCAAACCTGGCTACCACTACCGTGTACCCATTTCATCCCGCGTCCGAGTATTAATTAAACGAATGAGCCTAATTTTAGGTTACTCCTTTCATGCTAATTGAAATAAATGCAAAGTTTTAATCAACGAATGGAAAGTGCGGTGGGAGAACCCTTGACTAGTGTTGGGAGATTCGCCTTGTATTCGAAAAAAAACGGACTCTGAGTATACTACATTCATTAACCGACTTCCAAAAAGGAGGAGGTTATATGTTCGTCGCGTATGTTTGTTTTTTTTTATGTATGTCCACCGATTTCTCCGTCATTTGTGGACCGATTTTGAAAATTCTTTTTTTGTTTGAAAGGGTATGCTCCCAAATTGGTCCCATTTAAATTTTATTAACTTTGCTTGGGTAGTTTTTGAGTTAGCTACAAAATACGTATTTTTTTCCCACTTAGTATGTAGATGATATGATAAGTTCGTGTCACTGGTAGCAGGTAGTGGTATTCGAATATGTGTGAGGTAGGTAGGTACCACAACTAAAAAGTGAAAAATAAAAACTTTTTACAAAAAAAAAAACAACCGACTTCCAAAAAAAAACACTACAAAGTGAAAAATAACTTTAATTTCGGAAGTCGGTGGCAAAAAACAAAAACACAAAACCCAAGACACCGACTTCCGAAATTAAAGTTATTTTTCACTTTGTAGTGTTTTTTTTTGGAAGTCGGTTGTTTTTTTTTTTGTAAAAAGTTTTTTTAATAACAATATCGTTAATTAGGATAAATAATTTATTTTTCAACTAGCTGCCGCTCGCGGATTCACCCGAGTGAACACTAATTCTTTTTCTAAAATAAAAATAGCCTTTGCCAGTGAAAGTCCCGTCTTAATCGGTTCAGTCATTACGGAGATTAGCCGGGACAAACAGACAGACAGATAGAAAAATCAAATCGTTTGTTACATACAGTTTACACAACAATCGTAGATAATGTCATAGTAATCTACGTATAATCAAAATCCATTGTACCAAAATTACGACAACAGGTCTCACACGAAAGCCAGGTCCACACAATAACACAGAACTGAACGGAATCAACAAACCGGGCCAGACTAAGGCTTTAAGTAAACATGCTCGCCTAGCTTTGATTCGCAACGACAATATCCCAAAGCTATGGGCAGAACTTCAAACTACTTGAGTTTGAATCCTAACCAATTCAACAACAGATGGATTTTCCATAGTACATAGTTATAGTGTGTATTTGAAACAAAGCAAGCTTGAACATGATATCGTGTTTGTTTCCAGCAGTACCGTATGCGTACCTTAATCGAGCAGAATACCATTATTGAAATCCCAACAAACGTCCTATGGACGGCGATTGTCGATAAGAAAACCGACTTCCAAAAAAAACACTAAATAGTGAAAAATAACTTTAATTTCGGAAGTCCGTGTCTTTGGTTTTGAATTTTAGTTTTTTGCCACCGACTTCCGAAACTGTTTCACAAATTCTAATAAATAACAGTGACAGAAACTTATCATAATGTATCATCCACATGCTAAGGGGGAAGAAATACGTATTATTAAAGCTAACTCAAAAACTACTCAAGCAAAGTTGGGACCACCTCAGAAGTATGACCTACCAAACAAAAATCGCGTACCAAACATACAAAAAATAAAAACAAACGTCGAATTGAGAACCTCCTCCTTTCGAAAGTCGGTTAAAAATGTAACTAGAAACTACTTACCATTAATATATTTATGAAAACCGTTGAGCGCAAACTGCTTCTAGTAGGCGATCGCCTGTATGACGTGTCATTTAAAACAATGCCAGTCCATGTAACACCCACCATTTGCAATCTGTTCTACCGCTTTGGCTATACTTTTAGAGATCACATTTCTACCCTTGCGAAGGAATGTTTCAGGCGCCTGGGATTTGTTTTGCGAAATGCTCGTGACTTTCGCAATCCAGATGTTATTTGGCTGTTCTACACCACTCTGGTTCGCAGCAAACTCGAGTCCAGTGCCTGTGTCTGGCACCCCTATACTGCGACCCAAACATTGATGCTTGAAAAGGTACAGAAAACGTTCTTAAGATGCCTCTTCTAGAGGCTATACCATTTCTTTCCCTATATGTACCTACCCTATCAACTATCTTTTAGGGATGTTGGGTTTCAATTCATTGGAGGTGAGAAGAGGTCTTGATCAGCTCACGGTAGCCTGTAAAACCTTACGGGGACGTATAGACTGCCCAGACCTCCATGGCTTTTTCTGCCGACTATTTGTGCCCGACAAGTACATCGGACACCGTCCGAGCCGCCGGCACAATCTGTTTGCACAACCGTCATCCAAAACTGTCGCTAGAGCTGAATCCCCAGTGTGTCGTACTTTGAGATGCTCAACGCCCTTCTGACTGCCAACCCTGAATGTGATGTGTTTGCGGATGAATGGAATAAAATTATGCGTATATGTCTGGTGTTCTGTGAGAAAAAGTATGCAAGGAAGTCCACTGTTCTATGTTAATTTTAATTAAATTATACACAACAAAATTGTCAATATTAATCTTTTAAGTTTCTATGTTAATTAATGTAATTGGTGTTGTACCGTTTTAATTAACTATAAATAAATATAGTGTGGTTAGGTTAGGTTAGTAAGGCCATAACCTAACCTAACACACGGCACCGCGTACCGCCGCGGTGGGCGGTGAAGCGGATCTCATGTCGCATTGACCTCTAATAAATCCGTTGATGCCTAACGCACGTACACCGCCCGACCGCGCGGTCGAGGGTGCTCTCATCTCTCACTTCCGCGGCGGTGCGCGGTGCCGTGTGTTAATCGCCTTAGAGTTCGAAATTCAAAAATGGCTCGATGGTTTAAACCTGTGTCAAAAGATAAACCTTGTTTTGTAATAAAGGCAGTTATAGTTGCATAAGTTACCTGTATGAAAGAAAACAATTCATTAATCTAACACGAAGACCTTCCCCAAGACTAACCACCCCTATCCCTTCCCCCCCTTTCCCCTTTCCCCTTCCGTCTTTCTTCTTTCCTTCCTTCTTTCCTTTACCCTTTTTCTTTTTCCTTCTTCTTTTCTTTTCTTTTCCTTCTTGACTAGCCCTTAAGTTGCACCTGCCATGTTTTGTCTTTCCATTACCCTTTTTTTTTATTTTATTTTTTGGGTGTGAAATTATCAAATAACTTCTCCCGCTCTGGGCGGAGCGGGAGGGCGTGTCAGACTCTTTCTGACTAAAACCCACCCATATTCCTTCAGTTGCCATATAGCCGGGGGCCACGGTATCCCTTTCGGACTTCCCCGCAACCCCGGCAGAAACACAATACCCCTTGGTAGACTAGTCAGACTTTCGGGCTTCGAGCGACCCGTAACAACTGTTAAAGATCTACAAATGACAGCCGGATCAACGGCTTAACGTGCTTTTCGAGGCACGGAGGGGTCTTGGTATGTGAAGATGGTCATCCATCCACGGATCACCCGCAGCAAGCGTAGCTTAATCTGATCGATCAACCCGTGCGGCTGTTATTACTTAACCACAAGCCCCTCGAGGCCTATCCGACACCATCAAAGGAAGAACATGTCATCCAGGATATATTAATTTTAACGAGCGTGTGAATGACTTAATTTCCTTTACCCTTGACTAAAAACTTGGTACCGTAATAGACTAGAGAATAGATTAAAAAAGTGGGTGTGTGTCAGCTTCGACGCACGACTGGAGTTTAATCCATAATACGATTGTCTTTGAATATGCAATAGGCAAAGAGTGTAAATAAACGCATCTCTTAAAAATATACAAAAATCCCACCCCCCTGTATACAAGTACTCGTGATTTCAAAGTAAAAGGTGTAAACCGTAACGCTTTTGAGTTACCTAACTCTTGTAAAAATTTCAATTCCATGCCTTATTTGAAAATCGATTCTTAAAGAGTAAACTCCAAAAAGAACTTCTGCCCAAAATACGATAAAAGGTAGTGTATTTTTAGAACGGTACACAAAGGAAACCTGAATAAAGTTTATAAATAAACTTCCACTTGTCCTGAGCCCATCCCTATAGGCCTCATCTCGCTAATTTGACGGCCACTTTCACCCTAATCCGGAGAGTGCAGTGATGCGAATAAGTTTTGTGTAAACAGTTGAATAAACCACCCATTAGTACTTTTTGTACGATTGAATAAATGGGCCTGCATAGCTAGGCCACGGCCTCTCGCGAAATGGCCCAGAGTTCGCGAATGCATGTTAAAATAAAGCGGGAAGTTTTGTAATAAACTGCATTAAAAGAAAAGTTTTTTTTGGGTATAAATAAGAAAGGAAATTGTCGGGTTTTTATTAGTATTTTTCTCGTTTTTTCATTGTTTGTTTGTGTTGCGCTTATTTTTTATTCTTTTTGAAGTGAAAACTTCTTTAGGCGCGTTGGGCATTTTTGAGATTGATTTTGCGACACTGTGACGACACCAGGTTTTGACTATTAAAAAGACATCAACGCCTTGATTACCGCGGTGCCGATTTTTTTTCAAGTTTTCACTTCTGTCGGCACTCCCGGAGTACCAGTTTTTTTTTTGTTATAATACCTATTTTAAACCATAACCTAGACAAACATAAAACATAAAATTACAAAAATTGTTTTTTTTTTTGGATTCCTTTACAGTCTACAACATTTGATTCTAGCTTACCCAATATTTACAAGTCATTACATTTAACTTCATATAATTTGCACCTAGATTTACAAAGTTATATAAGAAAGTTTTTTCAGTTGTGTATTTTCGTTTTTTGTTTTTTGTATGTTATATTTTTCCATTTCTCTGTAGATTTTAGGAGTAGGAACCCCTTCGCGAGTATAGGCCTCCTCCAGCTGATTCCAGTTTTCTCTGGCTGCGTGGCACCGATACAAATTCCTGAAGCCTGAGTTACACGATGCGATTCAATTGTCCGTGGCATACTATGTATAAGTTGAAGCAGCAATCAAAGTATGTTACTTATATTTTATTGTACAACACAGGCAAGAAACATGCATCGTGTAAATGGGAAATAGATTTTTATTTTTGTTTTTCATTTCGAAGTCAAAACCTAAATGAAACCAAACACATTTTTTTAACCTCAGTAAGCCTGAAACCGACGCGATTGATCATTACCAAATCATAACAATCATAAGAGGATTATTTATGTGATTCGTTTTATTTGTCTAGTTTGTTGACGGATTCACGAGAATGAGCATTTAATACACTAACGCAAGATTAAAAAGTGATTTTCTCCTAAAGTATGGAAAGATACCATACTTTTATGAAACAGTTCTTGCCTCAAAGTTGCAATAAATTGTAACGAGAAAAAAAAAAATTGAATTTTTAGAAATTGTATGGGATTTCTTCTCGTGACTGTACTCAGTCTGTGTCTACGTGCGCTTGGCAATTTGTCACATTTATTTTGCGATAATTTTTATTCAAGAAACTGGCTCCTAGATATCTCATTTGTTGACTATACAAACAAAATCTGCCTAGCCTTTTCCCAACATAGTTGAGGTCGGCTTTCAGTCTACCAGATGCAGCTGAATACTAGTATTTTACATGAAGAGATTGCCTATCTGACCTTCACAACCCAGTTACTAAGTAACACGATACCCTTTGGTAAGACTGCAATGATTATCAGACTTGGGTTTTTGAGTACCGTAATAACTAAGACTGTCAAAGATCTACGAATGACAGCCAGAACCAATGACTTAACGTGCTTTCCGAGGCACGGAGGGTTCTCAATATGTAATGGATGGTTATCCATCCAGGTAACTACCGCGGCAATCGTAGCTTAACCTTCGTTCGACCCGTGCAGCTGTTATTATTTAGCAACGAGCTCCTCTAACTCACTGTTGTTGACAGTACAAACAATAGGCCTTTTTTTTGTCCGCCTTTTAGGTCATAAAAAAATATTGAACACGTATTTTTTCTTTTTTTACGTAAGCAAAAGATACGGCAACACACTGAGTTAAAATGTGGCATGACGTCATGCCTTGCTAGATTTAATACTGAGTTGTGACGTAGCGAGCCCCCACTCCCCAACTTTAATGCGTGTTTTCTAAGTTAGTTTTGGTTAATATGATAAACCAAAAAATACGTGTCTAATATTTTTTTTTAATGTATGTTCTCCGATTACTCGAAGACGGCTGGACCAATTTAAAAAATTCTTTTTTTGTTTGAAAGGGTATACTTTCAAGTTGGTCCCATTGTCATTTGGTCACGATCTGATGATGGGATCTTGGAGAAATCAAGGGAATTCTTCAAATATTTCAGACACATCTTTAGCGATTTGGGTATTTTTGATGAGCAGTTGACATAAGGCTATTGTAACTTAGATAAATTACAAACCAACCCACTAAAAAGTGAAAAAAAAAACTTTTTTACAAAAAACACAACCGACACTTCCAAACTATAAAGTGAAAAATAACTTTAATTTCGGAAGTCGGTGTCAAAAAACTAAAATACTGATCCAAAGACACCGACTTCCGAAATTAAAGTTATTTTTCACTTTATAGTTTGGAAGTGTCGGTTGTGTTTTTTTGTAAAAAAGTTTTTTTTTTACCTAGGCAGCTACCGTGTGTGTTCCTTATAAATCAAGGCTTTAGCTCAAACTAAAAGGAAACAACTTTTCGTCTTCAAGACATATAAAAGGGCACACGAAAAGAGATTGAATGTTATGTTAACAATGGAATTTTTCATCCGCTTCCTCGTCTGTTAAATAGGGTAAACGCGACAGTTCCCGACTGATACAAATTGCGGCTTAATCCAACGATTGAGCGTGAACTATGAGAGTCGTTACGCGGATCCAGCCGACATAATAGTCCTTCTTTGTCGCTAATGTGCCATAAAGGGAGAGCTGTCCTCACGGCAAACGGTTTTGACGGTCAATCGGGTTTTGGACAACGAATGGGGATTTTACCCTAGTTACCAGTGTGTATGTGTGTGTGATGTGAATGTTATGTGGTATCAATAGTAAATATGTGATCCTGTATTTTCTTTAAAATCAAAATCAAAATCAAAATATTTTATTTTACATAAACCTACATGGGCACTTATGAAACGTCAGAAGCTAGGTGCACGGTTCCAATTGGTCGTTTCCTATGGAGAAGAGCCGGCAAGAAACTCCACGGTTACTCTTTTAAAAATAATTGGCTTTTACAATACTTTCAAACATTGATGTAAATCACTTTCAAATAACAGTGTTTCTAGGTATGGGAGGACAGTGTAGGTCTTTCAATAAGTACCAAGTACTTAACAAAATAGAAAATGGTCAACAGGTCTACAATCCACTAAGCCTACAGCGTTCTCACATTCACAAAATATGTACCTAGAAAAGAATCTATACAAAAAAATTAATTAATTAAAAAAAGTAAAAACCTATTTTAAATAAAACGCAATTATATGATTGCTATTACAACTGTAATCAATCTGAATAATTATCATGTCCACAAAAGCCACAAAAAAAAAAAAAGTATATAATGTCAAATAATAGAATAGTAAATATGTCAAGGGCGAATGTAAAAAAAAATAAAGATTTAAATAAACATGGTAATTTGGAAGCAGTTAATAGACTCTTACTTATTTATGCCGTTAATGAGGTACCAGGGAAGCCACATGTGCAGAAGGAATTATTGCCAAATTTCCTTGTCTTCAACGTAGTCTTTAATTTTATAATATGAATTCTTGATAAGGACACGTTTGATGTGGGTTTTGAACTTCCCATCGCTAAGTTCTGTCACAGACTTTGGCAACTTGTTATAAAAGCGGATACTGTTTACAAGAAATGACTTGCTTGTTTTAGTTAATCTAAATTTGGGTATCACAATTTCATGTCGACTACGTGTATTTATATTATGGAAATCGCTTCTTATTTTGAAAAGTCCTAAGTTTTTGCGAACATACATAATACTTTCTAAGATATAAAGTGAAGGCAAAGTCAGTATATCAATTTCTTTAAATTTGTCTCTAAGGGACTCGCGAGGGCCCATTTTATAGATCGCGCGGATTGCCCTCTTTTGTAAAATGAAAATTGAATCTACGTCAGCTGCCGATCCCCACAGCAGGACGCCATAAGACATAATACTGTGGAAATAAGCAAAGTATACTAACCTAGCTGTGGCTATATCAGTCAACTGCCTTATTTTTCTTACTGCATATGCAGCTGAACTTAATCTACCTGAAAGAGTTCTAATATGGGCGCCCCATTGTAATTTTGAATCTAAAGTAATTCCTAAGAATATAGTTTCCGTTATTGCATCTAGTTTTTTGCCATCAAGTTTTAGATTTAGACCTACTTGAGGTACATTTGGTAATGAGAACCTAATACATTTCGTTTTGTTCGTATTAAGTAAAAGATTATTAGCTGCGAACCATTTTGAAAGTACAGCCAGACTATCGTTGACATGTAATACATCTGTATCTTTCCTGTCTATTTTAAATATAAGAGAAGTGTCGTCAGCAAATAGAATTATATCTGATAAGTTAGTCATCATGTAAGGAAGATCATTTATATAAACTAGAAATAAGAAAGGGCCGAGAATTGAACCTTGAGGCACGCCCATTTTCACTAGAGACCCCGAAGACAGCGCCCCATTAACATTGGCTGAAAATATCCAGTAGATATAATATAAGGGATCCCTTCTTTTCGCTTAATATTCTTTTTCCTAATATACTTTGGCATAACGATTTTGGTATAATTTGTTTTGCAATAATAATACTTAGCCATTTTTTTTGGCATACATTTTATGTTGGCGTAATTATCTTGAAGGCTAATTTGTTTCGGCATAAATTTAATTCGCATAACGTTACCAGGCCTAATGACTATTAGTATAATAATATTTAGGCATACAATTGTATGCCTAAATAGAAATAACGGAAACAAATTTGAGTTATTTTTACGTATTTCTTTTGGATTTTCATGCAAATGATTTATAAAATGAAAATTAAATTAAACTACTGTTTTAAAAATCATTATGTTGTGCTACAAAAGTTAGTGAAAGAACCGAATCGCTGCAAAACCGACTCCACGTAGTCTTGTCTGTCCTACCCCTAGAGTGTTATTTAAAATCGCGTAGCCGCGTAGGGGCGAGGCGGCCCGCGGGCTGAGGAGCAGGCAGCAGCAAGCCGAAACTGCGGTGGTGAGCGAAAGCCGTCTGTGACGATTACGATTATGATACGAGCACCGGAGCCGGGACAGAAACCATGCCTGCTGCATGCTGCATGCTTGCTTACACGCTGCATGCTTGCTTGCATGCCTGGTGTATGCTTTTTTACATGTTATGCTTAATAAAGTTATGCTTTAGAATGTTATGCTTATTCATTATTATGATTAGAGAAATTATGCTTTAAAAATGCGTAAGCTGTTATGCGTAAATAATATTATGCGAAAATATAATTAGGACAAACAAAAGTATGCCAAGTTATATTAGGTCTTAAAATTTTATCCAAATGGATAGGGAACCATAATATAACCTATACGAGTTAGTGTTTATACCACGTATACCACAAATTCCCCACAATTACCCCTCCTAGTTTAATCGCTTGCAGTTCCCTATGAGCGTATGCTTTGCGATGATTATCAACAAGTCACAGGGGCAGACTCTGAAGGCTGCGGGTGTCGACCTCAGGACAAGCTGCTTCTCACACGGGCAACTGTACGTCGCTTGCTCCCGCGTCACCAGTCCTGACTCTCTGTATATTTTGGCTGTTGAGAACAAAACTACAAACGTACGTCGTATACAGGGAAGTTTTATGAAAGAGTGGCTGTTATTGTAGGTAGTATATTATTATGGTGGTGTCTTACGACTTCCAAGTGAACGAAGTCGCGGGCTATTCTGCAAAAATCACAACTCACCGTAAAGATGAAGTGAGCTTGAAATGAGCTGTCATTCCACCTGACGGTAAGGAAAACGTGTGTGGCCTTATTCTGTCTTGTTGCTGTTCAAGTCTAAATATTCGAGGCAGTTATTGTATTTTCAACTTTATCCAGAGCACACCAAAGTTGTTAATACAAAATTGACTACTTAGACTCGGGTTTGATGTCAGTTTTTGTAATTAGAACTTTAACTTTGCCGAAGTTAGAGTACAAAATTCAAAAATGGTTCAATTAAAAAACAAAAAACAAAATTCATAATATTTTATTTCACATAAACCTACAAGGGCACTTATGAAACGTCAGAAGCTAGGTGCACGGTTCCAATTGGTCGCTTCCTATGGAGAAGAGCCGGCAAGAAACTCCACGGTTACTCTTTTCAAAATAAATTGTTTCTACAATGTTTTCAATTTACAGCGTTAATAGGTACGGGAGGACAGTGTAGGCCTATCAACAAGTACCAGGTACTTAGTAAAATAAAAAATGGTACACAAGTTTACAGCCTACAACGTTCTCACATTCACCAAATCTAAAAGAAAAGAAAAGAATCTATATAAAAGATAAACAAAATAATAAAAATAAGAACCTATTTAAACCTTCACTTAAGCTTTCATGATGAGATTTTTACATAATACATCGGCTGGTACCAGTTTATTCTACGTTCCATTTTGAAAAGTGTTGCAGCGAAATTGCACGTGGGTCATTTCATCTATCAACTTATATCCCTAAGGACAACGCTTCGGTAACAAGGTAATTCGTGACGGTTATCAAACCAACTTGAATTGACCTGTAACTGTTACCGAAATTTATTTTTTAATTAACATAATTAATATTCTAGATGAAACATAACATCACGCCTGTATGGACGAAGGGTAATAGTGCACGTATAGTACACCCACATTTCACCAGTTATGTCCAATGTAATAAGGGGTGTCTATTATCATCACTCGGGCAGAAATCCAGACTCCGGGCTGCTACTGAGAAATTCCAGATAGAAAAACCCAAGAACACTGCCCGACCCGGGAATTGAATCCAAGAACTCATCCTCAGCAGTAGGGCTTGCGATCATTAGACCAACAAAGCAGTTACTCCAGGAAAAGCCTTCATAAAATACTCTTCGCCCAAAATAAAATAAGGAACTCAAGACCCTCTACAGCGTAGCAACTGGCGTAGCATCGTAGCATAGTCTACGCCCTTGTCGCTACGAAGAATATATTAATAAAATATTCCACTTATTTTAATTTAAGGTTCACTTCCTCCTTTTCAGTACATAACTCCTTTTGATTATTTTCCGTGTAAGTCTGCTAAAGGAAATTATTATGGAATGTGACTGCGTTGCTCAAAGGCGGGGCAAAACGCGGGACTTTTTGAACTAAGGCATGTAATAAAGCAAAAATACATGGTCGTCATACCTGATCGACGTAAGATTTGACTGAAGACCCGTTTTGAATTCCTTTTGTTTTGGTTGTTCTTTTATGATTTTATATTGCTCACTTTGAAGTGGGCTGAAAAATTATGTGAAATCTTATTCTTCATCGTATCGATGATTCGACAAAAAATCAGCCACGCCGATGGCGTTGTCAACTATTCAATGATTTGATTTTTATTTTAACTAAAGACAGTTTTAACAAGACAATGGTGCCGATTCCCTTGTTCACAAACTAAACTAAATTTAAGTTCAGTGCATCTTTTTCTTTCTATTTCATTAAGAAAAGGACAGAAGATAAATTTTAGTTTAGTCCTGTCAAATTAATCAGCGCTTGACGTAAATTGACGTAATTTTAGTTGGCAAATTTTTAATCACGTCTAAACTTGTATGGAGTAGTGTCAGGCGCTGATTAATTTGACAGGACTAAACTAAAATTTATCTTCTGTCCTTTTCTTAATGAAATAGAAAGAAAAAGATGCACTGAACTTAAATTTAGTTTAGTTTGTGAACAAGGGAATCGGCACCATTAGGTACTATAGAACTCCACGTGCTACGATCATAAATACATACTCGAAAAACAAATAACAAAGTGTTCGTGTTGTGTGTTAGTTTCTTACAAATTTGTAAGAAATACCTACTCGCTTTTTGAAAAAGATGAAAAGGCTATGTATGTCATGGAGGAAAATAGAACAAAAGCCACTAGTAGTCCCGCGTAATAGACTAAAAGTATGCAACAAAAATTGTTATACCATGGCCATGGGGTCTCAACTCGAACAAATTATAATTAGTCATGATAAAAATTTCATAGATGGCAGCATAGGTAACAATCATGAAATTAACAAAGACTAAAAAGCGTTAAACGGCAGATTTTGGCTGAATTTTGATTAGTAAAAAGCAAAAATTCCTTGTCTAATGTTGATTTATCTATTTACACTCCTGAATCACATATTTTCAAAAAAAAGGATAAATGAAACCTTTTACTTCAAATTCGAACCCATAGAGTGATTAAAGTAGTGAAAAGTAGCCATCTGTTAATCATTTTGCTTAGAAGTATTTGCAATAGATGGCGCTTTACTCAATTTGCCTTGTCATAATGTGTATGCGTGTGTAGCAAGGAACTTAAATCCTGCCTGTGTATCTAGTCGGTGTAGTCACAATCGTTGCAAATTTTACGTTCAGTTGTTTCATTAAAATATTTAAGTATTGAAAAAAATCTATTATCATGCTTTTGGTACATAATTAGCATTATTTATTTATTATTAATTGAATGCGTATATTAAATTTTGTGTCTGTGCTGTTTGTTGATCGCTGAGAAGTTCCCTCTTCTGAAACCAATCCTGGGTGCAGCAGCCAGGTCATGGTGGAGTTTAGAACGGATTATCATATTAAAATTCGTATATTAAATTTATTGTATGTACTGTTGATTATTGAGGAGTTCCCTCTTCTGGAGCCTATCCTGGGGGGTAGAATCAGGTCATACATCATAAAGAAATGTCTTCAAAACTGAACCAACTTGTAAAATTTCAACTCCGTTGGATAAGCGGAAGTGGTTTTAATTCAGCTTGCAAGATTTGCTAACTAACACGGCAAGTTGAATAAAAAAACTTGAGAAGTGTCAAGGGACACCCGGATGGAACGAAGTTCTTTTCGATTAATTAGTAAAGCAATTGTAAAAAAATAAGTAGGTAAGTGAGTGCATACGCCACACACAGCGTACACCGCAGCACCACACAATACCAAAATAGGGAATAATGCGGCGTTTTCCAAAAGAGAGGTCATTTTCTCCTGATTTCGGGGACCCCAAACTTGATAGGTCTACGACCTCTGGCCTCTGGCTCCAAAGTTAAGACCCGGAGGGGGTGAGGTAACCCTGAAGGGGCACGGGGGAGGGGGGGAGAAGAGAAGGGAAGGGGGGAGGTATGCACGGGTGTAAATCAGGGGGTCGCGGGAGGATATCGAGGGGAGGTTCGGGGGAGGTTATATATATGTTATGTATGTTTGTTCGTATGTTTGTTTGTATGTTTGTTTGTTTATTTGTTTGTTTGTTTGTATGTTTGTTTGTATGTTTGTATTTTTGTTTGTATGTTTGTATTTTTGTTTGTTTGTATGTTTGTTTGTTTATTTGTTTGTTTGTATGTATTTTTGTTTGTTTGTATGTTTGTTTGTGTGTTTATTAGAATGTTTGTTTATATGTTTGTTTGTATGTTTGTTTGTATGTTTATTACTATTTTTGTTTATATGTTTGTTTGTATGTTTGAATTTTTGTTTGTTCGTTTGTATGTTAGTATGTTTGTTAGTATGTCTGTATTTTGATTAGTATGTTTTTATTTTTGTTTGTTTGAACGTTTGTTTGTATGTTTGTATTTTTGTGTATGTTTGTTAATATGTTTGTTTGTATTTTTGTTTGTTTGAACGTTTGTTTGTATGTTTGTTAGTATGTTTGTTTGTATTATGTTTATTTGTATGTTTGTATTTTTGTGTATGTTTGTTTGAAGGTTTGTTTGTTTGTATTTTTGTTTGTATGTTTGTATGTTTGTTTGTATGGTCGTTTGTATGTTTGCTTGTATGTTTGCTTGTAAGTTTGTTTGTTTATTTGTTTGTTTGTTTGTATGTTTGTTTGTTTGTTTGTTTGTATTTTTGTTTGTTTGTACTTTTGTTTATTTGTATGTTTGTTTGTATGTTTGTTTATTTGTTTGTTTGTATGTATTTTTGTTTGTTTGTATGTTTGTTTGTGTGTTTGTTTGTATGTTTATTACTATGTTTGTTTATATGTTTGTTTGTATGTTTGTTTGTATGTTTGTTTGTATGTTCGTTTGTATGTTTGCTTGTATGTTTGCTTGTATGTTTGTTTGTGTGTTTGTTTGTATTTTTGTTTGTATGTTTATTACTGTTTGTTTGTATGTTTCTATTTTTGTTTGTTTGTTTCTATGTTAGTTTGTTTGTTTGTATTTTTATTAGTATGTTTTTATTTTGTTTGTTTGAAGGTTTGGTTGTATGTTTGTGTATGTTTGTTTATTTGTTTGTTTGTTTGTTTGTTTTTATTTTTATTTGTTTGTATGTTTGTATTTTTGTTTGTTTGTATGTTTGTATGTTTGTTTGTATGGTCGTTTGTATGTTTGCTTGTATGTTTGCTTGTATGTTTGTTTGTTTATTTGTTTGTTTGTTTGTATTTTTGTTTGTTTGTATTTTTGTTTGTTTGTATGTTTGTTTGTTTATTTGTTTGTTTGTATGTATTTTTGTTTGTTTGTATGTTTGTTTGTGTGTTTGTTTGTATGTTTTATTACTATGTTTCTTTATGTGTTTGTTTGTATGTTTGTATTTTTGTTTGCTTGTTTGAATGTTAGCATGTTTGTTAGTATGTTTGTATTTTAATAAGTATGTTTGTTTGTATGTTTGTTTGTTTGAAGGTTTGTTTGTATGTTTGTATTTTTGTGTGTTTGTTTGTATGTTTGTATTTTTGTTTGTTTTAATGTTTGTTTGTATGTTTGTATTTTTGTGTATATCTGTTTGTATGTTTGTTAGTATGTTTATTTGTGTTTGTGTATGTTTGTTTGTTTGTTTATTTGTTTGTTTGTATGTTTGTTTGTATGTTTTTATTTTTGTTTGTATGTTTTTATTTTTATTTGTTTGTATTTTTGTTTGTTTGTATGTTTGTTTGTATGGTCGTTTGTATGTTTGCTTGTATGTTTGCTTGTAAGTTTGTTTGTTTATTTGTTTGTTTGTTTGTATTTTTGTTTGTTTGTACTTTTGTTTGTTTGTATGTTTGTTTGTATGTTTGTTTGTATGTTTGTTTATTTGTTTGATTGTATGTATTTTTGTTTGTTTGTATGTTTGTTTGTGTGTTTATTACTTTGTTTGTATGTTTGTTTGTATGTTTGTTTGTATGTTTGTTTACATGTTTGTTTGTATGTTTGTAGTTTTGATTGTTTGTATGTTTGTTTATTTATACGTTTGTTTGTATGTTTGTTAGTATGTTTGTTTGTATGTTTGTATTTTTATTAGTATGTTTTTATTTTTGTTTGTTTGTATGTTTATCGACTTACCGCGAAGTATACGGCACCCGGTTCCGACTCACTGGAACCACAGCTGGCACTGTGTGAAGCATCGCAAGATTCAGCCCACTATCGACCTCCGGTCTCCGGAGGGGAGTGATGTAGCGGTTACACCGCCACATACAAACTACGCATCAAAGACATGACGTCACACAAATCCTGCATCGCGCAGTTAAAGTTCACCGAGCGATCGACATACATACAAGATTTCAACTTCCAACCGATGGGCAGTTGCCCACCAGACACAACACCCGTCTGGTCGGAGGATCCTCCCTTTTCTATGGTGGATGAGTGAACTTTACACCCTGTTCCTCATGCCCCTAAAATAGTAGCTAGAGAGATGGGGCCTATTGGATGCCGAGCGACGAAATGTAAGTTTGTACGCACAATATTGAGAGATTTACCATGTTATTTTAAGACCATAGACTTCTTATAGGTTTTCCTGTAATCTATGAGTAAAGAGCCATACTATATATTTTTATCAAAATTTTTGGTCCAATAGTTTCGGAGATAAGGGGGCGGGAATGGTCAAGTTTTATTGAATTTATTAAATATCTTTAAAAGTGTTTATTTTAAAATTATATAAAAAATATATTTAAGATCCTCGCAACCAGCCCTTTCATTTGATATGTCACACGGTACTGTTAGCAAAACTTTTTTTTTTAATTTTCTTGTTTGCGCCCCAAAAGTGACCCCTATATTCAAAGTCAATTTATTTACGTTACACATTCGTGTTTGGGTCACAGAAATACATATGTGTATCAAATTTCAACTTAATCGGTCCATTAAATACGGAGTAAATTGGCTGTGACAGACGGACAGACAGACAGACACACGAGTGATCCTATAAGGGTTCCTTTTTACCCGACTACGGCGAAGCAAAAAGGAGGGTTATGATTTTGACCGGTATGTATGTATGTATGTATGTATGTATGTATGTATGTATGTTCATCTGTTACCTCATAACTTCTAAACTGCCGATCATAATTCGACAAATTACCCGACTACGGCGAAGCAAAAAGGAGGGTTATGATTTTGACCGGTATGTATGTATGTATGTATGTATGTATGTATGTATATATGTATGTATGTTCATCTGTTACCTCATAACTTCTAAACTGCCGATCATATTTCGACAAATGAGGTATAATTGGAAGCGTTCTGATTGTTCGCTGGTTATAGGCTATGTGACGTCACACTAAATGCAATATGGCGCCCTCTAGAGGACACAAAGTAACGAAATAAAAAATAAAAATAATTGAATTGTGCCATGTTGGGTATCAAATGAAAGGGCTTGACAAGTACATTACAAATATGTATATATATATATATATTATTGTCCAAGTAAATAAATAAGTTTAAATAGTTAAAAACAAGCAAAAGTGAGACTGTTACGTACGGCGTGGCTGTAAAATTAATACCTATTTTATACCATAAATGCCGTGATGGTCCTGTGGTTAAGGCCTCGCCTCTCATGCACGAGGTTGTGGATTCAAATCCGGGCAAGTGCCAATGTAACTTTTTCAATTCAAATGTACTTTCTGAGTTTATCTTAGACATTACTAACATCGTTGAAGGAAAAATATCGTGAGGAAACGTGTTATTATACCATATATAACCCAAAATAAATGTTTTTAAGCTGCTATGCAAATACTTTATCACGAAACTATAAATGCGACCACGGCTTTACCTTGATCATTTTTGTACCTATGTCTTGACTTCTGTCTGAAATATTTTCTTGTTTCATATCTTTTAGTCGGGTTTTAGTTTTTGAACTTACTTTTTATTTTCTTTTTGAGGTACGGAACCCTAAAAATAAATAAAAAAGCAGTGACACTCCGGGAGTGCCGACAGAAGTGAAAACTTGGACAATTTTACTGTGCAGGAAATACTTTTAATGAGGTGTCGGTAACAGTGTCGCGAGTTCAATTGTTTTTTTCCCATCTCAAAAATGGCCAACGCGCCTAAAGAAGTTTTCACTTCAAAAAATACTTCCAAAACCTTTAAAGTAAAAATACTTGCATAGATCATTGATCCATAACGAAATATAAATAAAAAGCACAATCGCGTTTACAAAAATGAGGTGTTGGTAACAGTGTTGCGAGTTCAATTGTTTTTCCCATTTCAAAAATGCCCAACGCGCCTAAAGAAGTTTGCACTTCAAAAACATAAGTAAAATTAAAATAAAAACAGAAAGTCTTGTACAAGCCCAAAAGGCTCCTAACTCAGCATGATGCTGCGACATTTAAAAATAAGTGTCGCAGCACTGGTATTCTGAGTACTTGACATTAGGCTTTTTTAACACCAGGGTACCACCATACGCTCCCATAGAAGGCCAATTTTAGACAAAAAGTAAATTGTCAAGCAATTAAGAACCATGGCTCTTCAACCAGTATCCACTCAATGGTAAGGTGGTCTCCTCCATTGCACGCCCACACACGCACACACACAAGCACACACATACACGCACCCCCACACGCACACACACACACAAAGAGCATGTGTCCATCTTATAATTGTTGTAATTTTGTCTTTTATTGTATTGTTTTTATTGTTATTTTTTTTTTTTTTCCTTTTCTCTTTTAATTTTGCTTATTGCACACTGTTATGAAATTAACCATATATGGGCGAAGACACTGGCTCCTGTAACACAGGTTGCTACCTAGCTCAGGCGCCAGGGCTTCAAACAAAGTTTGTAAAAGCTGTATTTGTGTCAATAAAAAAATATTTTATTTTATTTTACTTTACCCTGTCTTGGGCCTCCAGCATCTAAAGTCCTTTGTACACACACGTTTTTCTTGCTGTAAAAAACTACGGTTTATTCGCCGTGTATAGGCACGGTCGTTTGTGGTGTATGGATCACTATATGGAAGCTTGTTGACGGACTCGTTTTTTCTACGGCGCGGTTTATACGTCGTACCGTAAAGAAACCGTGCCGCCCGTTCAAAGGGCCTAACACTTGCCTACTACATGAATCATGAACCATGTGCGGTATAACTAAAACTGTCATGTCACCTTAACTCACCCTACACTTAACTTGTCCTTGCAAATGAAAATGGTATGGCCGCAGTGCGAGAAAACTGTGCGAGAAAGCAAAGAAAAATGCACCAATGAGATCGTTTCATTGTCTGTTCCTGGGCAAAATCTATAAAACTTGTTCCACGTAGCTAGGAAAATTCCTGGTTTACTTAGTAAGCACTTTTGTTATAAAATAGCAAAGCATAAAGGCTAAAGCTTATCTTTGTACCTTGCTTGTTGCAAATTGACAGGTCGAGGTAAATATGCGGAGCAATACAAAGACGCTACTGATAATCCCAACATCAAATGTTTTTTTTATTGTACGATAAACGCTCTTTAAAAAAAAACAGTACGAGGGCAAAAAACAGAAGAGAACAAAATGAAAAAAAAAAAAACAAAAATTTATTCTTTGTTAAAAATCTTTCAAGTGGTTCGTTAACAACATTATTTGTGGAGACGAACCCCAAAAAAAAAAAGATTTTGCCACGGTTATTGTTCAATGGAGAGGTTGAATTTTTTTTTTACTTCCTAGGTATCTGTCCTTACTAAACCGACGATTACAATTGAAAGAACTAATTGCAAAGATTTTTTTACAATAAGCAATTAAGATAATAATATTTCTACCTAATTCCTCCAAAATTTCCAAGCAAAAGTAACTTAATTTCAGCTTTGTCCTTCAAAAATAAACTTTGTTAATTTCAAAACGTGATTTAATAGCAACTCATTTGCTCCTGTAATGGCTTGCTGCTAAGTTTTTTGCTGCGTAGTTTAATGCTCAGTAAAGTGCAGTGGGCATTTAAATAGTACGATTAAGTTTAATTCTTGCTAAACTTGCAGAACTATTAAGGGTTAAAGTTTTTAGCATTGTGTGCAACGATAACCCCGCATCCTAATAGAAAGCGATAAAACTCAGAAGGTGCCCTCTATCAGCACGATTACGCTTTCTGGTTCACCGAACAAAACTGACATGAACGCGATCTGTTTCTATTAGGACGTGGCCTAAGGCTGTGTCTTAATTCGCGGGATAAGGCTGTGTCCTAATTCGCGGCTTAAGGCTGTGTCCTAATTCGCAGGAAAGTCCGAAAGAGATACCGTGGCTCTTGGCAACATGGCAACTGAAGAAACACGGGTGGGTTTTGATCAGTAAGAGTCTGACACGCCCTCCCGCTCCGCACAGAGCGGTAGAAGAAAAAGGCTATGTCCTAATAGAAACAACTGTCATTTGTCACTTATTTTTTCGGAAAACTGAAAGGCGCCTACTGGCAGCGAGACGACGCGTTCAAGTCCATATGAAGATCGCTTATTTAGGGCACAGCCTTAGGGCCTATTTCACGATGTCCGAATAGCCACTACTTACCGAATAAATTCAAAAATGGAACAGAATTTGTAGGACATTATCTGCCAAGTAAGTTAACGAGAACCTACTCGAAGGTGGTGAAACAGGCCCTAAGTCTATCAAATCCAAGTATTTTTGATTCAAGAAGAAGTAAGATTTTTAATTTACATTTTCAACACTAGACAGGATTATGAAGGTTGAGCTAGCGATCCATGTTGTAGGAATTCCGTCCTCGGTCGAAAGGTCAAAGGAAATCCAAATAGTTTGAACAAAAACTTAGCTGGAAATTAGAGATGAACCTCACTTTAATCAATGTTGATTGTTCTTTTGTAATTGAGAACTTAGCTTAACTACCAGCGAGACTTAAATAATGAAAAACCTTATGAAAGAAAGTAATTACTATAATTAAGCTATGGACAAACTGAGGCGAGTCCTGCGCAGGATGGGGGTCATGACTGCGTGCGTCGATTGCTTTAATTATTAGGTCGCGACTGTTCGGGCCAGTTTGAACTCCTCTATATAAGTTAGATGACACCGAGCGAATTTCCGGCTTCATGCGCGGGATTTGCCTCCGTGTGGGTAGAGCTTTATTCATTGCAACGCTTCAACGTACAAAATTATTTAGTAGGTTATAAAATTTCACAGAATGCATTAAAATGACGTCATCGATGAGTGGTTATATTTATTCAATGTTTAGTTCTACTTCAGGCACACCCTGATTAGTCAGCCCAACTAACCTCCTGGCCGGCTAAAACCCTATATACACACACGTTTTTTTTGCCGTGAAAAACTACAGTTTATTCGCCGTGTGTAGGCGCGATCATCAGTGTTGTACGGATCACTATGGAAGCTTGGTGATGGACACGTTTTTTTACGGCGCAGTTTATACGCCGTACCGTAAAGAAACCATTCCGTATACAAAGAGCATTATATTTTTTGCCTCAGCAAGAGGTTTTCTTGTATTTTTATCGTCGTGTCAATAATATGAGAGAAACAGCTTAAGCATAATAATCAGCCTATAATGTTCCCACTGCTGGGACACAGGTCTCCTCTCTTCGAGAGGGAGTGGGCGGTAATCTACCATGCGGGCCCAGTGCGGGTTGCTAGATGTCACATGCTTTCAACATTTTGGTTCTAGGACAAGCCGGTTTCCTCACGATGATTTACTTCACCGTGTGATGATGAAATTATTTACAAAAAGTAAAGCGCTTGCCTAGGTTGGAAGTCACGACGCACCACTGGGCCACCACTGCTTTGAGACAAACAGAAGAACATCAAACCTTGGAACAGAACATAAACAATCAACAGACTCCATCAATGTCTCTAACAGATCAGCAGAGTAATTGCCTAATTAATGGCAATGCCTTTCATTTTGTCAGTTCAACAACATTCATAGCGTTATTTACGTGGTTGAATAGACGAATTTTTCGTACATAATGGATTAGCATTTTCCTTTAAAATCCTTCGGATTGTGACTGAAGTGTGTTACGCAATTAGGGTGCAGAATCTGCCCGAAATTCATCGAATTGAAATCACTCGAGAGACTGCAAGATAGTGGTATTCGTTAACCGTACAGTTGTCCATATCAGTTGATAAAATCGATTTACATGGCCGGCGTCATACCGATAGTATTGGCCAGTCAATTAAGATATTGCAACTCTAAAGATATAGGTATACTGGTAATAAAATTCAGCAAAGATCTGTGATATTCGGGAAGATTGAATACCCAATTTGGCAGGTTATATGTACGAAACTGTCACTTTGTTAACGTTTCAGTGGATTTCCACTGTCAAATCTTTTCCCAATCTATTTTACATGGAGCGACTGCCTATCTGACTTCCACAACCCAGTGACTAGGTAATACGATGCCCTTGGTAAGACTGGTTGCCAAACTTTCGGGCTTCTGACGACCCGTAACGACTGTCAAAGATCCACGAATGACAGCCGGGACCAACGGCTTAACATGCTTTGAAAGGAAACGAAGTAATCTCAGTATGTAGAAATGGTCACCTATCCATGAACCAACCCCGGCAAGCGTAGCTCAACCTGATGTATCGACCCGAACGGGTGTTAGTACTAAGCCACTTAACATGTAAGTAGGTTGGTTGGTAGGTTGGTTTGTAGCGTGTAAGTAGGTTTCAACTTTACATTCATAATTCCACGCCAGTAATTCCCGAAGGGTAAAGCAAAGGTGTATGGCAAAAAGAAAAACCTATAGTGGACCCACATTTTGCCAGTTTTGTTTAAGTCTCATCTAATAAGGGGCAAGCCTATTGCCATCAATCGGGCACATAACCACAGTCCATCCGACTTTGTCAGTTTGTTAAAAAAACTTTTTTTACAAAAAATACAACCGACTTCCAAACTGCAAAGTGAAAAATAACTTTAATTTCGGAATTCGGTGTCAAAATACTAAAATACTGATCCAAAGACACTGACTTCCGAAATTAAAGTTATTTTTCACTTTGTTCGCAGAAACAGAATGGTCGATTCCTACAATGAAACTTGAACATCTATACTTTTTTGTTTGTGCACAAGTGTTCTACATAAAGGTGTTGTGCCATTTCTTAAAATTTATAGTTAGATCTACTAAACATCAACACGTTAGTTAATTTAAAAAAAAACTTGTATTTTTGTAACCCTAGCGATTAGCTAATCTAATATTGTACATATTTCGAATGTAATTTTGTTTCTAGGTATATTTTTAGTGAAGCTGTTTTGTCTGTTGATACTTTTGAATAAAAAACTACTTTTCTATTTACTGCATGATGACGATTATAATCCTCCCCACATTCCACAAGCATCTCAAGCGTTTGGATTGTTAGATGCCCAGTATTACTATCATGAACGAAATTCCTAGCTATAAAATCAACGTCATCCATGCCATTTTTGCTTATTAGTATTAGTGGATCGAAAACCAATATCACTACACTACAAAAACCCAGCCAATTCATAAGACTGCATAAAGATTCACTATCCCCATGTTTTCTGTATCATGAAATAATATCGTCCATTTTTATGATCGTTCGTGTATAAGGGTGACATATTTGACCCGGATCGACCAATCGATTGGCCCGTAATGGATGTTCTGAATGACGAAATTTCGCGACCCGCGTCACGTACACTGGACCAAATAAGTGCGCACAGTGATTTTCATTATGCCCGTTATGGTTTTGTTGCAACACTTTTGCTTTGTGTTCTGGATTTTTTTACTACTGTTATATTAAGTTTGGGGCATGATGTGGTTTTGTTATTTCTTATATTTTTCTTCTAAGTATTTGTTTGTTTGTTTATTTTTAACCCCCGACGCAAAAAGACGGGTGTTATAAGTTTGACCGCTATGCTGCCGTCCTCACGAAAAGTGCAATAACTAGGTTACACCTGATTTACACAATAACGCGGGTAAGGATTTTATTTTTGTTTTGTTTGTATCTCCAACACTATACATGGTATACAAGGTAAATCGGCTTCGTCATAGATACGCAAAAAATGTCTAAAAAGAATTTTATAGATCTCGTTCTACAAATTCCGAATATGTACTTATCTCAATTCGGCGCCAAACTCGAGTTATTGCACTTTTCGTAAGGACGGCAGGCAAAATCAACGGTTCAGCCGTTGTTGTTGTTTTTGATAAAACAGGTCGGTTCAGCCGTTTGAAGATTTTTAGCTCTTTTCTAGTTAATGAATGAGCGTCTTCCACAGGTTTGATCGATTTCAAATTTGATATTCTGTTACTTCAATAATAATAGAAGAATATCCTTTACTAGTTACAACACACGTTTCGTGTTTGGGCTTATTGGAATGGTCTCAATGAATAGTTTACAGATAGATGATGAATAGGGTCTGGTTTTGGAGTAGGAAAGAGAAATGAGGAAATATTTGTGTCAGGGTTTTTTTTAAATTTTAACTGTCAAAATTGTACTTGTTTAGATGAATGCTGTAGGGGCTTTGTTATATTATTAAATGTAGGTATTTTATTCGTATGTATTGTAACGAATATTATTTATCTAATTCATCATCATCATCGGCCTATAAATGTTCCCACTGCTGGGACACAGGTCTCCTCTCTGTGAGAGGGAGTGGGCCGTAATCCACCACGCAGGCCCAGTGCGGGTTGGTAGATGTCACATGTCTTCAAATTTTCGGTTCTAGGACATGCCGGTTTCCTCACGATGTTTTCCTTTACCGTTTTGAGAGCAGTGGTGATGAAATAACTTACACAAAGTAAAGCGCCTGTCTGGGTTCGAACCTACGACCTACAACTCGTAAGTCGCGGCCGTTACCACTGGGCCACCACTGCTCCACTGCTTTATCTAATTATGTATAATAAACCCTTAGATATTAACGACCCCGACTTACAAGGTGTATCTAGGTCGTAGGTTCGAACCCAAGTAGGCGCATTACTTTGTATAACTAATTTCATCACTACTGCTGTCAAAACGAACCAAAACTTCGATGACATGTGACATTTAATAATCCGTACGGGGCCCACGTGGTAGATTACAGCCCACTCCCTCTCGAAGAGAGGATGCCTGTGTCCCAGCAATAGGAACATTATAGGCTCATTATATAATTAATTAAACCTGAAGCCGGGCTTTCTGTATCTAGTGTACTAGGGAAAGTAATACTGTGATTGATTAAATTGCTATCACAAGGGTTTAGATAAAATAACGGACAGAAAAATGAACGCTAAAATTAATTCAATTCAAGAACAATCAAGGATAACAACATCTAAGTGAAACTTTTTCGTTCATTGTAAACTTTCGTTTTCAGAAGGCACATAATAACATGTAAATTTCCTTTGACTTTTTTTATAATAATTGTCGAAGAAAGCTTCAATCTCTTCAATCTGAATTAAGGAAAATTAGTTGAAAACTTTTCGAATAAGTCAAAATTTCTATAAAGTTTTGTAAGTCGTCTAATTGTTTTATTAATTTTAGCTTTGGAAATACTTTTTTGGAGTTACTTTTGTTAACATACATCCATAGCTATTTAGAGTTGTGCGTCCGATATCTCTTAAATGGTTTTCAAATACCTATTATGAAATACTTTCCATTTCTTAATTTTTCTTCCATTTTTCCATTTCTTCAATTTGGGACTTGTATAACTTTTATTTTAATTTATTAAATAGTAAGTATCATTTGTAAGTGTTAAGTACCTAAAATATTCATGCTAGATTCATATCTAGTAGATGTCAATCAGACATATTTTTTTGTAGCTATTCTACTGCATTTTGTGATTGTACATCAGCTTTGCGAATAATATTTTTTTTTTAAATAAAAGATACCCAAAGCTAAGTGGCATACTTTTGTACAGAATCAAGTTTTTCTAACTGAACAGACAGCTGTGCTGCTGGGGAGTTTGTTGCGCCACTTCTTGTCCCCAGCTAAACCACTAAGAAGTTGTGAAGGGCGGTCGTTTTGGGGGACTGTCTTATGTAATTTTGACGTTTGAAAAGTGCTGATTCTCAGCCTAGTTAAAATAAATGACTTTTGATTTTAGTTGTGAAGAAAATTTTCTTCTACAATTTATAGTTCTATAGGCACACATTGTTTAAACCAGGTTCGTGAACGATCGACAGACAATCTATCTAGCCTAAGAATTGGCTTAAGATTTAAACTGTTGAAGATACATAAGACATTCCTGAAACTGTAAATAGGAAAATCATTTTGGTAACCTAACCCCTGAGCGAGTGAAATGGGGGTTAAGTCGCGGGCAAGAGCTAGTACTTCTAGTATTTATCACTATATTTAACAAACGAATTGCGGATTGCAGACTTTTATTATTAGACTTGGATAACATTAATATAATAATTCCCCGAAGAATTTGACAGAGCTGTACCCATAGTAACTACACCAACATTTTGCCAGTTATGTTTAAATCCCATGTAATTAGGGGGCGAGAATATTGTCATCAACCGGGCACAAATCCAAACTCTGGGCTGCTACTGAAAAATTCAAAACCTTCCCTTTCTTTTTATTTACTTAAACATTGGTGCCGATTCCTTTGTTCACAAACTAAATTAAATTTAAGTTCAGTGCATATTTTTCTTTCTATTTCATTAAGAAAAGGACAGAAGATGAATTTTAGTTTAGTCCTGTCAAATTAATCAGCATCTGTCACTACTCCATACAAGTTTAGACGTGATTAAAAACTTGCCTACTAAAATTACGTCAATTTACGTCAAGCGCTGATTAATTTGACAGGACTAAACTAAAATGTATCTTCTGTCCTTTTCTTAATGAAATAGAAAGAAAAAGATGCACTGAACTTAAATTTAGTTTAGTTTGTGAACAATGGAATCGGCACCATTTTCTACTTTGGACTAAGATACTAACAAAATAATCCCTTTAGTCTTTGCCCATCTTCTTAAAACCATTGCAATGAGCAATTTTGTTTTATCTCTCACTTGTTACAAGAGTAATACCAGTTGTTTCTTCCAACAATTTACAGCTCATATTACGTAAAACGTCGTAAAGTATTTATTTCCTAGTAAAAAGAAAAATATCGTAAGAAGAACAATACCATTACGCGTAGCACCCAGTGCACATCTTAAAAGATCAAAATTACGACGCGTTTAGTGATGGCCTTTGGGCATCTTTGTCGATATCGATATAAGATTAGATTCAAGAATTTTTAAGTTAATCGTTACGTTTAGTGTTAAAATAACATAATATAATATCACGCCTGTAATTCCCGAAGGTTTAGGCAGAGTTGTACCTATGTACACTCACATTTTGTAATAGGGGTCGAGCCTATGTCATCCGGGCACAAATCCAAACTCCGGGCTGCTACTGAGAAATTCCCGATTAACTCTATAACACTTTGCCCGAGCCAAAAATCGAACCCCAGACCTCATGCTCAACAGTAGCACTTACGACAACTAAACCAACGTTGACGAACTAGTGTTAGAATATTTTATTGTTTTTATATTTTATTTAATGTATAAGTAGATGTCCTGATGAAATTGGTTACCACCGCCTTTTCAAAGATATCATGAATGGTGGTACTGTCTTTGACAAGCTCTTTTACAAAGAATGGGGCTACATTCTTTGTAAAAGACCTTGTCAAACTGAGAAAATAGTCTTGTCAACTGAGACTATTTTATCAAAATTGGGTTATAATGATTCTAAAACAGCCGTGCGAGCTTTGCGATACCTATGATGGTTTCAAAAATAATGAATTACATAGAAAATGGAAAATTGTTAAATATCGAGGTAATATATAAGCAAGAACACAAGTAAAACAGAAATTAAAATGTCATATGGGCCTCAAAATATTACCTACTTACTAAGAATTAATATTAATGTAACCTAACTGAGGTTATATTAATATTAATTCTTAGTGCCCCTAAACTAAACAGTTACCCTGCATCATGTAAAACATTAAAAATGTATGCAGCATCGCACATACTATTTGCGGGCAAAGTTTCCATCTGCAAATCAGTAGTAGTAATTGCGCTACATAGTGACGTTACATCCAAGTAATTCGAGATGAAAAAGTAAGTTATGTCTTCATTTGCAGCAGTCATGCAAATGATATGCAAAGCATTTGTCCGCTCCAGCATACGATTATAGTTTCATGCATATGTAAACTTGTATTTTTTTTATCAGTATCGTATTAACATTTATTGGATCTGTAACTGCTGTAATCTTTATTATGATACAATACTGAATACCCATACATTATTTAAAGATAGGATGATTAACGTAGTAACCAAGTAGTGGCCATTTTCCAAAACAGTATAGAGACAATCATTAGATTGCTAATGATTGTCGTCTCCACACTGTTTTTGCATGATTGCGAAAAGTTCCAAGAAATAAATTCTTAAAACTACGATAATACTTAAATCACAAAAGCCAATAAATGAACGGTTAAGAAGAATTTAATAACTTGTAAATACAAAACCAGATTTTTCCATGAAAGCGTCAAGAATTCGCCTCTGCAAAACTCGGAATAAATTCTTTTCACAGAACCAGCGCATTTATTCAATCCCCCATCAAGCAAAAATTATATTTTCTAGAGCCCAATTTATAGTTCGCCGTCCGTCGCACTCAGCAATAATATTTTATCGATATTAGGGTCCCATCACTAAGATCGAAGCTTAGTCGTGCATCAAATTGAATATATTCATAAAAAGTCGGTTGCCTTTATAGACAAAGTTGGTTCATTGTTGACGTTACTGATAGTGTTTCGAACTTATTTCAATATTCAGTACGTATGGACTACGTAACGACTTATCAATATATTTTCTATTAACTTTTAGTTCGTCGTAAATGTATCGTGAATAAGGAGAAGACTGAACAAGCAGGTAGCTTATAAAATGATTTAAGTAAGTCGTACGTAAGTATTATTTATTTTATCCATTTCAATATGCCTGCAACAATGTGAACATATTTGTTCGGTTCAATCAGTTCTTCTTCTTCTTTTTCTTCTCGTAGTCAATAGTACTCTTCAGATTAATTAATTAGATCCACAAGCAGTAGCGAATCCAGGATTGTCGTTTGGAAGGGACTTGACCGCACTGAGGGTGGATTTTAGCAAAGTAAACACTAAACAAGCACACGCGCTGACGCGCCTTCTCGGATCACTTTTCGCAAATTCTTCAATGGATAAGATACTCTTGGAATATATTACTTATTAAGTTAAGGATAATTTTGATGACAATTGTACCTGGTTCACTCAAAGATTTGTCATGGTAGAACTCAGATGCTTTTGGGGGGCTTGAGCCTCTTAGCCCCCTCCCTGGATCCGCCACTGTCCACAAAGATGCAGGTGTATTGACATTTGAGACATTCCAGCATGTGGGACAGCACCGCACTCGCGGTGATATAGTATATATGTCACGGCTAAAACCCGAAGTGTGGCTACACCTAGTTTTAGCCGGCTAGAACTTGGCGTGCGGTTAGCAGTTGGTTAAAGTTAGTTGTAGCAAATGAAAATGGCTGAAAGGTAGGTTAGGTTAGGTTAGAACTGTGACCACATAACACACCGCACGAGCCGAGCGAGCGAAGCGAGCGGTGCCGCGGCAACGGCCGGCGAGTGCCAGGATCCATTTAGGCAAGTTTAACCAACTGCTACCGGCCGCACCTAGTTCTAGCCGGCTAAAACTAGGTGTAGCCGCACTTCTGCTACCGGCCGCACCTAGTTGTAACCGGCTAAAACTAGGTGTAGCCGCAATTCGGGTTTTAGCCGTAACATATATACCTAACCCCCCTTTTGCCAAGTTTTGTATGCAGAGGCCTACCTGGGTACGCAACCTATTGAGTACTTTCCGTATAGGCCACTGCAATTCACATCCAGGTAATAGATATTCCTGGGGTTTCAAATCCGTTGTAGTGATCTGCTCAGTATATTTTGCTTTAGGTGACCGATTCGATCGCCACGCAGAGAAATATTATGTGTATGGGCAAATTCACACAAAATTCATGTTTTTTACCAAACATTTTAACCCAAAAAGGGCTGCAGTTACAGAAAATGGACTGGATAGATCCTACTAGTAATTTGTTTCTTGTCCCCTCTTTCACCACCCGTAACGGCTGCAAGGGCTGCATTTACGGGGAACTCAATTTGTTTGTGGTTGTTTCGGAAACTCAAAGTAATGTCAGATTGAACAATAGCGACATGTAAGCCCACTGAGGAGTCCCAACTCGCAATCAACTTAAGGTATGATTATCCGAAAAGGTCAGTGGTTACAAACATAAAGATTAACTACATGGAATCATAGACGTGTGAACTCATCACTTACATGATTTGCGTTCGATATTCGAGAGTTGTGTTCAATCAATGACATTGCTGAGGCATTTTGAACAGTAGGTCCGCGGCACCGATCAAGTCCGATAGACGCGGCGCAAGTGTCTAAGTCATTACATCAAAATGTATTAAAAAAAATGTAGTTTCTTTTCCGCCAGAATTCAGTAATGACGCAAACTCAAGCACCGCTACGCAAAGGCTTACTATCTATGGATTATTGTGCAAAATAATAAATAAAATAAAAAAGCCTTTTATTTCTTACAAACAAAAAGTAAATAACAGATAATTGACTATATCAAATGTATATATTGTATACCCTATGATTATATCTATTCTACATAAGTGTTTATCTATCTATGATTGTATCTATTCTATGTATTTATCTATCTACGCTTTAGTGTCTACATTTTTATCTAGTTTGTAATATATTTTGTATTTTTTAGGGTTCTGTACCTCAAAAGGAAAAAACGGAACCCTTATAGGATCACTCGTGTCATCGTGTGTCTGTCTGTCACAGCCAAGTTACTCCGAATCTAATGGACCGATTAAGTTGTTTGGTACACATAATATTTCTGTGACTCAAATACGAACGTGTAACGTAAATAAATGAATTTTGAATAGGGGTCACTTTTGGGGGCAAACAAGAAAATTAAAATAAAAAGTTTTGCTAAAAGTACTGCGTGATATTTCAAATGAAAGGGCTTATTGCGGGGATCTCAAAAATATTTTTTATATAATTTTAAAATATATTATTTTAAAGATAATTAAAAAAAAAAAAAAAAAAATTATTTCAGACACATTTGGCCCATAATGTTGTTAGTAGAAACGACTTACAAACTATTATTAGTTAAATATATTATAATACTATATTAGTTAATTAAAATTTAATTCAGGTACTTGCCGCCCACTGGGGCCCCGGGCACACGCACTTGTGCTTGAACCCAGTGCCCCAGAAGGGGGCTGTCCAGCTTGTGACTGAGCACGTTCAGAATGGTGTTGGCGCTTCCACGCGTGCGGAACATCAGCGAAGCGATGCGGCGCCGCAGCACAGTGTGAAAGCCGTCTGTGTGCGCGTGCGCAAACATCGCAGACGCACTACAGTAGCGCGGGAGCCCCACCAGCACTCTGAACGCGTTATTATATTGTATTCGGAGAGCGTTGATGGCCCGCTGCGTGTAGTTGACCCACAGATTGCAGGTGTAGAGAGTTTGGCAGAATGCTTTAAATAAAGTGATTTTTACTCCTAAACTACACCTCGCAAATCTGCGTGCCAACATGTTACAGCGGACCGCCATCGCTCTCCTCTCCCTTTCTAAGTCTCCATCGTCTTTCAAATCCTCGGTGACCACATGGCCGAGGTATTTAAACTCTCTCACTCTTCGAAGAGCGACAGCGTTTGTAGTGACCATCGATTGAGCATCCTACTCCAGTGTCACTCAGCTCATCAATCAGCCCGTTCACGTACAAGTTGAAGAGTGAAGGAGATGTTAACCCCCCCTGTCTCACTCCACACTCCAACCTGTACTCATCAGAAAGTGCGCCAAGCCATTTGACCTGGTTAGTTTGGCGGTCATACCAATATTTAAAAATATTAATTAACTCACCCGGCACACCTGTATCTTTCAATTTACGCCAGAGAATATCATACCTAACCAGGTCAAATGCCCTGGAAAAGTCAAGAAATTCGATGAAAATTTACCGTTCCCCCCTTATCTCCAAAACGACTGGACCAAAAATTTTGAAAAAAGTACGTAGTGTGGCTCTTAACTCATAGATTACAGGAAAACCTATAAAAAGTCTATGGTTTTAAAATAACATGGTAAATCTCTCAATATTGTGCGTGCAAACTTACATTTGCAGTTGGAATGTATTGGAGAACCAACTATGTTAAGTTTGTATTTGGGATAAAGTCATCCAAACTACGAAACCCTTCATTGTGCGTAGTTCGACACACACTTGGCAGGTTTTTTTCTATTGTTGTTTTATATTAGTACGTATTATGTACTTGTAACTTAAATAATATTTTAATGCTAAGATAATAATTAGTTTGGATTGCAAGAACCCCTCCTCAGGTGAAGGCCTCCTCCAAAGAATCCCACTGGTCTCTGTCTTTAGGTATTTGTAACCAATTTGGGCCCGCTGTCTTTGTGATGTCGTCATGCCATCTAGCATGGGGTCGTCCTCTGTAGCGTTTCCCTTTTGAGCCGCTCCATGAGGTACTTAGTTTGTTTCGTCCATCTCTCTTCTTGTAGTTTCCATTATGTAAAATAAAGTGTAATTAATACACTACTGACAATTAATAAATGAATGTGAATATGATATGAGGCTATTATTCCGGCAGGAGGAGATGCCCTGGGCGTCGGGAATCGCAGGCCGATTTCCGGCCACCGTAGGCGCGGGCTTGCGTACGGTGAGCAATGGTAGCTCGCCGTCCGATAAGGACCAGGCCCGGATCGACGGCGCGTTGTGTTCCACGCGCTCCTCAAAGAGTTATCAGCAGAACTGACGGGGTCCGCTAGAGCCGATGCCTGCCGGGGTTGCGAATAAATCCGAAAGGCAGATCCCGCTCCGCCCAGAGCGGGAGAATTTATTTTAATTATAGCCAACACAAAAAAAAAAAAAAAGTGGCTATTATCGAGAAGATACCTACAGATGTAAAATAAGAAATCAAGCAATTGTTTGAGAATATTTTTAAGTGACTCACTTAATCAACTTTAATTTGATTGATACCGAGAATCCTTGAACACCTTTAGAAATGATATTTACCGAGATCTCTGAGTTCTCTAGACCGAATGCCCTAGTTTCAAATGTTAATAATATTACAGTTAGCCAACAGTCCATCTGCCTGGCTTCGTCTATTAATTACCCAGCAAACGATGGCAGGTAGCGTGACGAAAACAGTTTAGAGTGTGTAAGTATATGTTTATTTTTTTAATGAAAAATGAGACAAGTTTGTTGAAATTGTTTTTAATCTGTTTTGCTTTACTTATTTTCACGTTTTGCTTTATCTGTGGATGTAAAGTACAGTCGACCGCACGTCAGTGGTCAGACTTTGACCTTGAGCTGTTCTGACGTAGTACGGAGTTTCAATTCAATAAGAGGCCTGCTTATGAGTTGCTCGTGGCTAAGTAAAAACAGCCGCACGGGTTGATTTACCAGGTTAAGCTACGCTAATATTTTTTTGATATTCGGATAGCTCATAAGCCATGATCAAAAGTGATGCCATAAAGAATAAGAATTAAAAATCTTCAAAAAAAAAACTTAATTTTGCGGGTTAGCTTAGTACATAGGTACATAAACTCTTGCCGTCTTCCCATGTGACAAGGCGGAAACTACAGAACGCCACCTGCTACGATCCTTACATACTCCTTTTAGCAATCAATCACACTGCAACGTTTACATAATTATTTCTTTTCAAAGGCAAATTGGAAAATTAAAAAAAAGTTTTGCTAACTTTATCGTGTGACCTATCAAATGAAAGGGCTTGTTGGGAGAATCTCATTTCTTTTTATCATTTTAAAATAAACACTTTTAGAAATACTTAAGAATATTGATGAAAATTGACTGTACAAATACGAAATTACTGAGCCTAAAATTTTGAAAAAAATACAGAAAATAGTTTTATACTTATAGATTAAAGGAAAACCTATAAGAAGTCTATGGTCTTAAAATAACATGGTAAATCTCCCAATATTGTGCGTACAAAGTAACATTTGCAGTTGAAATGTATGGGAGAATATGTTTTTCAACGACAATGTTACCTACAATATTCTATATTTGTTATCAAATTAGATTTGTTACGGCTGTAGTGGCAATCATGCCATTTGGTTTAAATAGGTCCTTATTTTTATTATTTTATTTATTTTCTTTCAGATTTTGTGAATGTTGGAACATTGTAGGCAGTAGACTGCATCCAGGTGCATCGTCTTCTGCCGGGGTTGCGGAAAAGTCCGAAAGGGGCCACGGCCCCCGGTAACATGGCAACTGAAGGAACACGGGTGGGTTTTAGTCAGTAAGAATCTGACACGGGAGAAGCTATTTGATAATAACCCAACCAAAAAAAAAAAAAAAAGGTGCATCATCTTCACATAAGTATAGTATAATAAAAAATGTTTTACATTTTATTTTATTTAAAAAAAAAAAAAATGTTTTACAATATTTTGTATACATTAGTATACAAAATATTGTAAAACATTTAAAAAAAGAGTAACGGTGGAGTTTCTTGCCCATTCTTCTCCATACGAAAACTACCTTTTGGAAGTGGCGACTAGAATCAATTCTATTTTTTGGAAATTTTGACGTTCAAAAGTGCCTTTTATGTGCCTAATTGAAATAAATTATTTGACTTTGATTTAGGGACCATTTTCTATTTTGCTTAGTACCTGGTACTTGTTGATAGGCCTGCGCTGTCCTCTCATACCTATTAACACTATAATTTGAAAACATTATAAAAACCATTTATTTTTAAAAGAGTAACCGTGGAGTTTCTTGCCGGCTCTTCTCCATAGGAAACGACCAATTGGAACTATGCACCTAGCTTCTGACGTTTCATAAGTGCCCATGTAGGTTTATGTGAAAGAAAATATTTTGAATTGAATTGAGAGTTAAATTTATTCTGCTAACCTTAATTGGCGCATTGTTAGTTAATGTATTAGCCGCGAGCATCTAATCAACTCGTAAGTACATAGCCGCAAAACGAACCATGCGTTAAATTGATCATCTGGAATTGCTGTTACGGAATCTAAATTGGAGTTGTTACGCTGTGATATAGACCATAGAACGAAGTTTGAAGTTCAGTCAGGGAAATTAACTTAAGCAACGTGACACCATACGTCAATTTGCCGTGTTATAGCTATTTCATCCAACTGTTAAAGAATGACAGTTAAGATTTGAATCATTTTCATCTGCCTAGCCTTTTTCCAACTGTGTTGCGATCGGTTTTCAGTCTAACCGGATGCAGCTGAATACCAGTATTTTACATGGCGTGAATTTTTTTTTTTTCTATGGGAAATTATCATATAACTTCTCCTGCTCTGGGTGCAGCGGGAGGGCGTGTCAGACTCTTACTGACTAAAACCCACCCGTGTTGCTTCGATTGCCATGTTGCCGGGGGTCACGATGTCCCTGTCGGCCCATATTCGTATTGAAATATCGAATCAAATCAAATCAAATCATTTATTTCTTTGCAAAAATGGGTATAGTACATAGGTGTTTTTATAATAAAGTTCTCCATATTTTACCGTCACATGGGCATGCAAAGGTTTACAATTCCAAATAAATAAAAAAAAAATAGAAATATGCAGATCATTGGAATTACAAAAAATTAAATAAAAATGTCAGTGTGGTCATAGCAATAAAAAAATATAAAATAAGACTAAGTAAGCGAACCAATAATTATGTCAATTAGGGTAATAGTATGTCAATTAGTTAGTGAATCATCATTAAGAAAATCGTCAATCGTGTAATAAGTTTTCATAATTAAAAATTCGTTTAGCGCCCTTTTAAATTTTAATGTAGTCATATTTTTTATAATATTAGGTACTCTATTATATATGAGTGGGGCAATACCAAAAAAACTTTTTTGCAGCCCCGGCAGGCATTGGCCCTAGCGGACCCCGTCAATTACATGGCGCGACTGCCTATCTAACCTAACAACCCAGTTACTGAGTAATACGAAGATTTAATTATGTAAATAATTAAAGTTTGTAGGCAATTTGCTTAACAGTTATTTTCCCTGACTTTATTTGGCATGTCTCTGGCGTACTAATTGCTTTTTTAAGTATTTTAAAAACTTATTTATTAATTGTGACTCATGAAAAACCAAATCACATTTAAGAGGCCGTGCACGAAATCATCAGATTTTGATCAATTTTTTTTAATTTGTTGTGAGAAAGGGAAAAATAATTTTAAAAACAAAATTAGTTGTAATTTGAAAAAGTCGAGTTCTTTGTTTTTCATGTGGCTGAAAGGGATTTTACAAAGATATTATGTATGCATGGAAAATCACTAACATTCTATTATGACGCGAGACTGACGTTTGTTCATTTTGTTACAAGAAACTACGTATGATTTTGAAAATTAATAAATATCATCAACATCATTATATGGTCTACTTGCATGTGGCATTTAAAAAATATTTAATGATTATACAATATCTTCATTAAGTAAATCAAAGGTGAAATATACCATATTTTCGAGAGCGCAAAAGTGCAACTAACAGATGCTGTTACTGACACGATTTGAATAGCACCACGAATACTGTACTCTTGTAGTCAGACACCTTAATCTTTCAATTATTTCAAGCTTTCTCACAATTAGATAAGAAATTAACAAAAAAGTGTCGTGATTTCTTTGATTTTATTTTAAAAATATATTATTTTTATATCGATTTATAATATCCTATAAATAAATCGATATTATATTTGTCACTGTCAAAATATTTTTTTATATTATAAGAAACTTCGAAATGTATTTTCATTATGACAACTGAATGTATTGTTTTACTTTGGCAACACTTAGAAATGACGGTTATGATATTATCGTTATTTCTGGGTGGGGCAAAAGTCGTTTTAAATGGTAAAATGTAGTGCACAGTGAGTCGTCGTTTGATTGTGAAATAGTACAGTAGTGTGGATTAAAAGTATTAGCAAAAAAAGAGTGTTTTCTTTATAAAAGGGATTTTTTCATGCACGGAGCCGTAACGCTAAAGTCAAAACGATTATTGATAAATTTTATTTTGAAAATCTTCTTCTCAGGTCTGCTGAAAAAAAGTTCTTTAAGACATAAGCAATTTCGGTTGTACTATTTTTCCTACTTATGCTTTTTTGTATAAGTAGG
Source organism: Agrochola litura (assembly GCA_949152395.1). Taxonomy (NCBI): domain Eukaryota; kingdom Metazoa; phylum Arthropoda; class Insecta; order Lepidoptera; family Noctuidae; genus Agrochola; species Agrochola litura. The sequence goes on from OX424506.1 coordinate 5,554,349, forward strand.
TACATAGATAGATATATGAACAATAACAAAGTAAGAGGGCTTCCTTATGTAAATGCGACATAAATATACCTACTATATTATGCCTACACAATTTGTCACTTTTACGAATATTACTGCCACAGCCTATAAACATAAAAGTGTGTCACTTTGTTTTATATTTATTAGCTATCAAAACGTTGTTACATAAACTCTGCTGAGCCTTAAAGGGAAAATGCACCATCGTTAAACACTTAAAGGGAATCCTAAAATTTATACGTAGGCCCATATTGCATAGTTGTCATCACCGTAAAATACTGTTTAAGGAAACTCATATTTTTGTTGTTTAGTTTATTTATTTATTGAGGACTTCCAATAAAAAATGTACACAAAAAAGTCATAGTGTTTGTTTAATTTTAGTTGTGTATATTGTATTGTATTGTATTGTTTATTAAATATTATATCTGATACAAACGACAGAGGTTATAACAGTTGATAATACTATCGAATTAGACCTGAGAGGTGTAAATATTGTTAAAAGAGGTAAAATAAAACACGATTTAAATACAGGGTAAGTTTTATCCAGTGCGCAAACTTGAACACGTGATTTTACTCATCATTATGAACAACTTTTACTATGGGACTAAACCTAAACTCGCGAAAAAAAAATCAGCTGTTCCCTACATTTATGTTCGCATAGTGTTCGCTCGTGGCTAAGTACTAACAGCCCCTCGGGTCAATCTGTCAGGTTAAGCTACGCTTGCCGGGGTTGGTTCGTTGATGTGTGACCATTTCTACATACCAAGACTCCTCCGTTCCTCGGAAAGCACGTTAAGCCGTTGGTCCCAGCTGTCATTCGTGGATCTTTGACAGTCGTTACGGGTCGTCAGAAGCCCGAAAGTCTGACAACCAGTCTTACCAAGGGGCATCGTATTACCCAGTTACTGGGTTGAAGAGGTCAGATAGGCAATCGCTCCATGTAAAATACTGGTATTCAGCTGCATCCGGTTAGACTGGAAGCCGACCCCAATATAGTTGGGAAAAGGCTAGGCAGAACAGAACAGCTCGTCAAAATGTAGTTTTTTTTTTTACAATATTTTAGTCCACGCATATGAATTTCTGTGACCCAAACACGGACGAGTGACGTAAATAAATGAATTTTGTATGTAGGGGTCACTTTTCGAGGGCAAATTGAAAATTTTTAAAAAAGTTTTGCAATCTGTACCGCGTGACATATCCAATGAAAAGACTTGTTGTGAGGATCTCAAATATTGTTTTTTTATCATTTTAAAATAAATACTTTTACAGATATTTAAGAAAATAGATGGAAATTTACCATTCAAATACGAAATTACTGAGCCTAAAATTTCTAAAAAATACAGTAAATAGTTCTATACTTATAGATTGCAGGAAAACCTATAAGAAGTCTATGGTCTTAAAATAACATGGTAAATCTCCCAATATTGTACGTACAAAGTTACATTTGCAGTTGGAATGTATAGGAGAACATGTTTTTCAACTACAATGTTAAGTTTGTCCTTGGGATGAGTTCATCCCAACTACGGAACCACGCACACGCTCTTGGGCGGTTTTTTAACAAAATCACTGTCTTTTATATAATTGAATAGGTACTGGTACCTGTGAACTGCAGTCAATCACATTTACCTAAATGCTAAACTAAATCGTAAATAAAGCCATATCCCGAATGATTGATAGTAATTAAACCTCATTTTGGCGTTGAACGTAAATCGGGCTTTCAGTTCAGTCTACCGGGTTTGCGAGTTTTGACCGATCTATTGTGAAATTCTGACCAACCGCAACATTCTATTTCAAAGTTTTGACGCAACGGGTTATTGCGTTAAATTTAGTGAAGTTGTGTGCCTAATTGGATTCGTAATAATAGTGTTGATGTCCTTTAGTTTCGTTAGTGGGTCTATACTGTGACATGATTGTGACATTAACGTGTGTATTCTTACGAAAATCGTATTTCCTTTACGTTATTTTACCTCTGTCAGTAGCAACCTTAATGTTACGAAAATAAAGGTCATTGTGATTTTGACAGTGATGCAATGTTTTATAAGATTTTTTTTTAAACTTTGGTGAAGTGTTAAAAATGTAAATTTCTATCATCTGGTAAAATGACAGCTCACTCCACCAAATTCAAGTTGAGATTTTTACAGAATATTACTTTACTACTGATATTAATAAAAAAAACGTGTGCGATCGGGGGACTTCCGTCAGGAACGAACTTCTTTCTCACGTATGATTTAAAACAATAACAAAATTTTTGGATTGGATTTACATGTTGACCTCATATCGACTTTAGCACCCTCGAAAACTATGAAAACGACACTCATGACGAAAAATTTTAAAAGTGTCGCAGCCACCATCTTGGATTTACATTTCGGACCCCACTATCGGCTCTAACACCCTCGAAAACCATGAAAACGATACATACCCATGACGAAAACTTTGAAGATTTTCAGAGTCGCCATCTTGGATTTACATTTCGACCTCACTATCGGCTTTCTCTTCTTGTCGCGTACTTCATTACTGAAGTTCGTGTCCCTGAAAGGTCTTCGTGGCTTTGTATATGATGTTTTTCCACTTTGTTTGGTTTTTCACTTCTCTCAAGGCGGTCGCAACAGAGAATCCAATGAGGGCGGTTACTTAGTCTGACCAGCGGTTAGGTGACCGGCCGCGAGGCCTTTTTCCATCTACTTTGCCCATCACCACTAGCTTTTCAAGGTTATCACACCCTTGAAAACCATGAAAACGATACCCATGACGAAAATTTTTAAAATTTTCGGAGCCGCTATCTTGGATTTTCATTTTGACCAAATTCACACTTTCTCTCTCTCTCTCTCGCAGTATGCAGTGTACTCGGGCCGATGTGTGCAATTCTATCCCACGACACTGTAATCACTTTATTCTTTTCTTTTGTTTTTTTCTGCCGGCGTTCTATCTCTCTTTCTTTCTCTTTGAATTAGATGAAGACAGTCGCAAGTATAAACACTTTTTAGCGTGACGATTTCTGAAAGTTTACAAGCCGCATTAAAGAACTTCGTCCCAATAAAATATATTCATTTATTAATTTAATTCAAGGTAAAATAATTGTGAAAGGACTGTTAAATTAAAATTACGTTCGGAGTGTATCACATTTCTAAACATACTGGAACAGAACGACATGCCGAAGATCATAAAAAATACTTTTGTATCACGGTCGAGGTCCTAGAACAGTTACTGTTAGTCACTGACCTAATACGACCCCGACACTCAATTTGCTTAACAGGAAACTAGTAAAAAGTCAATGCTATTTATTTAATAACGCTAGATTTTATGACAACACTATACTCATTAAAATAAATACATTTTTAAACAATATAATTCACTGGTTTATTCAATTGAATGCCTGATTTTATCAAAGGTAGAGATGTATCAACTAGATCCGATTAATCGATTAAGGTAGGTATCGAGTTAGACCTAATTCAAGTTAAATTGAGTTAAGTCACGCTTGATCGAGTTAGTGGTTTGCATGTCGTCTTGCGCGAAGGCACTGACCAATCACTTGGGTCCATTTATAGGTACGCACTGTCCAATTACTGGGATTGACACAAATTCTAACGATTTAACTTTATCTTATTTTTCTTCTTTTTAACCGACTTCAAAAAAAGGAGGAGGTTCTCAATTCATCGGGATATTTCTTTTTTTTTTACGTATGTTCCCCGATTACTCGAAGACCGCTGGACCGATTTGAAAAATTCTTTTTTTGTTTGAAAGGGTATACTTTCAAGTTGGTCCCATTGTCATTTGGTGACGATCTGATGATGGGATTTTGGAGAAATCGAGGGAACTCTTCAAATATTATAGGCACATCTATAGCGATTTGGGTATTTTTGATGAGCAGTTGACATAAGGCTATTGTAACTTAGATAAATTACAAACCAAATCACAAAAAAGTGAAAAAAAAAACTTTTTTACAAAAAATACAACCGACTTATAAACTACAAAGTGAAAAATAACTTTTTTTTCGGAAGTCGGTGTCAAAAAACTAAAATACTGATCCAAAGACACCGACTTCCGAAATTAAAGTTATTTTTCACTTTGTAGTTTGGAAGTCGGTTGTATTTTTAAAAAAAGTTTTTTTTCTAGTTACATTTGTCTATAACTAGAAAAATAAGATCAGTCAGTTAGTTTCGTTTCAATATAAATATTTGAAGATGAAGATAAATCTGAGTCAATTGATTTATTTAAACTAATTTAAACTAGTCCTCACTATCCCAACTTTTAATATTGTAATTGCAAAAGTGAGTTTGTTTGTTACGCACAATAAAACAGCTGAACGAATGGTACATGAGTAGACAATGACCTGGGTCACAACATCATTTTGTTTTCTATTTATGGGAACAAAACATACTCAATTTGTGATTTTGAACTTTGTATGAACAATTTAATGAACCAGTAAGAACAAATTATTGTGTATCTGTTCTTTTAAAGGTTTACTTTAGTTATATTTCCTAAGATTTTATTTTATTTGTTACAAATCGTGTAATTAATCTGTGATTTACAACCCGATTCCTTCCAGAAACAAATAGTAAATCAAAATTACCAAACAATATTATTAATGTAAAACCTAGGTATGTACTAAGTCTAACGTTACCAGTCCTAGTCACATTTTACTTAGATATACAGGTTGATTGGAAGATGGGTGCAAAGCTTTAAGGCGAAGATAGTACAGACAATTTAGAACCATTTAAGCCATGGTTGTCTTAGACGAAGTCTTACCAAATATTTTTAACCAAATTTTTAAGTTTTTTTTCGGAAATTCTTAAAATTTAATGTAAACTGCATAATTATGGCCAAATTGAATGATAAATGAATTCAATTTTTATTTATTTAATTAAAGTAATGTGTAAGCAATCAAGCAAAACATGTTTTAGGCTTCTGTGTCATTAGACATTTTTTTTACAGACATTTAAAGCTCAGAAAAAATAAAAAATTTGTACAATACGTCTTTTAAACCTTATAAAAAATTTAAAAATTTGGTAAGACTTCGTCTAAGACAACCATGGCTTAAATGGTTCTAAATTGTCTATACTATCTTCACCTTAAAGCTTTGCACCCATCTTCCAATCACCCTGTATATTTATTTTCCAAACAAATATAAAATACGAGCATACCTACTTACACAAATTCTAAGGTGCCAACCCTAGTGGGGCAGAATCCATCAAGATTTTAGACTAGTGGAATCTACCCCACCAAATCGAACTAGTGGGGCAGAAACCACTGCAAAATTTTAGGCATTCCACCTTGTCCCATCAGTGGGGTGGCTTGGTGGGGCAAAGTGGAATGAAATGATTTTAGGGCACGGTAGTGCCTCCGCCAAGACGAACTAAACGAAGCGCAAGGGCACTACCTACCTTTTCTCGAAGCGCTTCGTCGTTTTTTTTAACCCTCATAACTTAGGTTTGGATTATACCAGATAAACAAAATTCTCGGGATATGATGTCAATAGTGGACTTGCATAGCTTTTATACTTTAGATTTTATTGATATCTAAAAATCGCCGATTTCGTTACTGACTCACTCACTGATGATCATCAAAATTCTTACAGTACTTCCAGAAGTCCTAGAAAGCTGAAATTTGGTATGTTAGCTAGTATTAGTACACAAACAACAAGAAAAATCTAAAACTTGGAACTTTTACCCCCCAACCTCTTAAACTAGGTGATGGAAGTTTGTATGAGACTTCCGCAAATTTTGATGCTAGAGGTCTGAAACTTAATATAGGGTTAGGGTTATAAATAATAAAATACGTATTTCAGGATTTTTGGTAAATCACCCCCCACCCTTTAAATTAGAGGATGGAAGTTTGTATGGGTTTTCCCATATAAACTGAAAAAAAGGCAAAGATAGAGAGAGGGCTATGAAAAAAGGCAACCTCTGATGTGCAAAAAATACACCCCAAAAAAAAAAAAAAATTAAATTATTACAAAAATATGTGAAATCCCACCAAAAACATTTTCATGTGAAATGTTGCCAAGCTTCTAACTCTACGCCTTAGTCAAAATATGTAGTTTGGCCGTTTCGCTACCGTCACATGGGCGTAAGGTAAAAAATGTATTCACTATTCATTACTTTTTTGTTATACAATAGTTAATTATTTATTAATTTAGTTTATTATTTCTCATGTAGAGCCAAGCTTCTAACTCTACACGCCCCACCAATCCGATTGGGCCGGAAACGGCCAAGCCACATATTTCGATTAAGGTGTAGAGTTTGAGGAGCTCGTGGCTAAGCAATAACAGCCACATAGTTCGACCAATCAGGTTAAGCTACGCTTGCCGAGGTTGGTCTGTGGATGGGTGACCATCTTAACATACCGAGACTTAAGCCTTAACACATTAAGCCGTTGGTCCCAGCTGTCATTCGTGGATATTTGACGGTCGTTATCGTCGTTAGAAGCCCAAAATGTTGATAGCCAGTCTTACCAAGGGGTATCGTATTAACCAGTTACTGGATTGTGGAGGTCTGATAGGCAATCGCTCCATGTAAAAACAACCGACTTCCAAAAAAATACACTACAAAGTGAAAAATAACTTTAATTTCGGAAGTCGGTGTCTTGGGTTTTGTATTTTTGTTTTTTGCCGCCGACTTCCGAAATTAAAGTTATTTTTCACTTTGTAGTGTATTTTTTTGGAAGTTGGTTGTTTTTTTTTTTGTAAAAAGTTTTTATTTTTCACTTTTTAGTTATGGTACCTACCCCACACACATTCGAATACCACTACCTGCTACCAGTGACAGGAACTTATCATATCATCTACATACAAAGTGGGAAAAAGTACGAATTATTGAAGCTAACTCAAAAACTATCAAAGCAAAGTTAATAAAATTTATATGGGACCACCTCGAGAGCATACCCTTTCAAACAAAAATAAATTTTCAAAATCGGTCCACAATTGACGGAGAAATCGGTGGACATACATAAAAACAAAAAAAAAAAAAAAAAAAAGTACGCGACGAACATATAACCTCCTCCTTTTTGGAAGTCGGTTAAAAATACTAGTATTCAGCTGTATCCGGTTAGACTGGAAGCCGACCCCAACATAGTTGGGAAAAGGCTAGGCAGATTGAATTTATTTACTTAGGTACGTCGCATCTAGGCCATGTGGCAGACTTACGCACGTCGCTGTTAGCTAGTTAGTTAGCGTAGTTTATTTTGCTGTTAAAATGCATGTCTATCAATAATATTCTAAGTGGTAAGTAGGTCTGCCGGAGTTGCGGTTTTGTCCGAAAGGGTTACCGTGGCCCTTGGCAATACAGGCAACCGAAGGAACACGGGTGGGTTTTAGTCAGTAAGAGTCTGACACGCCCTCCCGCTCCGCCCAGAGCGGGAGAAGTTATTTGATAATTATCCACCCAAAAAGGATCTGTTGACAAGACATGACCTCTAAAACGAGTGAACTTCGAACTGGAATATATTTAATTCCTGACTTCTTATAAAAATATAACTGAAGACAAAACTGTTCAGAAATTCAAACTCTGTACTTTTACTTATTTTTCATCGGCAACAAAAAATTTCAACAAAAATTGTTTCGGAAGTTTGCCTTTGTTCTTCCATTGATTTATTTAGGAAAGTACCCAAAAGTGGTCATAATTTTGCATTTATCTCTAAATCAACGAATCGAATAGCTTTGATTGCCATAATTTTGGGAAGTACGGAATTATGGAAAAGTTATGGAAAAGGTGCATTTTTACCAAAATACTATAATTTTAAGTTAATAACCGTTTTTATGTTACAAGAATATAAGTGATGTGGTCCTTTGCACTGAAACAGTAGATAAATTATTCTATATAATAATCTAATATATTTACTATCAAGATAGGTTACACTATTACACAGAATAACTTTTATATGCCCTGAATATTATTCTAAATATTGCCCAAATCTGAGTTTTCAGACTTGTCAGATTTAGTGAAAGCCCACACTTTCTTCATCAGATTTGCCTATTTAAGTCATAAATGGGTCAAGCCGCACACGATCATACCAAAATCAAAGACTCTAAAGATCACTTTATTTTTGGCTCAATTTCGAAATCTGTAAGTGGATTCCTGACAAGGGGGCTCCTATCTGAAACTTTTCAAATATATTTTCGGTGTTCTCTCGTCATGCTGCACCTACTCAGCTATCAACTTTTCGCCCTGCATATTTATGCTTGCTCAAAAACCCTCTTGGCGGGTACCAAGTTGTTTTTCCCGTGTTTTAAAACAGTGCTAATTCATAACACAAAAACTCGATTAAGAATCGAATTGTACCGCGTGGTACATCCCAAATTCAGTCAAATTTACTATACGAGTTAATTATACTCGTATAGTGATTCCACAAATTCATCATCTCGATATGAATGTGCAGGTCTGCTATTATATCAATTAATTGAATTCGCAATAATTGCGAGATAGTTTATACCAAAATTGGAGGTATGTATTGTGTGAAACTGTATAAGTATACCCATTCAAATATTGACCTAAACATTTTTGTGTTAAATGTCAAAATGAACAGTGGTAAAAAGTTGGTTTTGGTTATCGTATTGAACTTAACGTTGGCATATCATGTAAGTTCTTTTGCATATTAAATGTTTTCCATTTTAACCGTCAAAATTTCAGTCAAACGCAGTTAGAAACCCTTTTGTAATTTTTTTTAACAGAATTGTAATAAAATTGCCTATGTAACATAGCAAGGAAAAGCTTCAGATAATGAAAAAACTTTTGATAATCTATAAGTAGTTATAATCCGCTGATAAATTTATCAGCAGCATGCGTATCGGATGCAGGGTAAATGGTGGGCATCAGTTATACGGATGACATGGTGCTGCTGGGCCCGTCGCTGGGGTCGATCGCGGAGATGCTCAAAGTATGTGAGACCTACGCTGCTGCACATAGACTGGTCTATAATGCCAAAAAATGTGAATACATGGGCTTTGGGGTCGCTGGTAAGTGCCGGGAAGATGCCCTCGAACTTGCCATAAACGGTAAGCCAATTCGTAAAGTCACAAAGTTTAAATATCTTGTGCATTTTCTCACCAGCGACCTCAGCGATCATTGTGATATTGAGAGGGAGCGTAGGGCTCTGGCGGTCAGGGGTAATATGTTGGCACGAAGATTTGCTCGGTGTACTGACCAAGTTAAGATTACGCTTTTTAAAGCTTATTGTCAGAGTTTTTACACCGGTAATCTTTGGGTCAACTACTCGAAAAGGTTGCTGGATGTTCTACGCGTCCAATACAACAATGTATTTAGGATGCTGTTGCGACTGCCTCGTTTTTGCAGTGCATCAGAAATGTTCGCGGTAACCCATACCGATGGATTTCATGCCATCATCCGCAAAAAAACAGCCTCACCAGGAGTGAGGCCGTTTTTTGGAGTGAGCAGAATAAGAGGCAGTCACAATATATCCTGAAGGCTGTGGTGACAGATACTTCCTCCGCCATAATAAGGCAATTTGTGCGAAGACTTATACCATAATTAGACTATTACCATTTCTTATTGTGACTAGATATTTGGTGGTCTTCTCACAAATTCGTCTTTAGTTTTAAGTTACAAACAATAGTGGTTTAAGTGCATACATGTTACTAACAATTTAAGGATCTTTTTGTTATCTGAAATAAAATTATTTTGTTTTATTTATTTATAAAACAAAGTCACTTTTTGTGTCTTTGTTTTATACCGTGGTGTCTGTGTGTGACCGCTGAGTACTTCTAAACTACACAATGGATTTTGATGCAGTTTTCACCATCATTCAGAGATTTTTAGCATTGAATATGTTATTTCGATCGTTTCAGGAGGATACCCGTTTTCAAGAAAGTGAGACCGGAGGCTAGCGTCCAAAATTGTTAAGATAGAAAAATGAAAATGGTATCAAAAGATGCATTACTGAAAGGGCTACTATAATACAGCAATTTTTTTTTGTAAATTTTTTATAAACAACGTGTAACAAAAACCTTGTCCGATCCGTGAGGGAGTTGTTAAGAATCGTTCTGAGAGTCTATTTATGTGGTAATTTTCAGGAAAAAAGAAAAAGAATCGCCGCATTTTTAGCAATGGGGAATTTTACCTATCATGGGGAGCCGCCGGCCGTCGTATAGCGGGTGTCTACAAGTCAGCCCTGTTGCAAATTTGCCAATTTTTAACTGAAAAAAAAAATTGCTGTATTGTAGTAGCCCTTTCAGTAATGCATCTTTTGATACCATTTTCATTTTTCTATCTTAACAATTTTTGACGCTAGCCTCCAGTTGCACTTTTCTTGAAAACGTATATCTTACTGAAGCAAACGAAAAAGCATATTCAAAATCCATTGTGTAGTCTAGAAGTACTCAGCGGTCACACACAGACACAAAAAGTGCTTTAACTTTGTTTTTATATAAATAAAACAAAATCATTTTATTTCAGATAACAAAAAATCCTTAAATGTTAGTTATATGACATATAACTAACAATTTAAGGATTTTTTCATTTTATTTCAGATAACAATTTAAGGATTTTTTGTTACTTTTTGTTATTTTTTGTACAAAAAATCCTTAAATTGTTAGTTATATGTCATATAACTAACATTTAAGGATTTTTTGTTATCTGAAATAAAATGATTTTGTTTTATTTATATATAAACAAAGTCACTTTTTGTGTCTGTGTATGACCGCTGAGTACTTCTAGACTACACAATGGATTTTTGTATGCACTTAAACCACAATTGTTAGTAACTTAAAACTAAAGACGAATTTGTGCGAAGACCACCCAACATCTAGACACAATAGGAAATAGTAATGGTCTAACTATGGAATAAGTCTTCACACAAATTGCAAACTAATTATTACTAATGGGCCAGCTATGGATTTTGTCAATATTTGACTAGCTCTAGTGACTAAACTGTTACGATATTCCTACGCAGTTTATTAATGTCGTATTATCGTCTCCACCTTATAGACACAAAATTTCTGTAGATAACACAAATTTCTATTCTCTATGCACAGAAATTTCAATGCTGTGTCCGTACGACGCAAGAGTGGGACATTAATTCTGAATATATTTTTCAGTGCCTCAAAGTAATACCAGAGCGGGCCGTGATAACTTATGCAAATGAGAAATATTTCACTAATGCGTCTGTAACTGTCAGACGTAATCGCAGAGGAGGTGATTATGTGGTCAATCTTCAGTTTGTAGCCGTATTGGGTATTGGAAATAACGTAATGGTAAGGCTCTTGGAACCAAACTCACGACGCGATGTTTTTCCATTTACCTACAACCCGCGTAAAATGTAGCAAAGATCCCGCGACCCGCGTAGAATGTAGCAATGATCCCGCGACCCGCGTAGAATGTAGCAATGATCCCGCGACCCGCGTAGAATGTAGCAATGATCCCGCGACCCGCGTAGAATGTAGCAATGATCTTGCAACCCGCCTAGAATGTAACATTAGCAATGTCGGGCACGGCAAAATATCACTCCGAAAGTTTGGTCCAAAAAAGATACTATAAACCTGCAACGCTTTGGTAAAACGTTTTTTCGACAAAATAAAACGAAAATCCTTAAACCTGGCCAGAAAGCCATGAAGACTTCTTCCGGCAGTTGGATTTATCTCTTAGAGAAAAATGATGCTGCTGCATAACTTATTGTTCTTCATCATCAGCTTATAGCAGTCCACTGCTGGACATACTCCTCGTCATTGCACACCATTTAACTCTCATCCAGCTGCTACCAGTTACTCTGAGAAAATCGGCTGTGCATCCTAGCCTGAGAGCATTCTACCTTACGTTATACAACCTTAGTTTTTGTTTACCTAAAACCTGTTAAGGGGTCGTTGTACTCATAATTTTGAACAACTGTTACTACGGGGACCAATTCAGAATGTCAGGGTTGATTCCATAGTAAAAGTTGTTGTTCATAATGATGAGTATAGTGACCCCTAAAGAAATCTAGGGTAAACAAAAACTAACCATTTACAACTTGCTCAGTAAAATTCAGGAATGAATACTTAACAACTATTTATGATAACGAACTTTATCTTCTACAGGTCGACCTGATCTTTTACGAGTACCTTCACAATGAGTTCAAGCGCTCTTTCGTGGAGATGCATTTCAATGTTTGCCATCTCATACTTAAGGACCGTTACATTGGTAGTATTGTAAGGAAGGCTGGCTTGTCCACGTGTCCCGTACCTCCGGTAAGTCACAATACCTACTTTGATTAAGGGTTCATTTTACCAAACTCTGAACTTTTATCCGCGAAATAAGATTTACTTCTGACAGTTTTCGTATGGAGAAACTGTCAAAAATTCGTAGTTTGTTCGGAAAGGATGGCTTATACTACGTATAAAAGTTTAGTCGAATTTACCCATAAGTGACGATATTATTGAAAGAAACATTTTACGACCGGTAGACATTTTGCGAAGGGATCTACAAGGACAAAAGTAATGTCATAATGTGAGTTGGCTGCCATTTTGTTAGAAATGAAAAATATTTGCTCTGTTTTCACGAAAAGTTATTTAAAGGTGTAAAATTAATGACATTAAGTTGAAAAAATTACATCTGTCAAATGAGGTAGACATTTGACAGATGTAATTTTTTCAACTTATCCTGCGTCTATGCACAATTTTTGCTCAAAAAACATCTGACTTCAAATTGATGATTTCTTCTTCAATGTTGGCTTTCAAGACTTGCAAGGTTTGTCGTTAGTTGTGGTAAACGCGAGATTTCAAAAAGCCCCAAAGAATATAATAATATCTGGCACAGTCAGATCTAGCGATCTAGCCGACCAGTTCAAATTTCCAAAATGCTTATCGACCATTGATCATACGGTCCTGAAATTGGTGTTTTAAAATCTCTATCGTTCCCCAAGCTAAGTGTATCGCTTCAATTCTGTATCTGTCTACAAAAATAAGTGTCAAATCACAATAACATAATAACGCTTTTGCAAAAAATTATGGCACATTCGCAATATGACATTACTTTAGCCCCACCTTGTATATTATCCTTTTGAAAATTGTTATCCTTCGCCACTATATTGCTTATCATGATTCTCTTGATCTTATCCCAATTTATTTGGGGTCAGCGCAATTTCTTCATTTTCTATACTTCTCTATTAGTCCTAATCAGTAGTCACCCCTTTTCTACCCATAATTATCGACACACAGTCCATCCATCGTCTCTTTGATCTTTCCCTTACTCTTATAGCCTTCCACATTCATGCTTAAAACTTTCCTCATGATATTTCGCCACTTTACTGCCTAATCTTTACCAATTATTGGGGATAGCTTTTACTCTAACTGCTATAGTTCTTTTCAAATCGACTGTCATTAGACCTCCATATTGAAATCTCTTCGGTTTCACTTTGCACTTGTCTTGTTGTCAGATCTTCGTAGTACCACCGAAGGAATTCGTATTAAAACCGAATTCATTTGATATTTATATGACTTCATTATAACTTTTATACGCTCTTCAATCGGAAACAGTTCCAGGCTAAATATTCTAAATAAATTTTCCTGTTGCAGGGCAAAGTTTCTTTTAAGAACGCCATTCTGGACAACGAAATTCCTTCTGTTTGGCCTTTTGAAAAGGGCAAAATGGAACTCATCGCCATAGACAATTCAACTGGAGCAATTATGGGCAGCGGAGAAATAGTGTTGACTTTCAAACAAAAATAAAAATATATTTTCTAGTTAGTTGTGTATATTTTTATAGTATCCCACTAATCTAACTTACAGTATTTTCCACTTACATTAGGATACCATTAAAGTTTTAAATTTCTAGGCTACTACAAGGTTTTTTTTGAAATAGGACTTTATCGTTAAAAAGTCACGGTGATGAGGATTTACTAACAAATAATCACTTGGATCTTGAACACATAAAACAATAATTATAAGAAATGGTTAGTTGTATCCAAAAACGTTGAGGTTTCAATAAATAAAACAACAGTTGCATGTGCTGAATATATTTTATTCTCATCTCTAACTGTTATCGTGATTTTCCAAAACCAACAAATACATCAAGAGAGACCATTACTTCACCGGTTGACGCTACTTTCCAGGTTGCATCGAGCTTGCCTTTATCAAATAATACGGTAAACGGGAAGTTTCCACTAAATGTCATGTTTGCCACTACAATAGGACCCTGTAAAGAATAATAATAGAACATTAAAATTACTTTGACATTTTTGTTAAAATATCAGTATTTGTTGATGTTACTAAGAAGCAAAACGAAAACTTTAAAGAGAATTTTGAAAAATTACGATTGATGAAACGGAAATCAATCAATCTGCTTAGCCTTTTTCCAACTATATTGGGTTCGGCTTCCAGTCTAACCGGATGCAGCTGAATACCAGTATTTTACATAGGACGACTGATGTGGCCTCCACAACCCAGTACTAACTGGGTAATACGATACCACTTGGTAAGACTAGTTGTCAGACTTTCGGGCTTCTGACGACCTGTAACGACTGTCAAAGATCCACAAATGACAGCCGAGACCAACGGCTTAACGTGCTTTCCGAGGCATGGAGGAGTCTCGGTATGTATAATATTTTGTTGTGTATTGAAGAAACAGAAATAAAATCAGGTAGGCAATTTACCGGAAAAATAGGACATTCTGTTAAACCATACTTTCGGAGAATAGGACCAAACCATATGTCGCGAAGGACCAAATCACACCACTTGTAGTGAAACTCCATCAAGGTGCGAACATACTGATTGTAACTGCTACTGTGTTCATATACGGTCACGTGGAACTAGAAAAAAAACATTAACATAAAAATGAGAAACATTTGAAGTGACCTCATTGGTGATGTTCTGCAAAAAGATCAGTACCCTAATTACGTAATATCTCTATCTCGATCAATCAGAATCTGAATCGTTTCGAAACAGATTGCTCATCCATTACTTCATAAGTTGGAAAAAAAATCTGCTCAACAACGTAAATAACGCAATGAATGTTGTTGAACTGTCAAAATTAAACAAATTAGTCATAATTTTTTACGAAAATAAGTTAATTAATTAGGGTACAGGTGCGTAATACTCGCAACCAGCGTGCGTGCCACCAGAAATGATGAACGTAAACGAAGCAAAAGGAGTATGTAAGGATCGTAGCAGGTGGCGTTCTGTAGTTTCTGCGTACACCATGGGAAGAAGGCGTGAACTTATGGAAGTATTCGAAGGTACAAAGTAGTACTATTGGACTACCATAGATAAAAAAGCATCAAGTGACGAACAGCCTGAGACAGCTGATTAAAGAGGACCACCAGCTTATTACGCATACCACAACGACACCACGTTGACGGGCGCTAATTTGTATGAAAATGAATAGTCTATACACAATTACACACGGACCACATTTGACCGTCAAAATCAACCGTGTGGACGATACCGACCACATTAAGGTGACGTCGCAGCCACAAAGTAACCACATCGCAGCTAATAGCGACAACGCAACTGCATAAAGTTGCAGCGACACTATTCACACCGAACCAATGCTTTCGCAAATTTTTTCGCTGCGATGTGGTGTGGTTGTAGACGTGTGTATAAGCACTTATTCTTAATTTCGTTCTAAGTTGTTCCAACATTTGTTTTAACGCGCAACGCCCTTACTGTCTCACAGCTGGGCATAAAACTCCTCTAATGCATATAATCCACCTTAGTCCTGATGTAGTCTTTTTTTCCGCACACAATTCGCCTTGCAGTATCAACATGGTCTTTCAGAAACATTCAAAATATATTAAAAAAATCAAGTCTGTTCACTTCACATACATTGGAGTATCTTAAAAAATGAGTGCTTTCCTCAATCAATCAATCAACCAACTCTGCTTGTCGCAGTTTACTGCTGGATATTGGCCTCTCCCAGGCTGCGCAACAACACTGTCCTCCGCTTTCCGCATCCAGTCTGTCCCACCTCAAGGTCATCGGTCCATCTAGCTGGGGGGCGTCCCACACTACGCCTGCCGATACGTGATCTCCACTCCAGGACTCGTCTGTTCCACCGGTCACGGTCCTTCGACAAACATGGCCAGCCTACTGCCACTTCAGCTCGCTTACTCTGCAAGCGTTAGTGCTTTCTTAAAAGCTTTTATTAATTTTAGCTAAAAGTCTTACCGTAACGTTATTTCCTAACACTGTTTTGTTAATCAGCTGCATGTTGAACACATACCCCCCTCTTTTGCTGGACCTTCGAACGTTTGCCGAAACATTGGAGATGTATTTCTCGTTTACATATTTTAGTATTGCACGTTCCGGAATTATTCTGAGACACTGAAATGTAATTTTTTTTTTAACCTTAAATCTCTCTGTCTGTAGAATAGAATAGAATAGAATAGCATTTATTTGCAAATATGGGTTATACATAAGTAGGAAGTAGTAGGTTTTCATCAGAGTTCTGCCATATTTCACCATTCGGCATGCAAACATTTTCATTACCTATATAATTTCCTTTATTTAATTATTTACATATAAATTATATTTTTAAATATCAGAACAAAATTATATAAAAACATTTAAAAATATAAAAAATAGTATCCCCACCGGTATCGGGAACATCATTACCTATATAAAATTGTTAAAATTTAAACTCTTGTTGGAACATTCAATTAGTTATGTCATTCTCATTAAATAAAATTATTACAATTCAAATATTCATTAAAAATTTCAAATTGTCAGTAGCAGTAGGTATATACAAGAAATACAAATCGTGGTCCGAAGATAAATAAACAAACAAACATCAAAATTCCAAGTCATAGACAACACACCATAAATATTCCATACGCAAAACAATAATTAATTAATTAAAAATACGAGGTGGTCTGATAAAAATTGTCTGTTAAAAACTCAGTTACACTGTAATACGCTTTAACTATTAACAATTTACGAAGTGTACTTTTGAATTGCAACGTTTTCAAGTCTTTCCATGCACTTGGCAATTTATTATAAACAACTGGGGCTATGCAATAAATACTTTTGCGCATCATAGCGGTTTGACACGGTACATTATTTAATTTTGAATTGACCCGTCTGTTTCTTGGGTATACATCGGCCAAACGTTCAAAACGATTTGGATTGTTCTTCACAAACATAGTCACTGTATCTGTGTGTATGTCTGTTAGTCTTTCTTAGGATTTTGTTTTGATTTGGGGTTCGATTCCCAGGTCGAGTCACTACGGTCGGGAAATTTCTGACGGAAAATTGGACGTAGATTAGCAGAAATGACTTAACCCAGACTATGGTCAAAAATGAAAGACTAACCTTTAGGACTACTCTCATTTTTGACCATAGTGTGGGTTGAGTCCTTTCTGCAAATCTACGTCCAATTTCACAGTAGCAGCCCAGAGTCTGGATTTGTGCCCAGTTACATGAGCCGGTCTCTATTACATGGAACTTAAACATCAATCAATCTGCCTAGCCTTTTCCCAACTATATTGGGGTCGGCTTCCAGTCCTACCGGATGCAGCTGATTTACATGGAGTGACTGCCTATCTGACCTCCACAAACTAATAACTAGGTAATACGATACCCCCTTGCTAAGACTGGTTGTCAGACTTTCGGGCTTCTGACGACCCGTAACGACTGTCAAAGATCTACGAATGACAGCCGGGACCAACGGCTTAACGAGCTTTCCGAGGCCATTTCTACATACCGAGACGGAGGAGTCTTGGTATGTAGAAATGGTCACCCATCCACGGACCAACCCCGGCAAGCGTAGCTTAACCTAATGGATTGACCCGTGTGGCTATTAGTACTTAGCCACGAGCTCCACTGTGACCTGGAACTTAAACATAACTGGAAAGAAGTTTGGGTAAAGGATAAAATAATTATAATTAATAAAAACTTTTTACAAAAAAAAACAACCGACTTCCAAAAAAAACACTACAAAGTGAAAAATAACTTTAATTTCGGAAGTCGGTGTCTTGGGTTTTGTGTTTTCGTTTTTTGCCACCGACTTCCGAAATTAAAGTTATTTTTCACTTTGTAGTGTTTTTTTTGGAAGTCGGTTGTTTTTTTTTTTGTAAAAAGTTTTTATTTTTCACTTTTTAGTTGTGGTACCTACCCCACACACATTCAAATACCACTACCTGCTACCAGTGACAGGAACTTATCATATCATCTACATACTAAGTGGGAAAAAAATACGTATTTTGTAGCTAACTCAAAAACTACCCAAGCAAAGTTAATAAAATTTATATGGGACCTATTTGGGAGCATACCCTTTCAAACAAAAAAAGAATTTTCAAAATCGGTCCACAAATGACGGAGAAATCGGTGGACAAAATTAAAAAAAAAAAAAAAAAAAAACAAACATACGCGTCGAACATATAACCTCCTCCTTTGTGGAAGTCGGTTAAAAACTACCGACTTCCAAAAAAAACACTACAAAGTGAAAAATAACTTTAATTTCGGAAGTCGGTGTCTTGGGTTTTGTGTTTTCGTTTTTTGCCACCGACTTCCGAAATTATAGTAGATTGTTATACGAGGGGCTAAAATAACCCATTGTTACGAGGTAGTTTTACTCCCGAGCTTTAGCGAGGGAGTAAATAGAAACCGAGTTATAATGGGTTTTAGCGCCGTGTGTTACACTCTACTTTTCACTACGATTGCGAGAAAATACAATAATCCAATACAATATTAATTTACCTTTATAAAATTCAAATCTGTAAATGCGATTATCGCCATTTCGATGACAGTCGAGGTCGAGGCTAAAAGCATAAAAATTGGCGATTTCGAACATCCAAACTCCACCACAGGGGCAGTGAATACTACATCATTTAATTATTTGACGAGTTCATCCATTGTTCAAGTTAAATAAGTAGTGGTAATTAAGTTTTTGATATCCGAAGTCAAAGTTTCGCGCCAATCGTGCGAGTTTACATTTTAACTTTTCACATACATATATCACACATACACATGTAGATACGATTTAAAATGTGACAAATATTATTAAAAATATTATACACAACTAGAAAATGTCCAGATCTTAACGTAATATACGAACACAGGTCTAATAACACGTAATATTCATTACCACTACTCAATTTGTGTTAAAAATCGCCGACCATTTTTTTTTTATTGTAATGTGTGAAAACGATTATGCCAAACAATTTTTTTTTTCAATTTTGATCGACTCGATTAATTAATATGTCCAATGTCAGAAATCGAAAATTTAAATAAAATTGTTTTAAGCATTAAATTAGAGAAAAATTCTAAAGATTTCGCGCCAATGCCTTTTTTATTTCTTCTGTAGCCGCAACGCAATGCTCGCATTCTACCGAAGAGATAGCTGCATTTAGTTCCATTTTCAAAAATAAAATGTTCTTCTTTTTTTGTGAACAAGTAATAAGTCGAGTCCATACTCATGATTGTTCTACAAAAGAATAAAGACTTTTTCGTTTTTCAAGGCTCGTTGGAAAAGACAAAAATTAAAAAAAAAAATACTTTTTCCCCTAGAGCAAGAAATGCAATTTTTTCCCCGCTCTGGTACTCTACAATGACGGCCTTTTTGAGCAAGAGGAGTGAAAAAGTTATTTTTCACTTTGTAGTTTTTTTTGGAAGTCGGTAGTTTTTTTTTTGTAAAAAGTTTTTATTTTTCACTTTTTAGTTGTGGTACCTACCCCACACACATTCGAATACCACTACCTACTACCAGTGTCAGGAACTTATCATATCATCTACATACTAAGTGGGAAAAAAAATACGTATTTTGTAGCTAACTCAAAAACCACCCAAGCAAAGTTAATAAAATTTATATGGGACCAATTTGAGAGCATACCCTTTCAAACAAAAAAAGAATTTTCAAAATCGGTCCACAAATGACGGAGAAATCGGTGGACAAAATTAAAAAAAAACAAACCTACGCGTCGAACATATAACCTCCTCCTTTTTGGAAGTCGGTTAAAAATTGAGAAATATAGGAACACCTCTGCCTAACCCTTTGGGGCAGAGATGCGTAATGTTATGTATTTGTTTCCAAGTTATTGCCCAAGTTGACTTTTTGACAGTATTGGTTCGGATAACTTGTAATAAATCGTTCATGTATGTATGTATAAAGTGTGTAAATTATACGTATACTTACATTATAGGAATATGCGCCACACAGGACCAAAATTATAATCGGAACAAACGTACGCTCGAACATAATGACAAGCTACGAAAAACATAATGATATGTCATGTAGGTAATAAGTATGTATCATCATCATTTCCGTATACATAATTAAAAGCCTACCTACTAGACCATAATGTACCTGTTTTTGATTCAGAGATAGGAACAAATAATATTCTAATGAACTGAAAACGGACATAATATTACCTGATTTTCGTTGTGATCACTGTGTTCAGTGAACACAAAAGATTTAATCTAACCGCGGAACCTTAAAACTGAAACAGTAATATTGTTTCAGTTTTAAGGTTCCACATAAAATGGTACTGAAGAAACCATGCTTCCGGGTAAACCATGGTTTAAACGACGAAAATTTCTTGCCTGTGGCAAACAATACAATTGAAGCAACAAATTACTTGCATCGTCTAAACACTGTTTATTGTTGTTTCAACTTAAGGACTTAGAATTATTAAGCCTGATTTACAGCGTGCAATTTATTATTTGACTGTGGAATACCAAAGACAATTTAATTGCGCCGAGTAAATCAAGTCTCCACCATCATTGACAGCCATGTTTCACCCACTGCTTGTGTATTAAGCCTCCTATCTTTTAACTTTATTTCTCATAAGAACTTAAAACTAGCAGTTCGCTTATAATGAGAAATACAACTTGTAACGTTAAATGCGCAAAACCTCAAACACCCCAACTGATTTTTAATTCAATTGACCTATTTCAGAGAAAAAAAAAATCTTTAAAAAAATTAAAGGTTTTATGTGCTGTTTTAGTTCGTAAGATTCGTATTTGCATTGAAATAAAAGCTATTATTATCCCGCGTATGAGAATATTTAAATTGGTTGACAACAATTTGTGTTTATTTACCTATTTTGGTGGGTTTGCGCATGTGATGGCTTTACCGATTAATAAATAGACACGGTAACGTTTTTATGGAAGAGTTTTTGAAAATTGTGACCTATATTAAAAAGTGTTTCAATTGATTCAGCTCGTTATTCTGATCAAACTATTTTCAGGTTTTGCACATTTAACGTTACACGTTGCATAAGTGATTTTATCTAGTACTTATTAGTTAGTTACCTCTAGGGTGTTGGAGACATTTTATTAGCATAGTCTGTTTTATGTTAGTTCAAATGTTGTGGTGTATTGCCTTAATCTGCGCTTAAATGTGTTTATATTGTCACATTTTTCAAGTGAAAACTTCTTTAGGCGCGTTGGGCATTTTTGAGATGGGGAAAAAACAATTGAACTCGCGACACCGTTACCGACACCTCATTTTTTAAACGCGATTGTGTTTTTTATTTATAATACGTTACGGATCAATATTCTATGCAAGTATTTTTACTTTAAAGGTCTTGTAAACGCGATTATTCTCTTTATTTATATTACGTTACGGATCAATGTTCTATGCAAGTATTTTTTCTTGTTCAAGTTTTCACTACTGTCAGCACTCCCGGAATGCCACTGTTTTTTTTTAATATCCTCCGGTAAACTGTTGAACAGCCGTGCTCCTTCAACCAATATTATTTTTTGCCATAATTAGTGCGAGCACGCGCTGGTTGTAACTGGATTTTGTTTTTATTCCTTACATTGTATTTTCATATGTAGCTGTGTGTTTGATTGAACAGTCTTGATGATGATTTTTTTATAAAGACGCAAGTGTAGAAAAGATGAGTTTATTGAGTAGTTTGGTTTTTTGTTTAATATTCTTGTCGGAGTTAGATAGTGACAGTGAAGATGTTTTATAATTTTGTTTTGTGTTCTTTGTAGTGGGTCTAGGTAAGTTTTCGTGGCTTCCCTAGTCTTACCCTACGATCATCTGTGTAAATAAAGCTGACCAATTATTATACTCGTGTGTCCACCGACCCACACTGGGTCCGCGTGGTGGATTACGGCCCACTGAGGGAGTGGGCCGTAATCCACCACGCGGACCCAGTGAGACACAGAAAGAGGAGGCCTGTGTGGCCTGCAGTGGGAACATTATAGGCTGATTATGCTTGTTATAAAATGTGTATTTCAATTATAGAAATGGAATCATCGATACGACGAAGAAGAATTACTTAGTGTGTAATAATAATGTTCTAGAAAGCAAATGAAGAAATAGTAAGCTCTCTATCTCAAATCATTATCATCTGCCTAGCCTTTTCCCAACTATATTGGGGTCAGCTTCCAGTCTAACCGGATGCAGCTGAACACCAATATTTTACATAGAGCGACTGACTATCTGACCTCCACAACCCAGTTACTGGGTAACACTATACCTCTTGGTAACTTTGGTTATCAAACTTTTGGGCATAACGACTGTCAGAGATCTATGAATGACAGCTGGGACCAACGGTTTAACGTGCTTTCCGAGGCACGTAGAGGTCTCGATGTGTAATGGATGGTCACCTATCCACAAACCGACCGCAGCAAGCGTAGCTTAACCTTCGATCGACCCATGCGGCTGCTATAATTAAAAAAAGTTAAAACTAGAACTGAATGATTTCTGCTGTGAACAAACCTTAAGGCAAAAAAAAACCCTCCATGACGCCATGAGATCCCGTCGGAGCTCTGTCCGCTGTGCCGCAATTTCTTGCGGCATCGGAGTTAAGCCCCGGCGTTTCGCCTCCTCGAGTGCGATTGTCGCAACCCAGCGCTGGGCATGCCACAATTGCGGCGATAAGACCCCTCTTTGAGGAGTGAGTTGAGAGGCGCCACGGCGCCCTCACCTTCCGCCTGACGCAGGTCCTCACCGGACACGGCTGTTTCGGGAGGTTCCTGTTCAAGATAAGGCGGGAGGAAACGCCCGGGTGTCACCATTGTGTGGATCGCCCGGAGGACACGGTGGAGCATACGGTGGAGATCTGCCCGGCTTGGGCGGAGCATCGCCGTGTCCTCGTAGCGACGATCGGCGGCGGTGATCTCTCGCGTCTGGCCCTGGTTCCTGGCCTTGGTACGGAGCGAGAGGAAATGGCAGGCCGTCACCTCCTTCTGCGAAGCGGTAATGCTCGCGAAGGAGGAGGCGGAACGCGTGAGGGAGAGGCAAATTTCGCGCCCTCACGCCCCTAACCGCCGCAGGAGGGAGACGCCCGGAGCGGGATTTGCGAGCCGATTTTCGGCCACCGTAGGCGCGGGCTTGCGGACGGTGAGCAATGGGTAGCTCGCCGTTCGATAAGGACCAGGCCCGGGTCGACGACGCGTTGTGTTCCACGCGCGCCTCAAAGAGATGTCAGCAGAATTGACGGGGTCCGCTAGGGCCAATGCCTGCCGGGGCTGCGAATATGGGCCGAAAGGGACATCGTGACCCCCGGCAAAAGGGCAACCGAAGGAACACAGGTGGGTTTTAGTCAGTAAGAGTCTGACACGCCCTCCCGCTCCATCCAGAGCAGGAGAAGTTATTTGATAAATTCCCACCCAAAAAAAAAAAAAACATTAATAATACATTCTGTCAAAAATGCAAATGTCTGAAGAGCAATTTTTCTTCAGAGCCAAACAATAAAAAAAAAACAGTGGCACTCCGGGAGTGCCGACAGAAGTGAAAACTTGAAAAAATATCGGCACCGCGGTAATCAATGCGTTCATGTCTTTTACTCCATGGTGTCGGTAAATTGCACAGTGTCGCAAAGTCAATGGTTTAGTTCCATCTCAAAAATGCCCAACGCGCCTAAAGAAGTTTTCGCTTCAAAAATACAGTTACTTCTATGTCTCAGAATCTCTTTAAACCCCTGCATTTGGTAGACCTTCGTGATATTAATTAAATCGTGAAAACTCTTCATCAACAGGCGAAATTTAAATCACACGGAAACAATGAAAATAGACACCACATATTATTAAAATGTTGATTTGGTTGGTATTAGTAATTTAATTTTAATGTATCAATCTCCATTTTTTTACCAACTCACAACAAACAGAAATAAATCAGTATGTAAAATTCACAAAAAAAAAAAAAAAAAAAAAAAAAACCACTTCTGCCCAACCCTTCGGGGAAACAAGGCGTGATGTTATGTTATGTTATTCCTATGGAAAATTGCAGATTGACCTAATTTTTGCAAAGGTATGTCCTGCTAAGTGCACGTTTTGATATACAATTCAAAGATTGTTAACATAGTCGTTTGTATTGGGTTATCGTGAATAATAAAAATACTAAGTCGATTGTGTTAAAGTATTACGTAGGTAATTTTTTTATTTACGCGGTAATTTATTAAAAGTTACTTATACAGTCTTGATGGCCCGGTGGTTTTGAAGCCTCGCCTCACATGCACGAGGTTGTGGGTTCAAATCTGGGTAACTCCATCATCTGCCTAGCCTTTTCCCAATTATGTTGAGGTTGGCTACCAGTCTAACCGGATGCAACTGAATGCCAGTATTTTACATGGAGCGACTGCTTATCTGACCTCCACAACCTAGTTTCAAGGTAATACTATACCCCTTGGTAAGACTGATTGTCAGACTTTTGGGCTTTTAACTACCCGTAACGACTTTCAAAGATCTACAAATGACAACCAGGACCAACGGCTTAACATGCTTTCCGAGATACGGAGGGATCTTGGTATGTAAAGATGGTCACCCATCCACGGACCAACCGCGGCAAGCGTAGAATAACCTGATTGATCGACACGTGCGGCTGTTATTACTTATTATAGCCATAAGCCCCTACCAAATGCAGGTAACTAACTACCAATGTCACTTTATTTAATTCAAAAGTACTCTCAGAGTTTTTTCTGGTCATTACTGATTTATACGTAGGTAGTTAATGATAATAAGTCTGAACTAGCCAACCCATCTTGAGCAAGCATGGTGATCACTTGATCAGTGCTCGTGCCTTCTCTGTATGAGAAGGTACCTTTGCCCTACAGTGAGACAATAATGGGCTGGTATTATTTACTTATAATATTATTACTGTCATATTTTTGATAAGCTTCAACTAGGTGGTTGGATTAGGTAGCTATAAATATCAAATGATGTATACTCAGTTACGCCATATCTCTTTATGCTGCAAGAAAATTCGGCGAAAGTAGCCACAGATTGGGTCCCGAACAGCAGAAACCAGGACGTGATAGGCCCAGCAGGATATGGCGGGACGAATTGGACTCCTATGTAGGTACCTAAAGGTTTGAGCTCAAATTTTTAAAGACAGTGAAAAATGTACAGGAGAAAGTGAGGCCTTTGCCTAGCTGTGAGTCATAACAGGCACATAATAATAATACTAAATTGTTGTTGCCAATAAACCTGATATAGTGATGGTGGATCGAGTAGAGCGGCGCCCAATGATTATTGAAATAACGGTCCAGCATGACGGAAACCTCGTGAAAGCCGAGAAAGATAAACAAATCAAGTATCTTGACTTGGCTCGTGAGGTTGTCGACATGTGGGATGTGGACTCGGCGATCATTGTGCCGATAGTTGTATCAGCCAATGGCTTAATTACCAAGAGCTTCGACCAACACCTAAGGAGGCTCTCGTTAGGCAGCTAAATCAAGGGCTTGATTCAGAAAGCGGTACTACTCCTGGACACGGCTCGCATTGTCAGGAGGTTCTTCTCTCTGGAAGCCTGACCGCCGGTAGCTTGGACCGTGTTCCCGATACCGGTGGGCTACAATTTTTTTATATTTTAAAATGTGTTTTTATTCATAAGTATTTAAATGAAATAAAGGAGATAATAAATATAATTAGTTTGGCGTCCTGCGCCTGATCTCTCTCCAGTCGTGTCGGAGTGCACCTGTGCACACACTTGTGCACTATAATTATCTCCTGCGTACCTCCGTTGAGATTGGCCGCCGTGACCCGAATTCGGACAGGACGCCCCGGATATTATTATTATTAAAGTACTTACTTAGTCTGGATTTGTGCCCGGTTGATGGCAATAGGCTTGCCCCCTATTACACGGGACTTAAACGTAACTGGCGAAATTTGGGTGTACCTGCTACAGGGACACCTCTGCCCAACCCTTCGGGGAAACAAGGTGTGATGTTATGTTATATACTTACTTAATAATAATAATATCCAAACAGCACCACATGGCAGCACGGCATCGCCATTGACGAAAAAAGCGTGCACAATGTGTACTATATAATAATTATTTATTTATTTTAAAAATGTGTGGTACAGTCTGTTACAATAAATATAATTTTACAATTACCTAGTAATAACGTAAAGCTTGACGTAAAGCTATGACGGGCTCTGAAGTTCTGAACGTGAGCTGTTGCGTCCATAACGAAATGATTTTCCACCAGGGACTTGAAAACGAAATTAATTTCGTTCCGATACACAAAATGTTATCTAATAACGCTCCAAATTTTGTAACGATACTAAAACCTAAAAATATTAATAACGTTACAAAAAAAAAACGTTATAGAATATCATTTTTGTAGAACAAAATTTTAAGTAACGTTATAGGTATCAGTAACATTATGCTTATATCCACTTGTAATAACGTTACAGATTCATTTGTATAACGTTATTCTTAAGAACTTTTCCCGCTGACCACCGCTCTGTCGTCGCCCAGCACCACCACCACCACCGGCCACCCCCGTTACAGCGGGCAGCGGCCGGCTGGTGGTAAGCCACCGCCGTATTCAAACATAAGTTCGTACGAAAGTGCTCATTTTTTACAGACAGTGTTGTGAATGAATGGTTATTGTTACCTACCTACTTTTATTTTCATGTGATAGTGTCATGTTCACAATATTTTTTGGCAATTTTGCGTATCGAAATGAATAACGTTATTATTTCGTTATACCGATATATTAACAACGATTTATTTTTAATAATGTTTTTAAACAGTTTAAGATTTCGTTCCGTTTGTTAGTATCGTTATAGTCAATGAATTAATTTTGTTACGATCCTGGTGGAACGGTACAAATTATCGTTACCGGAACTTCACGTAACGTTATTTTGAGTAACGTTTCAAGTCCCTGTTTTCCACGATATGTTGTATCACATAACATCCACGGATGGGCCAAGATGGGTCTTCAGAGCATTGCATTTAATGTACAGATGGTGTAATTTAATGTACAGATAGTGTAATTTAATGTACAGATAGTGTAATTTAATGTACAAATAGTACATTTGTTAACTCAGTCTCAAAGAAAATCTCGTATCAACACGAACTATTTATTATTTTAAAAGGAAAGCCACATCACATATTATACTTATGCTAGAAACAATTTTAATAGACTAATACACATGACAATTACGGCGTATATAGCGTTCATCACAATATATACCTTATTCTAGGTAGGTACACTAAACTATGAAGCTCAAGAGCAGGCCCATCTAGAAAAAAAAAAAGAGAAATAGTTTCTGCCATACTGAAAATAGAGTAGATATTATAAGTTAACAAAAGATAAAATATCCAAAGTAAAATTCCATAATTTCCTGTAAGCTAAAATGTATTTCCACTTTAAATTATCCCCAAATTGCCGTGAACAAAGGAAAGAAAAGGTGTTCAAATCGACGTCGGAAACATTGAATGTCTTCATCAACCGTCGAATTTCGGCAAGGACGCCATTTTTATAACTTTTCTGATCAATTTACCTGAATAATGTTGATGATTTGATTGTCTGACTATTGGAACGAAAGAAATAGAACTGAAATTGGAGGACAAAACTTATAATGAATAAGCAATTGAGCATGATTCGTCGTTCGGTTGTTTTCTAGTAAAGTACATGGGGAACCCACTCCCTTTCATTTTCCACTATTTATGCCAGAAGATTGATAATTTATTTTTATTGATTGATTTATTATAGTCTCTTATTCCTAGAATTTCATAACTGAGATACAATAATTACTAGAGCAAGTAGCAGGGATTTGGGAGGGACACTCGCTTTGCACAGTTTGACGTGGACACTGGTAAATTCAACCCCTGATTGCGAAATTAGGTGAAACTGTATTGGAATTAGAATTTACTCCATTACTCTATGAAGTTTTTGTGGATGGCTAATGGGTCCGAAATGTTCTTGAGTAGCGGTCACGTACCTACAAGTAGAGGCATCCCCCACAAGGTGAACCGCTCACCTGGTGAAGGTCGCAGAAATCCGCTGGATGCAAGAAGCGCAGCACCATTCGTTATGGCAATGCTTGAGGGAGCCCTATATTTATCAATGGTCATCTTTTGGTCAGTTTTTTCATAATTTTGCTATCATTCTAAAGTCATTGTGTCTACAACCTATGTCTAAAAGTAAGATTGATACATTGTTAATACCCACCTAACAAATTCATTTCTCAACAACACAATTTCTATTTAAAAAACGTAAACAATTTCTTTATCTCAAGCACAGATTACATATACTATCTCAAGCTAGAAATCTATGGTTTAATAATGAATTCCTTAGTCCCCCGAGCAAGCATAGTCCACAGTCTATTAGTTTTTTTTTCATCCCATTTTCTCGTCGTAAAGTTTTGTGTTAACGCTGCATTGTGTTAACGGTTTTTAACCGACTTCCAAAAGGAGGAGGTTCTCAATTCGTCTGTATGTTTTTTTTTTTTTTTTTGTATGTTTGTTACGCGATTACTCCGCCAATTATGAATAGATTTTGATGATTCTTTTTTTGCTTGGTAGATCATACTTCAGAGGTGGTCCCATATAAATTTTATTAACTTTGCTTGTGTAGTTTTTGAGTTAGCTTCAATTATACGTATTTTTTCCCACTTAGTATGTAGATGATATGATAACTTCTTGTCACTGTTATTTACATAGCAGGTAGTGGTATTCGAATTTGTGTGGGGTAGGTACCACAACTAAAAAGTGAAAAATAAAAACTTTTTACAAAAAAAAAAACAACCGACTTCAAAAAAAAAACACTACAAAGTGAAAAATAACTTTAATTTCGGAAGTCGGTGTCTTTGGTTTTGAATTTTCGTTCTTTGTCACCGACTTCCGAAATTAAAGTTATTAAAAAAAGTTTTTATTTATTTGTATGTTGAACGTATTGAACCGTATTTTGTATTCGTATTATATTACAGGGAATGCCTCCGCTGCCGGCGCTGAGTATTAAAAAAAAGTGTAAAACGGGGTTGGCAATTTGGCACATTGGAGTAGATAGGCGGGGTAGGCATAATTAAAAAAACATGTATTTTTCCAGTATTATATTTCCATAATCAATGATTTCCATATTCCAGTAATCAAGTACTAAGTACCCGGAACCGAACTAGTTAGATTATGTTAAATATTTTTACTCGCAAAAAAAGGCGCTCACAATTCCTCACAAAATCCATCCGTCTTTTCTTTTGCTTTCCTCTCCCTCTCAATCCACCAATATTTATATAGGTAGGTACACCACTCTTTTAGTCACATGCGTTTAATTTTTACTCCATCTTCTTTAAATTAAATTCACTCTAGGTATTAGTAGATGGCTCAGGACACAAAATGTACCCATATCTAGAGCCAAGCCAGCCATGTAATCTATTGGCTCTTAATTTTATGCAACGCCTTGGCTACGTGCCCAGTCCTCAAGTGATATACTGAGAGGATATTGACCAGTTTAAGTGTACTCGTGAACTGAAACATATTATACTACCTATATCATGTAAATAGGGGTGAGAAAGGTCAACTTAGTGTACCTGTGGGCCTAGCTTGAATGCGCGGAGTAAACGTGACGTAAAACGATTTTAAATTGAAAATACTCGCTTTGCACATATCATTTACTTAGTTTTAAGACTTTATACAGGGATCCTCCATCCATGGATGATACTCACTTCTTTTTTTTTTTTTTTTTTCGGAATGGCATCTCACAGCTGGTTTTGAGAAACCGTCACTGTTTAACCGGTCAATCCTGTGGCTGCCTCAAGCTACTACACTCAAAGCCTCCAGCCAGGGCACATATATAAAACTAAGCTAAAAAGCTTAGGATGAACGCGCACTAAGGGCACCCCCTGCGGGGTTCGAGCCTCGGCTTAGGGCGTTATCCGGAGGGAGGACATCAAAAGATGGGACGGGCTGGATCAAGAGGTTTTGATCATTATTATTAATCGGGGAATTTAAAGCTACGTGCACAGCTGCAACAACTGCTGGCACCTCGTTTTCGAGCAAGGGTCGAGGGGGAGTATCATTTACTCGGGGGCGCGGCGGTCGGGAACGCAAAGGACCTCGGCGGCGAGGTCGGAATGACGGGAGGCGTCTGTGTTTGTACACTGTGCTTGTTTCCCTATTGCTCTCCTGGAGGAGGGTTATGGGGTCATCGGGGTCTACCAGGATATGCCTTGGACGGCGAACTTTACTGATTCTACTCGGGACATAACTGGCGGCCTCGACAACCAGAGGGTTGCGATGTTTGGCCGCGGACTCAAAGAAACGCTTTGAAAGGCGTTTAAGAAACTGGTGGATTATGGGAATCTTTAGGTCGAGGTGCCAGGATGCTGGAGTCAGAGTGACTCTTAATTTGGTCTAAGACCTTGGTGACTTGGTCTTCGAGTTGACCTTTAAGGGATGGCTCCTTATGGAAGCATACTTCTATCAGCTGTACGAGCAGCTTGATTACGTTTTCGTAATCTGGCTGTCTAGCCATTATGGGGGGGGGGGGGGGGGGAAGCCTATATAATCCTATCTCCCCGGTGGGTATGCCGGGGATGTGTAACAATCCCTCCCTGTCGGGTAAAGACAGGGAGGATGAGTGCCTATCGGTGAGCCCTGAGCTTGCTTTGGCCCGTTGCCTATCTTAATGTGCAACGGGGTCCTAACAGTCTAGTGCGCCGGGTGTAGACACACCCGATCGACACAGGGTGTGTAGCTGGGGAAGGAAAACTGTCTCCACGTGTTGACTA
Organism: Agrochola litura; assembly: GCA_949152395.1. NCBI lineage: Eukaryota > Metazoa > Arthropoda > Insecta > Lepidoptera > Noctuidae > Agrochola > Agrochola litura. Next base: position 5,585,196 of record OX424506.1, read on the forward strand.
GGAGATCCCCAAGGCCAAACACTGGGACCCGGCCAATTCACTGCCTCACCCTGAGGGGGATCGGCGGGTGTGTTGGGGCAACACCCCACTCGGTTTCGTTGGCACCGTAAGGTATCCACCGAGTGACCACGAAACTGTGGTTTTTTACCCGGAAGGGGCCAAAAAACCTCGACGAACGTTTTTTTAATTACTTCAGGAAATACCGATATTAATTGTGTCTTGAAAAAGACAGACAATTAATAGCAGAAGATAGTCGGGTGACTATGGAGCGTCTCAGGAACACTTGAGCCGCAATCAGGATACTCTGGACACAGCAGCACAGCACGACCGTCCGCGACCGATGCCGAACGCGACCGATGCCGATGGATACTCACTGTTCTTGTCGCTAAAATTTATACAAAAAAAAAACTAAAGCTAAACTAAATGTTCGAACTTTTTGTATGGTGAATATGAACGCGTGGTCGCGCCGACAAAGGGCGCTTTCCGGTTTTCGAAATAAAATGACATAATATGCACGCAACCGGGTGCGTATTCACGCGACGATCGCTTTTTTAACCGACTTCAAAAAAAAAAAGGTGGAGGTTCTCAATTCGTTTTCCCCGATTACATACTCGAAGACCGCTGGACCGATTTGAAAAACTCTTTTTTTTTTTGTTTGAAAGGGTATACTTTCAAGTTCGTCCCATTGTCATTTGGTCACGATCTGATGATGGGATCTTGGAGAAATCGAGGGAACTCTTCAAATATTATAGGCACATCTATTCCGATTTGGGTATTTTTGATGAGCATTTGACATAAGGCTAATGTAACTTAGATGAATTACAAACCAACCCACCAAAAAGTAAAAAAAAAAATACTTTTTTACAAAAAATACAACCGACTTCCAAACTACGAACTACTAAGTGAAAAATAACTTTAATTTCGGAAGTCGGTCTCAAAAAAGTTACAGTAGCCTTATGTCAACAGCTCATCAAAAATACCCAACTCGGGTAAGTTTTTTTTTAATAAGATGTCGTGCGTTCGTGTTATTGGAACGAAGTTCTTTAACGCGGCTTGTAAGCTTTTAGAAATCGTCCCGCTAAAAAGTGTTAATACTTGCGACTGTCTTCTTTTAATTCAAAAAGAAAGAAACAAAGACAGAAAGAGAGAGAGAGAACGCCGGTAGAAAAAAACAAAAGAAAAGGGTAAAGTGATTAGTGTCGTGGGATAAAATTGTACACATCGGCCCGAGTACACTAAATACACTGCCGGAGATAGAGAGAGAGAAAGGGTGAATTTGGTCAAAATGAATATCCAAGATTTGCCAAGCTCTGAAAATTTTCAAATTTTTCTTCATGGGTGTCGTTTTCATAGTTTTCGAAGGTGCTAAAGCCGATAGTGAGGTCATAATGTAAATCGAAGATGACGGCTGCGAAATTTTTAAAAATTTTCGTCATGGTTATTGTTTTCATAGTTTCGAGGATGCTAAAGCTGATAAGTGAGGTCAAAATCTAAATCAAGGGCCGTAAAAATTTGGAAATTTTTGGAATGAAGTTCTTTAACGTGGCTTGTAAACTTTCATAAATCGTTACGCTAAAAAGTGTTTATACTTGCGACTGTCTTTTTTTAATTCAAAGAGGAAGAGAGAGAGAAAGCCGACAGAAAAACAAAAGAAAAGAATGAAGTGACTCAAGCAGCAAAAACTAGTACTAAAACCATAGAACGTTTTGTAAAAAAACTGTCCTTGGTCCTGTAAAACCCCAAAGAACGTATCTTTTATTCGGAAGTGGCGCATTTATATCTCTGTTCAGTGACAAAAAAACGTTTTACAAAAAAAAACAACCGACTTCCAAAAAACACTACAAAGTGAAAAATAACTTTAATTTCGGAAGTCGGTGTCTTCGGTTTTGAATTTTCGTTTTTTGTCACCGACTTCCGAAATTAAAGTTATTTTTCACTTTGTAGTGTTTTTTGGAAGTTGGTTGTTTTTTTTTGTAAAAAGTTTTTATTTTTCACTTTTCAGTTGTGGTACCTACCCCACAAAAATCCGAAAACCACTACCTGCTATGTAAATAACAGTGTCAGGAACTTATCATATCATCCACATACTAAGTGGGAAAAAGTACGTATTATTGAAGCTAACTCAAAAACTATCAAAGCAAAGTTGATAAAATTTATATGGGACCACCTCGAGAGCATACCCTTTCAAACAAAAAATAATTTTCAAAATCGGTCCACAATTGACGGAGAAATCGGTGGACATACATAAAAAAAAAAACAAACATACTCGACGAACATATAACCTCCTCCTTTTTGGAAGTCGGTTAATAATTTTATTGCAGTGTTCCAAATGACGAAACAGTCCAATAAAATCTATGTAACAGTGATGTAGGTCTCAAAATAATGATGTACTGGCTACTGTAGGAGCTTTTATAGTACTTTTTCATTCATACTATACAAGAGTTTAGTTTCCTTTTTCATTCACCATTCATTATTTTACATTCGTGATAGTGCAGAGTGCAAAAAATAATTAAAATAATTTTACAAAAGGATACAAGCAATCTGAGGTGAGTAAGATTTTATTTGTTATTATAATATTAGTCTATTACTGTGGAAACGATATGCGACTGCAGTTTTACTGATAAACTAGGGATAGGTTTACCATGAATTTAAAGTGTCCCCCTCGAATTGTTGAGCTTTTACTAAAATATTTATCATATAAAGTGATTTCGATATTCTAAGAGCCATTATAATACTTGCCGTGATAATGTTTTCACTGTCAGTCATCGTGGATTCAACCTAAAATTGGGGTTCTGTGTGAGCATGACTGAATATTTAATACACAGTGTTTTTTTTACTATTTTTCTGAAGACCATGGGTAATGTAAAAAAAACTTAGACTCTATTATAGTATCTGTGTGATATGCTTATCGATAAAATTATAATATGCATCTAAAAACTATTATAGTACACTTACGTTCTATTAGCGTGATCTAAAATTAGACTATATCACAAAAACACTCTATTGTAAAGTCTTTGTGACTACTAACGCACACGTACTATAGCATCGATCTGAATATCCACAATATCACAATATCGCCCTGTAGTTGAGTGTTCATCACTGTTTTAACGAAACTACTATTGCAGTTCTTTTGGAACCCTTATTACGCTAATCAGATAAATAAAGGAACCTGTTAACAATTTTATAGAGCAATATTATTATGTACTAGTTATATTAGAACTTGCTATAGTACTTGACTATAACGGTTGTATAAAATGGCGTAGTAAACGTTTACATCCTTTGTTTATAAGTGTTTTTAGCTCTATAAGCATTTAGAGCAATAATGTACTGTCAAACGCTTTTATACAACACGTTGGCACCGCTAAAACCTTAATAAATCGTTTAAAGAGCTTTTTAGAGTTATGAGCTGAAATAATAGGACTGAATTGCTGAAAAAATAGGAAAAAAATTTCGTCATGGGTAACGTTTTCATGATTTTCGAGGGTGTTAAAGCCGACAGCCTAAAGTCAAAATGTAAATTCAAGATGGCAACTGCAAAAATACTATTTTTATTTAAATCATACGTGAGAAAGAAATTCGTTCCTTCGTCCCACGACCGCACACGTTTTATATTATACGTCATTGAAACAGCAAATTGAATCACTAATCCTTTTGTGAAAAACGGTGACTATGGTAATTTAATAAGATTTTTTTCACAGAAAAACTCATTACACTTCTTAAAATTGTCATACCTACTAATTGGTTGATAGGAGTGAGCCTGAAACTGTGAACTATAATACTATCTGAAATCAAAATAATATCTATAAACATAAATAAAATTGAAGTGTCTGTTGGTCATTACAAAATAACAGCTTTTTACTAAATGCATAACGAAAGTATATTCGGTACTTACAACAAAAAAACTATTTTAATTATTTTTTGTGCGCCGGCTAATCTCCGAAACGACTGAACCGGTTTTGACAGAACTTTCACTGGCTGCTAAGTGATATTGTTAGAAATAACACTCAAGTCGATATATTTAACTGTAATAAACCTACATTCAAAAAACAAATAATAACAACCATAAACAAAGGCAAATGACAAACTATTAATATCGTAATTTTAACTTTTTTTTCTGTTTAAAATTTAAACTTAACTATTTGTAATACCTAAAATTGCACTTTTTAACCGATTTCCAAAAAGGAAGAGGTTATATGATCGTCGCGTGTGTTAGTTTTTTTTTTATGTATGTTTTTGAGTTAGCTTCAATAATACGTACTTTTTAACCGACTTCCAAAAGGAGGAGGTTCTCAATTCGTCTGTATGTTTTTTTTTTTTTTTTGTATGTTTGTTACGCGATTACTCCGCCAATTATGAACAGATTTTGATGATTCTTTTTTTGTTTGGTAGATCATACTTCAGAGATGGTTCCATATAAATTTCATTAACTTTGCTTGGGTAGTTTTGGAGTTAGCTTCAATTATACGTATTTTTTCCCACTTAGTATGTAGATGATATTATAACTTCTTGTCACTGTTATTTACATAGCAGGTAGAGGTATTCGAATTTGTGTGGGGTAGGTACCACAACTAAAAAGTGAAAAATAAAAACTTTTTACAAAAAAAAAACAACCGACTTCAAAAAAAAAAAACACTACAAAGTGAAAAATAACTTTAATTTCGGAAGTCGGTGACAAAGAACGAAAATTCAAAACCAAAGACACTGACTTCCGAAATTAAAGTTATTTTTCACTTTGTAGTGTTTTTTTTTTTGAAGTCAGTTGTTTTTTTTTTGTAAAAAGTTTTTTTCTCCATGTGGATGATATGATAAGTTCCTGTCACTGTTATTTACATAGCAGGTAGTGGTTTTCGAATTTGTGTGGGGTAGGTACCACAACTAAAAAGTGAAAAATAAAAACTTTTTACAAAAAAAAACAACCGACTTCCAAAAAACACTACAAAGTGAAAAATAACTTTAATTTCGGAAGTCGGTGTCAAAAAACGAAAATTCAAAAAAAAATGTACACCTTGTAGTGTTTTTTGGAAGTCGGTTGTTTTTTTTTTTTTTTTTTTTGTCGTTATAAAGTTTTTTTGAATTTATATATGTCTAAGTAGTCCGTCCGCATGTTTTATATTTATCCTAGTTATACAGGGAAACCTATTATTAGCCATACAATATATTATGTATCGCTGTTGGTTGCCTAAATAAAGAAAATAAAATAAAAATAACGTAGGCTATTTTTATTTAAGAAAAATAATAAGGTTCCACGCGGGCGCAGCAGCTAGCTGTTACCATAAACTCGATCTAAAAAAGAAAGCTAGCCCTTAACAAAGCCTCAAAACCCTTAGCTACGAGTTATAAATTCGTCATCAAATCCTTTAACAAACGCTATCATTGTAAAGCAAGTTTATCCGTTTGCACAACAAAGCTCAGTTGGCCCGTTTAAGTACCCATCAACTAAAGCCTAGTATTAAAATATCTATAGCTTAAATCCTAAAATCCTTAGCCTACAATAAGCTTTATAAATGACTCTGTCTTTGTTGCCTGAAGATTATATTTAATGTTTAATTTATGGTATGATAATTATGTATGGTATGATTTTTTTGGTATTTACGAGGCAGATGTGAGGAAACGGGAGGGGACACCCTAGGAGGACATATAGTGACCTTATTGGTGATGTTGTTCAGAAAGGTCAGGTGCTTAGTACTCGCAACCGACGTGCGGGTATGACCAGATGTATGAACGTAAACGAGGCAAAAGGAGTATGTAAGGATCGTAGCAGGTGGCGTGCTGTAGTTTCTGCCTACCCCCATGGGAAGAAGGCGTGAATATATGCATGTCTAATTTATGTTTAAAGAGTATAGTGTGTAAATGGACCATCCACCATTTGCATTGCGTAGGTAACATAATCAGTATTTTTTTCCAAGTCATGTGCAGTAGATCCAGAATCAACGCTACTACTGGAAAAGCACCATGGGGGATTTTGTATGGACCCCGTCCCCACCTCCAACAGTCATAGTATACGTGTCAATATGTTTATAAGGATCCAGAAAAAGACTTACTGTCTTTTTCAATTGCAAAATCAATAGGATTTTTTTTATTACAAAAAACTTTTCATTTAGCCTAACCTAACCTAACTTTACATGTAGTTTTTTTTTTTTTTTCGGGTTTGAAATGCTCATGGATGTCCTCCGCCCTGGTGTGGGCAAAGGGGTCTGTCAGACTCTTACTGACTAAAACCACCCCGGTGTCCCTCTCACACTTGCGTCGGGGGCTGCGAGTGCAAATATGACTTCGGCTGCCCCGGACTGGTGACGGCCCGCGCTCTGCAGGCCCCGATCTGTAGGGGGACTGAAACTCCCCCAATTACGTCTTATAGAGGCGCGCGTGGAACACTACGCGCCGCCATCTCGGGTCCTGTGTGATGGGGGGCTTTACCTGTCCTGACCTAACATAACCTAACCTAACAGTGATAAACTGATCTTGGGTTTTGAAGGTCACATGGAACTCCTCAATGATGAACAGCATTTGTGTATTGTTGTGATTGGGTAATATTCCCGGTAAACCCCACATATTCGAAGAATGTCGCAATAGTAAAAAAAAATCTAACCCACCAGACGCTTCGAATGACACTAGTTTCAAACTTGTTGGAGGGTGGGGACGTTTCTTCCCATTGTCCTTTCTAACCGAATAACCCAATCTCCAAGGTTGAGTTATTCAATCACAAGCTACAAGCTACAAACTCAAGCGACACGCGTCTTGAGCTGCGTCCAGATATGTTCTTTTGTCCGTACCGTACCTCCGTTTCGTATTAGCGTCGCGATCCAAGAACGCTAGTTTGGACGCCCATTCGGTGCAGTACAGTGGTACGGCGTCTCGATACGGATACAAGCACGCCCCGTTCACATGTATAGGATATCTCAGAAATAACACAGTTAACCTTCAAAACTTATTTATTGTTCTCGCAACTTATTATTATCAAAACTTATTTCTTAAGATAAATCACCACGGTACAACAATACCACGACTGCTGGCTATCAACTCCCATCAAAAAGTGCCCGATCTCTGCCAAGTCACCGCAACCGTCGCCACCAGTGTGGCCAGTGCAAATCAATTCAATCTCCCGATTTTATTCTCATATGCATTTCCGCCATCAGTATGGCCAGTACAAAACTTTTAACCGTAGATCGACTCGATTTGTAGATTTTAAACAGTGTAGTTTTAGTTAAATTAATAAAACCTTACACATGCGAGTTACTTTGCGTCCAGAGTTTTTGGATCGCGACGCTGATACGAAACGGAGGTACGGTACGGACAGAAGACCATATCTGGACGCAGCTTTGCGACAGCAACGGCGGAGAAAACAAATGAAAGAAGTTTTATATAGCATGCCACGAGTCACCGCGACACAACTTGCGGAGTGACGGACGAAACAGGTGACGCACGCGCGTGTTGCTTGACGCAAATCGCGTCGCAAGTCGCATTGCTCGTGGTCGCGAACGGGTCCTTAGAATCTTGATACACTATCAGAAATTCCGTTGGCGACCACTATATCAACGGGGCTACACATCAATTTAATTTATTTCAATAATAATGGCGTACCTATATAATAAGCCACAATTTGTAAGTCGAGTAAGCGGCTTCGAATTATTAATTATTAGGTAAATTAAATACAATTTATCTTGATACAAATATTACAAAATATAGGTAATATTACAGCTAATTAATGAAAGTCAATCTTTGTTTTAATAATAAGTAAGTAGGTATCACAATTTCAATGTTTTGATATTTTTTTTTTTGTAAAACTTATTCATCAGTTAAATATGATATTAAAACTCCCTCGATATGTGCTCACCTGATGGTATAAGGTCATTGCCACCTATAGACAGTATCAGAGGTATGTTATGTAGGTATATCATAGATGCATTTCCATGCCAGAGATAAAACTGATGTCTCATGTGCCTACTCAAAATTTAAAATTTTGACGTTCGAACAGTGCTGATTCTCAGCCTAATTTTAATAAATGGTGATTTTGAAAATATTTTATTTCACTCTGGTGACCCGATGAACTTCTTACCACGTGGGCAATTCCCATACAATTATTATTTTTTCGATTTTTCGGCCCTTTTTTTTGGGTTTTTCCTAATTTTCTTAAATCATCCTTGTATAGAGGGGAACAGAAGAATTAAAAAAAAAAAATGTGTCGAGCCACTATCGAGTTTTTGCGAGACTATAACGCACGGCAATTGATTTTTATGTAGATAAACCTAATGGCCACATATGAAACGTCAGAAGCAGTTCACGGTTCCGCATAGTCGTTTCCTATGGAGAAGAGCCAGCAAGAAACTCGACGGTTACTGTTTAAAAATAATGGTTTTTAGGGTTCCGTACCTCAAAAGGAAAAAACGGAACCCTTATAGGATCACTCGTGTGTCTGTCTGTCTGTCTGTCTGTCAGTCTGTCTGTCTGTCTGTCTGTCCGTCTGTCACAGCCAATTTACTCCGAATCTAATGTACCGATTAAGTTGAAATTTGGTACACATATGTATTTCTGTGACCCAAACACAAATGAGTAACGTAAATAAATTAATTTTGAATATAGGGGTCACTTTTGGGGCGCAAACAAGAAAATAAAAAAAAAGGTTTTGCTAACAGTACCGTGTGACATATCAAATGATAGGACTTGTTACGAGAATCTCAAATATATTTTTTATATAATTTTAAAATAAATACTTTTAAAGATATTGAATAAATTCAATGAAAATTGACCATTCCCCCCCCCTTATCTCCGAAACTACTGGACCGAAAAATTAAAAAAAAAATACATAGTATGGCTCTTTACTCATAGATTACAGGAAAACCTATAAGAAGTCTGGTCTTAAAATAACATGGTAAATCTCTCAATATTGTGCGTAAAAACTTACATTTCGTCGCTCGGCATCCAATAGGCCCATCTCTCTAGCTACTATAATATCATAATATCAAAAGTGTTTGACCGTCTACTTAATACACAAATAAATAAAATTGTAAGTGTTCATGACAACCAATTCGGGTTTCGGCGTGGTTTGTCAACAGAAAGTGCAGTGTTGTGCATTAAGCATACTATCACATACTTACTATACACAGCGTGGGACGCCGATATATGCTAGCTTCCTAGATGTATTCAAGGCTTCTGATCAGGTTGCTTATGACGTATTGTGGAGAAAGATGGAGAAGGATAGGTTGCCAACGGAGCTTATAAACATTTTTAAATTGTGGTATAGTAACCAGATTAATAGTGTACGATGGGCTGGAACTTTTTCCAGGCCATACAGGTTGGAATGCGGGGTGAGGCAGGATTAGCGAGCTCAGCAGCACCAGAGTGGGTTGCTATTTAGATGGTATTTGTGTAAATAATATTAGCTATGCAGATGATATGGTGCTTCTGAGCGCGTCAATCTGTGGTCTCAGAAAGTAATTGGTCGCCAAATGTGAGCAGTATGCCAAAACACATGGTTTGATGTATAACTCCAATAAGTCGGAGATCATGGTTTTTGAGGCTGGGGGTAGACCGGGTTATGTACCACCTGTATTACTCAATGGGACTCCACTACAAAGAGTATTTACGTTTAAATATCTTGGTCATATATTGACCCCTGACCTCAATGACGGACTCGTTATTGAGCGGGAACGAAGAGCGTTGTCGGTAAGGGCAAACATGCTGGCTCGCAGGTTTGTACGCTGCTCACTTAAAAAGTCAAAATTACTCTGTTTCGAGCTTATTGTACAACGTTTTACACGTGCAGCCTGTGGGCTAGATATACCCAAAGTCGTGCAACGCCCTTTGTGTCCAATACAACAACGCTTTCAGGGTATTGGTGGGGCTGCCCCGTTTTTGTAGCGCATCGGGAATGTTCGCGGACGCACATATTAATTGCTTTTACGCAACGATGCGAATGAAGTGTGCATCCCTGGTGCGCAGAGTACGGGCCAGCTCCAACAATGTCCTAAAAAAGATTGCTAGCAGGCTGGATTGCATGTACATCAATCACTGCAGTGCCATCTCCCATGAGGTGAAATAAATTTAAACTAGATTACGTGGGGCACTCAGAAAGTTTTGTGATACTAGAAAAAAATATACTACAGGTTATAATTTTTTTATTATATCTTTTCAAAGAACTCTCCATTGGCGTTTATACACAGTTTTATACGTCTAAACCAATTTTTATAATACGTCTTCCAGTCCGCATCAGACACCTCTCCAATCTCCTTCTCAAATGCAGCCAGTGCATCTTCAGGTGATGAAAACTGTTTTCCTTTGAGTTGATTTATTTTGGGGAACAAGAAAAAGTCGCACGGAGCCAAATCGGGACTGTAAGGAGGATGATTGGTGTGCTGTCCAGAAAGTCCCTTGTTTTGAGCGCCGAGTGAGCCAGCGCGTTGTCGTGGTGAATCAGTAGCCCATGGAGGCCAGTGTTCGGTCGCTTGCTGCTTGCAGTAGTAAAAACTTCTGGCAAACATTTGGTAACATACCATTCAGCATTGATGCTCCTTTGATCTCGTCAGGGTACTGATACCAGATAACCCGGCAAAGAAAAAAAACTTGCGATCAAAATTTTGCCTGCACTTCTGGCTCGCTTCACTTTGGTAGGCGTTGGTTCATTTTGAAACAGCCACACGGTTTACTGACGCTTAATTTCTGGATCATATTGATAAATCCAAGATTCATTACCTGTAATGATATCTTAAACGCGCCGAGACGAGCCTGCTACAAATTTTGCTATCATGTCTCGGCACCATTCTACCCGAACCTTCTTCTGAGCCTGCGTTAGATTTTGCGGTACCAGCGTGAAACTATCTTCCATAACCGAAGATGCCTGTGTAGAATTTCATGCACACTTCCCGATCCAATCGGCAGTATATGCTGAACCTCTTCATATGTAATTCGCCTATTCTCTTGAATTAAAATTTTCACAGCCAGCACGTTTTGTTATGTAACAACCATCATAGGGCGGCCACTTCTTTCTTTGTCCGCCAAAATTACTCGACCACACATAAATTCATTAAACCAGCGGAAAACAGTCGCTTTAGAAGGGCTTTTTTCTATGAACACCATTTGAAGTCTTTCAAACGATTTTTCTGGTTTTAGTCGACATTTGAAATCGTACAAAATCATCGCGCGAAAATGTTCTCGTTGTAAATCCAGTTTTCAGTAAGACAGAGTATTTTGATTTTGCCCGTAAAAAAATGTGGAGGGAATTTCGAATTTGGAATGATATGTTTTTTTGTAATAAATAGTCATAGTTTTAATTGACATCAAAACTAGTCAGTATCCTATAGACAAAAACTGTTAGTCGCAAAACTTTCTGAGTGACCTGGTAAAATAAGCTAACATAGTTCATAAGTTTACTAACACAATGAGTCCTTGTTACTTGAATAAAGAAAAATATCTGGATGTCCATTTTTTTTTTGAACGACTTTATCTATAAATAATATAATATAATAATAAAACTTTATTCATATAAAAAGGTAAAACACTAAATACAAATATGCTTAAATCTACGAAAAATTCAATATGTTATGTGCCTGAACTAGGTCATCCTGTGTTTCAGGCGAGGCAAGGTATAATACTATTTCTAAATAATCACATTAAATTTTAAAAAATCTAGACATCTAATAGGTATGTAAAAAGGTGTAAATAGTACAATAAATCCTACTTGCTAAAATCTTAGTAACTATCATTACTTAGCTAAACTTAATTAGTACAATTTTTTATTTATTTAAGTACAACTAATAGTTTCTCTGTATCTTCATAGGACATACTTTGAAGAGCTTCCTTGAGAGTTCTTTTACAATTATTATAATTTAGAGAATAAAATTCTGCTCTCGCATTTAGTCTGTTATAAAGTAATGGTCCTAGGTAGACAAAAAATTTGGCTGCGAAGGCATGTTTTGTACTTTTTGTAGGGCAAACTATGTCTTTCCGTCTCTTTTTAGTAAATTCAGTGCTATATGGGAGGGCTGCGTGTTGTTTTAATACGGTGCTCATTATGAATAACTGTCGAGCTGTTAGTACTTTACAGGATTTATAGAGTAGGTTAGTGGGAAAAAGGAAAGGGCGGCAAGTAGAAACCTTAAGAATTGCTCTTGGAGCTCTTTCAATAGGTAGTAGCAAACTTTTACCTGCTCCACCCCAAGAGGTAATGCAGTAAGTCAAAATTGACTGACAGAGGGCAAAGTAAACGCGCCTAATTAATGTTGGGTCTGCAATATAACGTAGCTTTTTGAAAACGAATATTAGCTTACGCATTCTATTATTTAAAGCTTCTATGTGTTGTTTAAAAGATAGGGTTTCATCTATTACAATTCCTAGATATTTTATTTTATTAGTTATATTAATATTAGGACACGTAAGCAGACAATCTGCAGGGACCATACAACAGTGAGCATACATCTTTGAGGGCAAAACAGATGTTTGTTTGCACATTGAAAACTTAATATAATTTGTCTTAGCCGCATTTAGGGTTAGTGAGTTATGTTGAAGCCACTTATTTACAATATTAAAACCGTGTTGCGCAAACTTGTAGACTTCATGTTCCGATTCAGCAGAAAAAAGGAGGGCAGTGTCGTCAGCGTAGGATATTATAGTGCCGTGCTCTAGGTTTAGATTACAAAGGTCATTTATGTATATCAAAAATAGAGTAGGCCCTAGGGAGATTCCCTTAGAGAAAAATTCAAAGAAATAAATATTCTGACTGTAGCCTCACAATATATTTTTGAAAACCTATTGTATGTGCACAAAAATATATCAAATTTTAAGAAAATGTCCGATATTCATAGTTTAAATACCAGGAATAAACACAACCTTGCTGTACATCGCACACGTCTCCACAAAGTAGGCAACTCATTCATGGGTCAATGTATACGTTTTTACAACAAACTCCCCATTGACATTCGAAACTTACCCATTAAACGATTTAAAATCTGTATTAAAACCAAACTTTGTAAAAAAGGGTACTATACAATTTCAGATTATTTAGAAGATAAAAAACCTTGGGATTGAACTGCTCGCTCTGCTAAGCCTTGTGATAAAATCATAAAACTAGACATTTTAATTATGCAAAATCAACATATACCAGTTTTATAAACACATTGACATTGTTGAAAATTATATTCAAAATGACATGATTACTTTGTAAAGTATTATATTATTTTAACTATTGTGAATGTGAGGACTATGTGGATATTGTTTTTATTTCTCTGCTAGTTTTAGTGATGGTCTGGCAGTTTGAGTAGTTTATGCGGCCTACCCAAATGTCCTTTCTTTGGTATTGTTCGTCGAGTTGAGCTCCTTAAGTTCTGAGTTGAGCTCCACGATTACTGACAAATACTTGCACTGACTGGACAGGTCCACTCAAATCTGTGTGGTTCTTTCCTCAAAAGACCTTTTCAGACACTTATCTACATGGTCCTCATATGGCCTGACCAAGATTATGTCTGGACTTTAAAAGAGACTGCGACCTCTGAGTTTGTTTCGGCCTTTCTTCTCAGAGTAGTCAGATAGGAAACGCCGAACTCATCTAGCTTATTTTTAATATTTTTTTATATGACGTGTAAAAGTGATTTCGATATCCTATTTACAGAATAAACAATTTCATTTCATTTCATTTCATTTCATTTCATTTTAAAATACTTCCTTGGGGCACACCAAAGGACGTGTTTTTTTCGTCTGCGCTGAGAACATTGCCAATCTTAACGCACTGGCTTCGGTCTTCTAAGTAACTTTTGAGAAGTTTCAGTTGAATGCCTCTTATGCCCACCTTCTCAAGCTTGTGCAATAGGATAGGAATGGAGACTGTGTCAAAAGCTTTGGCAAGGTCCAGGAAAACTCCTACTGTATAGTTACCCTTGTCAAGTTCTTGGGCTAGATAGTCAGTCAGATTATGTACGGCATCGGCAGTTGAAACTTTAGGTCTAAATCCATATTGACGCTCCGACAAAATTGATTTATCCTCCAGATATTTAAACAATCTTTTATTTATAATTTTTTCCAAAATTTTTGACATAGAAGGCAGTAAAGAAATTGGTCTATAATTTGTTACTTGCTGTTTACTGCCTGTTTTGTATACAGGGACAATAACTGCTTTTTTGAGACACTCGGGAAAAAGACCCAAGGACAGGCACATTCGGAAAATATAAGTCAGTGGTGGTACTAAAATATTCTTGAATTGTTTGATGATTTTATTTGATATATTATCCCAACCAACTGCACAGTCGTCTTTCAAAGTCATGATTATACTTTCAACCTCAGTTTCGTCAGTATCTAGTAGGGCGAAGGATGTTAAGGTGGGGTTACATTCAAAAGGCGTGCTTGTGTGATAGTGTGATTGAACCCGATTTCTTTATGCCAGATTCTTTCCGACGTTAACAAAGAAATTATTTGCTAAGTTAGCAGATGTCAGCGGTGTCGAGTGCGCTTTTAATAAACCTGAAGATGACTCATTTTGTTTCGAGGTATATGTTACATTTTTAATATATTTCCAGATCTGTTTACTATTTGTTCCAGCCTTTTCCAGTGTAGATTTATCGTAGTTGCTTTTAACCTTTTTGAGGAGATCATTACAGAAATTACGATACCTTTTGTACGACAGTTGCAGTATTGCATTATCTGGATGAGATTTAGCCTTCATGTGCAGTTTATCTCTATGTTTCATACAACGAATAAGACCTGTCGTGATCCAGGGTTTTATGTTACAATTTTTACGGCTTAATGTTGATATGTCTGTATTTTTCTGAATTGCATGTCGTATATTTTCTATTACATACAACATACAAAACTGCGGATCAAGAGAATTGTAGACTGGATCAAAGTTGATGACGCGTAAATCTTCTTCAAGTTTATTTATGTTTAATTTAGAAATTGTGCGAGTGTTTTGTTTAGGTAATTTACAGTTTATGATTAATAGGGCAGCATTGTGATCGGTTATTGTTGAGTTAACAACAAGTGCAAGTGAAGGGAAATTTGATTTAAGCATGATATGGTCCAAGCAGGAGCCACTTTGATGTGTAGGAAAATTGTGTGCGGGGAGCAAGCCATGAAAGGCGCATAGGTTGAGGTAGTCCTGAGCAGATGCATCAGCACTTCCTGGAAGAATATTAATATTAATATCACCAATTAAAATCATGTTTTTGAACGATGATAGGTTTTGCCAGGTGTCATTTAGAGAGTTAGTAAAATTGCTGATATGTTTAAAGGAGGGAGGTCGATATATTGCTAATATCGCAAATTCTGATCCAATTTTAACTAACAAACTGTTACAGTCGACCATATTAGGTTCCTCAACAGAGACATTCAGATGATTTCTAACATAAACTATCACCCCATCATTTTGATTGTAATTTATACTACTTTTGTACATATTATATCCCGTGATTGGTGGTATGTTATATTGCTTGGCAAGCCAACATTCGGTCAAAACAATTATGTCACAATTTATGTTTATCCGTTGTTGAAAAGTGCAAAAACTATCAAAATTCTTAAATATGCTACGAATATTTTGTGTTAGTATGGTTAACGGAGTTTTATAGCCAGAAAGATATTGTTTGCAATGTTCCGCTTCACAAACTTTTGACTCGGATACAGAGAAATTATCTAAGTCATTAATGAAACCTAGCTGGATCGATTTATCACTCCCGAAACCCCCTGCATACTAAATTTAATAAAAATTCTTAGAGCCGTTTCCGAGATTCAGATTATATATAGGTATATAAATACAAGAATTGCTCGACCGCTCAAGGACCGCGGGCGGTCCGCGCCGTGACAGATTTACGACCGCACTTAAATAAACAATTACTCGGGTTTCATTATAACGTCTCAAGTAGTATTGTTTATGTTTTTTGCTACTCGAATAGATTAGGAATACGTTTCAAATGGTTGCAGTCTTTGTAAACAACGTTCACTTATCTTTATTACCCGCTTTTGTTATCATTTCTTTTGTTCTTTGTGATAACGATTTCTGATAAAACTAGCGTACCAATTCACACGAAATTTTGCAGGGTACATTATGGATAGATAAGTTATCTAACAAAAGCGTTTTTAGAGACAAATATTCAAAACAAAAAATTCAAAAAATCTAGATTTTAGATAATCTAGATTTTCTAATGCTTACGTAACTTTCTCCGTCCCAAAAAAAATTTTTTTTGTATTATTTTGTTCTAAATGTTGTCTAATACGATGATACATGTAATATAGAAAAGAAATAAAACACTTACGGATCAGATCCATACAGAAAAACCACAAAATATCACAAGTTTCACTTTGACGGGAACTTTCTCTTATCTGTTTGTTTACACTTTTTTGGTTGGGTCAAAATAGGTATAACATGATGTTATTTATATCTAAAACGATGTAATATTTACTTCAAAATGAAAATATCACCACTTTCCGACGATTTACACACAAAAACCATTAAAAAACGAATTATTACAGCGGACGGGGGAGTGACATTTGACTGACATTTTACCGCGCGGGAACGTGATTTTCAACATTTTTTTAAAATGTTGCCTATTAATATTTTTGCTTTTAGTCGATTTATTTGACGAGAATATCTATCCGACGGTAGACAGAAAAATCCACAGACGATAATAGCCATTACAACAAGTACAAATAGAGATGTAAGTCGCGTGGGTGTGCCGTCTCTCATGAGAGACGCCGGTCCTTTACCGGTTAAAGGTATAGATTATTATTATATTAATACCGCGAATGTGAAATTTTTAACGAAAAGCTGATTTTTGTTTTATTTCATTCTAAACGTTGAAATAAGTGATCCTGCAATTTAAAAAAAAAAACGTAAAAAATGTCACATTCGCGGTATTGGATGCCGAGCGACGATTTGCAGTTGGGATGTATGGGAGAACATGTTTTTCAACTACAATGTTAAGTTTGTTCCTGGGATAAATAAATTCATCTTAACTCACAGTCGCGCGCGCGCATCCACCAGCGACGAGCGTGTTATGGACTGCGTACTGCGTAACGAAAATACGCAAAAATGTCGGTCATTGTAAAATGTATACAGTGTAATCTAATAGTCAACGAGTTACTCTCTTATGTGCAAAACAAAGTGTCCGTAGTTGATGAAGATACGTTAGTTCGCGTGTGTACGTCGGCTTTCGAGGCCAGTGAAATCAAAAGTGCGAAGTCGTTGCTTTTTGAAGCAATACCTACAGATAAGCGTAAAATAAATCGTAAAAATGCGGGCAAGGAAAAACGAGACTTGAACGACATTATCAATCTTTTCAAGTCTGCTGATCCCGACGTTATTCCAATTTTCGTAGCAAAAGACCTAGACAAATTACCTCCAGTCACGTTTGACCATCTAGACTGCACGAAGTTACTCAAAGATATGGTATTAATGAAAAGTGAAATCGATTGCATTAAGTCATCATACGTAACACATGACGATATGAATGACTTGAAGAGAGAAATATGTCGTTTGAAGACTGATTCTTTGCCGCCTACTTCGGCTTTTAAAGTGAATACAAAACGCGGTGCGTGGCTCGACAGTGGACCCATGGGGCTGTCGCACGATTGTCACACATCAGCATTCAATGATTCCCAAATTGAACGCAACACCAAGTCGCCCTCACCAACTTATAGAGAAATGAGGGTAGATGTCTGTGTACACGAACCCGCGGCGCCTAAGTCAAGCGAGCCCCAAAAATCGGTAACGAGCGAGGCGGCCTGTGTGAGCGCTAGCGGGGGCTGCGGCGACGCGGGAGGTGCACGCCGGCCTGCTGTGCCGTGTCGCGGGACGAGTACTGGAACCGGTTCTACAACGAGCACGAGCGGTGAGGCGGCCGTGGTGACGTCATGTCGGGGCCCAGCGCAAGCGATAACACAGGTGCCTCGTCTCGCCGATAAGGTTCGCAACATATCGGCGGACCGGCGGCGTGAGGACGAACCTACAATGTCTCCTACGAGTGGTAACGAGGGTTGGCAGTATGTACAACGGAAGAAACAACATAAATATCGGTTTGTTGGAAAGTCGGGTGTAGCTCGAGACTTAGAATGTAAGTTTAAGGCGGCTGATAAGAAAATCCCGATTTTTATCACGAACGTTCATCTCGACACGAATGAGTGTGACATAATCGAGTATATTAGCAAAAAAACCAAAGAAGTTGTTGTTTTAGACCGAATTAATATGAAAACTCAAAGGGGGCACAAAGCATATAAATTTCTAACATCTGAATGCAATGTGTCGTTATATTTGGACGAGCAACTATGGCCTGCGGGTATAATATTCAGACGCTTTGTTAATTTTCAACATAAAAGATCGTACAGTCCCCGGACTGTTACCGGCCTAAATGACCTACGAAATGAATAGCGGTCCATATCGCTTTGCTACCTACAACTGCAAGAACGTGAAGCGTTCCATTGATGACGTGAGTAGTCTATGCCGTACGTGCGATATAGTGTGCCTACAAGAAACCTGGTTGTTACCACACGATATACCATTTCTTAGCACTATAGATAGCGGTTTTGGATATACTGGGAAATCAGCTGTGAATACGTCGGCGGGCATACTGCGCGGGCGCCCTTACGGCGGAGTGGCAATATTATGGCGGCATAGTGTTTTTCCGATTGTATCAGTGTTGCCGTGTGATAATCCGCGTATTTGTGCCGTTAAAATTATGATGTGTGACCGGGTATTGCTAATGATAAGTATTTATATGCCGACAAATTCCACTGATAATCTCGAACTATTTAAGGACTGTTTAAGTGAACTATGTGCTTTAGTGCTTACTCACGGAATTGAGTCGGTTTTTATTTTAGGGGATTTTAATGCGGACCCTCGTGAATTGTTTTTTAAGGAACTGATAAACTATTGCGATGAGCAGTTTTTGACATGTATTGATGTAGACGTACTAGGTGTAGACTCGGATAATTATTCGTACATTAGTCAAGTATATGGTACATGTAGCTGGCTGGATCACTGCGTAGTGACGCAAGCAGCTAGGCAATGTGTAACTAGTGTACGAGTGAAATATGATTCCATGGTTTCTGATCATTTACCGCTCATTATTGAGTGTAATTTTAATTTATTGACATCTAAGGTATCTCAAACTACAGAATCAAACAAAAATGTAATTTGGGGTCAGCGAAGTGCCGAACAGATCGCGAAGTACATGTACGAGTGTAATCAATTGTTAGCACTTATAGATTTCCCAGCCGAATTTACTTGTTGTGCTGATTATTATTGTAAAGATTCTGGTCACGGGCATATTCTGGATAGACTGTACTCTGACATCGTCACTGCCCTCTGCACTGCGGCAAAGGTATCAACGGAGGAGGGCCAAGGGGGGGCCAGGCGGCGTGCGAGGGGCTCACGCGTAATTGGGTGGAACAGACATGTCGCCGGTGCTCATAGGGACGCCAGGGCTAGGTTTATTGAATGGGACTTGTGCGGTAGGCCCAAGTCTGGTTCTGTCTATAATGATATGTGTTGTAGTAGACGGGTATTCAAATCAAGATTGAAGTGGTGTCAAGATCACCAAGATCAGATTAGAATGGATGCCCTCGCAGATAAACACCGTCAAGGCGATTTCCGTGGCTTCTGGCAGAGCACTGCCAAAATCAACGTTCGACCTGGAGTTCCTGCGAGCGTCGGAGGGGTGAGTGATCCTAAGGGCATTGCCAATCTTTTTAAAGAGCATTTCGCTGTTAATTCGCCGCGTGGTCCAGACAGTGATGTGCTCAATACTGACAGGAGTGGTCATGCTGTTGGAACAAGATTTAGTGCGAAAGAGGTAGCTAGTGTCATAAGGCACATGACTCGAGGAAAATCTCCGGGTCATGATGGACTCAGTATTGAGCACTTCCTGCATGCTGGACCTCACATCTCGCGAGTATTAGCAATGTTCTACTCTCTGTGTATGAGCCACTGCTACTTACCGGATGATTTTATGAAAACCGTGGTAGTGCCGGTAGTTAAAAATAAGACGGGTGACTTAGCTGATACTAATAACTACAGGCCTATCTCTCTCGCTACCACAGCGGCTAAAGTCTTTGATGGTCTGCTTAATGTACAGCTGAACAATAACGTAACTCTCCACGATAACCAGTTCGGGTTTCGTCCGCAGCTATCAACGGAGAGCGCGATACTGTGCCTTAAGCACACCGTCAACTATTACACAAAGAGGAACACGCCGGTGTACGCATGCTTCCTGGACCTCTCCAAGGCTTTCGATTTAGTCCAATATGATGTCCTGTGGAACAAGTTAGACCAGATTAACTTACCGAATGAAATTACAGGCCTATTTCGGTTCTGGTATGGGCATCAAAAGAATTGTGTGAGATGGGAGGGGGCGATGTCAGAGCAATATGAACTTGAATGTGGTGTCAGGCAGGGCGGGTTGACATCTCCTACACTTTTCAACGTGTACATGAATGACCTGATCGTCGCGCTCAGCAACTGCCATGTCGGCTGCCATATTGATGGAGTGTCTGTGAATAATCTCAGTTATGCGGACGACATGGTGTTGCTGAGTGCGTCGGTATGTGGTCTGAGGAGGTTGTTAAAGGTATGTGAGGACTATGCTCGTGATCATGGATTGCGATATAATGTGGCAAAAAGCCAGTTCATGGTTTTTAAAGTAGGTGCAGTGAGTCCCCAGAATGTTCCGTCAGTTAAACTGAACGGGACACCTCTGGAGAGGGTGAATAAATTTAAATATTTGGGACATATTCTTACGCCTGACCTAAATGATAATGAGGATATAGAGAGAGAGTGGAGGTCGCTCTCGATACGAGCCAACATGATAGCCCGCAGGTTTGCTAGGTGTTCAGGGAGGGTGAAGGTGACACTATTTAGAGCGTATTGTACATCCCTGTACACCTGTAGCCTGTGGGCTCGTTACACAAAGAAGTGCTATAGCGACCTACGCGTTCTCTATAATAATGCGTTTAGGATTGTGATGGGGCTGCCTCGGTTCTGCAGCGCCTCGGGTATGTTCGCGGAGGAGCGTACCGCCTGTTTTTACGCGACTATGCGCAGGCGGAGCATCTCTCTGGTACGCAGAGTACGGGCCAGCTCCAACACGGTCCTGGCGATGATTGCTGACAGGCTGGACTGCCCCTACATGCTGCATTGCTGCAGCAGGCATGTTCCGGCAAGGCCGTTTGTCAGGCATTATTAATCCTTGTGTGTCTTTGTATGTATTGTTTTTGATTGTATTATTTTAATTGTATAATTTTAATTGTAATAATGTCTTATTTTATTTTGAATTTTTGACATTTAATATGAATTTTATTGCTATTATTTTATTCTATTGTATTATATTATTAGTGTGATATGTTTTATAAAATTGACTTCTATGGGCCCAGTTACCCGAAATAAATGAATTTTATTTTATTTTTTTATTTTATTTTTATTTTTAACTACGGAACCCTTCATTGTGCGTAGTCCGACACGCACTTGGCCGGTTTTTACTATGTGAAAACATTGTTAATTATAGGCATGGGAGGACAATTATGGACCTGTCAACAAGTACTAGGTATCTACTTAACAAAATAGAAATTGGTCAACAAATCGAAGCAACTATGAGTCTGCAATTCTGTAATTATTTATTTTAAAAAGCACAGCCACATCACATACATTAAATTTATGATAGAAATATCTTATAACTAAAGGACTAATGTACATGACAATAACGGCGTACATAGCATTGATAACAATATCTTGTTGCCTTGCAATTTAATAAATTAAACCAAATTAAAACAAAAAAAAAATATGATGACTATATGAAAAAGTAAGAATGTGTCTGTTTAATATGAAGTCTGCCTACTTTCATATTAAAAATAATTTGGAATGTGCTTAATATATCATTAATTACTTTTGCGATTAGATATAGGTAGATATTTATATTTTTCAACTAGTCAAATATTTTATCAGCGAAAATTAACAAGGCTAGACGGTATAAATTAAATTTATTTCGTAAACTTGATTTCCCTACGTAGCAGGCAATTTGGCGAAATTTGCACAAATTCAATATTTTTTATAATAATAACCTAACCTGATGTGTCTGGGGGAATATTTGCTCGTTATAGTATCATAACATTCCATCTTTCTCGTCTGAATTGTCAAGACTGCCTGTATTTGTAACATTTGCTACCTTAAGTCCGTTCCAAAAGTACCCGATGAAAGTCTAAACAAACCTATTTAGTTCAAGTTAAATTCTTACGCAATCAGTCACTAGAGGGAATTAGCAACACATTCATCTGTATTTCGAAGGTTTCAACTTTCTACAATGTCGCCCATGGGCATGTCCGCCCACATTTTTTTTTACCTTTTTTTTTTCAAAGTATAATTTTATGAACTTACACTTGTGTTTGTTTAAAAAAACACAAAAAAATATTAAAGATAGACCCCTTTTTAACGTTATATTTCTATAATTTTTCATGAATATTCAGAAAAATACGGGCGCCCACATGCCGATGGGCGACATTGTATTTATCACCACTTTTTCTTTTTCAAACAAATATCGTTTGAATAATATAATATTTTTTTAAATTGAGGTTAATAAAACCAACTCAATTTTCAAATGAAAAATATTTTGGTGATTTAAAGTTAGAATTTCGGGTTTATTAAGTATTCAAATAATCAAATCAAAAGCATTCAATTTGTAAGTGACACTACAAATTGGCATCCACAGGTAGTTTTTTTCTGAACTGTTTGATTATATTTTCGATAGATACTTTTGAAACCGACTTTACATGGAAGACTTCAAACCTTATGGAAGGTATTAATTCTTGGAATCGAGCTTTATCTCGTTACGTCTCATCGGGTTAGCCTGGAAGTCAACCTTAAATTAATCCGATCTGTATCAAAGTCACAAAAGAGAATTCAGTTCATAGAACAGATAGACTGTTCTGCACACCTTAACAATATAGTAGATTCATTATCATTTTATATACATATTTTTTATTATTGTATATTTTGTAGTGTTTAATTTATTTTTTGTTGTGTATTTGTGGTGTACAATAAAGTATAATTATATAAATAAATAATATTCAGCCTGTGCATACCATGAACCCTCTGCTAGGCTTAGGGTAGGGATGGCGATATCAGGTCGATTAATCGAGTAATCGATTTTTCAGGCTCAAAAGATCGATTTTTTAAATCGATATGCAGTACTGAATCGGTTCAGTGAATCGATTTTTCACACTTGAAAATCGCCATTCGATTTTTTCGTTTTTGTCTTTTTATATAATACCTAATACGAAGCATTGGGAACTTTAACTTTTTCATGTAATAAATAATACATTTTGAAAATAAGTGTCTTCTTTCATACCTGATCTGTTATAAAATCTGTAAAATACCATATTTCAGGCAAATAAATGAATCTATCTATCTATCTATCTAGGTATCTATCTATCTATCTATACCTGATCTGACTTTGATTTGATAATAAAAATAATTGTTATTATCGAATTCCCTGAACTAAAAAAAACTCATTTTACTGATAAGAGATAATTTATTATGGTATCTTTCTTGTTTTTCATAAAATAGATTAATATTTACATTAAAATACAAGTTTGACAAAAAAAACGATTTTTTTGCAATCGATTTAATAATCGATCTTTTTCGGAAAGAATCGCCATCCCTAGCTTAGGATCCTATATATCCATATTGCCCCATCATGACTCACATAGTCTTAAGATTGAATTGAATTCTAACAAAACATGGCCAAAAATAGTCTGAAATAAACGAATGTTACATTTATTTTTACATATTTTATAGACTGCTAAATAGGCCTTGACCGAGCATACCATCCACCAACTTGCTACTGGAACCTTGTAGTGGAATATGGCCCACTCTCCCTGAAATAAAAGAGAGGCCCAAGTACCAGCAGTGGGAATATTAAAAGCTGATCCTAAACGTTAACTTATCTTGGTAAATCTACTCCAATCGCAAGCAAGACGTAGATCACTAATGAAAGAATATGGCCCTTTATACACGGCACGGTTTCTTTACGGTACGGCGTATAAACCGCGCCGTAGAAAAAACGTGTCTGTCAACAAGCTTCCGTAGTTATCCATACAAAACTGACGACCGTGCCTACACACCGCAGTTTTTCACGGCAAGAAAAACGTGTGAGGCCTTATTCTGTCTTGTTGCTGTTCAAGTTTAAATATTCGAGGCAGTTATTGTATTTTCAACTTTATCCAGAGCACACCAAAGTTGTTAATACAAAATTGACAACTTAGACTCGGGTTTGATGTCAGTTTTTGTAATTAGAACTTTAACTTTGCCGAAGTTAGAGTACAAAATTCAAAAATGGTTCAATTAAAAAACAAAAAACAAAATTCATAATATTTTATTTCACATAAACCTACAAGGGCACTTATGAAACGTCAGAAGCTAGGTGCATGGTTCCAATTAGTCGCTTCCTATGGAGAAGAGCCGGCAAGAAACTCAACGGTTACAAAAAACTAAACGGTTACTCTTTTCAAAATAAATGGTTTCTACAATGTTTCCAAATTACAGTGTTAATAGGTATGGGAGGACAGTGTAGGCATATCAACAAGTATCAGGTAATTAGTAAAATAGAAAATGGTCCACAAGTCTACAGCCTACAACGTTCTCACATTCACAAAATCTAAAAGAAAAGAATCTATATAAAAGATAAACAAAATAGTAAAAATAAGGACCTATTTAAACCAAATGACATGATTACCACTACAGCTGTAACAAATCTAATTTGATAAAAAAAAATAGAATATTGTAGGTACTTATACAAATTATATAATGTCAAATAATGAAAAGATTATGTCAATGAAGTATGTTAAAAAGTAAAATAAAATAATCAGGTCTAAAGATAAACCTTGTTTTGTAATAAGACAGGTATAGTTGCATAAGTTACCTACAGGCACAGCATAATAAAATAACAGCATTATGTCGCGGTAGTGACCTTGAAATAATCACATACCACCTTTCGGTAGATAAACCTTCCGCGTCCGTGCGTAACTGCCGCGCACTCGACACTGTTGCGTACTCAATACGCAACAGTATCGAGTACGCGGCAGTATCACTGAGATTTCGAAGCGCGTCGTTTCTGCAGTTTTCTATGAAAAAATAATACTGTTACTTATTTGTACTGTGCTACAGGTATGCAAGGAAACAATTCATTCATCTAAGACGAAGACCTTGCTTCCTATATTTTAGTTACCTACCACCATATTCTATTATTATTTATTACCAAGGTTCCGGGTTTGAGAGCTTCGGCGCTCAGAATGGAATACCAAATAGCCTTGCTGCCACAGCAAACAATCTTGATACGTGTGCTCCGTAGCTTGTCTTAGATCCTGTATACTGTGTGTGAAGTTAATTTAATAGATATCGTTCCCAAATTGCAAAGACTCACGACTTCTAACTTTAGTTCAACCCTAAACATTGAGTCCAGTTATTGTATTTTCAACTTTATTCAGAGCACACCAAAGTTGTTAATACAAAATTGACGACTTAGGCTCGGGTTTGATTAACGTCAGTTTTTGTAATTAGAACTGTAACTCTGCCAAAGTTAGAGTTCGAAATTCAAAAATGACTCGATGGTTTAAACCTGTGTCAAAAGATAAACCGTGTTTTGTAATAAGGCAGTTATAGTTGCATAAATTACCTGTATGCAAGAAAACAATTCATTCATCTAACACGAAGACCTTCCCCAAGACTAACCACCCCTATCCCTTAACCCTCCTCCCCCCCTCTTTCCCCTTTCCCCTTCCTTCTTTCTTCTTTCCTTCCTTCTTTCTTTTACCCTTTTTCTTTTTCCTTCTTCTTTTATTTTCTTTTCCTTGTTGACTATCCCTTAAGTTGCACCTACCATGTTTTGTCTCTCCATCACCCTTTTTTTATTTTATTTTTTGGGTGTGAAATTATCAAATAACTTCTCCCGCTCTGGGTGGAGCAGGAGGGCGTGTCAGACTCTTACTGACTAAAACCCACCCGTGTTCCTTCAGTTGCCATGTTGCCGGGGGCCACGATTTCTCTTTCGGCCTTAGCGGACCCCGGCAGGTATCGGCCATAGCGGACCCCGTCAATTCTGCTGACATCTCTTTGAGGCGCGCGTGGAACACAACGCGCCATCGACCCTGGCCTGGTCCTTATCGGGCGGCGAGCTACCCATTGCTCACCGTCCCCAAGCCCGCGCCTACGATGGCTAGAAATCGGCTCGCAATTCCCGACGCCCAGGGCGTCTCCTCCTGCGGCGGTTAGGGGCGTAAGGGCGCGAATTTTGCCTCTCTCTCACGCGTTCCGCCTCCTCCTTCGCGAGCATTACTCTAAGATTGACTGGTAGAAAATGCCTCAGGCATTAAGTCCGCCTTTGTACAGTATGTTTTTTACTTGTGCATAAACTTTTAATAAATAAATAAGACCTTGCTTTCTTTATATTTTAGTTACCACCAAGGGCGTAGACCCTATGCTACGATGCTACGCCAGTTGCTACGCTGTAGAGGGTCTTAAGTTCCTTATTTTATTTTGTTTTGGGCGAAAGTATTTTATAAAGGCTTTTTTCTGGATTGACTGCCTCGTTGGTCTATTGGTTCCAAGTTCTACTACTGATTATGAGGTCCTGGGTGCGATTCCCAGGTCGAGCAGTGTTGGATTTTTTTATCTGGAATTTCTCAGTAGCAGCCTGTAGTGAGGATTTTTTGCTCGGTTGATGGCAATAGGCTCACCCCCTATTACTTAAACATAACTGGCAAATTGTGGGTGTCCTACAGGTATACCTCTGCCTAACCTATCGGGGCAAACATTATTATTGTACGACGGAATAGTCTGTACACTTCGTTCAAGCGTACGAATCATAGTTATGTACACTTGTGATGATGGAAACCCGGGAATGAAGAATTAAACCGCCCGTGTTGAGTGTGGTAAAATCACTGATTTATTTTACTTAGCCAGTTCACTAAATGATCGCGCGTATGCAAACGCTGATGTAGCTTATCCTACTTAATGTTACGAAATGTGCGGGTTCACCGTACAACTATAATGTTAAGAATTGAAACCTGAGAACCAGCACGCGTAGTATAATAACTATAGAAACGGGTTTTCTACGGATTTTGTCGACGGAAGAATAGACAAAATGACAGATTGTGATTGTTTATCTGTTATTTTGTCTATTCTTCCATAATCATAATCATTTAATCATTTGTTAACATAGGTACAATAAAATAGTTGTTTTAATAAAAAATTACAAGCGCGCTATGTTATACCAGAAGACGTACAAATATTCATGGATGTCATTGATACAATTTTTTTTTAACATAATTACATTAATCAAACGATATTCCGTCGAAAAAAACCCGTTTCTATTGTGGTCATGCTAATCATGCAGGAGGAAAATAGATCTTAGCTTCTTTGAAATGGATATTTTTTAGTTCAATTCAATATATTTTATTTCACATAAACCTACAAGGGCACTTATGAAACGTCAGAACTATACAGTCTAACTATGCTGTTCCACTGGAAGGTTTCTTCGAACAAACTTCTCTATGAGTAGCCTTTTTTTTTTTATATAATATACACAAACATATTTACAACTAATTACTATATTTATTATGTACAAGTAAGTAAAGGAAAAAGTTACAAAATAAAGACAAGAGCTCATTGGGCGTCAAAAAATTCGTCCGCATCGCTGTCAGCGGGAAAAGTGCCCAAAAGGCTGGCAGCATTGCCACGTTGGATGGCGATGCTGATTCTTTGGCCTGAGAATTGGCCAGCCCTCTGGTCACGTAAAGAGTCGACCAACCGCTTGGCGATGTCCCGGAATACTCGGTGAGCACTCGGACCCCATGGCCCTAGTGTTTCAACCCCAAACGGCTCAAAAATATAGCTTTTTAAGTCATAAATACTTCCAAAATCAAAACGCTGAAGTTTCCTAGTAGAAATTCAAAAATATAAAACACAAAATCGTCCTTTTAAAAAAACTGAGCATGGTTACTGTCCAAGAATACAAAGCAAATCCAGAAATATTTCAAATACAACGAACAAAGATACAAATAACATTTCCCCTTGAAATTCCATTGTTACACTCCTCATGACAGCTAGTGAGAAACACTTGGACATGCGCCAAACGAATCTGAAACTTATGTCTCTGTAATAAAAGTCTTACACAATTCACTTGACACAGTCTCAGGTGTTGGCCCCGAGCAAGAATTGAAGAATAATTCCGAACACCTTTTTCGAAAATAGAACCGTATTTTATTTAATAAACGGTTTTTCAGTGTGAATTTCCGATACGATTATAGACTTAGTTTTATTTTTGACTAATTCAATGGAATAATGGACGGTTGAATTCTAAATCTATTGGTCGATGATCCTCTTTACAATTGCTAAGGTGAGTTATACTTGTCTGATCTCCTTTAGAAGATACCTATATATATATTTTTTGGGATAAAAGCAGTTTTATACATTACGAGCCCAGTAATATGAAAGTACAGTAAGCCGACGTTCGCACGGACGTAATAAAATCGCGGCGGGATTTTATCGCGTACTGGATTTTCAACTCTCGGTGTTAAGCCGAGCGTTGAGAATCCAACGCGCTGGGACGCACTCTCGTCCCAGCGCATTCAAAAAACACACTGTTGGATTTTCAATTCTCGGCGCTAAGCAAAGCGTCGAAAATCAAGTACACGTCCGTGCGTACGTGGCCTAACTCAGTCCAGCGCTGACTTGCAGCTAGGCTCGTGTAGACACGAGTTTCAACCCAGTCCGGTGCTGACTTCGCGCCCTCAAGTCAGTCCAGTTGACTAACCTACCCGTCTCTTTTCGGGCCCAATAGCTTCCCCCGCTTGACTTATTGACTTACTTACGATCTCGTCTAAATGAACCCACTGACTGGGTCCAAAATTCTGAGTCACTAATCACTACCATCGTATAAACCTGACATAAGATCTACTGCTGCAACTCCTATCAGCCCTATCGGATTTGTTTATCAGATCGACTTGACGTTTTTAGAATTCTGCTGAAGCTACGGTTTCGTACGACAGCAGTGGCCGCCATATAACCACCACACCACCAGCCACTTACTATTTAATTAAATAAGTTACAATAAAATTGCAATTATTGTTACATTTTATTTAATTAAATTATTATTTCCTTTATTTCTTTTATGTACATATCGCTTACATTTTTAAATATTTTTTATAAAAAATAATTTAAAAAACATTTAAAAATAGTGGCCCATCGGCATCAGGAACAGGGTCCAAGCTGCCACTGGTCAGGGCGTTAAAGAGAAGAACCTCCTGCTTTTTGAATCAAGCAAGGGTTTGATTCAGAAAGCAGTACTAGAGTAGTGGGCAAGGGCCCAGCCACGTAATGAGAACCTCCTGAGGTGTTGGTCGAGGCTCTCGGCTATTAGGCCATTAACCGTAACGATTATCGGTACAATGATTGCAGAGTCAATTAAATTATTATTATTACATGTCAATAATTATTACTAACACTAGCTTGCAAGCTCGCGGCGCGATTGTACTAACAAATATAGATGTAATCGTGAGATGAATCTGAAATAAATGATTATTGAAGAGAAAACTTCTTTAGGCGCGTTGGGCATTTTTGAGATGGGACTAAACCATTAATTTCGCGACACTGTGACGACACAAGCTTTTTACCATTAAAAAGACATCAACGCGTTGATTACCGCGGTGCCGATAATTTTTTCAAGTTTTCGCTTCTGTCGGCACGGCTGCAGTCATGAAAATGATAGCATTGGGACTTGACGTTACGATGTCAAAAATCTCTCTTTAGGGAAACACCAACTTACTTTCATAAATGACGTATCAGTGACGTCATTCGACGGTAAATTGCGGACGCTATGTGGCGGCCTGACTTTACAAACGACGAAAAATGTAAGACGAAATAAATTTTAATCCTGCTTTAATTAGAAAATGAAGGTATGAATTTTGCATGTCCTTACACACTTGTTCTACCTTCAAACTTGTTTTGTAAAATAAAGCTTCAAAGCTTCTGAAGAGGCATCTTTATTTAAAAAGGACCACTTGAAGGTAAGTACTTCCTTTTATAATTTACACTTCATTTGAGATTTTACACTCGACAGTTAAAAATAGGTACAATAGGTGGCGGTGAATACAGGACATCGAAATGTAAATTAGAGGATTATATTCAAGACTAGCTGCTGGCCACAGCTTCACCCGCATGATCCCTAATTATTTTTCTTTTCTAAAATAAAAGTAGTTTAAGTTACTCCTTATAACATTAGCTGTCTGCTAGTGAAAGTCCCGCCAATATCGGTCCAACCGTTTCGGAGATTAGCCGGAACAAACAGAGACCGACAGACAAAATTTAAAAAAAGAAACAGTGGCACTCCGGGAGTGCCGACAGAAGTGAAAACTTGAACAAGATTGCCTTGGTAGAAGAAAAATACTTGTATAGAACATTGGTCCGTAATATTATCTAAATAAAGAGCACAATGGCGTTTACGAAAAAAAAAAAACACTTCCAAAACCTTAGTAAAAATACTCGCATAGAACATTGATCCGTAACGTAATATAAATAAATAAAGAGCACAATCGCGTTTACAAAAATGAGGTGTCGGTAACGGTGTCGCAAGTTCAATTGTTTTTTCCTTAAAGTACCTTAACTTTCTTATGCATTTAATTGTAAGTTAAATTTATTAAGTTGTAATTTTATTTATTTGTATGTTTTATAGTTAAGAATGTTTGGAAACAACCTGGTTCTACTCCAGAGGACAATCTCGAGTTTAGACAAAATCAAACTTGTCGCTAATTATATTATTTTATTTTTATATGCCTTATTAAGTTATTACACAATTGATAAATGTATACAAAAAATTGTAAAACATTTTAAGAGTACCTAACTGTGGAGTTTCTTTTAAGCCTCTGGAAGAGGCAACTAGAATCAATTCTATTTTGACGTTCCAAAAGTGCCTTTTAATGGCCTACTGTGGTATTCTGCCACGCCACCTAATCTTATCTATTTATATGTTTTATACTACATATTAAAATCCTATGACACACACAGAACTCACCTTTTATAATTACTCGTAAACATTGTTACCTCTGAAAAGTATACTTTTAATTATTCTTTGATCGTCTTAGCATCCAAAACTTATTTTATATTACTAATTTTCGTCTTTGTAAAAAATCTTAGAATTAGTTATATTCTGACATTTTCAAATTAAACTGTCATCTGTCCAATTTATTTTTCTATACCTTAGACATAACGGACATAACACACCATGGACAAGTACACTTTATGGTTTTCTAAACCTTTCATAAAGCCGGTGTATACACTGACCCTAGTAATAAGAACACCTGCAGACTTCCCTCTCTGTAAACCGTTTGTATTTGTGCTGGCCATCTATCGCTTGATATATCTTTGAAACATTTAAAAAAATGGCACAGAACGATAGAAACGGGCTTAAAATTTTTCAGTTTGTAGTGAGAGTTTGAGATGAGGGCTAGGAGTTTTTGGTCTGAAAGCGGCTGGTGAGGCCGTGTTTTCGAAGCCCTAGAGCCTAGTTCTTAAACAAAGCTATTTTAAATACTTAAACCTTTGTCTAGTCAATTCAGTGTTTAAAGACAAATAAACCTTGAGTGCGTCTGAACTTTTACATATCATTTAACAAGCTCTTGTATCACACCCTTCCGGCCGCGTGGCGCAAGGCGCCATACGTATACAGCGGCATAAGAGGCCTCCGATGCCAAGGGACGTGACACTAAGCGACGCCCAAGGGACGTGACGCTAAGCAACGCCATCCTCCAAGAGAGGCCCCCGGCACTCTCCAACGTCAAGCGCCGCGACGCACAGTGGATCGTCCCCATACAAGAGGTCGGACATAGAATTAAAAATTGAAAAGTATTTAATTGAAAAAAATGAAATATACAGTTGCATTACTCTATTATGGAACTACAAAAAATGTTTCTACAATTTTTTTATTTGACCAGTACTTTATGAGCAATTCGATGAAAACTGTTATTTTTCTATGGAAATGGTCACAAAAATGTCTGTATCTCATGATTCCCTCCTTGTTTCGATTTGCGGTTTTCACTACTGTTATTTACCCATTTTATGCCACATTTTCTTCAAGGACACATAGTGCCCTCAGCGACCCCCTTCCGAGATATTTTGCTTTTAGTAACTATACTTTTTATTGTATAACTGATGAAATGGAGGTACATTAAATATATTCTTTACTGAGAATAAGTCATCCCTAAGTAGTTCCTTAAATAACAGGTGCATTTGCGATTACTTTAATGACTTATGAACGCTTCTGTTGCCATACAACAAAAGCGTTAATGAGTCCTTAAGTAAAGATTACCAGTACTTGCTTAATCTAATTAGTTATTGTAATTACTATGTTAACAGCCCTTAATCTCTGCATTGTGATTGTCTAATGTCATCATTAGCTTATCAAATTCATTGCTAGTTGCCTACTTGCTGCCCTATATATTTGAGTGTGTTTAGCAAATGTAATTCAGTTGTAATTATAACTTCTATCAAGTGTTGTCATCATGGCTTTCCGTGGGTTTTCTACTTATCTAGATCTTTACGTTGCTCTTCGTAGTCATAAAGATCTTCGTGACTATGACAATTTATTTAACACATTGAAGTCGAGTACTAACGTCCAGTTAAGTGAAAGTGATGTGACGGATCTCAAGAACTGGTGTCGACGATTTTGCTATAGGGTTTACACCAAATGGGTGCAATCAAGAAGGACAGTCGACAGGTTCATTAACAAGAACGGAGAGTGGTTAAATTCCGATATCGTTTGGCCAGATTGCTTTAAAGAAAATGTTGTTGACACTAAAGAAGCAAATGAAAATGAGGCAGAAGAGGTAGTCAGTCCATCAAAATCAGATGCATCAACTTCAACATATACATTAGGGTGGAGCGTTTTTTATTTTTTTAGATTTTAGGAATGGCGGATAGTGGGAAAGTTGCATCTTGGTATCAGGTTTAAAACTTATTATGGAGACAATTAAATTAAATTAGTGGAAGTACTGCCCTAAGTACTTTGAAGTTTTCAAAAAAAAGGAAAAAACTAGGTTCACAGAAAAATTAAAAAATTAAATCCACGGAATATGTTTTAATTAAATTAGTACAGTTTACTGTTTGACAAGATGTGATGAAACTAAAACAAACATTAAAAAAATAAAAATTGAATTAATTCGTTCGAGATGCAAGTGAAAAAAAAAAAATTCTTTAGTTTTGTACTCTTTTTTGTATTGAACGAGGGTATAATACGACACGACTCCAACATATTCCTAATCCAGCCTTCCTTTTTTACCGATCCACAGACTGCTTAGCAAGATTCTGTAAATAATGTTATGCATCTTTCGGTTGCTTGAGTGCTGTGTAACGTTCTGATAAAATTTCGGAATCCACTTTATGGTAATCTGTCAAGGCTTCTAAAATCACTTCGGTAGGAATCATTTTGGTAAGAGGTGGTTCCGTAAGCTATACCCAATGTATAAGATCTGTAAAATCTTGAGCACCAAAATTGAATTGTGGTAATTTAAACACACGCAAAGGAGTAGGTAAAGCCAGTAGAACGATCACGTATCTTTAAAATTCGTCGAAGGGCAATTTCTCTAATGTGTTTTCGATCGTCCGCTAACAAGGCAATTAATAAATTTTAATTGTGGCCAAAATACCCATTTCGCTGTATCACGGGATCTATCACCTGTTTGAGACTATCTGGCAGGTATCGTGATAGTTTAATTGTATCAAACAAATGTTTGGCTCCATAAATGCAATGCGGATGAGTTTTAATACGGAACCACATAAAAGCGTAGACTTTTACCACGAACTCGACAATATTTTCAGATTATCACATGGGTTTTCAGTCGAAACGTAGAGTCGCAGAATACTGTTTGCCGTAGTAAGCCACCTTGAGTGACATATTTTGCCAGGTTTACGTTTGGCATAACTTTCGTGGCACTGGCTTTTATTGATTGCTTGAAACCTTTCTAAAAGATATAATTGGTCCGTGCTCAGATCGTTACGGGTCTTCGTTATGTCTAGCAAACAACATGTTAAGGCACTGAATGTTTTGACTGGTAGGCACTCACAATTATTTAGTGTCTTTCCTATTGAACCACTAAAACTTTTTGGGCCAGTGGTAGTACCGTCTAAATGCTCAAAAAGATGTTTTAAAGTCAATTCATTTGCATGACATACCAGCCATTGACCAGCCATTGTAGTGGACGTTGCAGCTTGCTTTCAAGCAGTTTAATAATTCCAGCTTTAGCACCAGTGTTCACGGCGGTTCCGTCACAACCAATAACCACTATTTTTGTCAAACTATTTGAGTTTTCCACTAAAAACGAAAACAACTTATTGGCTATTGTTCTAGCATTCCCAGACTTTAAGGAGATGTGACCCAAGTATTTGGACCCCGGCTCTTTCAAAAGGGTTGTGTTCTTCAACTATGACTCTCCTTCTATTGTCTTCTTGAACTAATGTCTTATCCTTTCTGCCATCAAACGAAATCCCAATATTATCTTGAAAGTCAGTAAAATTTTTCTTTTTCAAAGATTTTCTTGTCTTCGATCGGAATCTGCGAATTTTGGACCGATCAACAATATTATCCGTGTTTTCATTTGTCACTAAACCAATATCTTGGAGCGTAGCTGAGACTATGGCAGCACCAGCTCCATCAGAAACTCCGAAACGATCCAATGTTCTAGCAACTGCCACATACGACGTTCCTGGTAGCACGGTGATGCTTGGCGTAGATACAATAGAAGATGTCGACGGCATGTCGTTTATAGTTTCACAGCTTCTTTCAATAATTATCTCCGTAGAAGAGGTTGATCGTTCAATAGTAGGTGTTTGTTTGTTGATTGTCGCAGCCTGTAAATGTTGGTTTTCGCAAGGTTTGCGTTTTATTTGTCTTTTAATAAAAATTTTCTCAATTTTGTTGGTAGTTACTAAATCTATTGATCCAATAATCATTTTTCTTTCTGTTCTTTAATTAGTCAGGAAATGTCTTTTTTGAATCGGTATTTTGCGGTCTTTTTCACACAAACAAATAACGAAGGACAAACATTTGCAGGAAGCAATGTCAAATAACTTGTTACTGTCGTTTTTGAATTGTTCTACCTTACGTATATAATTTTAATTATTTTTTCTACCTTGGTAAGGTTTTAAAATAGACCGGTATTTGTCGTGAAATACTCTTATCAGAGCTGTTATAGTACGTTTTATAATGGGAATAGAAGCTTCCCCCAAATCGTTTCGATTTCGATAGCAACAATTGCCGATGTATTTTTGACAAGATCTTGACGTTTTTGTGTACTTTGATTTTTGAATATTTTAGAGATGAGTAGCAATCAAATGTGGCTGTTGCTGTCTTATATTGGTTTTTGTGTCTGTTTACTACTGATTTTACATTAAAAATTGATGATAAGTCAATTCGTTTGGTTTGTAAAGACCCTATGAAAAATTCAAGATTTTTGTTTTTTTTTTAAAGTCTGAGGGCCTGGGGGCAGTACTTCTAATGGCTTGATTAGGAAAATATTTAACATACGTAATGCTTAAGTATATTGGCCACTTTTAATAACCCCGCACAAAAGGAATTACAAAAAAAAAATTTTTTCATACTTTGAGCGCTCCACCCTAATATACATCTCCTCGCAAACGCTTTGAAGATTTATCGACTAGACACAAAAGAAGACGTGTTAATGAAAATGTTGCTAGTTGCAGTCGTCCGGATGAGCTTTTGCATACTGTTGAAAGTATACTTAAGTCTGCCGGAAAAAATGATATGGCCAGAATAATGAAAAATTTGCTGGAAAATCCTGAACACGTCTCAACAGTTTTAAATGTCCTGGAAACTAAGCAGAATCCTTCGCTTCGTGAAGTTCCTACTCACAAAGCTCTTTACGTTTACTTGCAGTTATCCAAGTGGCGTTACATCACACTTCGGGACTTTAGTTTAAAAGAAGGTCATGCGAAATACCCAAGCTACTACTTGTTAGTTAAAGAAAAGCTTAAATGCTACCCGGCAAAAGAAGACATAACTGTGACTGAAACTTCCGCAAAGATATGGATCCAAGCCCTCCTTGATCTCACAGTTAGGAGGCTGATCGATTCACTTGAATCAAATTTTGATGCTGGTGAACCACTTGTGCTTCACAGTAAATGGGGTTTTGATGGAGCTTCAAGTCAAAGCATTTACCATCAAACGACAACAACAAGTGAACAAGACTTATCCAGTGTATTTATGGCAAGTCTTGTACCGCTTAAGTTAGTGACTTCTAGTGGAAGTATAGTGTGGCAGAATGATCGGCCATCGTCAACCACATATTGTCGCCCGATTTCATTTACATTTATGAAAGAAACGGAAGCGAATGTTAAGGCTGAAATGGAAATATTTGAGACCGAGATTCGTGAACTGAACCCGACTGATTGCGGCAATGCTACTGTTACTCACAATCTATGGCTAACCATGATTGATGGTAAGGTACATTTAATCATATCTGGTACATCGGCAGCAGTGTGTGATTTGTGCAAAGCTCGCCCAAGCGAAATGAATAACTTGGAAGAAGTGAGAGCTAAACCCGTGAATACAGATTTATACAAGCATGGATTTAGTTCATTGCATGCTTGGATTCGGTCTATGGAGTGTTTATTACACATTGCTTACAGAATGGACATAAAATCATGGCAAGCAAAAGGTGACGAAAATAAAAAAAAAGTTAAAGATAAGAAAGAAGCCATTCAAGAAGCTTTCCGAAGAAGCACAGGCTTACTTCTAGACGTTGTTAAGCAGGGTAGTGGCAATACAAACACTGGAAATGCTGCAAGAAGGTTTTTTGCAAACCCTGAAACGACTGCGGAAATTACTAAATTAGACGTTAATTTAATTAGAAGACTCGCCGTTATTTTGCAATGCATTTCCTCAGGCGAAAAAATTCAAGTCCAAAAATTTAAATTATATTGTGATGAAACAGCAAATTTATTCGTGGAATTATATCCATGGTATAACATGCCCGCAAGTTTACACAAATTGCTGATTCATGGATCACAGATAGTGGACCACTTATCAGTAGTACCTATAGGTTTTTTGTCTGAAGAAGCATCTGAAGCAAGAAACAAGGATTTTCGTAAATTTAGAGAATATCATACACGAAAGCATAGTAGCATCGCCACTAATGAAGACATTCTTCATAATCTGCTATTATCTTCCGATCCTCTTCTCACCAGCTTACGACCGAAGATGACAAATAAAGCCAAAAAGTCTTCATTTAGTGAACTAGACGATTAACTCATAGTTGATCAGAGTGAATTGGAGTTCATTGACGTTTCAACTGATACACTTGCTGCATGTAGTGACGTTGAAGAAGATGATGACGATAATAATGATCATGATGTCGTTATTGATGAAGATGAAGTAAGTCTTATAGTACCTAATATTATTATTAACAAGCAGTTTCTTTGTTAATTTCTTGTTTTTGTGTATTTTTTTTTTATTCTGTTCTTTTTTTGTTTTGTGTTATGCCATCCATCGGCCAATAAATGTTTTTTTTTTTCTTTCTTTTCTATTGTTGTTAGTAACTAAATGGTCGTGTTAATTAATTAATTTCCTATTATAATTTAGTTCTTAGTAGTTGTTTAATTTTTTAGTTTGTTTTAGGGTACATAGTTGTTTTATTTTTAAATTATTTTTACAAAGTTATATTATTTAAATAAAAAATATTTTTATACCTACATATTTTCTTATTGATCATAAAACTCTATTTCTTTTCGATGTGTTATTGTAAATTCGACTCAGTCATTACTAAGCTAATGATGACATTATCCAATCACAATGCAGAGATTAAGGGCTGTTAACATAGTAATTACAATAACTAATTAGATTAAGCAAGTACTGGTAATCTTTACTTAAGGACTCATTAACGATTTTGTTGTATGGCAACAGAAGCGTTCATAAGTCATTAAAGTAATCGCAAATGCACCTGTTATTTAAGGAACTACTTAGGGATGACTTATTCTCAGTAATGAATATACTTAATGTACCTCCATTTCATCAGTTATACAATAAAAAGTATAGTTACTAAAAGCAAAATATCTCGGAAGGGGGTCGCTGGGGGCACCATGTGTCCTTGCAGAAAATGTGGCATAAAATGGGTAAATAACAGTAGTGAAAACCGCAAATCGAAACAAGGAGGGAATCATGAGATACAGACATTTTTGTGACCATTTCCATAGAAAAATAACAGTTTTCATCGAATTGCTCATAAAGTACTGGTCAAATAAAAAAATTGTAGAAACATTTTTTGTAGTTCCATAATAGAGTAATGCAACTGTATATTTCATTTTTTTCAATTAAATACTTTT
This sequence comes from Agrochola litura, assembly GCA_949152395.1. NCBI lineage: Eukaryota > Metazoa > Arthropoda > Insecta > Lepidoptera > Noctuidae > Agrochola > Agrochola litura. The sequence continues at coordinate 5,623,540 of OX424506.1, forward strand.
TCAATTTTTAATTCTATGTCCGACCTCTTGTATGGGGACGATCCACTGTGCGACGCAAGCGCCGCGACGCCAATCGGCGCGGCGCCAAGCGACACTATCATAGCCTGCCGACATTGACGCAGGCCTCCCATTAGCGTGAGGTACCACGGAGTGCCTCCGCTATCCAATTGTTATTTACACCCACCTCTCCGTTCGACAGGACTCACCGTTAGACGCGTGACGCCGCAGCTTGGCTCCTCCACACTTCCTGACTGCCTACCTGCCTACCTGCCTCCGCGCCGGCCTACTCATCTATCAGCCTGACCCCGCCTATCCCGAACATTCCACTTTCTGTGAAGCCGGCCCTTAATTTTAATTATAAGCTAATCTGAATTTAATTATAACTACCTTATTATCTATTTTAATTTAACCCGTAACTAACATTTACCTCCAAAGAGGTAAACGTTACGTTACACTACTTGAAATAAATCATTAGACTTTGACATTAGGGCTTTGTAGAGCATCGTCTCAGTCAAAATCAAAGTCGAATCATTTATTAAAATCAAATAGGCAACAAATAGCTGTCAAATATTTCGCTGTTTTGATTAATTTGGCAATATTAACTATTACTGTATGGAAATAAGAAATATAGCTAACTAGTGAACTAAAATACTGATTAAGAAATGCTATCATTAATATCATAACACCGAATATTTAGTTTTAGATTTAAAAGGTATTTGGAAACTTTCCAAATGCCGTTACATCAAATTCAGTGTTATAATTGCAATTTATTAGTAGATAATATAGTTCACTAGTTACCTATATTTCACATTTCCACACAGTAATATTGCCAAATTAATCGAAATAGGTAAATAATTGACAGGTATTTGCGAAGTTGCCAAATTTTAGAATGAACGCTCTTAATAAAAACACAGAGCAAAGAACGTTTTTTGACTCATGTGTGTTTATAAGATACTTTTGAATGTCAACATTTACAGGAAAATAGAAGTGATTCTAGTTGTTCTCATTCGCATAGTACGAGTCAAACTTTAGAGCGGGTATGAAGTGAGTTTCTCGCTGCGCAGTACCCCACCCCTCACCCCCGCGGTCTCATGAATTTGTTACTGCGCAGTGACTTGCCTCATGTTCCGAGCCGGTATGGGGAAGGTCGGTCAAAGCTAATTGTAGATGGCGTGTCCTTAGCGCATCCCTACGGCCTACAATAAACTTCAAATTTCGTTCATTCATTCCATTCCGTGTTCATTCGTGAATTTGGTTTTATTTCACTATTCCGTTATAATCGGTGATTTCAATATTTTAAATCAATATTTATTCGACATGGAAAGTGTCAGAATTAGAAACCTATAATATTTCCTATCTTCTCGTAATCACTTTCTTCAAAATGTTTCCGACATAACCTCGAACTCTGTTTAATTAAAATAAACTCTCTCTATCTTTTAAATTTAGGGTCTGTCAGAAAATGGTAGACTCCAATATCTGAGCATTTAGGAACACAACCACAAGCCATTTTCGCAAAAATAAATATAATCACCCCACGCCTTTCTTTTTTTTTTTGGGTAGGAAATTAGCAAATAACTTCTCCCGCTCTGAGCAGAGCAGGACGGCGTGTCAGACTCTTACTGACTAAAACCCACCTCTGTTCCTTCAGTTGCCTGTATGTTGCCACCCACGGTAACCCTTTCGGACAAACCCGCAACCCCGGCAGATCACCGCCTTGCATTATTAACTTGATTTGGTAACTAGCTACGACAGCGCCATTTTAACAGTTGCCTTCCCCATTACGCCCAGGTAGTTGACCTACCTCACATGAGAGATAAGACTTATTTTCAAAAATCTTTATTTACGTTTATCATCAATATAGAGAAAACATCCGGTAACTCTGCTTGTAGATAAGTAGGTACATTTTTAATTGCAGCGTTACTACAATAGATTATCATTTCAATTCGTCAATTATAGTGCTACAAGGTTCCTTTGGCGCGTGGCCAAAATCGGAACTAAGGACACCATTTTTGCACAATGTCTGTGAAAAATGTTTACCTCTTGTCAACGTTATTTGAACGCCAGAAGATCCTTGTGGCAGCGTAGGTACTACAGTCCGGCCGACGAGAATGCGTTCCTAAAACCTGTTCCACGCGTGCCTCAAAGAGATGTCAGCAGAATTGACGAGGTCTGCTAGGGCCGATGCCTGCCGGGGTTGCGAATAAGGCCGAAAGGGAAATCATGGCCCCCGGCAACATGGCAACTGAAGGAACACGGGTGGGTTTTAGTCAGTAAGAGTCTGACACGCCCTGCTCCACCCAGAGCGGGAGAAGTTATTTGATAATTTCCCACACAAAAAAAGAAAAAAAAGGAAAAGGCTGTCCGCACCATAAGGTGAAATAAATGTATCGGGACTATTTACCTAAATTCCATCTTATCTTTATCCCTATTAGGTATAAGCAAATAAATAATTTACATTTCTATTTCTCAAAAATATCCTCGTTTGGTTGAGTTTGACAATGTGGTACTTCATGACAAACATTTTTAATTATACGATTTTCTGCTATGGCGACATTATCAGATCCTGGACATCACTTTGGGCTGTAATTTTTGTCAAGACAAAATTAGCGAGCCCAAACACAATGAGGCTTTCTTGTTTAGTTGAAAAATTTGTTCCTATGGCACCTTCCGGCTGCATCATCAGACCAACTCCATAGTACCATATTATTGCACTGTCACTGAAGTTACTTAAGTGTACCAACATTCAGCTAACGCGGATGCCAGGAAGTACTTGAAAAATGGATTACTAATTTGTAACCAGAAATACGTAATCTGCATTCGCAATTTATTTGCCAAACATGTAAACAAACACGAGTTTTAGGAAAAACAACTGTAATGCTTACACATAAGGGTCAGTTTACGCTACAAGTTCATATTTTTATGACTTTTCAACAGTACTAGTCAGTCTAAAATCAACTTTATTTACACTTACATAAAGTCGATGTTTGTTTAAGTGGAAATAACACCAATTGGAAACAAGAATTAAATAGACCTTATACATACGGTCGAAGCAAGTTAATGAAAAGTTTGTAAAAACATTCGTGTTCCCTCTATAATTTTTTTTGGTACTTATTGAAAATCATGAGGATTAAAATTAAAATGAAAGCTTTCAGAATAAAGACGTCATTTTTATGTTAAGTTAGGGCAGTTCCCAATTCACTTCATCGTCGTATCGTTCCTTCTCCTCCAGAGGCATGAAGATTTTAGTTTTCGCGATAAAACCTGCAAAAAAAAAACATTATTAAAATTGTAAACATTGTAATGTTAATTACTTTGTATAGGATTGTATACAATCCAGTTCAACTGAACAGCTGTGCTGCTGGGGAGTTTGTTCGCCACTTCTTCTTCCCAGCTAAAGCGCTAGGAAGTGGTGAAGGGTGGGCGTTTTGGGGGACTGTCTTATGTAATTTTGACGTTCGAAAAGTGCTGATTCTCGATTCTCAATCTAGTTTGAATAAATGACTTTTGATTTTGATTGCATGGAAAGCTGTTGCCATGAAAACCCGCTTGCAAACTACAAGCTTTATTACTCATATTTATTATAAATATACTTATTTAAATTTATTTTCAGTTTCCGGGAAGGATCGGGTTTTGGCTATCACAATAACCTAAACCCGATCCTTCCCGGAAACTGAAAATATACCTACAATAAATTAACAAATTGAATGGAGGGTAAAATCGTTAAAGGGCTAATTCACCCCTAGAGCAAAACGCTAGCTGGTTTCGACAATTTAGGAAATCAATTATATATGTAACAGACCCATATGGTTATTACGGAACACTTCCAAGGGTGGAAGCTTTACGTTATATCCACGTTCACACTCTATTAATTATTATGTACTTGTCACCCGTGAGTACGAGATACAGGGTACCTAACTCATGCCGTAGTGAGTGTAGTGACGAGATTAGATGATTGTGCTAGATATACACCGTAACATTTTAGTCGTCTTACAAAGGGCCACTCAATTTACCCGACACAAAATACCTCTAGGAGCAATTAATTTTTTTTTACCGTATATCATCTTTTTTTTAATGAATGTTTAGTTAAAAAAATGTTATTAGTAGGGGACCTATATGTACGTGATCGCACGACGGTGGTCTATTCGAGCTTGGAGAAATGAAACACTGTTTCGCGCTCCCGAATAACTGTATTGATTAACCACACAAGATGTACAAGTTATCGTGCAAACAATATTATTCTCAAAAAAAAATAAAATTCAAACAATACTAATACTATCAGATGTAACGAAACCATAGCGCGATCTATTTCGTTCCCAACGCCATCTAGGGAAGTAAAGCTACAACTTTTGGTCATCGGCTTATTAAATCGCGCTACGGTTCCGCTCAGCATCGTAAACATACCGCCCACCAAGAACATTATTCCTAAATGTTCTTCAGTACCGCCCACCGTGAGGGAACGGTGCTGAGGTAAGTGTTATTGGTGGGACCGATACAAGATTGATCTTAAAATTAAGTTATGGGTAGGATACATAATTTAGACGTAGGTCTTTTTATGGATGACGATTTAACGCGCAAGGTTACAACCCGCGTAATACCATCGGCGCCCGGATGTTTCTGCTCTATCCTACCAAGTAACCACTTGCCCGGCGGTAAATCGTCCTCCTTTACCAAGGCTACATCTCCGACCGATGGTTCAGGGTTCACGCGATTCCATTTACGACGTTGTAAAAATTGATGGAGGTAGTCCTGTGACCAACGACGCCAGAAGTCCTGTACCATTCTTTGATGTAGCTGCCATCTTTGTAAACTATTAATATTGCATGATTCATAATTGTAATCAGGCGGCAAAACTAGGGCTTCGCCCACCAGAAAGTGACCGGGCGTCATAATCGTTAACTTATCCTGATCCTCATTATAAGACATTGGTCTCGAATTGAGACACGCCTCACTTTGAGCTAACACTGTAGCCATTTCTTCAAAGGTTAGAGTGGAATTACCTATTACCCGTTTAAGGTGGAATTTGGTGGATTTAATACCAGCCTCCCAAAGACCCCCAAAGTTAGGCGCGTGAGGAGGAATAAAATGCCACTCCGTACCGTTATCTGCTAACGCCTCGGCTATTTCAGGATTACAGTAAGACTTCTCCTTATTAAATAAGTAAAGCAACTCCCGCGCAGCGCCTACAAAATTGGTGCCGTTATCGCTGTGCAGCTCTGAGCACCGACCACGACGAGCAACAAACCTTTTAAAGGCGGCCAGAAAACCCTTAGAGGTCAGTTCACTCACTGCCTCCAAGTGCACAGCTCTTGTGGCCAGGCATATAAACAAACATATATATCCCTTGTACGAGGTATTACCGCGCCCCTTTGAGACCCTAATATTAATAGGACCTGCATAATCCACTCCACTACATAAAAATGGTTTCGATGGGGTTACACGAGGGGTGGGTAATTGTCCCATTAATTGGGGTTTGATCGTTGCTGAGTAACGAATACATTTTACACAACCCCTTACATACTTTTTTAACTAATAGTTTTAATCCTACTATCCAATACTTTGAACGCAAATAAGTGATCATGAGTTGTGGACCACCATGCAAGGTATTTTTGTGCGCCTCTGCTATGAGAAGTTCCGTTAAGACAGACTCTTTCGGGATTAAAATAGGATGACTTCTATCATATCCTAACTGCGATTTCTCTAGTCTACCCCCTACTCTCATAATTCCCTCAGAATCTAGGAATATGTTGAGTGATTTCAACATGCCGCCTATTTTCTGAGGTTTATTAGTCTTCAAAAGGTCCAATTCCTCGGCGAATCCTTCTTCCTGGCATTTTCTCAGGCATATAATTAAAGCATCTTCTCGTTCTTGTCTAGATAGAGGTTGCGGAGCTTCCTGCTCCTCCGAAGTTATGCTTTTCTTTTTTAAATCGAATAGGAAGCGTCGAGCATAAGCAATAGTTCTAACTAACTCCAATAATGATGAGAATTGACTCCAAAATGAACTATCCACCATGGTTGTATGAACCTTTACTTCTTCTAATTGAGTCACTAAATGCTTCGGCCTTTTATATTGAATCACTTGATCTCTTAAAAATGACGGGCCATCCCACCACAGAGAAGTATTCTCAAGCTCGGAAGGACAAATTCCACGCGAAGCACAGTCTGCTGGATTCTGTTTTGTGGATACGTGAGCCCAATGATGGCTATCTAAAGAAGTCAATATCTCCGATACTCGATTGCCTACAAACGTCTTCCAACGACTCTGGTGGCTGTTCAACCATGCTAATACTACCTCACTGTCTGTCCAAGCGTGCCAATCTGACTTCGGAATGGCCATCACTTCACCGACTTCCTGAAGCAATTTAGTCAAGAGTACAGCCCCGCAAAGCTCCAGCCTGGGAATCGACACCTGTTTCACCGGTGCTACTCTTGTTTTAGAAGCTACTAAGGAAACAAATATATTCCCTGTTACATCCACTACTCTTAAATATATAACTGCACCATAAGCTAATTTCGAAGCATCCGCGAACCCATGTAACTCCGTGGTTACATTTGTGGAAGTGACATGCATCCACCGTGGGATTCTGATGGTTGCCAACTGAGACATCTTCTCACGGTAAGTTAACCATTCCTTTAATAACTGGTCTGGTACTTCTTGATCCCAACCTATACCAGCCAACCATAACCTTTGAATCAATATTTTCGCTTTAACTATACTAGGGGCTAACCATCCTAGCGGATCGAACAAACGAGAAATATCAGAAATTATTTTCCTTTTAGTTGCAGGTGTAGCTGTGAGCGGAATATTAATGGAGTATTGGAAGATATCTGCACTGGAGTTCCAGGTAAGTCCTAGTATTTTTGTTACCTCATCTATTTTTATTTTTAATTCTTTCTCTGTAGTGCTCTGCTCGACCTTTATTTTATCTAATAATTCCCTACTGTTAGTTTTCCACTTTTGAAGCGAGAAACCTCCCTTTTTTAACATCCCATTAATTTTAGTGTAAATGTCATAAACTTCTTCAATATTTTCAGCTCCGGTCATTAGATCATCCATATAGAAATCATTTAAAATGATATCCCTTATCTTTGGACAACCCTGACACTCGTCATAAGCTGCTTGATGTAAAGCCCTCACTGCTAAGTACGGTGCTGATGCTGTACCGAACGTAACCGTGACTAATTCAAATTCTTCTATTTCCTGTGTAGAACTGTCTCGCCAAAGAATACGTTGATACATTGTATCTTTTTCATTGACTAAAACTTGTCGATACATCTTTATAATATCCGCCACTAGACATATCTTATGTGTTCTCCATCTCATAACAAGGTGTCGAAGATCCGCCTGCAACGTAGGCCCTACTAACAAGTTATCATTTAGTGACGATCCCTTGGAACCTTTACAGGAGGCGTCAAACACGACTCGCACCTTGGTCGTGTCTTTATCCTCGCGAACAACGGCGTGACGGATATACAGCCTTATTATTAATCGATTTGCTTTCTACTACTTTTTTCATGTGATTTAATTCTTTGTATTCTTGCATGACCTTAGTGTAACTATTTTTTAATGTAGTGTTCTTTTCTAACCTTGATTCTAAACTTCTAAGTCTTTTTTCAGCTATCTTTTTGGAGTCACCTATCTCATCAATCAAATCAACTTCCCGGACAGGTAACCTTACGATATATCTACCTTCTTTATTTCGTGTAGTAGAAGTTGTAAACAAAGTTTCACATTTAATCTCATCTTCCGTGAGTATCTTTTTTGTTGCCGATGGCTCAGCTTCTATCTCCCAGAACTTTTTTAATAACTCATCTGCCTGAATATTTGAGTGCAGAACAGTGATGCATGGATATGAATTTACATTTACCGAATGATCTGTACCTACAACTCCTGACAAAATCCAGCCCAAAACCGTATCTTGGGCTATGAGTGAACCACTTACTCCGTACTTAAGGCCCTTTTGAATTATCTTGCAGTAAACTTCAGCACCTAATAAAATGTCTATTTTGTTAGGTCTGTCATATTCAGGGTCGGCTAAGTCTGTCTCTTTCAAATCCACCCATTCTATCTTGGTTGCTTTAACAACTGGCAGAAGGGAGGTAATAGATTTTAAAGCGTAAGCCTTGACTTGTACGTTGAAAGTGGGATTCACTCTAGACTGTATTTTTATGTTAACAGTGGCCTTACAATTGACAGTTTTGTGACCACCTACACCTGTTACTAAATGTTTTGTTGAAGTTTTCTTCAACCCTAAATACTGAGCCATAGACTCCGTGATAAAAGACCCTTGAGATCCTTGATCTATTAACGCCCGAATTACCCTATACGTTCCTCCTCTAGCTTCCGCGTTTATTAATGCCGTGGGTAATAAAACGGTGTCCTTACATGTACCTGTAGAAAGGCATGAAACGATCGCAATATCAGATCCCTCCGCTCGTGGAGTGGCCGTTTTATTCTCCTCAGGCAACTTAACATTACTTGTATCCGCGGTTGTATTTAACGTGTCTTTCTTGGACGACTCTGAACCATCAGTAGAATGAAGTAGCGTATGGTGACGTTTTTTACACACATTACATTTTCCAGTATTTCGACAAAATCTGATAGAGTGATTGCCGCCTAAACAAGCGAAACACAATCGCCTTTCATGCACAAAATTACGGCGAGCATCGCTGCCTTGATTTATAAACAATTTACAATTTGTTATCTTATGAGCAGCAGAACAATATGCACAAGTTACTTCGCCTTTTTCTTTTCCTACTACATGGAAGGATTGCGCACCTTTATGAGCCTCTTTAGGCCTATTTTCGATACTTTCTAAACCCCTGTACCGTCCTACTAAAAATTCTCGAAACTCGTCAAATGAAGGAAGGTCTTCTGAGGAATCAGACGATATTTTTAGTTCCCAAGCCTTCCTGGTTTCTTTATCTAATTTGGTACTAGTTATGTAGATAACAAGAATGTCCCAAGATGAGATATCTATCCCTAAATTCTTTATAGAGGCTAAACAATCACAAGTGGTACTAATTAATTTCTTTATTTCACTGGCTGATTCTACTGTTAAAGACCTTTGATTGAACAAACGTTTAATAATCGAATTTGCTAAAAATCTTTTGTTGTTATATGTGGACTCTAATTTTCTCCAACCTTCCAAGTAATTGTCTGATGTCACATTTATGTTTCTTAATAATAATTCCGCTTCGCCGTTTAAATATCCTTTTAAATAATACAACTTCTGAGCATTATCCAATCTACTATTTTTATGTATCAACCCTACGAACAAGTCTCGAAAGGTTGACCACTCGTGATATTTACCGGAAAACATAGGTATTTTCACTTCTGGTAAACGAAAGTTATTATTTTCTTTAGTACTAGACTCCTGGCAAGGATTATGCAAGTTTTCTTTTGTAATGAGATCTTTCAGAGCACTTTTAAAATTAATATATAAATCCTCAACTTCATCGTATAACCCATCTTTATAATATTTGGAACTAATTAAGTCAGGCTTTTTAAATTCACTTATTATTTTGGTGTGTGTATTATAGAAAAGTTGCCATTGCTGCTCCAAACTATCTAGACGAGTCTCAAAGTATGATATCGTTAGGCGATCTTTCGGACATTTTTTAAAATTAATCAAAGACTTTTCAATTTTAATTTTGATGTCTTCTTGGATGTCAATATATCTATCCATTTTGAACACAAGTTACAATCACAGAAAACTAAGAATAAACCCAACAATACACAATAGAACAATGTGACAAACTCCAATCAATCAAGAGTGGAAGCATATAATTATTATTATGATATTTAATTAATGTCCACAAACAACCGCTCTTGAACTTCTTCCGAACACAAAGATCTATTTGCCAAGATCTAGTTAGTAGATTGTTATAAGTCTATAACAATAAATTCCAGGGCCAAACGAGTATAGTTAACTCGTCAGAACCATAATAATAAGGTTGAAAGTACTCACAATTTATCCACTTTTGCACTCACTATGACACCACACTACTAGCGCCCTCTGCTTGTTCGCCCGTGAACTGCAACGCTCCTTGTTGCCTTCCAACCTTCCAGTAGCGCCTTCTTCTTGAACCCACTCTTGCGTCGCTGCTCCTCCAGCAGCCTGGCTCCCGGCTGCTTCCTGCACCCGGCTCCAGCTGCTGCACTGCACTGAAGACTCCCAATCCCGGACACCGCACTTGGTGCCCGCCGAGGGAGGGTTTGCTCTGGACAGCGATCCACTGCCCAGTAATGACGCACGCAGGGTGGAAATTACCACCGCCGGAACCACTAATCACCACTCGCGACTGTACCCGACTTCGAAGGACCATGTACGTGATCGCACGACGGTGGTCTATTCGAGCTTGGAGAAATGAAACACTGTTTCGCGCTCCCGAATAACTGTATTGATTAACCACACAAGATGTACAAGTTATCGTGCAAACAATATTATTCTCAAAAAAAAATAAAATTCAAACAATACTAATACTATCAGATGTAACGAAACCATAGCGCGATCTATTCCGTTCCCAACGCCATCTAGGGAAGTAAAGCTACAACTTTTGGTCATCGGCTTATTAAATCGCGCTACGGTTCCGCTCAGCATCGTAAACACTATAATATATACCAAAATACCTAACATAATAAAAGATGACACAATACGCAATTTTAAAAAGAAGTTAACAGCATTATTGATTGAAAAATGCTACTACTCGATTAACAATTTTCTAAGTGACAATGGCTTAGACTTATCCTAATGTAAATTTATATTGAGTATTGAGAATATTGAGTAAATTTCTAATCTAAGATAATTATAACTGTTTTATACAATTTAACGACATACACACTTATTTAATTATACCCGTTTTGAACTGTAATTCGTAATTTAGTTTGACGCTTTTGACACAATTTTATTTTTTTTATTTTTTTATTACATTCTCGTTACTTCATTAACTAATTTTTGCATGCCTAATCTAAGGTAGATTTTACATGGATCACATTTTTTTAAATACCTTATGTTATGTACCTATAATAAATAAAGTTTACTTTACTAGTATTCATTGGATACATGAAGTGGGCTGCTTTTGTAAAACGACTAAAATGTCACGGTGTATATGTCATCGATTCATCGCCATTTGAAGTACTTGTTGTTCTAGAAAATCTTAAATTTGAATCACTAGCTGTAATGATTGCTCCATGGACACTCTTAAAGAAATTCGAAAAACAATTCCAAAGTTTAGAAAGAAAAATTGGTTTAAGTATTTGTCACAGAAGAACGTGCATCATCTTCATCTTTATCATCCACAGCTCGACTTCAACCACTGTTGGGCACAGGCCTCTCATTTCCAATCTCATTGCCCCTGTGCCAGTATCATCCAGATTTTTGCGATATTTTTGCGATGCATACAAATTAGAAGAAAAGGAAACTTCCGACCAAACGGAAACCCGATGCATACATATTTCGGCGTGCGGGTTTTAATCAAACTGATTTGTTAATCAAACGATTCGATGGGATAAAATAAATTCGTTCAACGGACGGCTGTATACGAATTGTATTAAATTTTAACAGGCTCCAGGGTTTTATACAGAGTGTCAGGGACATCGACGCGAAAACTGAAACCATGGATTCAGTACATGATTCTGAACCCCCTGCGTTGAAATTTTTCGTCGGTTATTAAAAAAAATCAGCTGTTCCATACATTTTGACCGCGTAGGTATTGCACTTTTCTATGAAACAGCTGATTTTTTTGTTCAGAATCATGTACTGAATCCATGGTTTCAGTTTTCGCGTCGATGACCGCATATTTTCCCCCAATTTGTTATTTACGTGTTTTTTTTATCTTTCTTTCCGTCATGTTTACTGCAAATAAACTATTTTTTTTTATATTTAGCAACTAGAAACGAGCAACGAGCATTGAATGTGTAGTTTGGATAGTTTTGTCAAAGTCAAAGATTTGTTTGCAGATAAATATGGTTACAAAAGCTCTTACAATGGCAGTATGATAGTAGCTTAACATAATGACATGCAAATTTTTTGGTATACAATTAGATAATTTTAATTTAAACTGAAGGAATTCTTTTACAGTATAGAAGGAATTCTCAATTAACCGACTGCGTAAAGCTCTTCTGAAGCGGACCATTGGGAGCTCTTTTAATTTGGTTAAGAATCTTGTTATAAATCTGAATACACATAGGATATAGCAACTTCGCCCATATAGTTCCGTTTTCATTCTAAGAATAATGAATTTATTAGGATGTCCAGTTTTGAACTTACATTTATCTCCCAGTTTTTCAAACATCTCAGGGTGAGATTTGGTAAATTTACATACCTCCTAAACATAAATACCAGTTAATGTACAGACGCCAGCACATCAAGCTACTACAATCTGTCAAATTTATTTAATAGATTTTCAACTTTATCGCTGAAGTTTAAGGTTCAAAGTTGATTGGAAAAATTTGACAGTTTCGGGTAGCTTGATGTGCTGGCGTCTGTACCTAAGTATTCTAAGTCGCTGGGCTATGAGCGAGTGCGAATGACTGCCCTGTCACTTAGCCGACGTTCTCACGGACGTAATAAAATCGCGGCGATTTTTTTTCGTGCACTTGATTTTCAATGCTCTGCTTAGCGCCGAGAGTTGAAAAGTGCGTTGGATTCTCAACGCTCGGCTCAACACCGAGAGTTGAAAATCCGGTGCGTGATAAAATCTTGCCGCGATTTTATTACGTCCGTGCCTTCGATCAACAATACCAATTGTTGATCGAAGGTCCGTGCGAACGTCGGCTTATTGGTATGTACCTATCGAAAGTCTCAGCGAGTGTTTTGTCCATCAGGCGAGCATCGTTGAATGAGTATTTTCTTTCATAGCTCTTATCACTGTGCTAAACTAGTGGAGAGAGTTTTTGCCGGCAGTGTGTACAGTCACCGATCAACTATTAATATATGTGTGGCGGCATCTACTACGAATCAAACTACTAAATCTACGACCTGACGTCACACAAATACTGCATCGCGCTAGGAGAGTTTACCGCGCGACGAGTATATATACGACCTCCCAACATCAATCGTCGGGTCTCCTGGCTGGAGGCTCTAAGTGTAGAAGCTTACGAACACCACAGGAAAAGTCCGGTTAAGCAGCCATGACCTTAGTGGTCCAAACAGCGAAAGGCCATAGTTAAAAAAAAAAAAAAAAATCGATCGTCGGGCAGTCGCCTACCAGACAAGATAACCGTCTAGTCATACCTCAATATATGTATCTCTTTTACTGACACGGGAAATACATCTGTTATATAAGCTGACCTGTAGTACAAGCTGACCCATGTAGTATAAGCTGACCTCGCATTGTACGGAAATCTTATACAATGCGAGATCAGCATAAACTGGAAATGTATACTTGATGTATAGCCGTGTGTACATTGAGCGAGAAGATAGTCGAACCTAAAGTTCGTTTTTTAAATCCCATATAGTACCTAATTTGACATTTTAAATCTTTGTTGTTTGTTTTTTTTAATTTGGTTTTTGACGTTTCCTCCTGTCAAATCACTATCTGGAATTAAAAAACGAACATTAGTCGCTTCCTCGTCGTGTTGGAATAAGTGACTTAGCTTAGTAATCGTTACCCTTTCACAATAAAACCTTTTTAAGCATGTTGCCTTATTTATTCGATTCAAAAATTTATAGAATTTTCAAAGAATATATTTTCATATTTTGTAAAGTAATTTTACGGAAAATAACACACTGATCCGATTACTACAAATTTATAGGTAAGTGGAATTTACGAAATGTTTTGTACCTATATTAAAATTTAAATGAATTACTTCGTTGCTCAACAGAACATGGCTTAAATCGATTACGTTTTATACATAAGAGGATAAAAGCTTATGTTAAGGGGGAAGCGTCAGGGTAGCCCGCGAAATTCAAACATTCTTACGTTTTTTTGCATTTTGCAGGTCAGTGTCAGATTTTATGTTGATTAAAATATGATTCGCGGTCGTAACAAATATGGCTTTACTCAATTATAATCATTGCAATCAGTAATACAATTCCATAAGTTAGCAAAGGTGTCAAATGTCATGAATTCATGAAATTATGACATTTCACACCTTTATCTTCTTCTTAATCACTAGTGCTGATTGTAATGATTATAATTGAGTAAAGCCATATTTGTTATGACCGCGAATCATATTTTAATCAACATAAAACCTGACACTGATCTGCAAAATGCAGAAAACGTGAGAAAATTTGAATTTCGCAGGCTACCCCGACGCTTCCCCCTTAAATACTTTTTCATTGTTTACATTAAATCATATTTCGTCGGTAAGTTTCTGAGGAGTGCTGGGGTTAGGGGGTTAATATAAATAAGTCTGAAATCGCCAACCCGTCTTAAGGTAGCTTGATGGTCAATGCTCGTGCCTTCTTAGTGTAAGAATAGGCTGTTGCCCTGCAGTAAAATGAAATGAAATTATCTATTCTGTAAATAGGATATCGCTTTTACACGTCACATAAAAAACAAAAATAAATAAGCTAGATGAGTTCGGCGTTTCCTATCTGACTACTCTGAGAAGAAAGGCCGAAACAAACTTAGAGGTCACAGTCTCTTTTAAAGTCCTGACATAATCTTGGGGACCATGTAGATTAGCGTCTGAGATGGTCTTTTGAGGAACGAACCATACAGATTTGAGTGGACCTGTCCAGTCAGTGCAAGCATTTGTCAGTAATCGTGGAGCTCAACTCAGAACTTAAGGAGCTCAACTCGACGAACAATACCAAAGAAAGGACATTTTTTTGGGTAGGCTGCATAAACTACTATAACTGCCAGACCATTATTAAAACTAGCTGAGAAAAAAAAATATAATAAAGGGAAAATAATAGGATGGTATTATATATTATGTTCCATCACCTAACATCGTGCCTAAAAATAAATAAATAAAATAAATATGCAGAAGTTACGTTTGAATAACTATCAAAAATTTTAAAACTTTAATTTGTGTATCTGGTTGTTGTTGTTAGTCAAAAGCAGGAAAAAATTTAATCCTAATCACTGTAAATCGTAACCTGCAAATGACACTTTCATAGACTTGTCAGCTCAGATTGGAAGCCATTGGGAGCCCAAAGGAAAGGAAATCGGAAGGCTATTAGAAATAACTGGCGACCCGTCCCTGCTTCAAACGGTTATTATGACTTTACAAAACATCGTGAATTATTTTAGTTTGTATGTAAATGAACCCTCCGGAATGCCGAACTCGTTGGTGGCGTGGCTAATATGCATGCTATTTAGTAAAGTTATTTATTTTTATTTATTTATATAGTTTTTATTTATTTATTTAGTGAAATGTATGATGATTTATAACGAAAACGAGCGCGTAAAATTTCATGAACAGACCTTTGGGCGTTTAGATATTATGGAAAAACAACGGGATGTATCTACTCAGAATAAAATCATTTGAATTTTGAATAAATTATCTATGCGTCCACGGTTTTTATTTTTCCATTTTCGTTCGTCATAAGTTATTTATTTACGCCCAAAGATGATTTAAAATTTGTGTTGAAATATGGAAGTTTCGATGCTCATAACTTCCAACCCAATTTTTTTTTTCGATTTTTCTTCGTTGCAGGCCTAGATAATGACGAGAAAAATTTATATAATTTTAAATTTTGAACGTACACCTTCAAACAGACGAGTAATCAACAAACTACGATGTATGGAAGAATGACTGTGAAGTGTAACCTGAGACGATGGTGAAAACCGCATCAAAATTCGTTGCGTAGTTTAGAAGAACAACTTTGTAACTAACAAAGTGACTTTAATTTATATGTATACAAGGTCAAAATTTATTTACTACCGAAACTGAACATACGTATTGGTATCGATATGTAAACAAGATCAAACAAAAAATTAATTAATTTGGTGACTTCAAATACCAGTTTGAAAAATCAGCACAACACAATTTAATAAAAACTTACCATACCATACAGGATTATTTTTTTAACTAGTGCGCAAACTTAAATACGTGACTTTACTCATCAATGTACAACTTTTACTATGGGACCAAACATGAAATCGCAAAATAAAAAAAAATCTGCTGTTCCTTACATTTATGTTCGCATAACTCGTCAAAACTCGTCACGTGTTTAAGTTTGCGCACTAGTTAAAAATTTTCCCCGTATAAAAAATATAAGTTCTTTCAGCGGTTAACTATCAAATTATTAATTTGAAACCACTCACTAATAATGTTAATAACCTACTTACTAGTTGTGTATAAAACCATTGAACGTGCTAACCTAACTAACCTACATAAGACAACCAATTTTAAAACCAAAATAATTATAAGCCTAATTGTATTGTATCGGTGACCGTTACCCAGAATAAGATTGTTACACTATGTGATCCTCCTATGTTCTAATGTAAATGGCTCTTTTGCCTTTTTAAGAATAAAGTATTTAAACCTAAACCGAAAATCGTTTTTTTTTTTTTGTGTATACATCACAGACGCAATGGGTATCGATATATAAAAACGAAAAAAGAAAAAAAAAGTTTTTCTTTTTTGCAGAGTTTCGAATTTAACCCAGTAGATGAACTTAACAGGTACATACCGCAAATTAAGCCGCTTACAAGCGACACTCCCAATGTAGTTCCTAGCGCTATCAGCTGATACACCGCCTGCATCTCTATGGTTCTCTGCACATGTCCCTGCACAAAAAAAAAAGAAAGAATAACGTTTATTTGGACACAGTTCGTGAAACAAATCACAAAATAAAAAAGTGTTTTTTTTTTAATGCTTTAGGTACCTAGAACATTCACGCGATCAATGTAAAACCAAAAGTAAGTCAAGTCCATAAGACATTGCAATTTTATTCTTATCTCGGTAAGGTTGGGTATACATTCGAACGATATCAAACTCACGGCAATCATTCTAATTTACACCTACGTTATTAAAACTAGATAAAAGTTACATTGCAATGACTTATTTAATGGTTTTATGCCAATCTTTGATCGTGAATGGGTTCAACCATATTGCGTATATCAGTTCGATTCAGTGAGTGTAGTGCATAGCAGCCGGATTATGCGGGTCAATGGACGTTGTTTGTTTTCATTCGATTTCGAGTCGACAGTCGTTCGACGTCCATCGATGGCATGTAATTCACTTTTAACAATCATTCTTAAAGGTAATTATATCGATTTTTGATCGTTCGTAGATCGACCCTCTATTAACCATTGGTCGACCATCAATCGATATGGAATATTTTTCTGTCGATCAATATCGATTGAGTGACACCGATGGCGACGTCGACCGACCACACAGTCTGATTGCGCCTTCTGCTTTTATAATTTTTTGTGCCTTTGTAAAAAGGAAGAAAGTAAAACAGTAAGTAAAACAACGAG
Organism: Agrochola litura; assembly: GCA_949152395.1. NCBI lineage: Eukaryota > Metazoa > Arthropoda > Insecta > Lepidoptera > Noctuidae > Agrochola > Agrochola litura. The sequence continues at coordinate 5,640,919 of OX424506.1, forward strand.
CGAGTCTTACAATAGTCGCATAAATGATGTGTAACATCTGACAGCTCACCTTGTTAATAAGCAACATTAAGGTAATAAGCAATAATAAAGTGGCGGGGCCTTGTCAAGGTCGGTTCCGACTGCCAACGATAGCGCCGCGCGCGCTCTTTGGTCAAATCGAATAGCGCGCGCTTCCCCGGCTTCCTGTGACACAATTCCGTCCCTTTTCACGAAATCACTCCGACAGATTTTAGAGTATATCGTCGACCGTAGGTTCAATTGAGGTAAGGGACAAAATACGATTTTTCAGGAGAGGCCGACAAAGTTTTTTTTCGGACTAAATCGCCCATAACTTTTTTTCTTATTAACCTTTTTCGGGTCTGTTTTTCTTACGTTAGAATTGTTTCATATTCACCATTCGAAAGAGCGAAAAATTCTGAACAAAACTGTATACTCAAGTCATTTTGGGTATTTTGTCCTTACCTCAATTGAACCTACGGTCGACGATATTCTGTGCACAGGAAAGTGAGAGGATAGACGTTACACATCAAAAAAATGTTTTTGTAATTATGTGTACATTATAGATTAAGACAGGAACCGATTTATTGTCACACAAAAATCGCACGTGTTCCGCGACATTTTGTGTATTCCGTAGTCTGAACTCTGAAAAACTGTGTTGCACTTGTCATGAATAAGCATATTATACCTATAACCTAAGCGCTCACAGTTCTTGCAAACCAAAAACCAAGAACTTTAATTTTAAAGCCAACTTTTTAACTCTCTTTTGACAGACTTACTTCTTTGTGTTCAGCTACAGCGGGAAAGACTGCGGCCATCTCTGAGCCATAAATATCAGTAGTGGCCAGAGCTGAAAACAGCACAGAAAGAAGACCGGAGTATATTCCCGGCATTCCGTGGAGATTGTTCACACCACAGGTATCCTGGATACCAATTTTTTCCAACAATGGCTACAAAAAACGAAAAAAAAGTTAGCACTTGTGTTAAATGCCTGAAACAATACATTGTATATATCACCGTATAATTATGAACCTCGTTAGTTTATAATCTATCGGTATTATTTCCGTTAGATTATAAACTGTCGAAAAATTGTGAACTGCAACAAACTATTTACAATCTAACGCATTATTTTTCGATAATTTAAAATCTGTCCATGGGAAACCGACAAGACAAATTGTGAAATGGTACCAAACTTGCAACGTAACGCACTTTGCGGTAATACTAAATGGCCTGCCTAGCTGCGAGCAACTTGGAAGTAGCGCTCGCCAGCCGCTGCCGCGGCACCGCTCGCTCGGCTCGCGCACGTTTGGTCACAGTTCTAACCTAACCTACTCATTTCACCCAGTTCACAATTTTTTGACAGTTTATAATCTAACGATAGATTATAAACTAACGGTTCTCACAATCTTACGGTGACATACTTATTCGAGAATTAATGTTATAAATTAGCATTCTCCTCACGGACCCCTAATCGGGCAGAAATCAATCAATCTATATAATCACGTGGTAGCCGTGTTCGGTCACAGCAAGTGAAGTGGTGAGGCATCAAAAATCTTAGAATCAAAAGGTAACGTATTGGATAAAAATTAAGAATTCCAAACTACCATAAAATTATCACTCTTGGTAATTTTATAGCAGTGATAGCCTAGTGGTGGGACCATTGGACTGCCAAGTCATAGGTCTCGAGTTCGAACCCGACGGTGAGGGGCTTGCGGACGGTGAGGGGCTTGCGAATGGTGAGCAATGGATAGCTCGCCGTCCGATGCAACTGAAGGAACACGGGTGGGTTTTAGTGAATAAGAGTCTGACACGCCCCGCTCCACCCAGAGCGGGAGAAGTTATTTAAAAATTTCCCAACCAAAAAAAAAAGAATTAAAAAAGGCACGCACCTCTGACTTTTTGGATTCATGTGCGTATTGTATAATTATCACTTATACACCGATATTTCTCGACGGCATGTGAAACCAAGTAAGGGGCCCATGGGCGGCTCTAAAACTCTGCCACCAGCTTAGTCACTAACCACACGAAAAGAAGTTTTTATTGCTTTGGTATGAATACAGACAAAACCATTTTTTAGGTACGAAAACAGCAGTTCTGTTTGTGTATTTACAAACGCAGATATCAAATAGTTACTATAAAAACCTAAAACTCAAAACCTACGCAGCAAAATAAATTTTTGGAAACAAGAAAATTCAGTAAGTGAAATCGCAAAAAGGCAACCTGCCAAAAAATTGAAAATCCAGGTAAAACGAAAATAAACTGTCAGAGAGCTCAACAAGAGTTTCTAAATACTTAAAATAGTTACTGTCCACGGATATCGGCTATCCTGAGGGACTTTCAGTTTTCAACGAAGTTTCTCACAAAAATATCTTGGACATTTTCACGAAACTTCTCTCTAATTTTGTCTCTAGACAGTCAAAACTTCGTCCTTTTATAGTCCTAACGACATTTTGTGGGAATGTAGGCTGTATATTGGCGAAATTACCAGATTATTTCGGACTAGATAGAATATTTTGTTGAGAAACTTGGTCTAGGACATTAAGTGAGTTGGGTGTTCTTTGTCTGTATTTTTAACTTAGGCTTTCAGTTCAGCTGATATAACATTACAAGAAAGTGCAAATTCACAAAAGGAAAAACGTTTACTTAAAACGCTTTCATAGTTTCAGGTTTGGTTTTCGATTTTCCACTCACTTTTGGACATAAAAAACTTTTTACGAAATAAAATCAACCGACTTCCAAAATAAAACACTAGAAAGCGAAAAATAACCTTGATTTTTTTTTCCTCACTTTTTAGTTGTGGTACCTACCCCGCACAAACTCAAATACCACTCACTACCTGCTATGTAACAGTGACAGGAACTTATCATATCATCCACATACTAAATGGAAAAAAAACACGTACTCGTACTATTGAACCCAACTCAAAAACTAACCAAGCAAAGTTAATAAAAGTTGAGAGCACCCTGAAAGCATACCCTTTCAAACAAAAAAAGAATTTTCGAAATCAGTCCATAATTGACGGAGAAACCGGTGGACATACACTTTAAAAAAAAAAACATTCGCTGATATTCCTTCTTAATGTCAAAGCTTGTCAAAGTTATCTACGAACATAATTTAGTTTTTACGTTATTTTGATCGATTTAATATATTTATTCTGCATGGTGTAAAACTGTTTTTTTAACCAACAGAAATATACAGGCTGACTTGTAATTTGACGTTTTCCTTCCAGGACGTGATAGTGTGACCCATGACCCATTAGCAACAATTAAGCACCCCATAAAGTCTAGCCGAAAATTCATGGGATTCTAGAAAATCAAATTATAATGTAGTTTTGAAAATTTCCCAGTATTCGTCAAAAAATTATATTATCACTTTTCTCTAAACTCTCAAGTTGAATGACCTTTTCTTTTGGGTGGGAAATTATCAAATAACTTCTCCCGCTCTGGGCGGAGCGGGAGGGCGTGTCAGACTCTTACTGACTAAAACCCAGTCTAACAGACTAACAGTTAAAAGTTACAGGAAGCAGTTTGTTAACTGTTGTGTGTGTGTTACTGGGTTGTGGAGGTCAGATAGGCAGTCGCTCCATATAAAATACTGGTATTCAGCTGCATTCGGTTAGACTGGAAACCGACTCCAACATAGTTGGGAAAAGGCTAGGCAGATTGATTAATTAAACTTCTCTATTAATCAAAATCTCAGTTGTAACCCCTTAATAGTCTTGCCCTTTATCTCTGATAAATCAATTGAATTTGATATCATTTTTCATACAGTCTATGCATCGTTTCTTTAGTCTTCCCCTACACTCTTATAACCATCCACATTCATACTCAAAACTTTCTTCATAATATTTTCCTCATTTCTCCGCATCACATGCCATGACAACTGATTTCCACAAAACTTATCAGTCACCGATTCCACTTTCAGACTTCCTCATAAATACTCATTTCTTATTCTATCCATTGGCGTAACACCATACTGTAGTCTTGATACTTACAGACAAAAACCGATACCCCAGAACGCTGATGAAAGCTGCGCCAATGCCAATAGCCATCGAAACGCCAGGGCCAATGATCATGTTGGCAACAGCGCCCACGGCCACGCCGCCAGCCAGTGTCGAGTTCTGGATGTGGACCATGTCCAACTTGCCAGGCTTGTGACTTAATGCAGCGGAGAGCACGAATGTTGTCACCTGTTACATGTAATAGAAGACTTATTATATAATCATCATCATCACCATTTTAGCCGAAACACGTCCACTGCTGGACTTTGGCCTCGGGACCAAGCGTCGCCAAATTTATAATACTGCCCAAATAATAAATGCTTGAATTCCCCAAAATCTGCTGCATGTCAGACAACCAATGGGCCAAACTTACGACCCAATGGGTCCGTTTTAATGGCAAGCGACATCGCGGCAGACCCAGATGGAGATGGCGGGATGAGCTGAACTCCTTCCGGGCTGGATTCCTCAGATTATATATAAATGAACTAGCTTCTGAAATGTTGACCCCCGAAAAAATACAATAGACGTAGAATATGTATTTAGTAACCTAATCCACTTAACTATTCCTCAAGAGTCATAAAAAACCCTGTAAGAAATCAATACTTGTTTCACCTCTCAACGACGTATCCTCAGGATGACGATTGACTTGTCGTGAACCCGAACATGGCGTGTGACGCAGAGACGACGCTCACTGCCCAATGTGCTAATGGGACGCTCGCTGTGTCCGGCGCTCTGCGTGGCAACGCGCCGTGTTTGGGTTCGCGACAAGTAAATCGTGATCCTGAGGATGCCTCGTTGAGAGGTGATTTCTTACAGGGTTTTTAGGACTCTTTAAGTAATAAGTAATAGTTATGTGGAATAGGTTACTAAATATATCAATGTCTATTGTATTTTATAATAGATTTTTGCAAGGTCACGCCTGAATCAATTATCTAACTATCTTTGATCCCCGACTCACCGCGTCGCATCGCATAGCCCGTCCGCGCTATTACTTTGTTATCGCTTAGCGTTAATTCTGCCTTTTTTCTTTTTGCTCGGCTCCTAAGGGTCGTAGCGTGATGTTTGAGAAACGGATCGACGTGACCTTTTGCATATACTCGTAGTTTATTAATCAAATAGTGACATAGCCTATTTTATATCCTGGACAATTGCACGATTGTGATGTAGACCATGGGGTAGAAACCGCGCGCAAAACCTAGTGTTAATTATAACTATAGTATAAGGCACCTATCCCACCGCCGCCGCCGACAAGGAAGCTATCAACGACTTTCTCGCTCAAGAAACGTAAAAGATTGTTGGTACCGAGTAAGTAAAAGAGATACATATTATATCAATAGTTGATCGCTGACTGTTCTCACCGCCAACGGGTACTCGTTGTTGCAGCGACAAGAGCTATCAAAGAGACTACTCGTTCAGCGACGCTCGCTTGGCGGACAGAACACTCGCGCTGAGAGACATACGCTTAGTACATTACATACGCATACCATCGAGTAATCGTTCGTCGCCGTCGCGCAAGTTCGCTCGTCAACTCGGTTTTAGTTGCTAGCTTTCGTTAATTGCCGGTGGTGGGACATGTGCTTTACTCCCACAGTTCCCATTTTTAAAAGTAATAAATATTAGATTGACAATCGTACCGTACATGCAGCTAAAGATAGGTAAGTGTTGATGAGAGCCCTTTGGTACGATTCCGTTGTAGAGGTCAACGCCGCGTTGAATGATGGCCAGTAGATCCAGAGGAAGATTGAACCTGAGAGAAATTAAATGAAAACAATTAATAGTTTCCATCGTAATTAATAAGGATTTACATAATAGGGTTTATTATTTATACAGCATGTATCAGACTAGGTGTTGTCATATTTTACCTACTCGACCTATACAGGGCGTCCCAAAATTATGGGACATGAAGGGAAAGTACCTTAAATATCGTAGATAGGGTATTTTGCTGAAAGAAGACTTTATGTTATTTTTAAAAGTTAGTAATTCTGCATTCAAAGATTTTCTAAAAATTACTTGCCTCGTCTGGGAATCGAACCGACTTAAATGTAAAAAAAAACACCCCTACTTTTATTATGCCAATAGAAAGAATGGCCAAAAACTAATAACTCTTCTTAAGTAACATAGTATTTTAAAAGAAAGGAACAGCGTGAAACTACCATAGAAAAGTGCAATACCTATGCGGTCAAAATCTATGGATCAGCTGATTTTTTTTAATAACCTGCGAAAATTTTCAACTCAGATCATGTATACTGAATCCATGTAACAGTTTTCTCGTCCACCTTGTACAAAATTTGTTATTGCCATTTTTATTCAAACATTAAAATAGCTTACTGCTTCAACATCTATTCTATACTAAACAATTTTGTAAACATAGTCATTTTAAAATACAATCAAGATTTAATAAGTCTGTGTACCTATGATATAAAATCAAAACAAAAGGCGAAGAAGTACTAGCTTCAGGAGCATTCGAGACGAATCTAGGTCATTCCGTCACTTCTAGAATAATGGAGCGCAGCGAGGGGCGAACATTTTCAATAATATTAAAAGACACTTTCACGTAAGCTGAACTTGATAGCCAGCTGCATTAATGGCAGTTTAGAAAGTCAACATGAATAAAATGGAGCACACTTTTCATGCATTTTTAACCCCCGACGCAAAAAGAGAGGTTTTATAATTTTTACCGCTATGTGTGCCTGTCTGTAGCACCGTAGCTCTTAAACGGGTGAACCGATTTGAATGCGGTATTTTTTATTTGAAAGCAAGTTTTCTAGTTATGGTTCTTAGATATATTTTATCAAAATCCGTTCACCCGTTTGAAGATTATCAGCTCTTTTCTAGTTGATGAATGGATGTGAGTATCTTCCACAGGTCTGATCGATTTGAAATTTGGTATTTTGTTACTTCAATAATATTAGAAGAACATAGTAACCTTCAACTGATGCTGCAGCATTACCTGGAATTTGTAGGATACCCAACTCCCTTTCCAACTTACAGCACAGGTATCGTGTTTGGGCTCATTGGAATGTTCTCAATGAATAGGTTATAGATAGATGGTGAACAGAGGCTAGTGATGAAGTAGGAAAGAAAAAGAGGAAATGTTTTTGTCGCGGGTTTATTAAAATTTTACTGTTAAAATTGTACTTGTAGAAATAATTCACTGAGTACGTCAGACCATCCATTACATATTGAGACTCCTCCGTACCTCGAGAAACATGTAAAGCCGTTTGTCCCGACTGTCATATGTAGATTTTTGACAGTCGTTACGGGCAGTCAAAAGCTAGAAAGTCTTACAACCAGTCTTACCTAGGGGTATCATTACCTAGTAACTGGGTAGTGGGGGTCAGATAGGCAGTCACTTCATTTAAGTATGTAACATGGAGCGACTGCCTATCTATTTTCAGCTGCATTCGGTTAGACTGGAAGCGTACCCCAACATAGTCAAAAATCTAGGCAGATGATGAGATCCTTCAAAACGATGCTTACTTTCGCACACTACAAAAAATTTAACACCATAATTCTCATGTCTTTTTCTTTCATTGTCGAAACGATTGTTTGAAATGTTTTAATTTTTAGTATGGGAAATAGGTTATTCCCTTGATCGATTTGTACAACTCCTATATTATTAAATGAGCAATATTTTAATATTTTAATCACATTATCCATCTAGCTGTCTCATATCTGGAATAATTCCTTTTCTCCGTATTTTCACCCGAGCAGAGCTCGGTCGCCCAAGTACTTAAAAGTAAAAGCGTCTTCCGTCAGTAAAATTATTTTTCATATGGTTTTCATACATTCTGCTAACAATCATTACTTGACAAGTTGAAAGCTCCAAAAATTTAAATTGAGATGGAACTGTAAAGCTTACCAATCATAGCAGTAACATCAGAGTTATAACTGGGCCCATCAAGTGCGGCTGTATCTGCTGGGTGTTGTTCATGTGGATCTTTATTTTTCTTCAAAATTCTAAAAGCTGCGCTCACTCCTAATCCGAAATAAGCGCCATACGTGTGAATACCTATTGACCCACCTACATCTGAAATCTGAAACCAAAGGCATACATGACACACATAATATCCCTGTTTTCCCCGAAGGCTAAGGCAGAGAGAGTTGCATCTATATAGTACACCCACATTTTGCCAGTGCAATAGGGGCGAGCCTTATTGCCATCAACTGGACACATACACACACTCTCGGTTGCTACAGTGAAATTCCAGATGGAAAAACCCAATAACACTTTGCCCGACCCGGGACTCGAACCCTGGACCTCTTGGCAGCTGACATATGGCTAATATTTTATAATTTAAATTATGTTTTGTGTTGCGTAATGTAAATTATTTTGCATACTATTGTATAGAATCAATTTTGTTTACTTTTCTAAATAAACAAACAGCTGTGCTGCTGGGGAGTTTGTTGCGCCACTTCTTCTTCCCAGTGTGGTGGGCATTTTGAGGGACTGTCTTATATGTAAGTTTGACGTTCGAAAAGTGCTGATTCTCAGTCTTTTGAATTGAACTTGCTCAGTAGTGGCGCTTGCGACCAATAGACCTACAAACATTTTCTGGTAGTATTCAGTATGAATTGGCACAAGCCAGGCGGTAAAATCGAATGTATATTTTGCCACCCCACTGTGCATATGTTAACCTTGGTTCCAGTTTATATATCAACACAAACCTCAAATATTCCTTCATTTATGTACAAATTGACACTGCCGATTGCTGATTCTACTATAGCTATGAATAGCAACTGTGTACCACTCGCGAGGCCTAACAAACACCCAAACGTAATGAGGACCGTCGCAGACATTATATCAGCCTCTGAAAATGAAATAGAGAACAAACATAATTAATTTATAACAAATATACGAGTAAGCTCTCGCCTTTGCCCGTCTAATCAACAGTACTTTATCTAATCTGTTTATTATTTATAAATAAAAAACCGGCCAAGTGCGTGTCAGACTACGCACAATGAAGGTTTCCGTAGTTGGGATGAATTTAACCCAAATACAAACTTAATATTGTAGTTGAAATACATGTACTTTACATACATTCCAACTGTAAATGTAAATTTGTACGCACAATTTTGAGAGATTTACCATGTAATTTTATAGACTTTTTATCCTGTAATTTATCATTATCCTGTTTCCTGTAATTTATGAGTGAAGAACGTTCCTCTGTATTTTTTTCAAAAATTTTGGCCCAGTTGTTTCGGAGATAAGAGGGGGAGTGGTCAATTCTCATAAATTTTCTTAAACATCTTTAAACGTATTTATTTTAAAATTATTATAAAAATATATTTGAAATCCTCACAATAAGACTTTTTATTTGATATTCACACGATACAGTTTGAAAACCTATTTTTTTTTTCTTGTTTGTCCTCTAAAAGTGACCCCCATATTCAATATTAATTTATTTACGATACACGTCCGTGTTTGGGTCACAGAAATACATTTAGTGTACCAAATTTCAACTTAATCGGTCCATTAGATTCGGAGCAAATTGGCTGTGGCAGACGGACAGACAGACAGACACACGAGTGATCCTATAAGGGTTTTTTTTCCTTTTGAGGTACGGAACCCTAATAAAATTAGAAGACAATAAATAATTCCTTCTTCTTAAAAGGGTAGGCAGGAACTACAGAACGCCACCTACTACGATCCTTACATACTCCTTGGCTTCGTTTACGTTCATACATCTGGTCAGAGACGTAGATCAGTATAACGTCCTTCTAGGGCGTCCCCTCCAGGCGTTGTTAGTCACCTTTCACTCATCCTATTTACATGCATAATCAGCCTATAATGTTCCCACTGCTGGGACATAGGCCTAATCTCTGTGAGAGGCAGTAGGCCGTAATCCACCACGCGGGCTCAGTGCGGGTTGGTTGATGGCACATGTCTTCGAATTTTTTCCCTTCACCGTTTTGAGAGCAGTGAAAATGAAATAATTTACATAAGGTAAAACGCCACTGGGCCACCACTGCTCTCTACATGACCAAACCCTAATCTAAGCATACTCTTTACAATTTTTTCTGGCTCCTGAAATACAGGTTCTCTAACTTAGCTCTGGAGCCAGGGTCTCAAATTTTTCTGCAATCTTCGTATGGCAATAAAGAATTAATTTATTTATTATTTATTTATTTATAATGTTTTGTCACTACATCTTAACTATGTCTTTAACTGCAAAAATTAGTCAAGAGCATGGATTCCCAATTAGCTCAGCTCACAGCCAAACTCAATGCTCAGTAATAACATTCAGGCTAATTAATTTGAATCTTGTAAAATCCTAAAGGGCAAGCTACTGAAAATCAACATTTGCCTAATTCAATTTTGCTTGTGCCAAAAGAAAATCCAGTTACACACAAAATGGTAATTGAATTTAAAACAATATCAAAACATCTCAACGATGCTTTAAAAGCTTTCTTTTGTAAAACAAAATACACAGGAAATTGAGCATTTAAAATTTAGCGTTTATTAAAATTGAAGAAAGGATGCCAAGTTATTGTTAGATACAATAATAATTATTATTTGTTTCTGGCGAATAAACTTTGATGATTGAATGGAGTACGAAGTCTTAGAAAGCAATTCAAGAATTTACTGTTTTGTTTAGACAATGATGAAATAAGATAATATAGATTAATTCTGTAAGTAGATCTACTAAGACACTTTTACACGTAAAGGAGATGGAAAATGTTGAGACCAAGTATAATAAGTTGAGATATGATCTAAAAATTAGTCATATTTTTTTATCCTTGAATATCAAAAATCAGCTCAATTCTTTGTCTGGAAGTGGAGAAATATGATAAAGATAGTTTTCGTGAGATTATCGATTAAAGTAATCGATTATACAACTACAAAAAGAAATCCTACCCACTAGGTAGCACTAGGTAATATAGTTAACTCAAAGTAATTTTAATGCACTATATTATATACTTTTACACAATATAGTGCATTTAATTTAAATAAAACATCATTAATTACTGAAAAACCAAAATAATGATTATCAATTTCATATTGATTAAAATCAGTTTTATTTTTTTGTCTATATCACTGGCAGTACATATTCTGCATTGGCAGACTGACATTGACAATTTGACACTAGACTTAGTGGTGGGTCATTCTCGAATTTTTGGCGATCGAAACCGTTTTCCCGACGACGAAAACGGTTGCGGAAAACGGTTAAAGGACGAAACTTATCCAACATGGAATAGAATTGCGTTTCCGTCGAGCGCAGTTTCCTAAAACTATTAACGATTTGAAATGTATGAAATGGTTTTTTCGCATCACGAACGACAGCATTGACAACTGGTAATACATTACTGATTGTATTTCATTTCAAAGAGTTCACTTTTTAAGAGTTCACTTTTTATTGGAAGGACTGTTTTACGAGTGTGATAGATACGATGAATAATTGTACCCGACTGTATTTTCTTAGATGTAAAAATTGCACCAAGTAATTCGAAGGTTGGTTTATGCACTGAAGACTGTTTGAAGTTGAACTCAGGACGTTAAACGGTTTCATCATCACAAAACGGTCTTTGTAAACGGTTGGTTGTCGCAACGCCCACCCCTACTAGACAGCTGTCACTTATTTCGTGTTTTCCGATGTGTTTTGAGTGCTTTCCCAATTATATTTCATTTTCAACGATCACTGCATTTTTACGGATTCTGACCCTGTCTACCTTGTACGACCCTTGCTTTCACACTGGACACCGAAGATCGCTCACACGATTGACTTGGAATTGTTATAATGGATTTAACCGACGCTTTGTGGAATGGATATTGTTGAAACTATGGATCGCTATGTGAATTATGGGATAGCAACTAGTGTTAACAAACGGCAATACACTAATGTATGTATGAATCTATCTATAAATTCACACCATTTACATCTTGTTACTATTCAGGCCCAAGGGTGTATGTAATCGTTTCAGTCTCCTTTTGGTCAATATTTTACAACTAGATGGCAATTCCATGGACCTATTGAATGGTTTCTATCATAGATTTTGCTATTAAACTTTTAATAAATCATTTTAATTAAGGAGGCTATAATACCTCACATTGCTTAAAATGATCCACCATTATATCCAAAATACTGCAGCATGAATTTTAAAATAAATACGATTCCATAAGATTTTCTCAACAGAAAAAATCCAAAGCTATTTCCAAACCGATTAATAAACCGCTAATATTCAAAAATACTTCAAATTAGATCATGAAACTTTGCATAATAACTGAACTAACTATAAAGTAGAACCGGTTTATTTTATTTTTAATTACCATTATTTTAGCCGTAAAAAAAAATTACCTAAACTAGTGGCGCCTTGGAGCTTTCTCCCCGCCGCCGCCGCTCAGTTTCACTCTCACTCAGTCCGCGAGCAGTATCGTGCGAGCGAGCTAAGAAGTTAATTTGAGCTGAGGTATTATAGACTATTAAGTGCAAATATCGACTTATTTTAATACAAAACCCTAGACATTCAGCATTACGACTTTTGAAGTTCTTCAATACTATTTTTAATTGATGATCACTTACCTAACATATTTTTCTTCGTGATTAATATTTTACCATCCTTCATATGGAAGAAAGCTTGGCAGAGAAGGCTCCATTGTATGACCAAGGCAGCCAGGAACCAATTGTATCCTAAGGCACTGTAGCAGTACTTCTTCAGGAAGGTCATAAGGTAAGCAAAACCGATGAATATCATAACATGTGTATCTTCGTAGCCTGAAACAAGATAAAACATTTATTTCATAAACTTATATTGTACAATGATGGCGCAAAGGACATAAAAGAAAGTATAATCAATCACATGGACGTGGCCACGTGTCACAAATCCGCACAAGTACCTTTATTAGAGTTTTTAACCGACTTCAAAAAAAAGGAGGAGGTTCTCAATTCGTCGGGATATTTTTTTTAATGTATTTTCCCCGACTACTCGAAGACCGCTGGACCGATTTGAAAAATTCTTTTTTTGTTTGAAAGGGTATAATTTTAAGTTGGCCCCTACGTCATTTGGTCACGATATGATGATGGAATCTTGGATAAATCGAGGGAAATCTTCTAATATTATAGGCACATGTATAGCGATTTGGGTATTTTTGATGAGGAGTTGACATAAGGCTATTGTAACTTAGATAAATTACAAACCAACCCACTAAAAAGTGAAAAAAAAACGTTTTTTACAAAAAATACAACCGACTTCCAAACTACAAAGTTAAAAATAACTTTAATTTCAGAAGTCGGTGTCAAAAACTAAAATACGTATCCAAAGACACCGACTTCCGAAATTAAAGTTATTTTTAACTTTGTAGTTTGGAAGTTGGTTGCATTTTTTGTAAAAAAGTGGTTTTTATAAGAATAACAACTAAGTAATAACCCCAAAGGTTAAGCAACGCTTGCCAAGGACGATCCGTGAATGGGTGACCATCCATTACATACGGAGACCCCACCGTGCCTCAGAAAGCATGTTAAGCCGTTGATCCTGGCTGTCATTTCTAGATAATTGACAGTCGTTACGGGTACTCAGAAACCCGAAAGTCTGACAACCAGTTTTACCGAGGGGTATCGTGTTACACAGTAACTGGGTGGTGGAGGCCAGATAGGCAGTTGTTTTATATGTAAAATAGTAGTATTTGCATCTGGTTAGACTGGAAGCCGACCCCAACATAGTTGGGAAAAGGCTAGGCTAGACAGATGATTGAATGGATTTGTCCCTGAGGGCCCCGAACCCGTAGGGTACACGTCCCGGAGGGCCACAATTTCGATAAATTTGATCCCACTAGAAGTTGTTTTCAATCTTTTTTTAGCCGAGTACGCGAAGTCAAATGCCTCCTTATATTTATCCTTTATCATTCATTTTTACCCGACTACGGCGAAACAAAAAGGAAGGTTATGATTTTAAAGGGTATGTATGTGTGTAATTATGAATGTATGTATGTTCACCTGTTACCTCATAACTCCTAAACTGCTGATCATATATTGACAAATGAGGTATCGTTGGAAGCGTTTTGATTATAGGCTATGTAACGTCACATTAAATTCATATGGCGCCCTCTAGAAGACATAAAGTCATGAAATAAAATAAAATAAAAATGTCATTATGCCATGTTGGGTATCAAATGAAAGGGCTTTTGCAAATATGTATATATATCATATTATGTAAGTAAATAAACATGTTTAAATTGTTAACAACAAGCAAAAGTAAGACTGTGCTACGTACGGCCCGGCTGTAAAATTAATACCTATTTAACCTATTATACAATAAAACCCAAACAAAAAAATATTTGATCTCGAAACTATAACCCCAAATTTTAAATAAAAAGTAAGTTCAAAAACTAAAACCCGACTACTGAAAAATCACACTTTAAAAAGTATGAAACAAGAAAATATTTCAGACAGCAATCAAGACATAGGTACAAAATGGTCAAGATAAAGCCGTGATCGCATGCCATTATAATTTTGTAGGTGTACAGTCATGCGACGACGGCTTTACTTTGACCATTTTTGTTATCTAGATAAATCGACATAAGAATTTTCATTTTTCATTCAATAACACTGAGCACTAAAAATAAAATGGCTAATAAACAACAACACTCACTTATTAAACATTCCAATATTTATTGTTTTAAACGCTCCAAATTTACCCATTACGAACTTCATCACGCATAAAAGGAACAATACATCGACCCTATATATCTCTTTTTTATCTGTTTATTTTTTCCCCAACAGTAATTGTTTGAATGTCAAATGAAAAATTGCGAATGAAATTACACATTTCATTGTTTTCTGCCACAGAATGGACCCCTAGGGGATAATGGGACTTAAAATGGATATAGAACGTGTAACGTTTGTGTACTATTTATTATACAGGGTTGTTTTTTTTTTCTAGCCTAGTTGCGTGAATTCTTAACTACAGAAGGGTACAATTTCCGTATTTTTAAGAAAGTTCGCATTCCAAACTCAGTCTAAATCCCTAAAAAAAATACCTCAAATTTCCATACATTTTTGACATTCATTATAGTCGCTGAGAGGATATTGTGACTAGGTTTTAAACGTTTTTAGAGAATACGCCGAAAGGTGCAATGAGCTCAATTTTAAAGAAAATATGTGGTTTGTTTTAGATGTATTTTTGAAGATATTTAACTTGTCTCTACATCACATTACAACCTAAAACATGTAACAAACAATCCTTCTTTCTATACTCCGTGTAACAATCATAGTTCTAAAGTTGATAGAAGTTATTTAAAATACATACATAAACTCACGCCTTCTTCCCATGGGGGTAGGCAGAAACTACAGAACGTCACCTGCTACGATCCTTGCATACTCCTTGCATACGCACGCCGGTTGCGAGTATTACGCACCTGGCCTTTCTGAAGAACATCACCAATAAGGTCAGTATTATGTCCTCCTAAGGCGTCCCCGACGGGTCTTTCCCTTCACATCAGCCTTTGCCATTTTGCTTTTTTTTAGCCATTTTGTTAGTCGCCTTTCATTCATCCATTTTCTAAAATAATAATTTATATATTTACCTTGACCATGATCGTAGGTATAAACTGCTCGAAATGGCCACCATTTCATAATCTGAGCACAACTACACAATACTTTTCTTACGATTTTATCTTCTTCTATTGTTCGCGCACATCTCCGAAACTACTGAACGGATTTTCATGTATTTTCACAAGTAGACAGAGATTAATTTGGAAGAGAATAAAGGCTTTGTTTAATTAAAAACAGATGTTGTAAAAAAAAGTTATCGTCATACAAAACGGCATTCTGTTCACGACACGTGCACAATTTCTGAGAGTAACCTAATAAAGTACTAGGCTTGCATGAATTCAAGAAAGTATTTAAATCATTAGTGCTATCCCAATAATAAGATTTGGATGCTACAAATAGTTTATAACTAACAAAAAGTACTAGGCTTGCAAGAATTCACGATTAATTAGCTTATTTTGAGTACATTAAAAAAAATGCTATAGTACACTTATTATAATAGCCCCTCCATAGTGCGACGCCGGGCACAAACATCTAGTATAAAATAAACAACAAAAAAAATTTATGTCCTTTGATTTTTAATTTGATTTGGATTTTTTTTTTCAATTTTGCCCGTGGGTTTTTCTCTAGTACCTAAAGTTCAGAATATACCACAATGGCTTAAAAAGAAAAATCAACCTGTATACTTATATATTTTTTTCTTTCATGGCCCTAGTCTTGTATTGTTGGTGTGGTATATAAAAGCTGTGTTGAATATTATGATTTTTTATGAGAACAAAATACATGAAATACTACATGATATACCTACTCAAAATATGCCATAATATATTTTAGAATATTTGCAAAACAAATTCGTGAAGCGAAAAGCGAATGCTCGCGGTGAGTCCTTAAGGGTACACTCGTCGGTCCTTCTTCCATACAAACGTAGTATGGTGATTACTCGTCTGTTTGACGGTGTACGCTCAAAACTAAAAATTCTATCAATTTGTTTTGCCATTATCTAGCCCTGTATGGAAGCAGAATTAAAAAAAAGTATTGGTTTGGAAGTTATGAGCGTCAAAACTTCCATATTTCAACACTAATTTTAACTCATCTTTGGGCATTATATAAATACAAACATAACCTATCTAGTAGCAAGTTCAAATAAACGGTATCAATTCACTAGGTTTAAAAGTAAAAATAGGTGTGCCACAAGGCTCGATATTGGGTCCATTCCTCTTCTTAGTGTATATAAATGATCTACTCCATTTATTAAAAAATCAACCACAAATGGTGTTATTTGCTGACGATACTTCTTTAATTTTTAAGGTAGATAGACGTGCTACAAATTTTAACGACGTAAATAACGCCCTACTGCAGGTCCAAAATTGGTTCACTGCTAATAATTTAGTATTAAATGGAAAAAAAACTAAGTGCATAAAATTTTCTTTACCAAATGTCAAAAGTAGTGATTGTGAGATAGTATTGAATCAAGAGAAACTAGAATTTGTCGACAAAACTGTTTTCCTAGGGATCACGCTCGACTCAAGGCTGCAATGGGGTCCTCATTTAACATCTCTTGCAGGACGGCTAAGTTCAGCAGCATATGCTGTCAGAAAAATCCGTCAATTTACTGATGTAGATACCGCGAGGCTAGTCTATTTTAGCTACTTTCATAGTATCATGTCGTACGGTATTTTACTGTGGGGACGGGCTGCAGACATCGAGTCTATTTTTATTCTGCAGAAAAGAGCGATCAGAGCCATATATTATCTCCGCAGGCGCGATTCTCTAAGGAAACTGTTTAAGGATATTAACATCATGACGGTACCTTGTCAATATATCTATGAAAACATCATGTACGTAAGAAAGAATTTACATCTTTTTAGCAAAAGAGGTGATAGACATAACTATAGTACAAGAAATAGGGACCTATTAGTTCAACCAGGTTTCAGACTGGCTAAAGTAGATTCATCTTTTATGGGATACTGTTTAAAATGTTACAATAAAATTCCTCCCCACATACTTCAACTGAATGAGACGAAATTCAAATCTTGTATAAAACGCACACTATGCAGGCAGGCATATTATACGTTGGGGGATTACATCGCTGATAAAAATGCTTGGCTCAATGCTGGTCCTGCTCCACAACTAATTGATTAACATTTGCAAATACTGTTGGAGCTGCTGAAGATTGTAAGACTATCTTTGCATTGTATAAACTCAATCTCCATTGTATTATATAATTGCATAGCACAGGTGTGAGTACTATGTACTAAAGAGTTACCATTTACCGGGTAATATGTCTTGCATTGACTTGAATCTGCCCTGGCGGCTGTGAGTATGTCATGCTCACTCAAATGTTTCGCTGATGGTGGCGCGTGTGTTGGATCATTTAGCTCCCTTCAAAATGGTTGAGCTGAATGGTGCTAATCCATGCGTCATGTTCGTGAACGGGCGCCGTCAGTTGGGACTGGTCATCTCTTAGCTGCCAGGGCTTATTTTTATTTTTTGAATTGTTCTTTGTTTTATCTTTTTATTACGGACGCTTCTAACGTGCACGTCTTTCTACATTGTTCTCACATGTATAATTTCAACATGAATGATGTAACCAATATTTTGTAACAATTTTTTATTTAAAAGAGTGTCCGTGGAGTTTCTTGCCCGTTCTTCTCCATAGGTACCTACTACGCTTTGGAATGGGCAACTAGCTTCATACCTATTTCTGACTGACCGATTCCTTGACAATTCAAAAGTGCCTGTAAATGGTTTAATTGAAATAAATGCTTTGAGTTTGAGTATGAAAATGGCAAAATAGAAACCGTACAGGGATAGATAATTTATTCCAAAGTTTAAATAATTTTACTTTGAGTAGATACATGTAGTAGTTTTTCCATAGTATCTATACGCCCAAAGGTCTGTTCATGAAATTTTACGCGCTCGTTTTCGTTATAAATCATCGTATATTTCACTAAATAAATAAATAAATAAAACCTGGATAAATGAATACTAAATATGTAAAACTAAATAAATAAATAACTATACTAAATAGCATGCACATTAGCCACGCCACCAACGAGTTCGAGCCGTCGACTAGTGTAACCTTAAGAAGAAAACTGGAAAGTTCGTTAACATAAAGGTAACAAAATATCTTCAAACGTAGGTAATGTGAGGTACAGCATTTAATAGGAGTTAATTTTTTTTTTTGAATTTTTGTACATCTATCTTTGAATGATAAAATCTACTTGATTGATCAATAATTTGGCTGTTTCAATCAAAAAGTTGTAGATGGTACCAATTAAAGTATTTTTTTATTAGAAAAGCATCATGTATAGTAGTTTGGTGATAATAATTCTAATTTTTTTTATTTGAATAATTAAGGTCTAGAATAGAGAAGTAAGGGACGTAACGATATCAAAATCAAGAAACCTTTATCATGCCAAGCCTTATTTATATTTTTGTGAACAAAATTATTTAGCCCGTTTAATTTATGGCTCTATTTTCTACCCAGCTTTGTGACATTTATAAATTAAATAAAACGATATCGCCAATAAAATTAATAGGTAAACGATTAGGTCTATTCAATTAGCCAAACTGCATTAACTACTATTATTAAAATTGCCAAAAGCTCTGAAAGCAACAAAATTCAATAACAAACAGATAAAATACATTGCACATTTGTATGGTTATTGTTCCAATTGTTGCACTCCAGTTATTATTCGATACTTGGAATCTTGGGACACTCCAATTAATAAAAGAATATTGGAATTGGAAACATTGTAGAAACAATTTATTTTGAAAAGAGTAACCGTGGAGTTTCTTGCCGGCTCTTCTCCATAGGAAGCGACCAATTGGAACCGTGCACCTAGTTTCTGACGTTTCATAAGTGCCCTTGTAGGTTTATGTGAAATAAAATATTTTGATTTTTTTTTTTTTGAATCTTTGTTTGTGCAAAATTTTATTAGGTACAGTCACTATTTCAAATAACCAATTACAGGCACTTTTTAACCCCTGACACAAAAAGAGGGGTGTTATAAGTTTGACCTCTATGTGTGTTTGTCTGTGGCACCGTAGCTCTTAAACGGGTGAATCGATTTATGCAGTTTTTTTTATTTGAAAGCGATGGTTCTTAGACATGTTTTATCAAAATCGGTTTGGCCGTTTGAAGATTATCAGCTCTTTTCTAGTTGTTGAATAGATGTGAGTATCTTCCACAGGTCTGATCGATTTGAAATTTGGTTATTCTGTTACTTCAATGATATTAGAGACCTTGGACTGGTGCTGCAGTATCACGTGGAATTTATAGGATACCCAACTCCCTTACCAACTTACAGCACAGGTATCGTGTTTGGGCTCATTGGAATGGTCTCAATGAATAGGTTATAGATAGATGATGAACAGGGTCTGGTGATGGAGTAGGAAAGAGAAATGAGGAAATGTTTATGTCGGGGGTTTGTTAAATAGTACTTGTGAATTATCAAGAGATCGGTCGGAAGCTAGTTGCCCATTCCAAAGCGTAGCGTATAAGGTTCCTGCGGAAAAGAACGGGCCCAAAACTCTACATGGACACTCTTTTAAATCAAAACATGGTTACAAAATATTGGTTACACTATTCAGCCAAGAAACCATTTGAGTGTCTAACAATTTGTGTTCTTAAATATTGTATTAATGTTTAGCTACAATTTAGTACCTAATGTGTAATACAGGTGGCGTAAAAGTAATTACATAATGTGAATTGACTGTCATTTTATTGAAAATGAAAATAATTGGACTCTATTTTCACGGAATGAAATTATTTAAAGGTGTCAAATTGGTGAAAATTAGTCGAAAAAAAAATCGGTCAACTGACCACGTCCTGACTTGATGCACATTTATGCCCATTTTACGGCATTTCAAATTAATCTGGCTCCAATTTGGTGATTTCTTGTTCAATGTTGGCTTTCAAGACTTGCAAGGTTTGTGGTTTGTGTTTGTAAACGCGAGATTTCAAAGAGCCCCAAAGGAAGAAGTTTGACGCTGTCAGATCTAGTGATCTGGCTGGCCAGTTCAATCGCCAAAACGGGAGATTACACGGCCGGGAAATTGGTGTTCAAAATCTCCGTCATTACCTGAACTGTGTGTATCGCTTCATTGCATTGTCAACTAATTCTCTATCTATCTACAATATAAGTTAGAAATCACAATCACATTATGACGCCATTTGTAAAAATTCTGACACATTAATTGCTTTTGCGCCAGCTTTTGTTATGTTTTGTGACTACACATTGATACAATATTATGGAACAAAGACTGTAGACAATGAAATGAACTCTTGTCGATAATACAGTCATGAGCATAAATATTTTACTATGGACAGGTGGGCAATAATATCCGATTTCATGATTCATCTATTAATATCTGTCGTCAAAGGAAGGCATATACAAGTGGCAGCACATTAGTGCTGTTTCTTTTTGAAGACGATGTAGCATGCAATATTTTGGCTCGTCAGATAGTTTTAGTGTTCTGTCAGATATTTGTGCTGCCACTAAGGTGGAATAAAATACACGGTATAAACGCTACACCTACCCCAAAGGTAGTACTATTTCCGACTTCATATCTTTTCTTCATCCTCGCCCTTCATACAGGTGAAATGAATGTATTTGTAGCGGTTATACCGCCACATACGAACTACGCATCAAAAAGACATGACGTCACCCAAATCCTGCATCGCGCAATTATAATTTACCGCGCGAACGACATATGTAAGTCTATCCAACATCAACCGTCGGTCACCCCCCGACCCTTGCTCGAAAACGAGGTGCCAGCAGTTGTTGTAGCTAAGCACGTAGCTTTAAATACCCCGAATAATAATCAAGGTGAAAATCTAAGTTTGATCCAGCCTGCCCCTCTTTGCTGCCCTCGCCCCAGCGACGACCTAAGCCGAGGTTCGTACCCCACAGGGGGTGCCCTCAGCGAGCGTTCGCCTAGTTTTAATTTAGAATAGTTCACGCCCCTGGCTGGAGGCTTTAAGTGTAGAAGCTTAAGGCAGCTACAGGAAAGTCCAGTTAAGCAGCCAAGACCTTAGTGGTCAAAACTGCGAGAAGTACAAGATAAAAAAAAACCGTCGATCAGTTGCCTACTAGACACGACACCCGTCTGGTCGGAGAATCCTCCCCTTTCTATAGAGGATGAGCGAACTTTACACCTCGTTCCTCATACCTCTAAATGTTCAATGCTTTAACTTTAAACTTTCCCCAAAATAATAGTGCAAAACCGCATCAAAATCTAGTCGTACCTAGCTTAGATATATACTGAGCGAATGCACAGATACTGACTTTGTTTAAAAAAGTACCTACTTTTCTTTAAATCTCAAACTTCAACAAAGTTTAGTTTTTGATAAATGGCGATCTATTTTGTAAAAATCTAATGATAAAAAACTTAAGTGAAGTTAGCTGTCATTCTATCTGATGCTAAAGATTAACACTACTGACAGCTTACTTCAAGCTAACTTCACCTAAGGCGCCATCTCCACGGTGGGCGAGAAAATAAACGGCTATAGTCTCGCCGTGCTAACAAATTCAATACAAACTTTATGAATCAAACTCCACACGGTGATATCAACGCGGCGGTAATTTGAATTGAAGGCATAGTGACTATCACCGTGATTCTCTTGTCCGTAGTTGACGACCACAGCACCATCTATTGGCAACAAATAAAACCAATCGATGAGACGAAGGCAGCGCACGGGGACCAGGCATACACCATGGCGCGACACTAGCGACGCGCTACGGATTTTCACTGTCTTGGTGACACGCTAACGAACTTACGCAAATTATAACTGCAAAACTATTTAAATTGTGAAAAAGACAACCAAACTGTAAAACGATATCATTACACGTTATCATTAAGGAGCCTTGTGTCTGTTTTAATTCCACGACGCTAACATGACGACGACCTGACGCAGAAACCCCACCATCTGTGGAGATGGCGCTTCAGTTTACACGGTGAGAATTTATAGAATAGACAGGCTTTTCTTTGAATTTAGCTCTCAGGCGCCAATTTGAAACAGACATTGAAAGCCCTTTAGAGACATAATAAGAAAAAATACCTGGAGTAAGACTTGATGTGCATAATATGTGGTTGGAATGCGAGGTAGCCCCTTTTCCCCGCACCTAAATCATTGGTATTTATCCTAGCTTAGCTAAGAATCCTCTATGCAAAGCGAACATTGAATGTCTTTACAAATATCAAGGTACAGTACCTTTAAGCCATCAGAACTAATCTCTTTCACAAACAAAACAACCTCCTGAAAAAAAAAACCATAAGTAGGCAGACGAACATATAACTTAGAACTTTTTAGAAGTCGGTTAAAAGGAAAAATATGATAACATTCCATTTCAGCCTTTTCTGTACATTTACATAAATATATGAAAAAATTATTACGGAGTTGGTGTCAGCTTTGAATCACTTTTCTTGTGTGAAATATGACAAAGATAATAATCGTATCGGGTTCCAACTTCATAAATGAAAATATGTTATTATTAGTTTTATCTTACCACACGTGCAGATATATCTGATCACAACACATCTATACTATATTGTAAATAGGTTAAATTTGTGAGTTTATACGTAGGAGGTAATCTACAGAACAACTCATTCGATTCCGTATAAATCAATCAATCTGCCTAGCCTTTTCCTAACTATTTTGGGGTCGGCTTCCAGTCTAACCTGATGTTACCGAATACCAGTATTTTACATGGACCGACTGCCTATCTGACCTCCACAACCCAGTAACTGGGTAATACGATACCCCTTGGTAAGACTCGCTGTCAGACTTTCGGGCTTCTGACGACCCGTAACGACTGTCAAAGATCTACGAATGACAGCCGGGACCAACGGTTTAACGTGCTTTCCGAGGCACGAAGGAGTCTCGGTATGTAAAGATGGTCGATGGACCAACCCCGGCAAGCGTAGCTTAACCTGATGGATCGACCCGTGCGGCTGTTATTACTTAGCCACAAGCTCCTCCATTAGTCCTAACATTAGTAAATGTCAGAAGTTAATAATAACACCTCTCCGGAGTTATGTATATCAAGCCTCAGTGAGGTAGTGACTGGAAACTGAGACCTGATATGAATATCGACTTATTTAATATAAAAAACAAAATACCCTACCTATTCAGAAAAACATCTTAAAATATCTTTATACCCCAGTATTATTTTTTGTAGATAATGCGCTTACGTCAACATTTTTAGCTCCAACAATGACAAAAATCTCGTCTTTGTCATGAGGACAATCATCTCTGATTATTTTTTATATTATTCGATAGCACACAATTTAATTCTATCAAGGCAAACAATATAAACGGACGAAATAATACATTATGGTGGCTATGATCGTAGATCCATGTCTTTATTGGCGCTGACTCAAAATAATTGTGGAAAACTTCTACTTAGAAGAAAAAGAAAGAAATTATGTTTTTATGCGGTAAACATGACGCAAGGAAAGAACAAAAACACGAAAATAATAATTTAGGGGAAAATATAAATATTGAATTTGAAGGTGTTAACATGTACAATAAAATACCCATGAAAATAAAAGAAGCGAAAAGTGTGTTTTGTTTTAAAAAACAACTTAAATCGTATATAATGTTGTGTCAATAACAATAATAATATAAAACTAATAGCTTTAGCAAACAAACAAAATAAAAATAAAAGATCCTTATAATATGTAGTCAGTACGCTGCCATGTATGCCACATCTAGTAATACATCTACTTTTACTTTAGATCCGTGTTTACTCGGTTGGTGATAAGTTGATATTTACTTTTTTTTTTGTCACTACCTTTCTATTTATTTTAAAAAGTTTACTTCTAACGTCGTTTTTGTACGGTCATAAACATTTTATGTAAATTTAGTTTCTCAGTAAGTGAATTATTGTTAATTCTTAATGCGGAATAATAAAGTTCTTAAACCATAAATATGCGTCACATCCTGAACGGCCATCGCTCAGCATAATGCAGCAACCCTATGCGAGACAGAGCCACAGCGCTGGTTTTCAGCGACAGCCGGCGCTGCCGTGATGACGTCAACCGGTACAGCATAGAGTGAAATAACAAGTTATGAAATCAAAAATAAAATAAATACAAAAATAATATTAGTCCTAAATGTTTATATTATTACTTATTCAGTGACTTTCGAATAGAAAAGAATACTCTTTATTATGTACACCATAATAATATAAATTACTGATTGACTGCCTCATTGGTTTAGTGGTCGCAAGCGCTTTCGCTGAGCATGAGGTCCTGGGTTCGATTTCCAGGTCGGGCGAAGTGTTATTGGATTTTTCCATTAGGAATTTATCAATAGCAGCCCGGAGTCGGGATTTGTGTCCGGTTGATGGCAATAGGCTCGCCCCCTATTACATAATGTGGGTGTTCCGAAAGTACACCTCTATCTAACCCTTCGAGAATATTTCAGGATAACTTCACTTTTCTCTGATATTCTCTCTATACCTAATTCAGACTGACTTTCAGAAACAAGACAACTTTTTTTTTTTTTGCAAAAATGTTGTATGTTTTGAATTGCACTGTCACCTTACGTAATTCTAAAGTAGAGTTTGACAAGGTCTCAACTCAGAAACCGAGTGTTAGCGTAAACTAAGCCCTTTGTACACGGCACGGTTTCTTTACGGTACGGCGTATAAACCGCGCCGTAGAAAAAATGTGTCTGTCAACAAGTTCCCATACAACACTGACGACCGTGCCTACACACGGCGAATAATCCTTAGTTTTTCTGGGCAAGAAAATCATATGTACAAAGGGCCTTAGTAGCTACGCTACAGATAGTGCGACAAATCTCACGCTCTCTCGCGAAAATATTTCAAATCTAGGATCGATATCATACGAGATGTGTGAAGCCGTTGATACATTGATAACAGAGTGTAGGCAATAGCTTAGCAAATAACTACTTACTGCCGTAAATGAGTACTGAAGATGCGTTTAGCCGATACAGTAAGTGCCATCCTGTACTGTAAGCGATTAGGAAGAAGCGTGGGGCGCGTGTTCGAGGATGGCACTATTTATAGGTACCTGGCTAACACCTCTTAGCAAGGATTACAGCAAGGTCTCCGAATCTTAACCCAGGGGTTCCCAAAGTCCCGGGTCGACGGCGCGTTGTGTTCCACGCGCGCCTCAAAGAGATGTCAGCAGAATTGACGCGGTCCGTTAGGGCCGATGCCTGCTGGGGCTGCGAAGAAAACCGAAAAGAAGATCGTGGCCCCCGGCAACAGGGCAACCGAAGGAACACGGGTGGGTTTTAGTCAGTAAGAGTCCGGCCCTCCCGCTCCGCCCAAAGCAGGAGAAGTGATTTGTAAATTCCAACCCAAAAAAAAGGGGTTCCCAAAGTGTGCGCCGCTGCGCCCTGGTGCAACGTAGAGAGTAAAGAAGGGCGCCGAGAGGCGATCCTGTTTACGGTTCTCCGGAAACATAACTTAGGTACTCGCGGATACAAAATAAAAGCTCTAAGAATTCTCATTCCCTTTGCAACATCTTATTTATGTGAAGCCGGATTTTCAGCTGTAGTTGTAATAAAAAGCTAATATCACAAAGATTATTGTGGAGCAAGAAATGAAAGGAGCGTTGTCAAGCCTTATCCCAGGCCTTAAAAAATTTGTGGACATCACCTAGCTGACGCCTTACACTGACTAAGTTGCCAAATCTGCCTAGCCTTTTCCCAACTATATTGGGGTTGGCTTCCAGTCTAACCGGATGCAGCTATTCAGCTGTTATTCACCAGTATTCTACATGGAGTGACTGCCTATCTGACCTCCACAACCCAGTAACTGGGTAATACCCTTTGGCAAAACGGGTTGTCAGACTTTCGGGCTTCTGACGACCCGTAAGGACTGGTTTAACGTGCTTTCCGAGGCACGAAGGAGTCTCGATATGTAAAGATGGTCACTGGACCAACCCCGGCAAGCGTAGCTTAACCTGATGGATAATAAATGTATTCTTATGACAATATAAATATAAAAACTCAGCTTCATATCGTGGATGATTTTGTGCCTATCTACCCTATTTTGATTAGCCACTTTGAGGGTAAGACTTAACCTCAAAGTAGTCCAACTACTTTAAAAATAACTAATGAATGAATGAATGAATGAATGATACTTATTTGCAAGAATATAGGTACATATGTTCTTAAGTACTATGGACCAACCACGCATTGATACTTGCCAAATTTTGAGCCCGCTTGATGATTTTCATTAAAATTATTTATGCATTAAATATTGCAAAAATTTCAATACAGTACTCATTTAACCATTGTTTTATTTAATAAACTTTAAATAATAATGTGCTATTTACACAAACATTCCGTTTTCAGATGAAATCATTTGAATAGCCGTGGTCTGTGTTAAATAATTCAAAATAATGTCGGTTCCCCGATGAATTGCTACTAAATATTTTAATATAACAGGCTGCTGAATGATTGTAATTACCAATTTATTTATGTTGCTAGTTTTAACTCGCGGTTTTGCTCGTGTAAAACTTTCATCAAAGCAATGTCAGTTATTTTTTCGTGACATACCAAGACTCGAACCTCAGATTATTCCCATTTTGCTTACCTAA
This sequence comes from Agrochola litura, assembly GCA_949152395.1. Lineage (NCBI taxonomy): Eukaryota > Metazoa > Arthropoda > Insecta > Lepidoptera > Noctuidae > Agrochola > Agrochola litura. The sequence continues at coordinate 5,667,988 of OX424506.1, forward strand.
AAATATGAATGCACACTAATATAATGAATATACATAGTTTTGTGAACCGCAAATATTCCCAATTTTGGTATGCAAAAATACAAAAAATCCAAGTAACTGCGACCAACTTGGATGTAGCACTCGCCGGTCGCTGCCGCGGTTGGTCACAGTTCTAACCTCACCTAACCCATTTAGTCTGGGTGCCCTAGCTCAATAACTGCAAGCATCTCGGCTCGCGCGTAGTTGGTTAGTCACAGTTCTAACCTAACCTCACCCATTTGGTCGGGCTACGCTACTATTTTAGTTACTGCGACCAGCTTTGAGGAAAAGGCCGGAAATTCAAAAAGAGGCTCATTTATTTAATGAAGCACAATGCTCATTAATTGAATGATTTATTAGAAGCCTACAAAAATTCAAACGTTCTTTAATTTCGAAAAGCGTACATCATTAGAAGCTCAATGAGTTTTAGAGCATCAATTAAATATTTTTCTTTTTAATTTATTTAAGGTAGCGCCCTTGGCTAAATTCAAATCATTTCAGGAAGGAGTAAAAAGTTAAAACCGATAAATGACTCCTCATAACAAGCCATTTATCGGTTTGAGCTTGCGGCTTAGTAATATAAAAGGGTAAGCCGCACGGACATAATAAAATCGTGGCGAGATTTCATCGCGCACTGGATTTTCAACTCTCGGCACTAGCCAGAGCGTTGAAAATCAAGTGCACGAAAAAAAATCCCCGCGATTTTATAATGTCTGTGCGAACGTCGGCTTACGGTGGAGTTTCTTGCCTATCCTTCTCCGTACGAAAATTACCTTTTGGAAGGGGCGACTAGAATCAATTCTATTTTTTGTAAATTTTGACGTTCAAACGTACCTTGTAGTATGTGCCTAATTGAAATAAATTATTTGACTTTGACTTCGACTTTGACTTTGAATAACAGCCGCACGGGTCGATCGATCAGGTTAAATTACGCTTGCTGCGGTTGGTCCCATGGACAAATGGGTGACCATCTTTGCATTACAAGATCCTAAGTGCCTCGGAAAGCACAGCTGTAGGACCCGGCTATCATTCATACATATTTGACAGTCGTTACGGGTCTTCAGAAGCCCGAAAGTCTGACAACCACTCTTACCAAGGGGTATCGTATTACCCAGTTACTGGGTTGTGGAGGTCAGATAGGCAGTCGCTCCATGTAAAATATTGGTATTCAGCTGTCAACTGGAAGCCGACCCCAACATAGTTGATAGGCAGATGATGAAATGGCTTGTTATAATCGAATACACAGCTATGTACCTATGTCCCCCGCAGTCTGCTATCAACAACGTGTTGATTATGAGTGTTAACTTCCTCTGCATCGGTCTTTGGGATCCGCAAATTATTTAGTAGTGGATTGACGGCCTGACGTGATACGAGCTGTAAAGACCTTATAATAGCAGTGATAACCTAGTCGTGTGACCGTCAGAATGCCAAGGCATAGGTCTCGAGTTCAAACACCTCTGAATTTTCGGATTCATGTGCGTATTGTATAATTATCACTTACTTCAAACTCAAACTCAAAGCATTTATTTCAATTAAACCATTTACAGGCACTTTTGAATTGTCAAGGAGTCGGTCAGTCAGAAATATGAAGCTAGTTGCCCATTCCAAAGCATAGTAGGTACCTATGGAGAACAACGGGCAAGAAACTCCACGGACACTCTTTTAAATTAAATTAATAATTGGTGAAGGAAAACATCGTGTCATCATATATAATTTAGATAGGTAGTAGTAACACGACTAGGTCGTGGGTAAGGTCACCGACGCTGAGTTCTGAGCACTCGCACGATTAAATAGGAAGGGTACCGTCCTTGGCCGCATGTGAAGATCGCCTGTCAGCACAGGTTCGCGGTGGTAGGCTGCAGGCCTTCGTCAGACCTCGGTAGCGTGCAGGTTAGCTACGCGTGTAAGCAGCGTGCAGTATTGAGCAAAGCCCTCAGCCCGTACAGAGAGCCCTGAAAGGCGCGGTAGAAGGCGCATGTTAGATGCGGTCCTGAGTAGCAGCAGAGAGATATTTCTCGACGGCATGTTAAGCCAAGTCAGAGGCCCCCGGATGGCATAAAAACTCTGACACCAGGTTAGTCACTAACCACACGAAAAAGAAGAAGAAGGACCTTATAATAATAAACATTACATCACACCAGTATTTCCCGAAGGGTTAGGCAGGTGTGTACTCCACATTTTCGCCAGTTATGTTTAAGTTCCATGTAGTAAATAGTCAATTGACGTCAACCGGGCGTAAATTCAGACTCCGGGCTGCTACCGAGAAATTCCTGATGGAAAACCCTAGAACACTTTTCCCGACCCGAATCTAACTACACGATGCAGACAAGATCCTGAAATTATTTCGTATTTTATTGAGAGAGTAACGTGATATAAGGTATGAGGACCGTCATAATAACAATATTATTGAAGTGAAAACTTTTTTCGGCGTGTTGGGCATTTTTGAGATGGGAAAAAACAATTGAACTCGCGACACCGTTACCGACACCTCATTTTTGTAAACGCGATTGTGCTCTTTATTTATATTACGTTAGGGATCATGTTCTATGCAAACATTTTTACTTTGCACGGTAAAATTATTCAAGTTTTCACTTCTGTCAGCACTCCCAGAGTGCCACTGTTTTTTTATTAATTTAATTTGTTCTCCCATAAAACATAACAACTACCAGTCACGAGCAAATAATCCGATTAATTGAAATGCACTAAGAACGCCGGTCACCGACACGTTTATTGATAACCGGTTCTGAACTCAATCCGGGTCAATGGGGGACTGCTTGCGTCACAGCAACGGATATATCTGTTTACCCGGGATTTAATGGAAACATGGTCGGGTTTACTTGGGAGGAAAGTTTCATTAACGGTTTTTAATTAAAATGGGGTAAAGCCTCTTTGCTTTAAAAAAATGAGCATATTGATCATGGCCGTAACTTATTCCGTGCTAATCCTACCATTATCATTTACAAATAACAAATAAGTTAAGCAATTTTGGACCATGTGCGATGTGCAGATACTCAAAAATTGCATGACACATGCAACTTCATATTTCGCGTAATAATGACCAAGGTGTGTATGTAGAGTCCTAAAAATGTTTTCATTCACAGTGATACAATGAAATCGTAACAAATATATAAACCGAGGCATAATTTTGTGAATTAGACAAAAATCCTGGGTCTTTAACCTCCAAACTACCACAAGAGATGAAAGGAAAATAATATCAATAAAATTAGTAAACTTCTATCGTGCGTCAATAAATCTGCGATCACCGACCCTCAGCCAATCAAAGTTTATAGAATTATCGTCCTACGTGTTGTACGGTCACAGATGAATATAAATGTGATACTCCGCATTTTAAGTATGAAGCTACAAGTAGGAATGCGGCGGGCTCGTCTTGTCGAATTCAGTGAGCGTAAGGCCGGTTCTCCTGTGCGTGATTTCGCGAAACATTACACAAAAAACCTTACTTACACATAAACATTTGTTTTCATAAAAAACCACGTATTTGCATACACAAATGTGTATGGCCATGCCTCTTTGTTGCGATGTTTTTGTGTAAAAACACGCGCAGGAGACCCGGCTTAACGTAGTCAGAAGCCAACGTTCGCACGGACGTAATAAAATCGCGGGGGGATTTTATCCGGCACTGGATTTTCAACTCTCGGTGTTAAGCCGAGCGTTGATAATCCAACGCGCTAGGACGCACTCTCGTCCCAGCGCGATGAAAAAGCACACTGTTGGATTTTCAAGTCTCGGCGCTAAGCAGAGCGTTGAAAATCCAGTGGACGAAAAAAAATCGCCGCTGTTTTATTACGTCCGTGCGAACGTCGGCTAAAAGTTACGCGATAGAAAGAGAGACAAAGTCTAGGTGAATATAACTGCAGGTAATTAGTGCTGCGCGATCTGAATTACACTTTATTGTGTCGTAACAAGAGTCGCTTTTTATTTAAATGATTTTGCGGAGTGTCCCATCTGTACTGATCTGTGGTACGGTTAAAGTAATTTGTGCTACATTAGCAGATTATTGGGAGTTCATTGGTTTCTCATTGAATTCCGGGAAATACTTGTGAAAGGTCATGACACTTGAGTGATTCGGTTTCAGCGAAGGTGTTTCCGTTGAAATCTGATATTAACGGAGATATTAATGTTTTGATCAACCAATCAGAAATGATCGGAAAGGAAATCAAAACAGGTTAGGTTAATGTACTGAAGAAATAAGCTGATTATTTTGTTGTTGTTAGGGTTCCGTACAAGAAGGGTGCCAAACGGAACCCTATTACTAAGCCTCCGCTTTCCGTCCGTCCGGCCGTCTGTCAGTGGGCTGTATCTCATGAACCGTAATAGGTATACAGTAATTTTTTTTCACAGATTATGTATTTCTATTGCCGCCGCGCCGCTATAAGAACAAATAAAAAGTTATATGATACAAGAAATGTGTTTTTTTTTACTAAACTAAAAAACGTAGCGTTAAATATCTTACGGTGATAGCACCCTTTCTTTTGTGTTTGAAATTATCAAATAACTTCTCCCGCTCTGGGCGAAGTGGAATGGCGAGTCCGACTCTTGCTGACTAAAACCCACCCGTGTACCTTCAGTTGCCTGTATGTTGCCAGGAGCCACGGTATCCCTTTCGGACTTTCCCGCGACCCCGGCAGGCATCGGCCCTAGCGGACCCCGACAATTCTGCTGACATCTCTGAGGCGCGTGTGGAACACAACGGGCTGTCGACCCGGGCCTGGTCCTTATCGGACGGCGAGCTACGGTGGTAGCACCCTGCGTGTGTGACCCCGACTCGCAATTTTTTTTATGGTAGCTCGACTGACTGCCAGTGTTCTTCCGGTGGACGCCACCACCGGAAGAACGTTTAATGTAGAGGCTTTTTTGTTGCACCCCACGACATGCACTAAACTCTTAAATTGTTGCAGATATCTATCAATATAACTTTGTTGCAGGAGCCAGGGTCCTCCCGTAACAAAATTGTGTATTTTTGTTACGGAAGGACCCTGGCTCCTGCAACACAGTTATTACTAGCGCAGGAGTCAGAGAATTCTAATAATTAATTAAGGCTTTAAAAATTGTTTTATGTCAGTTTTTGTTTTCTTTTTTCTTTTAATTGTAGTTAGCAACCATCTTCTATCACTTGTTGTTGTGATCTTGTTCTTGTACCTGTCTCTTCATTTCTGATTCGATCACGTAGGGAAACTCCAAGCATAGCCCTCTCCATTGCCCTTTGGGTGACTTTTAGCCTTCTAATAAGGCCTTTGTGAGCGCCCATGTTTCAGTACCATAGGTCATCACTGGCAACACGCACTGGTCAAAGACTATCGTCTTGAAACACTGCGGTATGTGGGACGAGAAGATATTGCGTAGCTTCCCGAACGCTGCCCAGCCGAGTCGGATTCGACGATTGACCTCTTTCTTGAAGTTGAACCAACCCAACGACAGTTTGTCCTACGTAAACTTACTCTATGTATCTATTATAGTATTGTATCCATATACTGATTATTTTCCACAAATGACAACCCCATTTTATGTCCACGCAATCACTGTCCATTCCAAGATTACCTGCACGCGTAGCATGACCACCGTAGAAACAAGTTTTGTCGACGAAAGAATAGACAAAAATGACGTTCCGTGTAGACAGGACGGCAGGAAAGTAGAAAGACTCAACTGCACTTTTTACGAAATTCACTCTTTTCATAATTCGATTCAGAATTCTTTGTTTTGTCACAGGTTTTTTTTTTTGTTTGATTCTCAATTTTTATTGATATAAAGTCACGTCAACTACAAAAAAAAATCTCAAGAGTGTCAAAATATTGTATTTTGGAAGAAAAAAAAATTTGGTACAGTATTTTATATGGAATTTTTCACTTTTTGTATGGAAAATAAGAAAAATTATTACCTACGTGTTGAGTCTTAGGGGTTTAAGGGTTTTTTAAAGGGGGTCGAAATTTTCATTATTTTTGCGATTGGACACGCCATTTTCGAGATATAAGCAAAAGAAAAAAAAAGAGACAGTACTGTTTTTGCACCTGAATTCGAGGTGTTGGTGTGAATTTTAGTTCATATTTTATTCCACACCTTTTTAATCCGATTAGAAATAGTCAGAATTAGTTAGACAACCAAAATTTTTAAAATTTTTAGATAACCGTGTAAACTTTGTGGCCGTCGAGTAAAAAGTTTTAGTCTTTAGCATGGGGATTACAAAATCAAATTGTCTTCACTACCTTAGTGATTTTGACAGTTTGGGATAGAAAAGTTTCTTCTGAAATAGTCTACATGTAAAAGGACCTAGACAAAGATCGTTAGAAACGATAGGCAAAATGACAGATTGTAGAAAGATTTCTACGGTGCGATGTCAAAAATGGAGAAACGAAACGTCACTTTGTATAGAAAGAGCTATGTCTATTCTTCGTAGAGATAGAAAGCGTCATGCTACGCGTGTAGGAAGAGTTAGGATAAAGCGATAAAGCCGCCAATTGTATATTTTGTAGTGTTAAATTAATTTTTAGTTAGGTAAGTATTTTCTGGTGTACAGTACCGACCAAAAGTCCATAAGCAATCTCACAAAGCAATAGACTGACACTTCGGTTTGACTTACGACCTTCTTCTATAAATTGTTACAATACTATTGACACGCACAGTACACACACACACACTCACTTTGTCTGCAACCAATGACTAGTTCGATAATCATTCCTTTTTTGTTTCATTCGTCTTGTTCACATAAATATTAAAGTTTAGCAGGTAGACCACAGAAAACTAAGTAAATTATTTCGATTTCTGTAGGGTAGACAGATACAGTTTGTTACGAGTATTCAATTAATAGAACTTTGTTGGCTCGTGGATAATATTGGTGACGAGTATTTAGCGCAGTGTTGTGGTTATTATTTTCAAAAAGCAGGCATAAAATATATTGAAGAGATCAGATCAGATCAGAGAATATTATTGCGCTGCGTAAAAGTGAAGTGAATATCTAATGAAACCGGACTAAGTGTGAGTGTTATCATTTATATATTTCATATTTTAGTAAACATAAATCTTAATCAAGGATATTGTTGATAGAACAGAGGTATTGTTGAGACAGAAGATGCCTTTAAAGTTTTAAATTCATTATGAGGTTTAATTCGATTAGTGAATAATAAATAATTAGGTATTATGTGTAATAAAAACAATGTTTTTCTTTGTTCTAGAGAAATACTGTGAGGGTTAAGAGATATGAGGAAGGGGCTTATTATCGAGGTGCAGCGACGTCAAATGATGAATGAATATGAAACAAATGGTTTCATACCAACGAGATATTTTGCTGAATTATTAAAAACACGTCATTATGAACCGTTCGCCGTGCACTCTGAAGGCTTGCATCACTGAAGACCAGCTAGAAAACCGTTTTTGACCTTAAAATATTGACCGTACCAACTTAATAAACAACAGATTCATTATTGCATGAATTTATGGTAACGAATTTTTTAAGCACGTTTCAATAGGGTGTTTGTCGTATTTCTTGCAGATAGACCGAAATTGTTTAATTAATATTATTTTAGTAATATTATTATTTTAGGATTAAAATTTGAGGTTTAGTTTCAATCTTCTTTTCGTAAAGAAAATGAATACTTAAGCTATAACCTCAATACCAACCAATATTTACTAAAGCCAAATAAAATTTAAAATAATACTTAACCTTAAAATCAACAATATTGTCAGTAGATATTTTTACATTTTAAGTAGACTAATATTCTTATTTATTGCTTAATTACTTCGAACATGATCAAAGCTTTATATATATATGGTGAAAAAAATCCATTTAAAATTTAAAATATTTCAAAATTTAAATATGTCAAAATAATACAAATTGCTTCTAAGTTTCTAGACATCTATTTCACATAGTATTCAGGTGAAGTAATGATAAATAATTGTAGCAGTTCATTAACTATACTTAAGTAAAATAAATATAACGAATAAATATTATTTATTTTTTATTATCACATCACGCATTTTTATTCTAAACCCTTTATTGCAATAACAACATTAATAAATAGGCAGGAATATTTAAAAATGTTATTATTGCAAACAAAAATAATAATATTTGCAAAAACAGCGCTGTGATTTACGAGATTAGAACCTTAGCCATCTTGAATCTAAGACCAACGCTTAACGCCTTCTGCTATCTGCACTTATAATTTACTTTAGAATTTTAGCAATGCCATACACTGGCCAAGGTCACGCGTATGATGCATGCCCGCGAACCGTGACCATACGACAGTGTGTAGTGCAAATATGCGTTCTCTGTTGTGTGTGTACGGCACTCACGCCACAGACGTCTGACTGTTTACACATACAAATGTACGGACTATACCGCGTGTTCACAGCAATACGACTCTTAGCGTGCTCATGCACTTTTGAGCGCTTACTGTACAATGAAATGTACTCGTATGAATGAATAAATAAATAAATCAGACATGGTTTCTCAACCACTTGGGGGGCGTAAGCGGCCCAAAGGGGAGCGCAACAGCTCTAATAATAAGGTGTATCTATCTATATTTATAAAGAATGTGTTCTTAGTATAAGAAACAAATGTGTTGATGACAACAAACCTGAAGTAACAATTACCTGTACGTCGCCAACTAATCAAGGGGCGCGTATTGAAAAAGGTCCACAAGGGAACTACTGTTCTATCAGGTTTGCGTCACCCTGTTTGCCAATAAATTACAAGCAATACAGAAATTTACACCCAATACGAACACAAAACATCATACAAACAAACAATGACATATCACTTTGTCAGTCTTAATTCCCAATCTGCATGCGAACAACCGCGCTTGTACATCACGGGAGCAAACATGTCGAATGCGTCAGATGTACCTATTTATAGTAAACAAACAGTGTTTCGGTTACAAGCGTCAATTGTAAGATTTATATGTTTTTAATAGCTGTTTGAAGGAGTTTTGTGTTTACTTTTAATTAATTTCCATGATGTTGAATTTAAAGGAATATATTGTATTTGTTTGAAGGAATATTGCTTTTTTTATAATAATTTTACACATTCACAACATCAAGATCGCCAACTAACGTGTTCTGCCCAAACTGCAGTAGATACCTATCTAAAGTTCAAAACGCACAAAGGATATTGGAGAGGAAGATTTCTTACTCAATATGTAGGATAGGAAATAGCTAAAACCAAAACGAAATTAGTTACATAAGAAGTGACGTAGAGATAATGGTAAATGGGGCAGATCTTGACGGAACAGAGATAATCCCTACACAAAGGAATATGAATAAGATATCCTGCAGCAAGATGAATTGATGACATAAAACATGAATGTAATTATGTATTTATACAAGAGAAGGATAGAACTGGAACTGTACTGTCGAGGACGTAAAGAACACTACCGAAGCCGCGATCAACGTGGCCAAAGAACCAAAGAAATCTAGATAACTAGACGAATGTTGGCAGTGGGCTGGCCATGGTTGTCGAAGGACCGATAGCCGGTGGAGCAGACGAGTCCTGGAGTGGAGACCGCGTATCGGCAAGCGTAGTGTAGGTCGCCCCCCAGCTAGATGGACCAACGACTTTAAAAAGGTGGCTAGGACAGACTGGATGCGGAAGGCGGAGGACAGGGTGTTGAGGCACAGCCTAGGAGAGGCCTGCAGTGGACTGCGATAAGCTGGGTTGATTGTGACAAATGTTGCATCATCGATTCGAAAAGAAGACGAAGAAGATAGAACTGGTAATGTACAGTACCGACCAAAAGTCCATAAGCAATCTCACAAAGCAATAGACTGACGCTTCGGTTTGACTTACGACCTTCTTCTATAAGTTGTCACAATACTGTAGACACGCACATTACACACACACACTCACTTTGCCTGCAACCAATGACTAGTTCGATAATCATCATTCGTTTTTAGTTTCATTCGTCTTGTTCACATAAATATTAAAGTTTAGCAGGTAGACCACAAAAAACTAAGTAAATTATTTCGATTTCTGTGGGGTAGATGCAGTTTGTTACAAGTATTCAATTAATAGAACTTTGTTGGTTCGTGCCGTGATAATATTGGTGACGAGCATTTAGCGCAGTGTTGTGGTTATTATTATCAAAAAGCAGGCATAAAATATATTGAAGAGATCAGATCAGATCAGAGAATATTATTGCGCTGCGTAAAAGTGAAGTGAATATCTAATAAAACCGGACTAAGTGTGAGTGTTATCATTTATATATTTCATATTTTACTAAACATAAATCTTAATCAAGGGTATTGTTGATAGAACAGAGGTATTGTTGAGACAGAAGATGCCTTTAAAGTTTTAAATTCATTGTGAGGTTTAATTCGATTAGTGAATAATAAATAATTAGGTATTATGTGTAATAAAAACAATGTTTTTCTTTGTTCTAGAGAAATACTGTGACGGTTAAGAGATATGAGGAAGGGGCTTATTATCGAGTAGCAGCGACGTCAAATGGTGAATGAAACAAATGGTTTCATATTACTATACTCTATGGTTTCATACCAACGAGATATTTTGCTGAATTATTAAAAACACGTCATTATGAACCGTTCGCCGTGCACTCTGAAGGCTTGCATCACTGAAGACCAGCTAGAAAACCGTTTTTGACCTTAAAATATTGACCTTACCAACTTAACAAACAACAGATTCGTTATTGCATGAATTTATGGTAACGAATTTTTTAAGCACGTTTCAATAGGGTGTTTGTCGTATTTCTTGCAGATATACCGAAATTGTTTAATATTATTTTAGTAATAGTATTATTTTAGGATTAAAATTTGAGGTTTAGTTTCAATCTTCTTTTCGTAAAGAAAATGAATACTTAAGCTATAACCTCAATACCAACCAATATTTACTAAAGCCAAATAAAGTTTAAAATAATTAATATGAACAACTGCCTTTAACCTTAAAATCAACAATTTTGTCAGTAGATTTTTTTACATTTTAAGTAGTCTAATATTCTTATTTATTGCTTAATTACTTAGACCATGATCAAAGCTTTATATTTATGGTGCAAAAAAATCCATTTAAAATTTAAAACATTTCAAAATTTAAATATGTCAAAATAATACAAATTGCTTCTAAGTTTCTAGACATCTATTTCACATATTATTCAGGTGAAGTAATGATAAATAATTGTAGCAGTTTGATAACTACTTAAGTAAAATAAACATAACGAATAAATATTATTTATTTTTTATTATAACATATCACGCATTTTTTATTCTAAACCCTTTATTGCAATAACAACATTAATAAATAGGCAGGATATTTAAAAATATTATTATTGCAAACAAAAATAATAATATTTGCAAAAACAGCGCTGTGATTTACGAGATTAGAACCTTAGCCATCTTGAATCTAAGACCAACGCTTAACGCCTTCTGCTATCTGCACATATAATTTACTTTCGAATTTTAGCAATGCGATACACTGGCCAAGGTCACGCGTACGAGTATGATGCGTGCTAACAAAAGTTATGGAAATATAAGTGCGGCGCCCGCGAACCGTGACGATACGATAGTGTGTAGTTCAAAACTGCGTTCTCTGTGGTGTGTGTACGGCACTCACACCACAGACGTCTGACTGTTTACACATACAAATGTACGGACTATACCGCGTGTTCATAGCAATACGACTCTTAGCGTGCTCATGCACTTTTGAGCGCTTACTGTACAGGCTGAAGATGAATTATGTGGCGATTCTTGAAACCTATGTCCAACAACGACGTCTGGCTGACAATATGGTGGTAAAAGTTGAAAAAGCATTTAACAAATTGGGTAAAACTGATGTTATTCATATGCATGCTAAGCGTTTATCAGAAATCAGAGGAAAATTGTTTTCATTAGAGACTTCCAGGTAAGCTGCTATACCGAAGCCAGTTAACGGTACTAAAGAATTCAGTAGCAAACAGATTGTGACAAATTGCTACTGTTTAACCCTGAACTACGGTAAGTAAACCTATTTAGTCGATTCTATCAAGGTTTTAGTATCTTTGATTTTTCCTTTTCATGGTGCATTATTTTCAAGTACCTGGGCGACCGAGCTCTGCCCAGGTGAAAATAGAGAATGCTCATTTAATAGTATAGGAAAGTTTATACTTATCCATGCTACCACGATAGTAGATACTAATTCCATGCTGCCATGTCATTATTCTAATGTCATCATTCATTATCTTGTTCTAAACAAATTTTCCCATAAATCTCTGTATTGCAACTTTCATCGAAATTGTTAGAGCCAATTTCGAGAACGTGAGTACAAATATATATACAAACAAATATATATACAAATATTGCTCGTTTAATGGAGTAAGGGGACATGTTGCGTCGACCCCAAATTAATCGGGATAAAGGCAAAAGAATGATGATGATGATGATTGCTCGTTTAATAGTATAGCATAGGACAACGTCTGCGACGACCCGAGTTTTAGATACACATATTTTCATACTTATACATAGCTACAAAAAATAGCTATAATAAGGGCTTGTGGCTAAGTAACAACAGCTGCACGGGTCGATCGATCAGGTTAAGCTACGCTTTCCGCGGTTGGTCTGTGGATGGGTGACCATCTTTACATACCAAGACCCCTCCGTGCCTCGGAAAGCACGTTAAGCCGTTGGTCCCGGCTGTCATTTGTAGATCTTTGACAGTCGTTACGGGTAGTTAGAAACCCAAAAAGTCTGACAACCAGTCTTACCAAGGGGTATCGTGTTACCTAGTAACTAGGTTGAGGAGGTCAGATAGGCAGTCGCTCCATGTAAAATACTAGTATTCAGCTGCATACGGTTAGACTGGAAGCCGACCCCTACATAGTTGGGAAAAAGGCTAGACAGATGATGATGACATAGCTACAAAAAATCGTGCCTTTTCTTTTGGGGATAGGCAGAATCAATAGAACATACTCTTGCGTCGTTTTCAAGCCTAATAAATATAACATCACGCCTGTATTCCCCGAAGGGTTAGACAGTTGTACCTATAGTACACCCACATTTCACCAGTTATGTTTAAGTCCCATGTAATAGTAGTGTAATAGTATTCAGTAGTAGTGCTTGTGACCACGAGACCAACAACGAGGCAATCCATAAAGCCTAGTAAAATAACAAAAAATTCGTGAAATCTTCCTGTGTGTAAATCGTTAAAATCTTCTGCTTTCTCAAACGCCTTATACAGTTCATGACCCATATATTTGCCTTACTAACACAGTGTTGACAAGTGGATTCTTTCCAATAACAGTCACAACTCACACTTGACACACAAACAGAATCATATTGATTCCGTTTCTTCAATTTCAAGACAACAAGCCGGTATCAATTCAATGAGAAATCCGTCTACACTTCAGTCGATAAGTACCCGATAAAAGATTTTTTATTTTCAATTCTTTTATCATCGCTAAGAAACGCTGGCGTGACGACCTTGACTCGTTCTTGATCGAAGAAAAGGCAGCAGACAACAGCAAAGTATGAAGGAGACTTTTGACCAGCACTGGGTCAGTATAGGTTATTTTTTTTCTTTAGTGTTCCGTACCCAAAGGGTAAAAACGGGACCCTATTACTAAGACTTCGCTGTCTGTCCGTCCCTCTGTCCATCCGTCTGTCTGTCACCAGGCTGTATCTCAAGAACCACGATAGCTAGACAGTTGAAATTTTCTCAAATGATGTATTTCTGTTGCCGCTATAACAACAAATACTAAAAACAAAATAAAATAAATATTTAAGGGGGTTCCCATACAACAAACGCGATTTATTTCCCCTTTTTTGCTCGATATCAATAATGGCAACAGGTAGGCACTTGGAAATTTTCACAAAATACTCAGTTGTATTTTTACTTTAATAATAAATAATAAAATTAAAATTAAATAAATATTTAAGCCCTCTTGCGTAAAGGAACGCTTCTAAATGCGAAGGAGCCGATTTTCGGTCACCATAGGCTCGGGCTTGCGGACGGTGAGCAATGGGTAGCTCGCCGTCCGATAAGGACCAAGCCCGGGTCGACGGCGCGTTGTGTTCCACGTGCGCCTCAAAGAGATGTCAGCAGAATTGACGGGTCCGCTAGCTAGGGCCAATGCCTGCCGGGGCTGCGAATATGGGCCGAAAAGGACATCGTGGCCCCCGGCAACAGGGCAACCGAAGGAACACGGGTGGGTTTTAGTCAGTAAGAGTCTGACACGCCCTCCCGCTCCACCCAGAGCGGGAGAAGTTATTTGATAATTTACAAACCAAAAAAAAAAAAAAAAGACCTCAGATGACAGCGTCGTTGCGGTTTATTATGTACAATTATCGCAGGTGATGATGCCGCTGCGGTTAGCAAAACAAAAATACGTCATGTCGCCTAACAGCACTACTAGAAATTACTATGCGAAAAGCTTGCATTCTCTGAAGAATGTTTATTAAAATACCTTCTCAGGAGATCTACTTGTTCTCAGGCATCGGAAATACTTCAAATATTATTATGATCAACAAGTGGGTAATATTATTGTCTTGAAATGTATACTCTTCAAAGAAAAGCTAAGTTCAATATTAAATACCTTCTAAGGCATCGTTCTCCATAAGTTTCTTTAAAAAAATATTATAATCATCAAATACTAGTCTTGAAATGTACGTCATTAAAGAAAAACTAAGTTCAATATCGACTAATCTCATTTCAAAAAGTCCACCATAATAATCTAAGGATCGTTTCGAGACAATGATCGACGGGTAAACTTAAAGCGACTAGAACAGTGAAACCATAAACGGCATTGGTGCCGATTCCCTTGTTCACAAACTAAACTAAATTTAAGTTCAGTGCATCTTTTACTTTCTATTTCATTAAGAAAAGGACAGAAGAAAAATTTTAGTTTAGTCCTGTCAAATTAATCAGCGCTTGACGTAAATTGACGTAATTTTAGTAGGCAAGTTTTTAATCACGTCTAAACCTGTATGGAGTAGCGACAGGCGCTAATTAATTTGACAGGACTAAACTAAAATATATCTTCTGTCCTTTTCTTAATGAAATAGAAAGAAAAAGATGCACTGAGCTTAAATTTAGTTTAGTTTGTGAACAAGGAAATCGGCACCATTGTCAAATTATTTCGCTCGCTTTCCGCTCCTGCAATCTCTAACCACAGGCATACTATTGTGTTAATTGGTTCGGACGTTTCACATTGTACTGTTAGATCGTTGTTAGGTCTTTCCTCTCAGGGCTGTATGTCTATAAGCGACAGTGTTATATCAATTACTTTTACTTTTTAAATTATAAATCATTCTGCAATTACAGGAATCATATTCTATTCATACAAATCTAGGGTTTTTTTTAACTCAACAAAACCACATTCGACAACAACATCAGTTTGATTGTTTTGTTGTTATTATCGTTGTCGTTCGTTAGCACTTTATTTGTGTGCCTAATAAAGAATAATAATGAAAATTCGACTCTCAAATAAAGAGACTTAAGGTAATTTAACACTGTAAAGGTAACACAGTAACTGTACTAAGAGACCCACTAAATGAGACATAGAATTTATTATAATAAAAATCTTCTCATACGTCGTGAATTCAATGTGTGGTACATTCCACGGAAGTCGGAAAGGTAGGGGTGAGCTACACAAATACAAAATATATATTGGAAATTTTAAACTTGAAGTAAAATTCGTAGCTTTCGTGGGGAGATAGAAGAAAATCCACCAAATGCAAACATCAAAGGGCCCCGGCCGTGAGCTATGCTGCGGGCATCCCCAGCTCTGTTTAATACAACTGACAACGCGAAATGTATTATTTTTCGTTAATCGGCGCTGGAACAGGAGACTCGCATAGCCCAAGGATTCACGGCATAAAAGAGAGAAAGTCCCTTTTAGCAGTGGCAAGAACACGAATGATGCTGATGATGTCTTCGTCCTCATCGTAGATATAGGGAATTGTATAGATTAGCTATCAGCGTATACCTAGGGATAGTGATAGTCACTTGTAAACTGGTACTATCTATTATGTAGTCGGGTCATACTTTTCTGAGAAATCGTACAGTGACAGCCGTTTTCGATGCCGTAGACGATGAGCTAGAGAAAATATATTTCTGTCTCGTTTACTCTGTCTACTGGATCTCATAAGTGTGTCTTTGTCTCGTTATTATTATTATTATTTAGCGACTATTCTATTGCTATACTCAGTATACGATCCTCATCAGTTATCGCCTCATCATCATTAACGGACCTGTAGTGCTATTCTGTAACCATCCCACCGTGTTATCTTAGGTGAAGTGAACGTGGAGTGAGCTGTCAGTTGCTAAGGATTGACACCATTGGCAGCTCACTTCACCTAAGATGTCACGGTGAGATTTTTACAGAATAGCACTACTTACTGGTATAAAATTGTGGTTGCTCACTGCAGATTTATTTATTTCCCTGTAGATTGAAGTTCATTCCTGGTAGTCGTTGTTTGGTAGCAACAATAAGGATACACAGTCACGAGCATAAATATATAATGAGGACGGTCGTAGTACCAATTGTTAAAAATAAAACAGGTGATATATTAGATAAAAACAATTACAGACCGATCTCATTAGCGACAGTCATCGCGAAGGTATTTGACAGCATGCTTAATGCTCAGTTAAACAATACAATAACTTTGCACGATAACCAGTTTGGGTTCAGGCCCAAACTGTCCACAGATAGTGCTATACTGAGTTTAAAGCATGCTGTCAGATATTACACGGATCGGAGCACGCCTGTTTACGCCTGCTTCCTCGATCTGTCCAGAGCGTTTGACCTGGTTTCGTACAAAGTGTTGTGGAAAAAGTTGCTCGATAGGCAAGTTGCGCCAGAAGTTGTTAAAATATTCCAGCACTGGTACGGGAACCAGGTCAATAATGTTAAATGGTCGGGAGCTCTGTCGGACTCATACAGGTTGGAGTGCGGGGTGAGGCAGGGAGGATTGAGCTCACCAACGCTCTTCAATCTGTATATTGATGGACTTGTTGGCGAGCTCAGCAGCCGCCATATTAGATGCCATGTTGATGATGTTTGCTTTAACAACATCAGCTACGCTGATGATATGGTGCTGCTGAGCGCGTCAATAGGGGGACTCAGAGAGCTAATAAGCATTTGCGAAACGTACGCTCATACACATGGCCTAAAATATAACGTGAAAAAGAGCGAGTTTATGGTTTTTAATGCGGGTTCTAAGTGTCCGGCGGAGGTTCCACCAGTAAGGCTATGTGGGGTGCCCTTGGAGCGGGTACATACTTTTAAGTATCTGGGCCATATTGTGACGTCCGACCTGAAGGACGACGCTGATATTGAGCGAGAAAGGAGGGCGCTGTCGGTGAGGGCGAATATGATTGCTCGCAGGTTTGCTCGTAGCTCCAAGGATGTGAAGATCACCTTGTTTCGAGCCTACTGCACATCTTTTTATACGAGTAGTCTGTGGGTGTCATATTTGCAGAAATCCTACAGCGCTCTCAGCGTTCAATATAATAACGCGCTAAGGGCGCTGCTGCGGTTGCCTCGCTTCTGCAGCGCATCGGGAATGTTCGCGAGCGTCCGCATTGACTGTTTTTATGCCAGCATGCGCAAGAGGGCGACCTCGATAGCGGGTAGAGTGCGGGGCAGCGGCAACAGTCTTCTTGCCGTTGTTGCCAACAGGTTGGACGGGCCTTTTATGCAGCACTGGCAGGCTTTACATGCACCCGTATATCGGGCGTGGGGCAGGTAAAAATTCAAAATATGTTTTCTTACAATTTCTATTTTTAGTTTAAAAAATTTGACGTTTCATTTTATTTTATTTTTCCATTCTGACATTTCCAAATTTTTTTTTTTTTTTTAGTAATTTTATATTAATGTTTATTCAAAGGTTATTGTATTTTGGGTTTTTATCTG